>JAGSXJ010000005.1:0-600000 GCA_020726575.1 Plectosphaerella plurivora | reverse complement strand
GCCTAGCCCGATGCCACCTCTGTCCCCACTCGTCGCAAGTCTGGCGGTTCTTCGGGTGCCGGCCGCCATCCCTGCCAAATTCCTCATCGCCCAGCTCCGCACTTCCAACGGTCATCCCAATGCCGATGCTGTCTGGACATGGACTTTTCGATCTACAAGTGAGTTTCGAAATAGTGACGGACTCTCCTGCGGGCCATTCCTCGCAGACAACTCCCGTGGTTGGTGCGGGGAGTGCAAGTTCAGGAAGACATGTCACTTTGGTAAAGAATCACCGAGCAGGAGCATGAGCATGAGCATGTCACAAATCAACGCCTCCTGTTTTCATATAGAAATCTTTCGTAACTTCCTACCAGCAGTCACCAATCAACAGCCCATCTAACAATGGCAAAGTTCAATACAGTATTCGGCCGTCCGGGCCTTCTCATGCTCTAGCTCAAAAGCTCATGCCTTTCTGGATGTTGGTTCGTTGTTCAAGGACCTGCTGAAGCTCCTAGTCAGTAAAAGAATGGAAGAAGGATCCGAAACAAGGCCATACCTCTTGGCATCTCGACAAAGCAAGCTTCTCGTAGGTATTCTAGGAACCGAGCACACGCTGAAGTCGGGAAATCTCTGCAGGACTACTCGAGGGTCCTCTGGTGAAACTTCTCCAGTGTGCGCATCTGATAAGAAGTGTAAATCGCCTCGACTTCCGGAACGGGGACGAAAAAGGTGGCATGGTCGTCGGTCGGCCAGAACCAGATGCCGCTGGATGCAGGCCTGTCCAGAAGCTTCCGGGCATACCAGTTAATCTTGAGGGCCATAAAATAGTAGCCATCTCGCTCCACCTCAGTCAAGTGTTGATGGTGTGCAACGCCCTGTGCCCGCTTCGTCGTAACGTTTATATCGGCTTTGTTGCGCAGATGTGTCTGAATCTGGTCCTCCTTGAGACCAGACTGTCGGGCGTAGGTACAAAGACCCTTCGGCTCATTATTGACCTGCGAAGGCGCCAGACAATGAATGTACTCGGCGCAATGATCGTCATCCATAATCATTTCCCTTACATGTTCCCTGTTGGTGAACAGATTAGCTGACGAACATCAATGAGACGCTGAGTTGTGACTGACATGCGGCCCTTCAGGGAGTCGAAAGCCTGAGTACAATTCAGGGCGAAGCAAGGGTATGCACCAGTGTCGGGACTGGCAGGGTGAGAAGGGGCCGCAATTGGGGCCCCAGTGCTCTGCTCTTGGTTGCCCTCAGGCTCGTTGCCTGACTGGGCGGACATCTTGTTCAGGCCCGGAATCTGATGCGAAGCGGCTTTGTGGGATGAATGTCGCGGGAGGTGCGAAAGTGGTGATTTGTCCGTTTTGTCGATGCAGAAACCGGCCTCTTCGGTGATGGTGGTTGAATTCGGTGGTTGATCGCTGGGTGCAGCTTGAAGATGAAGAAGGTCGACCCAGGACGAAAAGTTGTTTTGGTTTGGGAGAAGAGAGGAGGGGACGGAAATTTTCAAAAGGGAACAGAGGGAAGGTACGGAGGTAGGCACGAATACTGCCCAGGAAGGTGCACGCGCTGCCCACAAAGGCAGAAACGCGTGACAGCCGAACCTGCGTGGAACTCACTGTTGCAACAGCTTGCAAGTCCAATGCTGCAACTGCTGGAACCAGGACCGGAAGGTCCTCAAACTTCAGCACCTCAGTCAACCAGTCTCCCCAGTGCATTGCAGTGACCTATCTAGATGGACTTCCTTCGACGCCATGAAGCTTATCATGAAATGCAAATGATTGTTCGCATACGACGTCGCCTACTCGAGCCACGGCCCTTTACGAATCAACAGTTGTTGTAAGATTGCGACGTGAGGTTGGTAATGAAGGATCTCCTGCCCGTGATTCGCTCCCAAATGTCTCTGTGAAGGAGATTCGCGAGGTGCCGCTGGAGGAATCCCTCCCTGATGGCACCTAGCCGTAATCCACTTCTACCGCCTGACTGTGCAGGCAAAGCTCCAATTAAAACGACAGTTTGGCAGCCGTCATCCGGTGATCAACGAATGTCCTCAGAACGAGGAAGAGCTGAGCCCAACCCTCTTCTCTGGTGAGCTCCCGACTCTCCAGCGTGAGAATCAACTAGGTTTCGCTCAAGAATGATGAGATCAGGCTGGGATTTGACCCGTGACACTGTTGTTCAAGGACGCCCCTCGGGGCCCGGGGCCCAGGCCTTCAACTCATAGGTCGCAGCACGCACAAAGTTGACACCAATATCTCCAGCGTGTAGACAGTGTTTATAAAGTTACTCAAAGCTATCTGGATGCATCATCCGGTAGAGTCGTGTGCGGAGGTCCTTCAGGAGGTCCTCAAACTCCTGGGGACCTTGAAAATGGTCGACCGGTCCATCCATGGGCCGGAACGACATCTCGTTGATAGTCTCCTTGACATCTCTTCCAAGGAGAAGCCTCGCAAAGAGTTTGACCTCCATGCCCAGGTAACGATAGCCGCCCCTCTCTTAGTCGCTCAGATGCTTGTGCCTTTCAACCCCATGGCATCGCTTCGGGCCAGGCACCTTTTCCCGGAGGTGAGTACCAAGCTCGTTAGGCTTCGTAGTCGCTTCCCGTGCGTAGTAGCAAATGCCCGTGTCTTCCTCCTTGTTTCTGCAGGGCGCGAAGCAGTGGAGATACTCGGCGCAGTGGTCGAGATCCATGATCTGGGGCCGGCCATGGTGCCTGTTATGCAATAGATTAGTCCATGAAAACAAAGGGGCTCCTGGACTCTACTGACATGCGCTCCTTCATTGTGCTGAAAGTCTCGTGACATCGGAGTGCGAAACAAGGAAAGGTTCCATCGGGGGTAGTAGTATCGGGAGGCGGATCGGGCTCGCCAGTGCCTGCACCAGGTTCGGTGCCCTGATCATTGCGGAGATCCTCGTCGGGCATTGTAGATGGAAGAGCGTTGCTTGTTTGGGTGGTGCTCTGGTCGAATGTAGGTATGAGTCTTGTGAGTCCTCGTGGAGTTGCGTGAAAGAAGGGATTGAAGTGCGGCGAATCTGGTAGCAGAGGGAGGCTGTTTACCTAGAAGGCACGTTGGCTGGAGTAGGAGGGCGGATAGGTCCCTGGGGATGGAAATTATCCCCCAGGAAGGCGCACGCTCTTCCAGAGAGACTGCACACGTGACCCATCGGCTAGCGTAGGATCAATTCACTGTTGAAGCAACTTCCCAGTTGCAGCGACAGCATCAAAGATTGAAGGTCCCAATGTTCAGCGACCTCGGTCGACCAGTCTTCCCCGACGCAATGAAGGGACTCGTCCATAAATACTTCCTAAAGGCTTCTCCAGATTCAAAGTTTACACCGGTGCATGCCAGTGTTCTTAGACGGCATCGATGGGCAGGTTTCAATTTGATGTTCGAGGAGGGCCAAGGCCACAGCACTGGTGGTCACAGGACGTGATGGCCACAGCGTCAAAGCAGTGGGGCAGACAAGGCAAGAAGATTTTCACTGACTCCGAAGCGATTGGGAAATAAAGCTGTTCATCTTGGATTCGTAAAGGAATTGAAAACAACGCCTTTTTCTTCTTGGTGAGCCTTGGGGAGGCCCAGGGGTTTAGGTCAGGGGTAAACTGGGGATGTTGATGCAGCTGGTCCCAGCTGGACCACAGCCAGTCCCCGATCGTCAAGTGTCTTCGGCTTCACGTGTCTCAGGCCTTTCGTGAGCTTGACGGTTTCATTCCAACACCATCTCTCACGACTGCCTCTCGAGAGGGGGACCCTCGAGACAGCACATCGCCATGGCCCCAGACCCCAATGCCAGCTTGGCAACACTCCCGCAGACCAGCGATGACTTCTCCTCCATCCCCTGGTGCAAAGCCCTCCTGACAGCCCCAAACACCACCGTCTTCATTCCCGCCAGCCGCGACCCGTCCCAAACAAGAAGCCACAGAGGCCACGATCAGCTCTTCTCCCGCACCCTTTCAGGACCCGACGTCATTCCGGCATGCATTTGTTTCCACGCGACACCAGCGCCAGGCTCGCACGCCCCTGTCACTGAGCTCTCGACTCTTTTCAGCCTCGCCGGGGGCGTTGACGGGTATCCTGGGGTCGTGCATGGCGGTGCTGTCGCTGTGCTGATGGATGAGATTCTTGGTGTTCTGGTACAGCAAAACATGGACCTAGGCAGCGACCATGCGGTGTTCCGCTCCAACCCCGCCACGGCGACAATGGACGTGCGGTTCAGGCGGCCAATCCCGACGCCCGGGGTCGTCAGGGGAAGGGGGAGAGTGGTGAAGCTTGAGGGGCGAAAGTTGCATCTTGCGGCAAAGATTTTGAATGCTGGTGGAGAGGTGCTGGCAAGCTGCGAGTCGATATGGGTGACTGTTGACAGAAAGCCGAGGCTTTGAGCGTGAGGGACCTGTAGACATGCTGTGATGCCTGCGAGCATACCAGTTCAGCTTCAGGGCGATGAACCAGTACCCATCACGCTCCACTTCTGTCAAGTGGAGGTGATGGGTCACTCCCTGGGAGCGCTTGGAGAGGGCGTCGACCTCTGTCTTGTCCCTCAGGTGCGTGCGGATCTGGTCCTCTTCCGGGCCCGGGTAGGGATTATCTGAGTAGTATGTATTGTCATTCCAAAGCGAGATTGAAGGAACTCTCCGTGGGTGATGTATTTATATGCAGCCCGCGGGAGGTGGACGACAGGCAAAGATGACAATCGTCTGTTGGGACCAAGCGGCATCTACAAGCACAAACGTCTTGAGAACAACACACAGAACTGCAGTCACGCGCTTAAACCAAGCAAGTCGTCAAACCAAGCGAGTTGTTAAATCAGTATGTCGTCAAATCGGAGGACATCCGATGATTGCATTGAAATCGAGGAGGACAACGGCCACCGCTCAGAGTGATTGTCTAACCAAATACGCCTGTACCCAGAAGAAAAGAAACAAGGCCCGCTGTGGGCGGGCGCTTCGGTATAATAAATGGGCCGCCGGGGAAGGATCTCAACCCGTGCTTCTCGCCCATGGTCACATTACCCCGCCATGCGAGCTTAAATCCAGGAAACGCCGAGCAATGCAGCCTCACGCGGAGGAAGAGGACGAGGATGACGACGCCGCGGGCAGCTTGCCCTTGTCGGAAGAGGACACCATCTCGTCCTTGTAGAGGCCGTTTGCCTCGATGTAGTCCATGACCTCGCGAGGGACGTGCTGGGACGTGTTAGCGGGCAAACTATGAAGTGGTTGATTGACAAACTCACGTATTCGATGCTCATGCTGCCCTTGAGGAGAAGACGCAGCATGGTGCTGGACATGGGATTGGAGACAATGGCCGGGATGTAGTGCAGGTTGTCGCGCCACTCGCGCAGGTTGGAGAGGGCCTGGTCGATGTTGCTGCTGGCGCGCTCGACGACGAAAGCGCCAAAGTCGCCGAGAATGTGCTGCAGATCGGGGTAGGACCAGACGCCCTCTTGGGACATGGTCTCGACGAGGTCGGCGCCGGCGAGGAGGGCGATGCGGACCTTCTTGCCGCCGCAGCCGCCGAGAACGCCGTTGATCTCGCGGTCAAAGTGGTCGAGAACGATGGCCGTGGGGCAGTACGAGGCCTGCAGGGGCTCCCAGGGGTCGACCATGAGGGGCTGGCGGGCGTGCTTGACGGCCAATTGGCACATTTCAATCCTGGCACAATGTATCAGCGGGGTGGGGAGGATGCGAGGGGAGGGCTCCCGCAGGCAACTCACCTGTGGTGGGCGGGGGCGAGGCCCTTCTTCTTGTAGGCGTCGCTGACGGGCGACAGGTAGGCGCCGATGACTTCGTAGTTGGTCTCGGTACGGGCGTAGTCGGCGGCCATGGCGAACATCTGGAGGTGGACGTAGTGCACGGGGCTGAAGGAACCACAGGCGACGAGGACGAGGGGGTCGCGCTCGGGGAACTCCTGCTGCCTCCGCAGCCTGTCGCTGGGGAATGTGTAGCCCGAGGGCGTCATGGACTGGAGGATGGCGGACTCGGTAGCCATTTTGTCGGTTTGGTGTTGGAGGTGAGGGGCAACGAGGGGCGGGCTGGAATGGATCTACGCGACACGGCGACCCTCGATGGGAGAGGCCGATTGATTGACGAAAATGTAGTCGGTCGGAGGGGTAGTCTCGTCGCGGGGGTGGGATCGTGAAAAAGGGTTTGCGGTGATTGTCTGCGAGGTCGGTGCCATGGGCGGCAAATGTCAGCCTTGTGCCGGCTGCGGGCGGTACGTCATGCCGAACCGAGCGGAAGAGGACGGGAGAGAGGGAGGACTCACCAGCCGTGGCTGGCTGCCGCGACAAAGACTGATTTTCGGCAAGGTGCGTCTTTTGGGGGAGGTGTTTCTTGGCGGGTCTGACGCTGACGATGTTTCCCGGGAGTTGAGGATGATCGATGGAGTGAGTTGGTGTTTAGTCTAAGAAAACAACGGAGTCACCTCGTGGAGAAGGGGAGGAAGAGCCGGATGGAGAAAAGAGATGGATGGGAAGTAGGCAGCGGCGACGGCGGCGGTACCGGGCGCCGCCTCAGCTCGGCGTGGGCGTGGGACGGATGGTGTCTGTTCGTAGGTACCGCCTTAGCGGGCACATAACCGCAGCGATTGGTAAGGTTGGAGCGCTTGGAGGCGCCGGGCGGGAGGCAGGATCGGAGGAGGGGCCTCAGTCTTCAGCCTGGACCTGGACCGTGGCGGGCATGTGGTGAGGGTGGGGCATTGGCGGGCTTTGCTCAGTGGATGAGGGGTCTGTTTCACGGCGATCGAGGGGTATGATTGGGCGATGCCAACGACGCACTAGTGATGACTAATTCAGTCGAGGGTTTTCTCGCAGACCCCGCAGCCACCACGCAGACGCCATCCCTCGTCATGTGACCCGCGGTCGCGCCATCGGCTGTCGCCCACTTCCGCTGACTCCAATCGCTCCATTTGCCGTGGGCATCGCGGCTTCGGCATTTGGCCCGGTGTTCAGCGCGTGCAGCTTCCTCTCTCCGATGTCCCTCCGAGAAGTCGACTCAATATCGCGCATTATCATTTGCATCCATCCTTGGCAATGGCTGACATCCACCCTTTGGACGAGATGACGACGATCAATTTGCGACCCCGTCCCAAGTTTGAGGTTTTTGCTGACGACAGCATTCAGGCGGCTGCTTCCCCGACCCCAATCTCCGTTTCGGCTGCTAGTCAGGGCGCGTCTCGAGGTCGAGGCCGAGGGGCTGGTTTGGTCACAGCATGCTCGGCAGCGGGGGCCAGTCTCACAAGTTCGCTCACCTGCGCGTCACCGAATGTCGCACCGCATGCATCCGCTGTTGGCTCTGGCTCAGAATGTCCACACGCTGCACCGTGCAGCAACGTGGCAGCGACCCAACCGCGTGGGTCTCTGCGCCTGTCCGTCTTGGCCGCTACATGAGCCTGTCACGATTGCCTCAACATTGCTCCTGGACCCTCAGACCGAAGACGCCTGAGACCGTCCCTTGCATCCAGACGTTGTATCAACCGGGCCGGTCCGACCCCGTGGACAAGGATTTTTTCTATCCAACCCCGCCGCCGTAACCTTGCTGTCTCAAGGATACGGCGAGTCTAGATATGTCCAGACATCAATAATCGAGGCATCCCCGACCTGGCCTGTCCCTGCATCCCCCTCGTCCTGCGGCAGCGCCTGGCCAAAGGTCGACAACAGTCCCACGTCAAACGGAACATCCATGTTGACGTCCTGGAAAAAAGTGTCAAAGGTCCCCGTCAGCGGCGCCGCCGCCGTCTTGGCTTCAACAAACTTGCTGGCCACCTCATACAGCGGCTTGAACAGTCGCAGCTGCTTCGTCATACGCGGCATGGCATCCCCCATCCCTTCGATGGAGGCGATCATCCCGCCAAGCAGCTCGAGATCGGATGGATCGCACGTCTCGGCCACATGGCACAGTAGCACGATGAATGGCACAAACGGCGACATCAGAAGCGCCCTGATCCAAGTGTCAGCTGCGTCACGTTGTACGCCGCCCGTCCGCTGGGACACTTACCAGGTCAAGTAGATTTCCATGATGCTGCCAGGCTCACTGGCCAACGCCGTCATGCATATCTGGTGTTCCAACAGCGCTTCCCGTGCCGTGGAGATGCACTCCTCCGAGAAGGCCGTGCCCGAGCCCGCCGTCGGGGGAATGTTGCGCTGAATCAGGCACATCAGGGCGAGCCTGGCTACTCTGTCGCTGTGACACATGATGTCCCAGTACCGGCCACCGATGGCTTGCTGCATCCGTTGGGAGAATGCCTCCTATGTCGCAACGCGTCAGATTCTCTTCCGTCTTCTGCACGAGGGGATGTGCCTACCTGGTGCTCGCAGTAGTCGGTCGCGTCCTTCTCGAGGTCTTGCGCAAGACGCCGAGCCCGGGTGGCTCGCTCCATCACCGGCTGTCTGATGGCCTCGGGACTATACAGCCGGTCATACACAAGCCCTTGTAACTGGGCGAACCTGATCCAGGTTTTAGGGAACCTGTTTGGCGCAGTGTTGACCCATTTGAGCATTGCGCTGTGATCGACCGGCATCTCCTTGGACCGTATAGCTGACCCTCGACCTAGGCGCAGCGACAGCATCTTGTCCGTTGAGTAAATGACCGCAAACACCCTGGCCTTTCGCCGCTCCGCCTCAGAAGGCGCAGTATCCTGCAGAGCCGCCTTGTGGAAGCCCATGGCCTGGCTCATACGCGCTGCCGTACAGTTGAAATTCCAGGCCAACGCCGGTCGACACTTGTCAGCACTATAATTCGCCTAAGGGTATGATCAGCCGGTGGACATCATGGGTGGGCTACAAAGTACAACGAACCGCCAACGCCAACGCCAGCGCGTAGTCGTACGTGGACGGCAAGTGGAAGGGGAGGCTCGCCAGCAGCGTCTCCAGACTCCTCTGACAAATCGCTGCCTGTGCAAGGTACTGGTCTTTGGTCGGCTGGTCCTTCACCACGCTCGCGCATTCCGAAAAGAGGGGGAGCAGGCCGGCGAAGAAGACGATGCGCTCGGCAAGCGTGGGCTCATTGGAGCCATACACGCTGAGGAAGTAGTCCTGGAAATGCTCGACCGACTCGAATTCGTACGCCCACACGGCTCGGACCCAGTCGTTCTCTGCGGCGCCTCAGCAACGCCACTCCCTCGGCTTGAAAGGGATTTGACTCACCTCTTGCTATCCGGATCCCGGCAAACACCAGCTGCGCCAGCGGCATTTCGACCTGCAGCACCGCAGGGCTCGCTCCTGGCTGGATGGCGTTGGGTAGCTGCTCGCACAGCGACTCGGCCCGGTCTAGCTGGCCCACGGCAGTGAGATGTTGCAGGTCGTGGAGAGCCGACGCCGTCTCTGGTGGAATGGGCGTCGAGGTACTGTCCCTGTCGACTGCAGTCTGGAGGAACTTGGTGGCAAATGCCGTGTGCGCAGACAACGCCGAGCCGCCTTCATACTCGGGCTCGCGGGCCTGGGTCTCCTCGAGTCGCGATGGCTCTGCAGCGACTGACTGAGCTGGCGCAGTGGGAGGCGTCATCACCGGAGTGTGGTTCGCCGAGAGGTGTTTGACCGAGGACCCTTGGGGTGTTGAGACGGCCTGTTCGCCATCGAAGAGCTTGCATATCGTGTCGATCTTGCGGGAGATTTCGTCAATCTTGTTCTCGCTGGCAAGTGTCAGCGGTCGTGGACAGTCGAGGCCTGTTCAAGGGACATACTACTGATTCGACACGAGGATCCGTGGCCGTTTCTTGCGCAGAGGCTTCACTGCCGTGTAGCTGCAGCTGGTCTTCATACGAAGGCATCGCGAGCATGGGTCGCGGCGGTCACACCTGACCTTGGAGGGTCAGTAGGCAGTGATGAGGTAAGGGGCAGAGGCATACTTTTCTGTTTCGACAAATGTCGCACTGGAGTCTCTGTCAGCTGATGCAACAAGACAATGCGGCGAAGTGGTCAAAGGGCGGGTGGTGCTCACTGCAAGCTTCTGCACCGGTTGGCCTGCCTTGCCCGTGGCAGACCCTGTCTCGTCGTGCGCCGGGGAGTCGTCCTGGTCCCGCAGGGACTCCCGCTCAACCTCCGAGTAGTCCTCGGACTCGACGTCCATGGTGCCAGCACACTAATCCGAATGGCAGGAGTGTACAGATATGAATAAGAATCGAAGCTTGAACGATTTACCCCCCATCGAAGAACCCGGAGAGATGCAAGACGGCAATGCTGGGGAATGGCGTGAAGCTGGTCAGACCGGCGCCGGCGCCCGCGTCGCCAGGATTCCGGCCTCCGCTCCTTTGTCACTGTCTCCGCCGCGCTCGGGGGCCGAGGGTTCCGGACCGACACTCATTGAACACGACGGGCTCGCACAGCCCGCATTATTGTTGCCGCAGCCAGCGGGATGCGGTAGTAATGTCGCGGGCCGCGCGAGCCCGCCTCTTGAACACTGGCCGCCCAGCGCTCGACAGCAATCTCAACACCGACTGACCGACTAATGCCCAGGCAACGTTGCGACAAGCCTTCAAGTGCCACGCGTGCGCTCACTTATCCTCAATCGGCAGCATTCGTATCCATCGTATCAACGCGTGGAGGCGGCACAGTCGACGTCGGCCCCCCGGCAGGCTGCCCGCCCAAGCGCCCGTCGCTCCCCTTCTGGGCAATGTAGTGCAGGGCGGTAGCTCGGTGCGACCGAGCTCCCGCGATGAGTCCAGAGACGTCACTGAGGATGGACGGATTGGGAAGTAATACTGCGGACTGCCAAGCTGCAACATGCTGCATCACTCATTTTAGAATCTTTTCTTGAGGGGCAAGTATAACACCTTCTTGCCTTCTTTCTTTATGGGCGATTCCCAGTCATACTCTACCAACTAATAACCATTCGGTCACCTTTCTCCTTATCCTTTTTGCTTCATCTAACACACCAGACTCCGTGTACACCATCCAACACCTACTGCTTGTGACGCCAGAGCTTCTTCGATTTGAGCATGTCAGCTCCGGTTCCCGTGGCGGAGGCGCCGATAGAGACGGAGAAAAAGACCCTCGAGAAGCCTGTCGAGCTGTCGAAAGAAGTTGACGCACCCGAAGAGGCCGAGGATCATGGCGGCTTTATTGCAAGTCTCTCCAAACCAGGGCCCGTTGCTAGAGGCCCCTTGGCTAACATGTATACAGAGAGTCTTTAGATATGCCCGACCCATCGATTTCCTCCTTGAAGGCATCGGCATCACCGCCGCCATCGCTTCTGGCGTGGCCCTTGCTCTCGTCAACGTCGTCATGGGCCAGTTCATGAACATCCTCTCCGATGCAGGCACGGGCCGGGGTGTGCCGCCAAACTTTCTCTCCGAAGTCTCAAAGTACTCGTGAGTCCTGACCTGGCTTTGAAACCACCTTGCAGTCGGCGACTGACTGTCCAGCTTGTACTACGTCTACATCGGCATCGCTCGACTCGTCCTGACGTACATCTATTCGACCATGTTCACCTGGGTCTCGTTCAACATCACCCGCAACATCCGTCGAGCTTACATGAAAGCCGCCCTCTCGCAGGAGGTCAGCTTCTTCGACCGCGGTGCCGGTGGATCCGTCTCCATGCAAGCCACCGTCAACGGCAAGCTGATCCAGTCCGGTATCGCCGAGAAGCTGGGCCAGGTCTTCCAGTCTCTCGCGACCCTCATCGCTGCCTTTATCATTGCTTTCGTCAGCCAGTGGAAGCTGACGCTCATCATCATCTGTATCCCACCTGTCCTGCTTGTCATTATTGGTGGTACGGCGACGCTTGACTCGATCGTGGAAACAGGCATTATTAAGAACAACGCGCAGGCTGGCACGTTTGCGGAGAGTATCCTCGGCAGTGTTAGGACCATCCATGCATTCAACCTGCGGCCACGTCTGGTGCGCGAATACGCTGGCTTTACCCAAAAGTCGAGGGAGATGGGTCAGAAGAAGAACTGGCTGTACGGCGTCATGTTTGGCGGCGAGTACTTTGTCATTTACGCCGGTATGGGTCTGGCTTTCTGGCAGGGTGTCGCCATGATCAGCCGGGGAGAAGTCGAGAAGATGGGGACTATTTTTACGTGAGTCTTCTGAACCCCATGGCTGCAGGCAAGTACTGACTCTGGTGCAGCGTCCTCTTCTCCGTCATCATCGCTTCGACCTCCATCAACGCCCTGGCACCGCACATCCTCGCCTTCAGCCGCGCCACCACCGCTGCGAATGAGCTGTTCCGTCTCATCGACAGACAATCCGAGATTGATCCGTTCGCCGAAAAGGGCCTCAAGCCGACGACGACGGAAGGGACGATCGACATCCAAGGCGTCGGTTTTGCCTACCCGACAAGACCCGATATTCCTGTGCTCGAAGATTTTACCCTCCGCGTGCCCGCCGGCAAGGTGACCGCGCTCGTGGGCCCCAGCGGCTCAGGCAAGAGCACCATCATCGGGCTTCTGGAGAGGTGGTACAATCCGGCCTCGGGGAGCATCAAGCTGGATGGGATTGACATTTCTGAGCTCAACCTTCGTTGGTTGAGGACCAATGTCCGCCTAGTGCAGCAGGTAAGCATCGCACAGCGGCAGGTCTTTTGGGAGTTTGCGACTGACCTTCTTATTCAGGAACCCGTGCTCTTCAACGGAACCGTTTTCGAGAACATCTCCTACGGACTCGTGGGTACCCAGTGGGAGACTTCATCCAGAGAAGACCAGCTCCAACGCGTCAAGGAGGCTGCGACTCTAGCCTTTGCAAACGACTTTATCGAACAGCTGCCCCAAGGCTACGACACGCGCATCGGCGAGAGAGGTGGCCTGTTGTCCGGCGGTCAAAAGCAACGTGTCGCGATCGCACGCAGCATCGTCTCTGAACCGCGCATCCTGCTCCTCGACGAGGCCACCAGCGCCCTCGACCCGCACGCAGAAGGCATCGTCCAACAAGCTCTCGACCGCGCGTCCAAAGACCGCACAACCATCGTCATCGCCCACAAGCTCCGCACAGTCCGTGACGCAGACAACATCGTCGTGCTCTCCAAGGGTCACATTGTCGAGCAGGGACGGCATGAAGAGCTCGTGGCCGCTGGCAACGTGTATGCAAGGCTCGTCAAGGCGCAGGACCTCACGGCGGCGGCGCAGGATGATAATGGCAGCGGCAGCGACACGGACACGCCGGAGCAGGAGGAGGAAGATCTTGACAAGTCGCGCAGTTTGGCGAGGTACAACACTGTCGAGGCGCGGCACTTGGGGGGTCTCAAGGACCGTGAGGACTTTGCCCTGTACAAGCGGACGGGGCTGGTGCATACCATTACCAAGTTGGTCATTGCCACGTGGGACCTTCGCAACTGGTATCTCACCGTGCTCTTGGCTTGCATTGCTGGAGGTGCCATCTTCCCCGGCCAGGCTCTTCTTCTGGCCAAAGTCATGGATGTCTTCAACTCCCCGGACATGGTGGCCCGTGGCAACTTCATCTCGCTCATGTTTTTCGTCATGGCGCTGGGGGCTTTGGTGGCATACTTTGTGATGGGCTGGTGCACCAACGTGATTGCGCAGGTAAGTCATCTGTCCGAGAGGGACGAACACTACTGACAATGTCCAGAAACTCAATGAGAGACTCCGCAACGAGATTCTCGACCACACCCTCCGCCAGGACCTACGCTTCTTCGACCGGCCCGAGAATACGGTTGGATCTCTCACGAGCCGACTCTCGTCGTACCCCGAGTCCATCTACGAGCTGATGGGCTTCAACATCGCCCTGATGGTCATGGCAGCGATCACTGTCATCGCGTCGAGCGTGCTCTCCATCATCGTGTCGTGGAAGCTCGGCCTTGTCGGTGTCTTTGCTGGTTTGCCGCCCATGCTGCTGGCAGGCTACACCCGTATCCGTGTCGAGACCAAGATGGACAGCGACATCGACAAGCGCTTCTCCCAAAGCGCGTCCATCGCTTCGGAGAACATCACCGCCATCCGCACCGTGTCGTCTCTGGCTATTGAATCGACGGTGCTGCAGAGATACACGGACGAGCTTGACACGGCCATCGCCGGGTCGCGGCAGCCGCTGTTCCACATGATGCTCTGGTTCTCATGCACGCAGTCGATTGAATACTTTATCCTTGGCTTGGGATTCTGGTAAGTCCCGCTGCAAGTGAAAAAGACATGAAGACATGACGCTGACAGTCACAGGTGGGGATCCAAGCTTCTGTCCGAGGGCCAGCTCAGCTTCTACCAGTTCATCGTGTCCTTCATGGCCGTCTACTTTGCAGGCCAGGGCGCCGGAATGCTCTTCAGCTTTGCGAGCAGCTTCACCAAGGCCAATCATGCCGCGAACTACTACTTCTGGATCTCGTCTCTGCAGCCGACAATCCAAGAGACCCCCGACAACCAGGACAGCGCGCCTCGGGAAGGCTGCAAGAGCTTCGATTTTGAGGGCGTGCAGTTTTCATACCCGCTGGCCCCAGATAACCGCGTGCTCAAGGGCGTTTCTCTGACTGTGAGTGTCTCCCATCATTTGGGATATTTGATTGTTGCTGACCAGCATATCCCAGATTTCTCCTGGCCAGTTTGTCGCCTTTGTCGGTGCTTCAGGTAGGCACTTTATGCCTGAATACCGAGACCATCCACTGACAAAATACAGGCTGCGGCAAAAGTACGATGGTATCCCTTCTCGAACGTTTTTACGACCCCACGAGCGGACGCATCGTCATCGACGGCAACGCAGACCTTAACGCCCTCAACCCATGGCTTTACCGTACCAGGGTAGCGCTCGTGCAGCAAGAACCGACACTCTTCCCCAGCACCATCCGGGCCAACGTCTCCATGGGCGTGGACTTTGAGCTTCAAGGCAGCGGTAGCAGCACCGACGCCCAGCGTCTGCCCACAGCATCAGACGCTGACCTCGAAGCCGCCCTGCGCGCAGCCAATGCATGGGATTTCGTCAGTTCTCTGCCGCAAGGTCTCGACACACCGTGCGGTACGAGCGGAAGCCAGCTCTCAGGCGGACAACGACAGCGCATTGCTATTGCCAGGGCCCTGGTGCGCAGTCCTGGGGTGTTGTTGCTGGATGAGGCGACGAGTGCGCTGGACACCGAGTCGGAGCGTGTTGTGCAATCGGCGCTGATGGCGGCAGCGGGCGGAGGGGAGCGCATCACCATCGCTGTGGCTCACCGACTGTCGACTGTGCGCGACGCGGATCGGATTTTTGTCTTTTACGGGGGACGGATTGTTGAGGCTGGGTCGCATGATGAGTTGATTGCGCGTGGGGGGATGTACAGGAAGATGTGCGAGGCGCAGAGCCTGGATTCTGCGTAGGCGCACCCCCGGTGAGCGTCAGACTGGCGTGTGCTCATGTTTCGCATTGCGACTGGCTGGGACTTTCTCTTCATTAGACGTAGACTTATCAGATTAATTTCACTCTGTAAATCAGTGTCAGCATGGAGATGGAGTGCAGATAAAGTGCTGACATTCGGGTGCTGGGCCTATCATGACCCCCTGAACGACTCCTCTCGGGCGCATAGAGTTGCTCCCTCCCCTCGACCCCATGCTGTTCATCAATCATAATTCATCTCAGGACCTAAGCAGCCCGGACCTTTGCGATCCTCTCCTTGTATCGCGCAACCCAAGTAGCCTCATCATAGATCCCATTGACGCTGGGATGCGCATTGACGGCCTGGGCCCAGCGGTGGAAGTTTGGCGCCCGAGCCTCCAGGTCCTTGACGACACTCTCCGGGATGATGCCAAAGTTGGACGACGAGTAGAGACGCAGGACGAACGAGCCAGTGAGGACCTGCAGACATTAGCGACCGAAATACATACCCAGGACTGCCACATAGGGCACTCACCTCCGCCAGCGTCGGCTTATCACTCCCCGCAAAGAACGGCTTCGCATCCCCCAGCAGGGGCTCCAACTCCTTCACAACCGCATCAACCTGCGCATCCCCAATAGCCTTGACCTCCTCATCCGTCTTTGCCGAGAAGACCTTGAACCCGACCGACTGCACCTTTGAGAAGAACGCATCAACGAAGAAAGCGATGCGTGCGCGCGTCAGAGCTCCCTCCGCGGTGCCAGAGTCAGGCTGCAGGTGCGACGGGTGCGCGTCGGCGAGGAACTGCGCCACGATACCCGACTCGGTCAGGATCTGGCCATTGTAGGAGATGGAAGGGACGAGGCCGCGGGGGTTGATCTTGAGATACTCGGGCGTGCGGGGGACGGAGAGGTCGATGATTTCTTCTTTGAAGGGGAGGTTGAGCTCGGCGAGGGCGATGTGCGCGCGGTGAGCCCAGGGGCAGGAGTGGTTGGTGTAGAGGATGATGTCGGGGGTGGCCATGGTGCTGCTGTTGAGGATGAGTTGTTACTATGGTAGACAATGGAGAAAGAGATATCTGCAGCCGTAAAGGCAATGGATAAGAACCTCAGAGCAGGTGGACGAGCTCCCCCTCTTCATATATAATGACGAGCACGGCACCTTTTGACTCCGCCATGAGCACCTCCACCATCTCCAGCACACCACTCTCTCCATGCATCAATGGCCAGTGGAGCTCGCACCATCGATGTCGCCATCACTCCTCTCGAGACGACCCCTCGGACCCGGGCTCAGCGGACTTAAGCCACCAGCCCCGCGCGCGCGGGGAGACAAAGTTGCAGTGCCCAGGCTAGGTAGGATCTGATTGCAAATCCATCCCACCATCACCACGGTCGCCGTCGGCATCCCGGCACACTTCCATGATTGGCTTCACTGCATACAACAGCTGACAAATGCTCCGTCTCCTCTACCCACCATCAATGACATCTCGGCAGCTTTCGCTTCCTTCGAGGAGAACCCACCGACATGCCTCCCTGGTCATCAACTCCGCCTTGCAAACTCCGCACATCGTTCCGCTGCAGCATTCAACTCGCTTGTATTCAAACACCATCTTACATCTCACCCGCCCCATCATCCTGCCACATCGTCATCATCCCTCAACCAAGTTTCCCCGTCCTCGTCCGTCAGCTGCACGGAAAACATCCCGTTCAGCGGATCATACGGAACAGCCCATCCTCCCATATATGCCTCCCTGATGCTCTCAAAGAGCTGCGCTTGCGCCTGGTGCTTGAACCGCCTTCGCGGCCGCGGCCCGTCGCGGTACATGTAGCGCGCGGTCTGCAGCGGTGGCACGTTGGTATACCGCGAATCCATCCACGTCGTCCACGCATTTATCGTCGCGTCGTCCTCTGGAAGCCTCGCCATCTGCGGCGCGTCGATGCGGGCTTCAAACGTGTCCCACAGCTCCTTGGGCGCCATCCAGCCGTCTTGCGGTTGCGACTGCAGCGCGTTTTCGTGCCGTGCTGTCGCTGCCTGCGGCACATCGAGAACGGAGGCTGGGATCCACGGTAGAAAGCCGCCCGGGTCTATCGGCTGCATAGGACCAACTTGAGGCGCCACTGAGCTGTGCATGAGCCAGATGTTGGGTGGTCGTATCAGCTGCCGCCCTCGGGGCCCCCATTTGAACCAGCGGTCACCGTCGTCGTAATGGGCCGTGTCGATACTGGGATCACCTCCGGCACCCGGGCCTTGAAGCATCGGCGCCTTGCGTACAGGCATCACATACTCACACTCCCTGTCAGTCACCAGCAGGATCTGGTGCTCTGCGTTGAAGAATCGAGGCCCTCGGGAGTGGTGTGCCGTTCCCTCCAACGGTGACGGCGTGGTTGGCCACCCTGCGAGCCCTGGTGAAAGACCATAAACACTGGTGTTGTAAAGCGTGTACCCATCGACGGGGTCGAGCCCGCCTCGAGCCCGATGCTTTGGCGTAAATACGACAACCTCGGTGCCGAAAAAGTCGGCAATCACCCAGAAGATCTCCTCAAAACGCGTGAATCCCGGCGGCCCTGCACCTGGGTCGTTGACGGCGAGGCTCCGAAAGAGGCTCATACTCCCCCAATCTTTCTTCTCCTCGGCCGAGGTCCTCCTCAGTGATGACCGTTGGAGGTGGTGATACATCCTGTACCTCGAGTGCCTGCCACACCCACGGCCGGAACCCTTGTTCATGACCTCGTAGAAGAAGCTGTAAATGGAGGCCTTGATCTTCATGGCGTGCTCAAAGTGGCCTGAGACGCAATATCTATCCACAAAAGTTCGTCAGCTCACAGTTACCGCCAAAAAATCCTCACCAGGGGTCACTCACGACAAGGCGGTCCACAGACTCGTCGCATCATGCGGCGTCGCGACCGCTGAGAGCGTCACGTTATCGTACAGCCAGCCTCGCAGATGAGGTTCTTGACGACCCGATCGCACGGTGGCGATCAATTGGTGTGTTGCCTGATATCTCCAAAGGTCATGGCGCCGGTCATCCTCAGCGCAGGCAATTCTGTCTTTGGATGGCTCCTCGCCGAGACCCTTGCGCAGCACCGCTCTCAGCTCTTTGATGTCCGTGTTTGCGTCTCGGGCCGCAACGGCGGCTGCGTTATCCAACGGTGGGTGGCCCTTGTAGATGAGAGTGTCAGGAGGGAGGCCGCGGCGGCTCAGTGACTGCGCCCATGCCGATACCCTGAGTGTATTATTCTCCTGCTCGATGGACAGGACAGAACGAGCGAGGTTGACCCCGGTGACGGTCAGAAATGCCTTGACCACCTTTCGTGTCGCTTGGATGCGGTCTCGTCGACGTTTGCCCATGTGGCCATAGGGACTGACCAGCTTCAGCAGCTTGTTGACATGTCTCTGAAATTGCCCCCAATGGAGCATCGGTGTGTCTTTCCTCGAGGGGAGGGACCCGATGCGAAGGACATGATATGCCCGCTCTCGATTCCTGTATGGTATTTTCGCCTTGTTCGCGGTAGAGACCATGCCCGCGCCAGTCTTTCGCGGATCTCTGGTGCGCATCATATGGTTGATGAGTTCTGCCGCCTCCGCCGCGGTTGCCATCGCCGCAGGTGGCATCGTGTTGCTTGCGTTTCAGTCGAGGCGAGTCGCGCGTGTGTTTCTCGTTGTCGGTGACAGGTATGTTTGTTCGTTCGTGCAGCATTCAGCCCGCCTCGTCCGGGCTGTCGAACCCTCGAATACTTAAAGAATGCTCACAATCCCATGCATGCGCCTTGAGCCTGGTGCGCTTTGTCGGGCGAAAGCTTTGTCTCGAGGATCTCTCGATGACCTCGGCGCGTGAGACACCACCTTCTCTGAAGACTTCTCGCCACTTGGGTGTGGTGTTCCTTGACGTCCAACTCAAACCCTTTGTCTGTAACATTGAACCCTTGTTGCCCAAGTTTGGGCAAGGCTGCGAAATCTTTGGAAGTGAACGTCGAGTCTGCTGCAGACAAAGAACCGCCCTGTCAAATGCCAACTACGACGGCCAAGCGGAATCAATCCACTCCAATGACGGCTGGGTGTTACCCAGATGCATCAGCAGGTCCTCTTCTCCGAGACTGTTGATGTGCGACATTGTGTCGTACACCTGACCCATCATTGGGCCCATCTGTTCATTTGGGTACGGCTGCATCGCCTGGCCCATGGACACCATCAGCGTGCTGGGGTCGAGCACCGAACTCATCGGCGGCTTTCGGAACATGTTTGCCGCGGGCACGCCCATGTTCTTGTCGCCGCCGTTGACGTCGTTGGCCTGGCGCGGCACATCATTGAGATTCTGGTCGGTGGTCTGAGGGGACTCGACCTTGAGCTGCTGCTGTTGTTGCTGCTTATCGATGAGGGGCTTGCAGAGTTGCAGAAACTTCTCAAAGAGCCGACGCAGGCCTGTCACGGCCTTTTCGGTCTGCTCAAACAGAATCAGGCTCTCGGTAACCTGCGAAAGCAGCTCATAGTCGGACCGGTCTGAGACGTTGATGACATTGCAGAAGATGATGAAGAAGGGGAACAGGGGGTAGGAGAGGAGCATCCTGGATCTGGTCAGTCGTTGTCATGGAGCGGGGTTTGATCGAGTGATCTCACCAAACAATGGAGACGGTGAGGGTGTGCATGTTGGTCAGCGAGGCCCCGTGATTGATGATCTCCGTCAGCAGGGACAGAGCGGTCCTGGCGTAGCCAAGCATCTGCTCCAGCACGTTGGGGTCGTCCGAAAGATTGGGGTGCAGACGAATGATGGACGTCATGATGGAATGATAGGTGAAGTCGGTGCCGATGTACTCGCCGTAGAGATAGGCATCCTCACTCAATGGGTGGCGTGCCTGGCCCTGGAAAATGTTAGCTCTGGGATGGGTGACATTCTGGTAAGGACCTACCTGGCGAATCTTTTCCCGAATGTGCCACATCTTCTGCTGCAAGGTCTTGACGAGGTCCAGCATGTCCCGGGGCTCCGTCATGCCCGTTTGACCCCGGATGATGCCATCCTGCACGAGAGCCAGTTCGAGATAGATGTGTGCAATCGCCGTGAAGGGCCGGTTGGGGTCCAAGGGGGTGATGACCGAGGCATCAAGGTTGATGTCTGGCAGGCAGGACGGGCGGTTCATGGCTAGGGAGAGAGACTTGTCGTAGAGAATGCACAGCGTGAGGCAGAACTTTGCGCCGACGATATCTTCCTTTTTCAAGGTGTTGAGGAAGCTCGAGTAGGAGCGGCCCCCAAGGGCGACAAGCACGCGGGAGGCAGCGCAGCTGAGCTGGTAGCACTTTTCGAGTCTCCCGGTATGGATCATGAACAGGGTCTGGATAGAGTCAGAAGGGCGATCGAGGGTAAGCACGCAAAGGGTGACTTACACCAGAGAGAAGCGCCTGGAGCAGGGTCAGGCTGGGGGGGTCCAAGACGCCAATGTGGTGAACGGATTTCAGAAGCACAGTCTCGTACTGCTGAAGGCGTTGCACTAAATGGTCCCTCATTGGCCCCTTGGGAGTGCTCTGGACGCTTGCCAAGGTCACCACCCAGGCAGAGTAGCCAATGTTGACCGAATAGTGGTGACGAGCGGGTGCTCTGACGTTGCCGTCCAGCAGGGCGAGACCCTGCTTCTCAATGGTCTCCTTGCTGACCATGTCAAGCACGTAGGAAAGCCCGATGCTCTGTTGGCGGGCGGGCCCATGGACGATGGCGTGAAGCATTTCTGCCGAGGGGTACGGACAAAAGTCTTCATTCTCCGAATCCTCATAGGCCTCGGCGTCCGGATCAGACCCTTGGTTGGGCTGATTCACGAGAGTCAAGGCCGATTGAAGGACCTCGCGTCGACCAACATCCATGCCCTCTCGGCTGAGGAAGGACTGGAAGTAGCACTGGGCTTCCATGTTGGCATGGACGGCACTGCCAGAGGTCACGTCGGGGCGCCTCGAGGTGGTAAAGGCGCCATGCCGACGCACTGGGACGGACGCCCGTCGAGGTGGTACCGATGGTGAGTCGGCGGGTGATGGCGACAGGAAACGGCTCTGCGAGGCGCTGGACTGGCCAAGATCCCGTTCCCGTTGTCCGAGTGGCGTGTCCGTGGCGGGAGGCTTGCCGCCAAAGTGGTAGTCAACGTCCATCTTGCGATCAAAGCCCGAAGGACCCGCAGGACTGGCGTTGGCAAACTGGCTTGCATGCCTCACGGCAGCAGCAATCTTGCGGCTAAGGTGAGGGTCAGTCTTTGCGATGCGAGTTAGGCGGAAGGTGAGCGCCATGTGAGGTCATACCGTTCATAATCGGGATTGCCGCGCCTCTTGGGTCGTTGGCGAATGCATACGGCCTGGGTTGAGACGCAATGCTTGCACGGGTCTTCTCTGTCGCATTTGATCTGATATCGCGGGTGAGTGACTGACACAACAAGGACGGACGGGGCGGGGGAAAGCACACCTTTTTCGCAAAGCACATGTCACACTGAAGCACGCCGTTATTGTCAGCCAGTCTGGTCATCTCGGATGGGAAAGCTATGAGTCCGTATTCGGCCGAGACAAGCTGCCACGGGATGGATGGCTGGAGGGAGGGAGGCTGCGACGTGCCGGGCAGCAAAATGCGACCGCGCACTGGACGCACGCGCAACGATCGAACCAAAGAGACACGCAGATGGACTTACTGCGCGATTCCGTGGCGGCGGAATCTCGAATGGAAGGTCACCGACATTGTCCATTATTAGTTCGCACTGTTGGCGGCTCCGTGGCGCGTAAAATGCAGCTGTTCTGGACGGCGGGCGGGTGTGACCTGGAGCAGCGGACGGAACTGAGGAAACCTGGAAATGATGGGAAAATGTCCCGATGGGCGGTTCGTCTGGCCTCGCTTCGTGGTTCGCGTCCGGGGACGGGACTGACTGGGACGTGCAGGAGACTCGGAGGGAAACCAACGCCTGGGCAACCTTGGCCCGCTTGAGTCTAGGGGCAGATTACTAAGTTCAAGAGAGGCGGGGGGGAGGGCCACAGCGGGTCACAGGGAGGGCCGCTTTCGGCGTGTAGCGTTCGGATAATGGGTAATAGGGAGCCGGCGGCAAACACAAGCGCTGTGGTGGTCAGCGCTGACGGGTCAAAGTCCGGGGCAGGAAACAGTGTTTCCGGCAGCTCTCGCTATGCTTTATGGCAGACTTCAATGTCGTTTCTCGCATCGCATCTCATCGCATTAGATCACATCGAAGCAGCCAAGAATATCACAGATGCGTGGCAGGACCGGGTACATGCATCCAAATTGTCACGTGTTTCGGCGTCTAACCTCCAAAAGGATGCACGCCTTCGGCCTTAAGAAGCAGCAATTTCATCAGCCCCCGCTCCTTGCCCGCTCATTGCCCGCTTGTCGCCCGCTCATCGCGAGTCATGCCGCACCAAACACACCTCGAAGGCCTGTCACCACAAAATGCCAAGCAGATAAAGAGTCGACGGACACAACACAAGCGCCGGCCCAGCCCTCGTCAGCTGCTTGTACAGGCCGATCATTGACAAATGCACCGATTGGCGAGCGGGCCTAGCTTACGCGGGCGGGGACACTCAAGAGATTAATCAATAATGATATCTCTCCCCGCAATGTGTTGCTCTCAGCCGCATATTCATAGCGTGCGCCCGCTCTAGCATGAGACGACGTTGCCATGACGGGAGGCAGGCTGGGCCCTCTCACGATGTGCGGCGACGCGAACATCAGCTTGCACCCTCGATCCATGGCCACGCCACGCAGGGTCGCAGCAGACCCTATGCCAGAGTCCCTGCCCCCTGACACTGCCCTGACTGCTACTCCAAGATGGGACGGTTTGGAGACACTCTGAACCTCCTGGCCCGTTTCACAACGCCGCGTCCACGGACGTCGGCACACTCGAAACACCACCTGTCCCGGCTCCACCACCACAATAAAACCGCCCGATGCCCTCCCGCGCCGCCGTCCCCTCCCCTCCGTCTTGGCCGGTGGTGATCTGAATTTGTATTTACAAACCCTGCCTGGTCTGCAGGGTCACCCAAGAACACTTTGTAATTTTTCGCACATACATTCACACGGCCACTATGGACGCCGACACAAAGTACGAGACGGTCCAGTTCGACGACCGCGATGATCGAAGCAGCACAGAGGTGGAAGAGTCGCTCATTGGGGAGCAGGACAAGCGGTGTCGCCATTGTTTTGCCCGTCAGGCGCTGGAACGGAACAAGGTCGAGAGAGAGAAGCGACGCCGTCGCGAGCGATGGAACTTTTTCAGCGGTGTCGTCAACACGGTCCTGCTGCTAGCCAATATTGGCTTGCTCGTCAATGAGCTCACACGCCAACCAAGACTCAACACATGGGACTTTGGCGGCGACCTGACCGGCGTATCGCCATCATGTACGTGTCCCGGGATGGTCTTGGAGTGTATCAATGCTGACTTGCCCACAGTCCCCCAGCAAATCAAGACATTCACCCCCGACTACGAGGGCAAATACGCCCCCAACGACACATCGCTCTTCTTCACAAACGAGACACTCAACAACTGGAACGAGCTGATGCCATGTACGTACCCAAGGACCCCAACCCCCAAATCTCCACTGACAGCTTCAGACGGCATGGGCTTCCAATGGGTCAACGACACCCACCGCTATCACGACCTCCCCACCCCCATCGTCTGGCCCGACAAGACCGTCTTCACCACCTCCATCACCCACCAACTGCACTGCCTCTTCGCCGTCGTCCAGACCTACTCAGGCCTCAAGGCCGACCACGAGCTTCCCGACGACCACCACTGGCACATGATCCACTGCTTCGCCTACCTGCGCCAGACAATCATGTGCTCCGCCGACATGGCCCTGGAGGGACTCGAAACCACCTTCCCAGACCACAACGGCGGCTCCGACGGCTGGGACTCGAAGCATGTGTGCAAGGACTATGGCGAGGTCAAGAAGTATCTCGAAAACGTCCGGGCCTATGATGATCGGGAGATCTTCTAGGGGAGCCATGGGCCCAGGAGTCTAGTGTTTTAATTTGTTCATGAAAAACATGCAAGCGTTTCTTTCTTCTAGATCCATGTCTATCATCTAGAGCAGCGATATAGGGCGGGGAGAAATCATCGTCATCGCTCACCCTGAGGCTGCGCGTCCGGAACGCCCCGGTCTAGCCATGACCCTATATCCAAAAGACCATCATTAATCACCATCCTGTCCCCAACCAGCCCTTTCGTTGAGTACTGCCGCTGCCTACGGCCCCTGTTGGTTTGGAAAGTCAAAGTTGGACTGCTGCATCAACCCCATCATGGCTTGGTTGCTGTAGAACCAGTCATCCAGCTGCGCACCATTACCCATCCACATGGTTGGGAACCCTGTCCTCTGCACATCGCCCATGGCGTCATCTCCCATTGGATCCGTCCCGAATCCAGCCGCTCCAAAGTCTGCCGCTCCGGTGTGCTGCGACTGCTGTGGCGGAAGACCGAGGGCGGCGAGGTATGTATCCATCTCGGCACTGGCCTGCATTTGGCCTTCAGGCGGTGTTGAGACGCGGAACTCAATGTACCGCAAAGCCACGCTGTAGAGGACCTGGAAGAGGCGATGCATCTTGCCAGCGGCGTCGGAAACGGTGGGCGCTGACTGAATCGAGGTGACGAATTCGTGGAGGCGGGCGAGGTCCATCTGGTCTTGTGTCTCGATGACGTTGCAGAAGATGACGATGAATGGGACAAACGGCGCGAACAGCAGGGTCCAGTTGATGTAGGTCGAGAAGAACTGGCCGTTTGTCTTGTTCATGATCAGAATACACTCTTGATGTTTCGCGAGCGTCTGTCTCGCGGCACCGATGCAGTCGAGGCTGAAGGTCGTTGCGGAGCCCGCCTCCTTGGGCGAGGCACGGTAGATGAGTGTCAGCATGGAGGTGCGGAGGACCTCGTCCGAGACGATGAAAAAGTCCATCATATCACGACCGACCACCTGCTCAGTTTCTTTCTCGTATCTCGCCTGCACTATAGTCAGCATCTAGGGCCATATCTCCGGCATGTCAGTCGTGAACTTACGTCGTTATCCTTCGTATCTTTCCCAATGAGTAGGATCTCGGCAGCAAGGGTAGCAACCCTGGACTGCCGCACCGCGTCAGGTTGCGCAATCGCTTCGGTGCTGTAGAGCAATTCGTAGATTCGGCCCTGGCACCTAGACGCTCTGATCCACAAGCTGAAGTAGTCGAGTAGTGGGTTCTCCCGCCCCTGGGACGTGACCGGGAGAGGCAGGCCAATGTCCCAGTCGGCAATGGTGGAGGCGCGGCCGAGACGCAGCGACAGGCTCTTCTCGAGGAAGTAGACACTCCAGAAGACAAACTGCCTCATCTCCGCGTCGTCCTGGTCCAAAGCTTTCATCGAGGTGCCGCGGTGCCATCCCAAAGTCTGGGCAAGCTCGGAGGCCTTGGAGATGAGGACCCAGGAGAGGGAGGGTTTGGCGATCCCAATCCCGTGAAAGGCCTGGGAGTGTCAGCGCTGGTACCATTATGTAGAGGGACAGGGGACATACACCAAAGACCAAAGCAATGACCATTTCTTGGGTGGCGGGGAGATGCAGTGGCAGGTTTGACAACGATGTCTCCAGGTTGGATCGGAGAGACTTTGCAAACTCACGATACTCCTCCACTTCGTCACCGGTGGCGACAGAGTTGGCATAGTCTTCGGCTAGGGAGTAAAGCCCTGCATTTACGATGATGAACTCGGCCTCGGTATGCTCTTCGGCGAAATAGACGTTGAGGCAGATGTCGGGGAACTTTTTCATAGGGAGGAACTCATAAATCCAGGCGACGCCAGCGAGTTGTCGTGCTGTCATGGTCAGCTTAGCACGGAACACAGCGTACAAGTGTCTGCTGCTTACACTTTGCGGCCCTGATGAGGGCAATTGCTTTTTGCACTGGAGGCAGATCATCCGAGTGAAGTGCTGGCCGCTGGGTAGGTACCGCGAAGGGATATGTCATCTCGTTGGCCAGGGTCTGTCCTTTCAACGAGGTGACAATGTGGGAGAGCGAGTCTAACGTGTCGCGAAGCTCGAGACTAGCCTCCTGAAGCGACTCTGTGTTGACGACCTTTTGGAGAAACTCGTTTGCAAAGACCGAGTGGGCAGCGAGGGAGGACTCGCCCTCGATGACCTTGCCGGGGACCTTGTCAAGGGATGATGAACTGGGCTGAGTATGGCTGGCGGGGGTTGAGTGGGAAGAGATAGACTTCGGCTGGGCAGAAGTCTCTCGTTTCGAAAGCGTCGGTTTCAGCGAGTTCGTAGGTTGCGCAGGAGGCCAGCTCATCTTCATGTCCTCGAGAAGGCGGATGACGCCGTCGAGGCGCCGGTCGATGAGGTCGATCTTCCGTTCACTGGTGCACTGCTGTTAGACTGAACGTGCACCCGCAGCGGAGATCAAAGGTATGGAACAGGGTTCAGTCCGGGTTTTAACGTACTATTGGGGTGTGAGGAGGATGCGGGTGCGCTTCTCCTTTGGCCGGTTGTCGGCATGGGTACACTCGATCTTGGAGTGGATGCAGTGAGAGCATGGCACTTCTCTGTTGCAACGAATCTACGAGAAGGACAGACATGAGCTACCAATAAGACGAAGAGGGAACGAGGAGAAGCAGGGTGGGAAGCACGGAGATGGGGACGAGAGTGGCACACCTTTCGTGCTCTACACGCATCGCACTGAGAAATGACGTTAGTCAGAATGGAACATCAGCAACACGTTGCCTGAAAGTCTTACAGCTCGTCGGATAGGACCTCCCGGATTCAGCAGAGATGGCTCAGGGGCGTCGTCTGGGCCGCTGCCATCAAACTGGCTCTCATCCATCAGGGGTGACGTGCTGACTAATGGTATGGAGGGAGGGGTAGCGCAGGACTGAAGACGGGTCACTGGAGTGACCAGGGACAGAGCTGAGGTCGGGTATCGGCAACAGCTGAGCTTTCACAATACGGAGGAGGCGACGTTCGGGATCCGAAAGGAGGGGAGAGGCGTCAAGGGCAATGTCCCAGGGGGGAGACTGTTGACGATTTGTAGCGG
Organism: Plectosphaerella plurivora; assembly: GCA_020726575.1. Classification (NCBI taxonomy): domain Eukaryota; kingdom Fungi; phylum Ascomycota; class Sordariomycetes; order Glomerellales; family Plectosphaerellaceae; genus Plectosphaerella; species Plectosphaerella plurivora. The sequence continues at coordinate 572,785 of JAGSXJ010000005.1, read as the reverse complement.
TTTCTGGGATGAGAAGTGAAGAATGTGGAAACCGGGGGCCGAGGGGTCCGAAGCCCGATGCACTGCATCTGCGAGGGAGCTTGAGGTTTAAGGTGTCGAGAGGCCCGCCAGATTGATAGGTGCCTGCGCTGGTGGTCAGTGCGTCGGATGATCCAGTCCCAGTTGGGACATCATCGTAAAGTTGGGTCCGCTGCTTGGCGCTGACGGCGCATCAAGTATCGATTGCTGTTGATGGCTCTTGGGTTGGATGCCTGGAGTATGCGATTGCTTTGGAGATCAGAAGCGGGCGATGAATTGAGCCCAAGGTGCTGCAATGATGATGCGTGGATGTAGATGGAGCTCAAATGCTTGAAACTTCACTTCACGTTGGAGAGTCGACTGCCGGGTGCTGACTAAGTCGGAGAGGGACAGAAGAAACCATCCGTCCCAGTCGGGGCTTTCTGGCTTCTTATCTGATGTTCTCAATGGTCGTCATCATCATTGATGAAGTCTTAACAAACATACGACACGGGTCATCATAATCCCCGTTGTTCTAGTGACGATTCCCCGGCACAGCCCCAATACCCGTCTCGGTGCCCCGCGGGCGTCCGTGGTAGCGCTTGGCCGCCTAAAGCAAGTCCGCACTCCAAGACTTCCTACAAGACTCGGAGTATCTCCCCATGCTTGAAAACATCCGTGACATCAATGATTTCGGGACAAGATGCACTTCACTTGCCGAGTCACAGCGAAACTGCCGGGGATTCAAGGAAATTATAGGAAATCTCTTCCCTACCCGGGTGCCTGGTTGTATCCCCCGAGAATTGCGGGCCTCGGGGCGCGAGGGCTCCGGCGTCCGGGGACGATCGACGCAGGGAGAGGGCGTGGCCGATGGGGCGCTGCCGCCGGCTCGCGCGCTGGAGGCTCCGGCGTCCGTCACATTATACAACAATTGCTCCCCATCGTGGCACAACTTCTCGTCGGCGACCGCGTCCTGCGGGCCCCGCTAGACGACACCCAAACGCTCGCCGAGACAGTCATTCTTATGGATCAGGTACCCCGAAGATTGAGCTCGTCATTCCCCCCCTGTCCTATTCGATACGAATGCGAAGGAACTCGACAGCTTGGGAATAAGCTGGCCAGTTGGTAGTGGCGGACTCGGACAAACACAAACAAATGGACGCCTCACTGTGACTGATCGGACGGCTCACATGTGTGGGAAGGAGCCAGCCGCATCGTGCCTGCCCGTCGCATTCGATGCCCCCGCCATCCAATCACACTCTAGGGGGAAACCGAGCTACAATGGGGAAACTGGGGGGCATGTTCCCTTGGCGCCAAGTCGTGATCAAACCATCCCAGGGCAGGTACCTTCCCACCTTGAGCAAGCCCAAACGGTACCGCCGCCGAGACAGAGGCTCCACACCTCCAGACGCCCATCGACTTCCCATTGTCCATCGATTCCTTGCGCCTCCATGACCTCGACAACCCTCCTTTTTTTTCTTGCCTGGGTTGGCATATTGTTTGCCTTCTGCAGCGGGCACTTTAATTGCTGTCTCTCGTCCCGTTTCTGCTCCCTGCCGCATCCCTCACTTTCTTCACGTTTCTGATACTCGAAGCAGGCCACTACTCTTTCTTCCACTCCTTGGCCCTGACGCCACCCTCCCTTTTCCTTACCATCTCCCCACCACAACACACACACTACTCACAACACCAAGGCACCATCACCACGATGGGCGCCGAAATCGTGGAAAAGACCGTCGCCGACGGCACGCGCAGCGATGATGATCTCAAAAAGGAGGAGCCCACAGCAGGATCTGCCACCGCTACCTCACCAATCCCGGATGCACCACCGGAGATGGCCCCGTTTGCTGCGTACAAGCGCGTCTTCACATATGCCGGCCCCTTCGAGTACTCTCTCCAAGCCGTCGCCATCTTCTCTGCCATCGCCTCGGGCGCGGGTATCTCGCTGCAGAACCTCATCTTCGGCCAGTTCATAACTGTCATCACAAACTTCGTCTCCGAGACAACCACCCCGGCCGAGTTTCGCGATGACGCCGCCGAGCTCGCCCTCTACTTCGTCTACCTCGGTATCGGCCGGCTGGTCCTCTCCTACCTGTACAACAGCCTCTTCACTTACGTCGGCTACCGTCTCGTGCGCAACGTCCGCCACCACTACCTGCGCGCCGCTCTGAGCCAGGAGGTCGCTTTTTACGACTTTGGCACCGGCGGCTCCATCGCTACCCAGGCCACCTCCAACGGCCGCCAGATCCAGGGCGGCATCGCTGAGAAGCTGGGCCTGACCTTCCAGGGCCTGTCCGCCTTCGTCACCGCCTTTGTCATCGCCTTCGTCGTCCAGTGGAAGCTTACTCTCATCTGCCTCTGCATTGCCCCTGCCACCATCATCGTCATGGCCGCCGTTTCCATCGTTGAAGCCGGCCTGGAGACCAAGATGCTCGAGGTCCACGCCCAGGGCAACGCCTTTGCCGAGATTGTGCTATCCAGCGCTCGCACCGTTCATGCCTTTGAGATGCGCGCCCGCCTCGTCAACAGGTTCGACACCTACCTGACCGAGGCCCACCGCATCGGCAACAAGATTTCGCCCCTGTTTGGTGTCATGTTCTCTGCAGAATACACCATCATCTATCTCGGATTCGGCCTCGCCTTCTGGCAGGGTGTGGGCATGATGGCCAGCGGCGAGATTGCCGACTCGGGCGTCATCTTCACCGTCCTGCTCTCCGTTGTCATCGGCGCCATCCAGCTGACAATGTTGGCCCCCTACGCCATCGACTTTGGCCGTGCCGCCGCCGCCGCCGTCAAGCTCTTCAACCTGATTGATCGCAAATCCGCCATTGACCCCTTCGACAAGGGCGGCGAGCAGCCCACCGACACCGCCGGCGTTATCGAGATTGAGAACCTCACCTTTGCCTACCCAACCCGTCCTGGTGTGACCGTTCTGGAAGACTTCTCCCTTACAGTGCCTGCCGGCAAAGTCACAGCCCTGGTGGTAAGTCTCATCCCCTTTCGTGCTGATGACAATTGCTGACCTCCTCCCAGGGACAATCAGGCTCTGGCAAGAGTACGATTGTTGGCCTCATCGAGCGCTGGTACAACCCCCAATCCGGCACGATCAAGCTCGACGGTCGCCCCATCGACACCCTGAACCTCAACTGGCTCCGCAAGAACGTCCGTCTCGTACAGCAGGAGCCCGTTCTCTTTCAGGGTTCCGTCTTTGACAACATCAAGCACGGTCTCATCGGCACCGAGTGGGAAAATGCCTCAAGGGAGAAGCAATTGGAGCTCATCCAGGACGCCGCGAAGATGGCCTTTGCGCACGACTTCATCTCCGAGCTGCCCAACGGCTACGATACCCAGATCGGACAACGTGGCGGTCTCCTTTCCGGTGGTCAGAAGCAGCGCGTCGCCATCGCCCGAAGCGTTGTGTCGCAGCCCAAGGTCCTTCTGCTGGACGAGGCCACCAGTGCGCTGGATCCCCACGCCGAGGGTGTCGTGCAACAAGCACTCGATAAAGCCTCCGAGGGCCGTACCACCATCGTTATCGCCCACAAGCTCGCCACGATCCGCAAGGCGCACAACATTGTCGTCATGTCCAAGGGCCGCATCGTCGAGCACGGCTCTCACGAGTCCCTGATCGCCGACGACGGTGCTTACGCCCGACTGGTCAAGATCCAGAACCTGACCGTCGGCGATGGTAATTCTGAGACGGACATTGAGGAGACCCACAGCCAGACCCCGGGCGAGCTCGTGGATCCGGAGGACTTGCACAAGCCCCTGACGCGGTACGCCTCGTCGGTCCAGGGCCGCATGCACTCGCAGAAGGAGCGCGACAACTACGACAACTACAAGCAGAAGGGCATCGTCAACGTCGTTTTCACCCTCATGAAGCTCACCCCAGAGCTGAAGTGGTGGTACGTTTTGGTCGTTGCTGGCTGTGTGGGAGCTGCCGCCGCTTTCCCTGGTCAAGCCATCCTGCTCGCCAACGTCATGGACGTCTTCACACTGACCGGCGACGAGATGCGGCGTGAGGGTAACTTCTACGCGACCATGTTCATCGTTCTCGCTGCCGGATGTCTCGTCACCTACTTTGATCTCGGCTTCGCTACCAACCGCGTTGCCCAGACCCTCAGCCACAAGATGCGCTGGCAGAGCTTGGACAGCATTCTCCGCCAGGACCTCCAATTCTTCGACCGTACCGAGAACAACACGGGCGCCCTGGCCAGCCGTATCGACTCGAATCCTCAGGCCATTCTTGAACTCATGGGCTTCAACGTCGGTCTGATCCTCATCTCCGTCCTCAACCTGGTTGCCTGCAGCATCCTCGCCATCGCCCACTCCTGGAACCTCGGCCTGGTAGTCGTCTTTGCGGGTCTGCCGCCGCTTCTGGGCACCGGTTACATGAAGATTCGCCTGGACGCCAAGCTGGACCGCGACACAAGCAAGCGGTACTCGGCCAGTGCTTCCATCGCTTCGGAAGCCGTCAACGCCATTCGCACCGTCTCGTCCCTCGCCATTGAAGAGTCCGTTCTTGAGCAATACACCAACGAGCTCGATCACGCCCTGTCTGGCTCTGTCCGCCCCCTATTCACAGTCATGGTGTGCTTCGGCTTCACTCAGGCCATTGAATATTGGTTCATGGCTCTCGGCTTCTGGTACGGCTGTCGCCTCCTATCCCTGGGCCAAGTGTCCATGTACAACTTCTTCGTGGCCTTCCTGGGTGTCTTCTTCTCCGGCCAGGCCACTGCCCAGCTGTTCCAATTCACCACTAGCATCACCAAAGGCGTGAACGCCGCCAACTACATCTTCTGGCTCAGCGAGCTCGAACCCACCGTGCAGCCGAACCCGGAGAACGAGGACAAGGGCCCTGGCTCGGCTGGTCCTATTGAACTCGATGAACTGCGCTTCTCGTACCCGCTGCGCCCTGACGCCCAGGTTCTCAGGGGCGTCAACCTCACCGTAAGCACGCCCTCATATCTCTCATTTCTAGAACTCATTTACTAACAATCCCAGGTTGAAAAGGGACAGTTCGTCGCTTTTGTGGGCGCTTCTGGCTGCGGCAAATCGACCATGATCGCAATGCTGGAGCGCTTCTACGACCCGACAACGGGCCGGATCGTCATCGACGGCTCGGCCCTTCCTACGATCAACCCGCGACTCTACCGCCGCGTCGTCTCCCTCGTTCAACAAGAGCCTGTGCTGTTTCAGGGCTCAATTCGCGAGAACATCGCCCTGGGCATCGACGACCCGGCCCTGGACAGCCTGTCATCGACCGAAGCCTCGTTGACAATTAGCGATGACCGAATCGAGTCGGCTCTCCGCGCCGCCAACGCTTGGGACTTTGTCTCCTCTCTTCCCGACGGCCTCAACACACAAGCCGGCTCTGGCGGCACGCAACTCTCCGGTGGCCAGCGGCAACGCATCGCCATCGCGCGGTCCCTGATCCGTGACCCCAAGGTCCTTCTCCTCGACGAGGCCACTAGCGCCCTCGACACGGAGAGCGAGAAGATTGTCCAGCGTGCGCTCGCCGAGGCCGCCAAGGAGGGAGACCGGATTACCTTTGCCGTCGCTCATCGTCTCAGCACCATCAAGGATGCGGATGTCATTTGCGTCTTCTACGCGGGCAAGATTGCTGAGATGGGAACGCATGAGGAGCTTGTTGCTCAAGGCGGCATGTACCGCAAGATGTGCGAGGCGCAAGCCCTGGATTAAGTGGCTTCTTCTCTGTTTCTGCATTGTTTTTGTGGCGGAATGATATCCCGGAAGTCCGCGAGCATGTCTTGCGTTTCCTTGTCGGCGTCTGGCTCGGTCCTGGGTGGTCGAATGGGACATAGAGAGTCGTTTTAATGCATGTCTGGAGAAGTGTCAGGAATTAGATACCAATTGATCGGTTCAATGTCGATTCACATCTTGTTTCCCTAGGTACTGGTTTAATCATCGATAACTTGAGGAAGTAGGTGTTGAGACCAGTCGTGTGTGAGCTCTCCTGCATCGTGGGCATCTTCCAGCAAGTCGATCACAGCAGCAAGGCTACATCATGCATTTCGAGGTCCTAAAGGAGTGTCCATTCATGCCTAATGAGTGTCTGTCTGGGAGGTGCAAGAGAAGGAACGGCAAACACCCTGCCTGGAGTGTATGCCTGGAAGCAGCCCGACTGCGATGTCAAATTAAAGGTGCAGCCAGGAGAGAAGAGGATAGGGTAGTGTGGAATAAGGAATGCCTCCGGGGGTGATGTCAATCTGTCCATGCGTCTGTCCTCCATATGCATCCGTCTCCCCACTCTGCAATACTTTACCAGATGAGGCGACGGAAGCTGCCACGCTTCCGGGGTGGCTGCTGGCCCTCGGGAGCGGGCGGCGCGGGCTGCTCGGGGGCAGGCGGTGCGGGCTGCTCAGGGTTTGGCTGGGGAGCCGGGGGAGCAGGCTCGGGGAGAGGTACAGGGACGGGGTCGGTGGGAGGTGCAGGAGGCTGCTCCGGAGCAGGAACCGGGACAGGGACCGGCTCCGGACCGGGAGCGGAGGGAGACTCGGGGGGCGGCGAGGGAGGAGCTTCGGGGCCCGGGGGAGGCGGAGGAGGCTGGCCACCGACAAGGCCGCATGGTGTATCGCAGCGGGCGATGAAGTCGGGGGCATCATTCTTGCAACGACCGTTGCAAGGACAGACGAGGTCGATGGCAGTACCCGTCTTCTCGCCAGGAGTCGGACAGACACATACAAAGAGCGAGTCGGCGATCTTGTCCGCGTCGGGGACGGCAGTGGCACAGTCGGAACCGGGTGTGTTGCAGTAGCCGTTTGTGAGCTGGTCGACGGTGTAGCCTAGATTTCACACGTCAATGACTGTGTATGCTTCAACGATCTCGACATCTTACCCTGGAAGCCCTGGAGGACACGGCCGCAGTAGGTGGCGCCGCAGATGCAGGTTGCGCCGTTGGTGGGCTGCGAGGGGGGTTGATCCTGCGGAGGAGGCTGGTCCTGCGGAGGGGAAGGGGGAGCAGGCACCTGGGTTGGGTCGGATGTTACGGTGACTGTGGTCCAGGAGGTTGAGAATGTGGGCGGTACCTCTGGCGCCGGGGGCGCGGGCGCGGGGGGCTGCTCGGGGGCCGGGGGAGCTTGCTCGGGGGCAGGAGGGGCGGGAGCTGGCTCCTGAGGGATGGCGAGGGCGATGCCTGTGAGGGAGGCGAGGAGGAGGAGGGACTTCATGGTTGCGTTCTGGCGGTGTGTGGTTCTTGAAAGAGCGAGCATATGGTGAGTGTTGGGGATGGGTGGTGGTGATGGAGTTGGGTGGTCACGACTTTGGGTCTTTTATATGTTCGTTCGGGGAGAGTCGTTGGTCAGTTGAGATCGGAGCTTCTGCCGAGAAAAGCTATGGTAGCAGGTGTGGGATAACACGAGACAGCTGCTTGTACCCGTGCTTCGCGTCTGTGACAGCGGGTGGTCGTCCACGTCGCCGTGACCGTCACACCGGCAGCGCCGAGAAGCCGGCGCACAGAGGCAGGTCGGGAGTGTCACCGGCGAGGGGTGCAGCATCCCGGCAGGCGGCAGGCCTCGGCGTCATGTCGGGCGGTCAACGGGAGTGACGTCCACTTTGTGTCGTTCCGATTGTCAGTTCAGGGCAGGAAGCTGATACCGAGGGGAGATATGCGTTGCTAGGGAGGACTGGACGTCATGTGTACGGGGTGACGATGCTGTTGTCGAGGACGTGTTGGTGAAGCGTCGGCGAGATGTTGCCAGAGGTGGTGGGACTGACGCACGGGGAATAGGGGAATGGGCGGCATGGAGTCTTAGGCTGGCAGCCGAGACATGGCATGGAGAGGGGAGGGTCGATCTTGCTTCTGCGGGAGAGGATGGAGATCGAGGATGTTTGTGTGACTTGTTGAGTGAGGGAGGTGGTGACTTGGTGATGGAGAAGATGCCGTGGGAAAGATGGCACCTCGAATGGTCATTCAGGGGGTTTGCCAGGCTCGAGATGGCTTCACATTGGCCCACCCATTCCTGGGCCGTACACACGAGCAACTGATGATGGCTTCATTTGATGCTACTGATTTCGCTATTCGATTAAGTAGGCCTGGTTCAAGTCAGAAAGTGATCTGGGACTGCCCATAATGGTTTCCCATACTGACCAAGGATCGAGTCTCATCTCCCACGCTTCCGAACTTCATGCTTCGAGTAGAAATGGACCATCCACTTCTCTTTGTTTCGGTGGGGTTTATCTTGGTTTTCAGCGTCCCAGAGTTCCCAATGTGGCGCGCCCTTGGGACGACACCAGTGTCCACTCGAGTCAGGGGCTGCTTGTTAGTCGCGCCTTTCAACAGGCCTACATAACCACCAAGGAGTGAGGCCATCTTGAGTGTTGTCAACAATTGCAACATCAGACCGCAAACCACATCATCATCCTTCTCTTTCCCTTTCCACAATGACGCAGAAAGTCGCTTCAGGCGCGGTCACATATCGCACGCATCGCCCTGGCGATATTGGCTGGATCCTCCAGCGCCATGGTGTCGTGTACGCCGAGGAGTACGACTTGGACACGCACTTTGAGGCGCTGATCGCCCGTATCCTGGCGGACTTTCTCGACAACTACGACGAGGCGCGCGAACGGTGCTGGATCGCCGAGCGCGACGACGAAAAGCTCGGTACCATCAGCGTGGTCAAGGACAGCAAGGACCCAGATGCGGCACGGATCAGGCTGTTGCTCGTCGAGCCGGCGGCGCGAGGGTTGGGTGTAGGCTCTACGTTGGTGCGCATGTGTGTCGATTTTGCGCGTGAGGCTGGGGTGAGTTTGGCCCAGGTGAAAGATCGGCCCTCGGTAACGATTGCTGACTCGGATTCCAGTACAAGCGCGTGGTGCTTCTCACACAGAGCGTGCTGACGGGGGCGATACGACTTTATCAGGCGGCGGGGTTCCAGCTGATCGAGGAAGGTGGCCCAGTCGGGTTCTCGAAGACGTCGAATGGCCGGTGGTTGACATGGCAGCTGGAGCTGGAGGAGAAGGAGTCTTGAAGATGCATTCTCAGGTTTTGCAATTTTGTGGTTCGGTCGGCATAGCGTGTTGGGTCTTCAACTTTTGAATCCAAACTTTCATGAATCGCTCAAGCAACGATCAGGTGAACGTCGAAGGGCCTCAACACCCCGGGAATCGCAGCGACGGCAGACCGCGTCGCGACCGCCACGTGTTGGTGCCTTCCTGCAGCTCAACACAGCCGCGGACGATCCAGCCCCATTTCCGCAGGAAAGGCTCGGTCACCTCCCAGCCTCCCGGGGACCACGGGTCGGTCCAGGCAATGAGCGCATCAGGGCCGGCAAAGGGGCTCTCCTCGCCTCCAGAGTCCACAACGTCTTTGCACAGAGCGTCTTCGTCGACGTTATCCTCTCCAAGGAGAAGAACTGCAGTGAGAAAGTTGTCGCGCATGCGAGGGCACGGGAGGAGGTCGATCCAGGGATGGTGCGGCACTGAAATTTGCAGCGAGGTCGGACGCAGCGTGTCCGGGCAAACGGGGGAGTCGTCGGCCAAGGGTCCGTGAGAGGCGAAAGGCGAGATGGCGTCGTATGTCAGCCAGCCGCCATCAAAACCGAGAAGGGCGACGTTGCGGACTAGGGCGTGGAAGACGTTGAGTCGCACGGTGTCGGACAGGTGCAAGATGTTGAGTGTGCCAAGGTGGTAGGACTGGAATGCCTGGCGAGCGAATTCTTCGAGTTGAGCGCGTCCAGCAGCGAGTCCTGTGCGGCAGACGACGGGGATCCCTTTGGTCTTGTCGCCTCCTTGAGATTTGCTGGTGGTAACGAGGGTGAGAATAGGTTTCCGCTGCTGCTGCTGCTGCTGCTGTGTCTTGGACGCGAGCAGTCTCTGGCCTGTTCGGTGGTTAGCTGGCGTGCTTCTGGGATTGATGCGATGTACTCACGCCGAGCTCTTTGGTTCAAGCGGTTCTGCAGCTTGCGTCTCTTGGCTTGCTCCGTGATACCGGTCCAGTCTTCATCTGCGTTGCCGAGTTCGGCCACGCGCGGGAAGAGGGATTGAAGAGCGACATTGTCCTGATGAGGATCGAGGACAGGCGGTGATTCAGAATTTGACTCGGATGACATGTAGTTCGATTGATTGAGGGGATGAAGAAGTTGGACGGAGGGGTAGGGGTTGGCGGAAGCGGCGGAGACCAGCTTTTGGGCAAGCGGCAGGGCAGATAAGATAACGAAATCCTTAAGGCGACGCTGATGACGATTTATGGCATTTGCCTAGCCTCACCACCAGATGATTGTCACTGTCTACCATCCGCGGCGCGAATCACAACCCGATTCCTCGTTGTTCTTTTGAGAAGTTCCGTCGTCTACTCATATTACAGATCTGGTCAACCCAGATCTCAGAGTTGCGCTCGTACCCGAGGGTCGGATTGAAACTTGTGTCCCGGTCATGGTGTCATTCGAAGGAGAAAATCTCAGGGGCGCTCTGCAACTTTTCTCTCAAAATCAACAGAACTGAATTGACAACAATTGGAACTCCAATTTCAACTTCGAAACTAAAGTAATGACTGCAAGGCATTAGAACCCTTGAGACCTGGCGAGAGCATGGGCCCTAGCTATCACATCTTGACGTGCCCTTTCCTTTTCCCTTGTCTGATCATAGAAATCCTGAGGATCCCACGCACGATACTCGTTCTCATCGACAATCTGCCGCAAAGATACAGGTCTAGCCACCTCTGTCAAAAGTCCGAGATGTGAGACTGCGTCGGCATGACAGCGGATCGTCTGGTTGAGAAGTTCTGTCTGTACGACAACATCGACATTGCTCTGGCGGCGGGAGACCATGTTCCAAGCCTGCATGGTCGCACTCTCAAGAGCGAAGACTGACGATCCCCGTATCGTAATGGTAGCCGCTTGCTGCCCAGCCTGGGCTCTCTGGTATCGGAATAGGATCGCCTCGCCCTTCTTTCCGTTCCACAACTCCATCGTCTGAAGTTTCGGCATCTCAAGTGCCGCGGCGGCGGCATCTTGAAGCATCTGGCTGATATCTGAAGCCTTTGCCTCCTCGGTGAGAATCTTTGAAGTCAGGGCCAGGGAGGTAAGCTTCTCCCAAGTCCACGAATCTTGTCGTGCTGCGAAGAAAAGACCGGCGTCGGTCATAAACGAAGCAGAAAGGGTGTCGAGTTTCAGGCTGGCTTGGGCCAGTTTCCGGCTCAATTCTGGGCGCAGGACTCTAGTTGGAGAACCTTGAAAAAAGCGGCACGTGTACCAGTCATTGGAGTGTTCGAATATCGTCAGCTTTCTCAGCTTTGTCGACGCGAATGATTCGATGAGTGTTTGAGTGCCTGCCTTCAGGTTAGCAAACGAAGCGGAAACACTTCAATACCTGGCGAAGACTTACGTGTGTCGGTATGCAGCTGCATGCTCCCATCCTTCCATGGCTCCCAGCAGAGCTCCGTCATGTTGGGGAAGCGCGTGAGCATGTTGGCGAGGGCGACCGGCTTCCATCGACGGCGGGTTTGTTGGCGGAGGAGCACGACGCCGACGGCAGGTACTGAGGGGAGACTTCGCCACCAGTCCATCTCGGGCGGTTCATCGTCAAAAGGCCCTTCGCCCATGATTTCCTCGAAAGTATGTTCTATTGCTCGTTCTTCGGGAGCCAGGTGTTGTTGTCCGCCAGCCCAGCCATGAGCCTCGTCATCCGCCGGGGACGCCATCTCCAGCCGGTTGTTGCCATCAGTATCAGGGCGGAAGGTGAGGTACTTGAACCAGTGTTTGTTGTCGCTGGGCGAGTAGACGCTAATGTCGAGGGCCAAGGTACCAGAAGGCTCCCATGTGCTGAGTGTCGTAAAGAGGCTCTGGAACGCATCGACGATGAATTGATTGTCAACATCATCCATACACAATTCTTCTTTATCGAAGTACTGATCACAATCGTACTGCTTCAGCTCGATACGGAACCAGATGTAGCGAATGTGCTTTCTCAAGCTCGCTCTGGACAGTATGGCTTGAGTGAACGGCTCGGCGAGGCGCGGGGCGGTCAGAGTGATGTTGGCAAGATTGAGGGGCTCGAGAACTGATTGCCATTCCCGGCAAACAGTGGTGAGCTGACTGCACTTCCAATCCAAGGCTGGCAGAAGTTTGAGAATTTCATTTCTCGCGTAAAGGGGAAGAGAGGACCAAGTAATAGCCATGTCGGCACAAGCGTCTTCGCGATCGCTGTGCTGCGTGTGAGTCGAGGAGAGAGGGTTGCGGATCAGGTTTGGATGGAGATGGATGGCTGGTCGGAAAAAGCAGTTACATGCTCTTTCCAATTCTTCAATGGTTTTAAGGAAGAAACATGCTCGTGGGTGGCGTTGCAAAGTTTTCAAGTCAGCCACAGGTGGGCGCAAATACCCGTCCAGGCAACCTCCAGATGGGCAACTTGAAGTCACTTGTCAGCTTCAATCAGCCTGGAAATACACACATCGTTACTTTTGCGCTCGATGAAGTTTAGGTCTCCGAAGTGGTATCGAAACCGTCATCACGAAACCCATCTAACCACGGAATTGGCCGAAGCCGCTACAGCGATGGTGGCGTGTTGGATGGCGAGTCGGCGGGAGGGGCCTCGGTTGATGATGGGCTGGGCCTGTGAAACATGGAGAGGGTTCAACTGGGAAGATATGCAAGGCTTTATAGGTCTTGATCACGGTTTCGATACCCCCGGTAGTCGACCTGACGTGATGATCGACCTGATACATTGGTCGACTTGTCCATTTAAGACAGCTATTTTGAATCAAGTCCGTGCCACAGCCACTCCTCCACCTACTTCTTTATCCTCACGACCGAGGCACAAATGACTGCAACAGGTCAGTATCCATTCACTACCTTGCACAGGAGTAACTCACCGCCGGCTTCGGGGGCGCGTCCACCCAAGTTCCCATTTGTACGTTAAACTGGTCGGCAAACGTGAGCTTGGTGTTGTACGGCTTCTCCCAGAGGAACGTGTTGGGGAACAGCGGGTTAAAGGGCGCCGCGCCGTGAAGCTGTCCAATCTCCTCTTCGGACAACTTGACGCTGATGGCACCCGGCATGGCCTTGACGTGTTCGACCGTTTGGACTCCAACAATGGGGAAGACATAGGTCGACTGGTGGAAGAGATACGCTAGGGCCTGGAGAGGGTCAGTATATGATTGCCGTCTTCTTGAAGGTTTCACTTACCACCTGCTGGAAGGTCACCCCCTTGGCTGTCGCAAGCTCCTCGATCACCTCGGACACGGGCACATCAAAGTCGTTCCGGCCGTAGCCCTTCGGCGCGTCGGCGTCGTCGGCCATGTTTCGTCGCTGCGCGGCAGTCGTCAATTGCCCACCACCAAGCGACGCCCACGACACGATTCCCATGCCCTGGTCCTCGCACATAGGGATGATCTCAGCTTCCATATCGCGGAATGCAGCGTTCCAGCGCCCTTGGTACACGGAGAAGGGCGTCATGCCGTTGCGACGGGCGACTGTGAACTGTCAGTGATGCTCCATCACCCAGCCTCAACTACTTACACTCATTCGCCTTGACGACGATCCAGGCCGGGGTATCAGAGATGCCCAGGTAAAGAACCTGACGCGCCATCACCAGGGCGTGCAGGCGCGTCATGAGCTCCTCGACTGAAGTCGAAAAGTCCCACCAGTGCACGTACAGGACATCGATGTAATCGGTGCGCAACTTCTTCAGGCTGTCCCTGACGGAAAGGTGCAGGCTCTTGGCCGAGGTGCCGGTCGTGTTGCTCTGCATCGGCTCCTTGTCGCGGACATGCCCGCGGTAGTTGGAGGCAAACTTTGTCGCAACAACCATTTGGTCGCGAACACCCCTTGCTTCCATCCACTCGCCGATGAGTTTCTCCGACTCCTCGCAGTTGTAGTTGCTGGCCGTGTCGATGAAGTTGCCGCCGAGGCTGTAGAAGGTGTCGAGCAGGCTGAAGGCATCTTCACTCTTGCCGAATAGCTCGCTCCATCCGTTGCCCAGGCTGATACCACCCAGTGCGATGGGCGAGACCTTGACGCCGGCCGTTGGGGCCAGTGGGCGGTGCCATCCGAGGGGCGTCTCGGGCTTTGGGGGCGGTGCGAAGAAGGACATGTTGGAAGTAAGACAGTTGAAGGATTTGTTTTGACAGAAGAAGATGCTGCATCTTGAGTAAAGGAAAGAACCCTCTTTATATACATCGTGGTTCGCCTCATCGTCGGTCTTTCGTCACATCTGCAACTGGATGACACTCCTGCCATGTTCGGGGATAGCGACCCACGGCAGTCGAATTCGACGCTAATGCAAGTTGATGACAGGCCAGTAGTGGACCGTTGAGACAAGACTTGACTGGTACTGTACTTGAAGTTTGTACAGAAGCCCTGAATCGATTCACTGCCACCATCTGGCGATCGGACTTGGCAAGGCGCCATATCGAGTTCCTGCTTCAGATGTCAGACGAAGATGACATACTTCGGTCAGAAAAGTCGACAGGCAATTATCAGTCACGGAACGTGAAGTGTGCGCAAGGCAAGTACCTTACGTTGGCACGTCGGAGAAATATGAAGTCAGTCAGTTCAGCTAGGGGGTCCTCCGAGCAGGCCCCCTCGTTCTGTGTGCTGCCTCAGCAGGTACAGACAGACGACCAAAATTCGTACCTGCCATATCATCATCTCAGCAAAACGCACTCCATGATTAAATCGACCACTCCATAGGTCGATCCTCTACATTTGATCGTCCTGAGGTATTGACCGACCTGTGACAGTGTACAAAAAGGGGAGCGGCAGCCACACACAGTGCCCGATGCCCCGCATGTACCCCGCCATCCACCTCCGACCGACTCGAGCTAGACATCTCGGCCGTCGACTTCCTTCCCGAGCTCGTACGAGATTTCAGTCTCCCTCGCAGCCCAAACTCGCACACTGCCCGGCACCACCACCCGTCGTGTCAATCGCCCGCCGAAACCCCAGACGACGCTCATAATGGCCGACACTACCTCCTCCGGCGCCGCCCGCGGCGCTGCCGCCTCCCCCGCCAACACGATCAACATCGGCACGCGCAAGTCGGCCCTCGCCGTCCGCCAGACGGAGCTCGTCATCGAGAGCCTGACCCGCCTCCGCCCTGACCTCAGCTACAAGATCCACGCCATGCAGACCCTCGGCGACAAGGACCAGATCACGGCCCTCTACAACTTTGGCGGCAAGGGCCTGTGGACCAACGAGCTGGAAGCCCGCCTCGGCGCCGGCGAGCTCGACATGATCGTCCACTGTCTCAAGGACATGCCCACCACCCTGCCCGAAGGCTGCGTCATCGGCGCCGTCTCCGAGCGCGAAGACCCCCGCGACGTCGTCGTTATCAAGGCCTCCCTCGCCGCCACCCACAAGTCCCTCGCCGACCTCCCCGCCGGCAGCGTCGTCGGCACCAGCAGCATCCGTCGCATCGCCCAGTTGCGCCGCATCTACCCGGACCTGCAGTTCCAAGACGTCCGCGGCAACATCCAGACCCGTCTGAGCAAGCTCGACGATGAGCAGGGCCCCTTTTCCGCCATCATTCTCGCCGCCGCTGGCCTGCTGCGCATGGACTACGGTGACCGCATCTCGCACTACCTCGACTCCTCCACCGGCGGCATTCTCTACGCCGTTGGCCAGGGCGCCCTGTGTCTCGAGGCCCGTGAAGGCGACGAGCGCGTCCTCGAGCTGCTGCGCGGCTTCGACCACCGCACCACCCACCTCGCCTGCGAGGCCGAGCGCAGCATCATGCGCACCCTTGAGGGTGGCTGCAGCGTCCCCATTGGCGTCGAGACCAACTGGGTCGGCGCCCCCGAGGACGGTCAACTGCGTCTCAAGGCCACCGTGGTTCACGTCAACGGACAAGACGCTGTCCTCGGAGAGCTCACTGCCTCTGTCCGTTCTCCCGAGGACGCCGACGCCCTGGGCAAGGCCCTGGCTAAGGATCTCGTCGAGCGCGGCGCCCAGACAATTCTGGACGACGTGAACAAGACCCGCGCCGCTGCCGCTGCGGCAGCAGCCGATGCTGCTGCCAACAAAACCACCACTGCGGTGGCGTAGTAGTAGCTCAAGAGGAGAAAAAGAAATCGGAGCGAGCCATGTATGATGACCACCCACCCAACCAGCATAGACTACAGTCACGAGCCCAAGAGACAATTTTTTTTCGTTTTCATAGATGCATTTTTCGCCTCGTGTTCTACCCGCTGTATCCCCAGGGTGCATGTCGTTGAAGCGCCGGCCTGGAAAGATGTGGAAAAGTTGGGCAAGGTCTCGTCGCCGGACCCCGCCCGGTGTAGGTATGTTACATCCAGGGACTATTCCCTTTACCGCCGCATGATCCGTTGAAAGATGATCCCCATTCTCGCAAAATGATGGGAAGCAAAACAAAAAGTTAAAAAACCAACACAGGTTGAACTGCTCCCTCCCGTTCGCACCGCTTAGTGCTCCTCGCCGGCGATGAACTCCTTGTACGCGGCAGCGTCCATCAGGGCCTCAAGGTCCGAGACACCCTGCTCGTCGACCTCGACGCGAGCCAGCCAGCCGCCGCCGTTGGAGTCGTCCTCGGGCACCTTGTTGATCTTGGACGGCTTCTCCTCGAGCTCAATGTTGACCTGGACGACCTTGCAGCTGACGGGGGCGTTGATGTCGGCGGCGCTCTTGACCGACTCGACGGCGCCAATGGCGTCGCCGGCCGAGACGACGGCACCCTCCTCGGGAAGCTCGACGTAGACGACGTCGCCAAGCTGCTCGGCGGCGTACTCGGAGATGCCGATGACGCCCGTCTTGTTATCGGCGCTGAGATCGATCCACTCGTGGTCCTTGGTGTACTTGCGGACGAGGGCTGGAGGGAAGATGTCAGTTGGGGGGAAGTTCGGGGTCGGAGCGGGGGAGGGGTGGACTGACCGGAGGGTGTTGTCGAGAAGGACTTGTAGGCAGGGCGGAAGGCCTGGCGGGCGACGACGGGCTTCGAGGCGGACAGGAGCGCCGGGCGGGCGGCCACCCTCATGCAGCGAGCGATCGAGGCCATTGTGTATGTTTTGGGGTGTTTGAGAGGGTTGATGGGTGTGGCGAGGCGAGGCGACGTGTGTGGTGGGAGGTGGTGGTTTATCGCGGTGATGATATCAGGAGCTCTTGACTGGAGGCCGGCACACATCGGTCGACTTGACGGATCGAGAGCCGATGGATCGGGATTGTGCCGAACAACTTTTTGCTGAGTCATCCGGCTAACCTTCGGCTGGCAGCTCGGTGAGATCATGGCAGCTCGGTGAGAGCGTCAGCAATTGGCCAATCATAAAGGGCCTATCGTGGGGGCGCCGTCGACACCGAAGCGAGCTGATGAAGCCCCGGTTTCTTCTCACCTGACGTCCGCCTCGGCGCTACAACAACCCGACCTGAAGTCCATCAGCCCCGGGTCGCGACCCCTGGGACTTCTTATCTCAGCTGAGGCAACAGTCGAAAGTCAATATGCGATCAGCGCCGCCTCCGAGTCCACGTGGACTATCCTGCCCTGATGTCGGCTACAACGGCATTGTTGGTGTCTCAGCTAGTTCTTTTTCCACTCCATCGACACCAAGCTGACTGCAGCTCACGATGCGACGCAAGCCACTTCGTATCTTCTCCCTCCAACCAGCAGCACACTTCCGCAGGAGCATCATGACCAGGGCTGACCAGGGCCACACGAAGCAGAGTCACATCGGTCATGGAGTTGAAGAAGTAATGTCTTTCTGACCTAGGAAATGCGGAATCCAGCTCATGACCCAAGCTCCAAGAACGCCGCCTCAAATCCCAAAACGCCAGCCCCGAGCAATCTACTCTAGTCCTCTTTGCAGAGGTCATCATCACCATCCTTCCTCTCATCCAGCTTCGCAGACCGCTTCTTTCTTCGGGCCGTCACAGTCAGCGTCGCCGATCCGCCCAGCTTGCTCTTGCAAATGACGCTGCTGGCCCCCTTGAGCTTGGTCCCAGTGAACGTCCACGTGCCAGGCGTCGTCGTCGAAGGCGTCATGCCCACGTTAGTACGATCGACAGTGCCAACGCGGTAGTCGACAGTCATGCCAACCGCTGTGTTGTCCTTGTTGGTCGATGTGCAGGTAACCGAAAGAGTGCCGCCACCCGTCTGGGTCAACGTCGCCGAGGTCACCTTGACAGTGTCAACGGGAACTGGGGGAGGACTCGGCGTCGTGCCGCCGCCGGTGCCGGTGCCTGGGGGCGGGCAGGTCGAGACATCAAAGGTCTTGACGCCCGACTGGGGGAAGGGGCTGAGCGGACCCCACATGTTGCCGGCTTCGTCTGGGCCGATGCCTTGGGTCAGGTGCGTGAAGGCGGAGAAGTCATTGTTGATGGGTGGGATGCCTGGGACGGAGAGCTCGGGCTGAATCACCTCGGTGGGTGGGGAGATGTAGACGCCGGCGGTGATGTTGTTGCTTGTCGTCTTGGGCGTGCCGGTGACGGTCAGGCGGTACTCGCGCGTGTACTTGTCAGTCGCCTGCCACTTGAAGCGCGAGACGAACTTGTTGCGAGCGGCGCCAGTCTGGACGTCGACGGTGGTGATCTTGCGGGGGGTCTCCTTGCCGGTGCAGGGGTCAATGTCGACAGCCCAGATGGTCAGGGGTGAGCCAGCAATATCGGAAACGTAGCCGATGAACTGGAAGTGTTAGCTTTGGGGACTCTATCAGGGCACATGGTGTTGCTTACCCTGGTCTCGGCAACCTCGGCGTTGGGATCAGCGGAGTAGACGCCAATGTTGACGTCCTCGACGCGGATGAAGGAAGGGTTGCCAGTGCCGGCGGCGATCTGGATGTTGGTGGCGACGATGCTGTAGCAGACGATCTCGCCAGCGCTGTTCTTGAAGCCCGAGTACTCGAGGAAATCACCGGGCATGAACGGTGCCATGGCCAAGGGGTTAGGGGCGTTGATGCTGCCCTGCTTGCTGCCACCAATGTCGGGGCGGTTGGAGGCTGGGCATAGGGGATCATCGGCCTTGCGCGGGACACACATGGGGAAGCCGGAGAAGGAAGAGATGCTGGGGCTCTCGTCATCGGCGGTCAAGAAGGGGGCGCCGGTGTAGCCGACTGAGTAGACGCCGTTGGGGTCGTTGATGCGGATGGTTGGGCCGTCCTTGATGTTGATGGTGCCGTCATTGTTGACTGCGCTGATGAAGCCGACGCTGCCTTGGGTTGAGAACTGGGCGATGCCAACTGATGCAGCGATGGGGCCGTCGGTGCCGACAAAGTTGCCCACAACCTGGGGATGGTCAGCAATGTGGTCGAAGGGGGAGGGGAGGGGTGTCACTCACTGAGACTTCGTAGCCACTGAAGGAACCGCTCTTGTAGGCGGCGACAAAGTCCTTCCACGGTACGAAGGCGGCAGGGAAGTTGACTTGAAGGTTCTTGGGGATCTTGACAGTGTATCCGTTGACGCTGATGGTACCGCCCGTGTTGTAGCTGGTATCAGTCGCCGAGGCACTGCATCATGTTAGTCCTGTCCAAGCCTAAGGCATCATGGCAGGTAGACTCACCCCTCGATGGCACCGTCAAAGTCAAAGCCAATGTCTGCGGCGAGGGCTGCAATGGCAAAGGCGCAAAGCACCCATGCGAGCCGAAGGGCGGTATGCATGTTGGAGAGAGGAGAAGGAAGAGTTTCCAAACTCAAAGTAAAGAAGATGGGACTTGTCCAGAAAAGACTTTGGAAAGTGAAGACCGTTGCTGCTAAGAAGTGCTCTGACAATCTTCAACGGCGAGGATGCCACGAGTTTATGTAGTGCACATGGCCGCGTGTCGACTGCTCCAGACTCTCTCATCAAATTTTCGCTGCTCACTGGACGACTCCAACACGGACATATCCCAGTACCATGGTTCTCTCACACGGGTTACAACGCTCGTTCTCGGCAAAGCTGCCCATCGGCGCTCTCTCCCGAGACGAACCGGCGCGCCTGGACCTTTGTCGATCCCCCGGAGACCCCAGAAAGCTTGTCGCCTTGCGCCGTCAGGACGGCAGCGGTAGCGACCGCGCACTAGAGGGATGATGGTGGCGAGCGATGCCCGAAATGGGAATAATGAGGCGCCATGGTCGAGAACAAAGAAAGCGCAGGCTGGACAAATGTTCCAGACCCTTTTTCTTCCCCTCACCGAGGACTGTCGTGTTCTGAGTTGTTCCCGTTCTTCCCCCTCGAGGTTTCTGTGCCGGTTTCCCGTGCCCCGGGCGAGCTGAGGCCAGCCTCGGGGGTTATTTGAACTAAGCTTGAATCGGGAGGGGAGTTGGCCGACGGGAGAATACGACGGGAAGGGGAACTGGAAGCCTGGAAGGAGGGGAAAAGTGGGCGAAGAATGTGCATGATTTTATGCTTGTTGTGTCGTGTCCGGGGAATGTCACGACTTCAATTCTCACCGAGCGAGGCCATCACCATGTGTCCCAACATCCAAACTCAGCCACGCTCATCTCCCGTCTTAATGTCTCAAACCATGAAGCCAATCTTGACACTTGACACCCGTCATCCTCATTTCCTCAACGTGTTTCCTTTGTTCACCACGTCTTGGCAACGGCTGCCCGAAGGACGGGTACCTTGCTCAGAAACCTCCTCACGCAGGCCCAGACCGAGCCCATCAGCTCGTAAATCGCCGGAAATGGCAATCCCACGAGCCGAAGCTCTCCTCAGGATTACAAACCCTCGAAACACTTCAAACCCAAAAAACACACAAGAAATATGGACATCCGCGAGGGCCTGGACATCACGAGGGTTGCACCCCCTCCCACTTCGGTCGGGACCGAACATCACCACACAAGACGAAAGAGCAAACATCGGACTTTTTCTTCCAGTGACCACTGGAGGCTGGCATTTGCAGTGCGGTGGCCCGTGATAAGACTAGTCTCGATTTCGCGCACAGAGGCGATGTGCTGTCCGGGGCTAACATCTCAGCTCGGTCCCTCCTCGCCACCACCCACCACTCACATGCAGATGCCCGCACTTCCCGCAGCGGGTGCAATCGTATGATCGTCCTCACTCCATACATCAGACTGGTTGACAGCCTTCAATGATGGCACACCGACATGGATGCAAGCTCCGGCAATGTGGATCGGGTGCTGCTGCTGCAGCCCTTGTGGTGGTGTCAACCTCGCGGCCCAGCCTCGACCTCGACCATGACCTCGACCACCTCCACAACCCCGAGCTCCGAGATGGCCGGAAAGCCCGCATTATCGAAAAGGCCAACCCGAACCCTAAATCGGACCCTTATTTCCATCACCTCTAGGCTCTTGCTGACCCGGCCATACTTCACCATCCCCCCGATTGGTCCAATCCCGCGGGACCGGACTGCCATGTGCCTCAAAGGAGAACCTTCAAAGTTCCAGATACGGCATGGACTCTCACTTGTCTCCCCTCGCTCCCATCCTCGCTCGGCTCCGCAAGATCCGCCCATCTGCCGACCTACCTCCTAGCGGGCGCTCATCATGGACCGGTCACTGAGATCTGAGAAGACCATCCGCTCGGGATCGGAGGGGACCGACAGCTCCTCCAGCTCGCCTCGCCTCCCCCAGACAGAACCCCCACCCCCTCTTCGGGCACCATCTGACTGACTCGCGAGAGGTCGACGTGATGCTGACCTCGCTCCGACATCATCACCAACAGCCAGCTCAGCCGCAAAAGCTTGCCACCCGACCACCCGCCCCCCGCAACACGAGCAACACGCAAACCACATGCTTACCCGCACACCGACTTGCTCTAGTTATCGGTCAACTTTAGCAAGTCTGTTTCGAAACGCCTCTGCCGTTTCTCCGGGTGTCCGGCACCTCGAGGGACCGCCACCGGGTCAATGACTGACACCTTGGCAAGCTAGATCCCAATGGGGTGGCCGGCCCTTGGGTGGTCTTTGAAGCCTGGACCCCGGTCCGTCTGGCGGAGCCTCCAGTCGCCTAGGGTGTAGGTGGTGGACTTGGGAGACGTTGGTCCGCGATGTCTCCAAGCTCCAAGGCAGACGGCAACGGCGTGTAAGACACAAGTGTCCAGCGGGCGGCGGTCAACGGCGCCTCCTCTCGTGATGCCCCAGGTATAAAGAACACCCCTGTCCCAGCTTGCTTCATTCCTCTCAGTCAAGAGAATCATCCACTCTCCAGACAACCCCCTTCTCCCCAACTCTCTCACATCTTCACATCACACAACCGCAACAATGGTCTACGCCTTGGCCAAGCTTGCCCTGGCCCTCTCCATCATCGGTGAGGCCTCGGCCGCAGACTGGCTGAGCCCTCCTTACACCTGGCTCTACCAGTTCCCTCTTCCCATTCCCGAGCCCAAGAAGATCAATCAGTATGTCTTCCTCTCTTCCATGTCCAACAAAGCCCGCTAATACACACCCCAGAACCGTCAAGAACCCCGTCAACGGCAAGGACATTCGGTACTACGAGATTGAGATCAAGGAGTTCTCGACCAACGTGTACCCTGACCGCGGCAATGCCACGCTCGTCGGCTACGACGGTGTCAGCCCAGGTCCTACCTTCATGATGGAGAAGGACGTCGAGGCCGTCGTCCGCTTCGTCAACAAGGCCAAGCCGGCCAACTCGGTCCACCTTCACGGATCCTACTCGGTATGTCAGCCATGTTCCTCATCTCCCTTCGATCACCAGACTGACCAACCCTTCAGCGTGCTCCCTGGGACGGCTGGGCAGAGGACGTCACCAAGGGCGGAGAGTACAAGGACTATTACTACCCAAACAGCCAGAACGCTCGCACGCTCTGGTACCACGACCATGCCATCGATCATGTCAGTCACCTCTCCTCTTCCACCTGGACCCCTACTGACTTGACTAGACCGCCGAGAACGCCTACTTTGGCCAGGCCGGCGTCTACCTCCTCCATGACGAAGCCGAGGATGCCCTCAACCTGCCCAAGGGCAAGTACGACGTCCCTCTCGTCCTGGCGGCCAAGCAGTACAACAAGGACGGCTCCCTCTTCTCTCCCGCTCTCGAGACAACCAGCCTCTACGGCGACATCATCCACGTCAACGGCCAGCCTTGGCCCTACATGAAGGTCGAACCCCGCAAGTACCGCTTCCGCTTCCTCGACGCATCCATCTCGCGCTCCTTCAAGCTCTACTTTGAGAAAGACAAGGCAGTCGGCACCAAGCTCGACTTCAACGTCATCGCATCCGACGCCGGACTCCTCAGCTCGCCGCAGCCGACCAAGGACCTGTACATCTCCATGGCGGAGCGGTACGAGATTGTCATGGACTTCTCCGGCTACAAGGGCCAGAACGTGACTCTTCGCAACACGCGCGCTTTCGCGGCTGATGTGGACTTTTTGCACACCGACAAGGTCATGAAGTTCATCGTCGACGGCAACACCGTCAGCGACGACTCTGTCCTTCCCTCCAAGTTCCGCACCATCCCATACCCCACCGACACCGGCAAGATTGACCACTCTTTCAAGTTTGAGCGCCAGAACGGACACTGGACCATCAACGGAGTCACCTGGAAGGACGTCAACAACCGCGTTCTCGCCAAGCCTGCCCGTGGCCGCGTCGAGGTCTGGGAGCTCATCAACACGTCGGGCGGTTGGTCGCACCCCATCCACGTGCACCTCGTCGACATGAAGGTGCTCAAGCGCACGGGTGGACGCGCGGCGGTCATGAACTACGAGGCTGCTGGACTCAAGGATGTTGTGTGGCTCGGTCCGGGCGAGACGGTGCTGGTCGAAGCCAACTATGCGTGAGTTTCCCCTGACGCCCCTGAATCTGGAGACATTGACTGACTCCTTGCAGCCCCTGGGACGGTCTGTACATGTTCCACTGCCACAACCTGATCCACGAAGACCACGAGATGATGGCCGCCTTCAACGTGTCGGTGCTCCCTGATCTCGGCTACAAGGAGACGCTCATCATCGACCCCATGAACACCGACTACCGGGCCGTCGCCCAGAAGCCCGCGGACTTTGAGTCTGGCGCCATCGAGAAGAAGGTACAGAGCCTCGCCAACCTCCAGCCGTACCGCGTCGCCGATACCGAGAAGGCTCTCGATGACTACTATGCCACACACGCAGCTGCTGCACCCCCGGCCGCGGCCACGACACCGAGCAGCCCGGGTTCGCCGACAACGCTGGCCACTGCGGTCAAGCCCAGCACCACCGTGGCGGCCGCGGCGGCGACGACCTCGGACAGCAAGGGCCGTGGGGGCCGTGCTGCCAGGTACCGCCGGGACTGAAGGGTGGACGGACGTGGCGGCAGTACACTGCATCCGCTGCCGGCCGAGAAGGATGCAAAGCCGAAGGGGCTTCATGGGAGGAACCTGAAGGACTGAGACATGCGGGACAAACGGTCACAAGGGAGACAGACTGGAGACTGGCGTTTTACGGGTGCAATTTGGAACTACAGGGGGGCGTTCAAGGTACAACTGGCTGGCGTTCAAGGTATTGGCGTTTCGGCAGCCTCCGGGCTTGGGTCTGGGTTGGTCTGACTTTTGGGGGGTTTTTGCCCTGGACAAATGTCTCAAAGGTTGTAGGCAAGGGTCCGTAGTTGAAGAATGGTTCATGATTCATAATCATCCGCCGGCCTGCGCGAACTGGCATGAAGCGTGATTTCAATGCAGACGGAGAGAAGGATCGAGAGGATCGAACAATCGGACGTTTAGCGAATAATGGAGACTGGCAAGACTGGAAACCTCGGTTCGTGCTGGGATGATTGATGGAGTTTGTGGTGGGAAAGTAGCATGGCCAATGACAGAGCCCGGCTTTGCAAGGCCCGTCGCGTCAATGTCGCGTCTCAGCCCGTTCGTTGCTGCGCTCCAAGTAAACACACCTGTTGCTTTTTCAGTGCGGTTCCATCCCCGCCCCGCACCCGCACCCCGCCTAGTTGGGTATGACGCTATCCGGTAACCCCCCTTACGTAGCCAGCGCGTCGGCTCTGGCCAATCGGCACGCGAGATGCCCCTGGAGCTTTCCAGCCCGGTGTCCGCTAGAGGGCGCCCTAGACGGCGGCGCGATGGACGGTGCTGGCCCGCGAGAATGAATACGACGGCCATGCTTCGATGGGTCGTCATGGACATGCCAGGCCTCGATGACAATGCGAGTATGAGCTCATTCATCTGCTTCTTAAGAATAACTCTGAGTTGGAGTATTCTCCGAAAAATAAACCTCCTTGATACAGGCATTCCACGGAGAAATGCCAAGTACATGCCAGTGTCGAAAGTAAAATCCACCTAGCATGTCCTCTCCGACATGCGACTCTACCAGTATCCTCCTCCCTGTGCGGCTGTGTCTGTGATGTGTGTTTCCCCAAAAACCTCCATTTGGCACTTGTTGATTCCCATTGCCAGCTGAACCGAACCCGCGACCGCCGCCTAGCCTTCCTCCTGATCCACTTCACCACACGCACACACAACTGCGTCTCCCCTCGCACACATTAGGCACAAGACACGGAACACGGATCGAGCGAGACACTGGCACTGCACTCGCCCGACGCTAGATCCATGCATTGCATCTTCGGGATGACTAAAGCCCTCGGTTGAGACATGGTAGTACTAGAATGCATGCTGCTTTAATTTCCAAGTGCTAACCATTGGCTTGGTGGATCAATCGACACACCAGTTGGGGTGCATTCATGCACTAAAGCAGCGCTCTCCACCTGTACCGTGCCGTGCCAGTGCATCGTCGCCGACCGAAAGTCCACCAAAATCAACCACCAAGTGGTAGTCCAGTGCATTTCCCAACCCACCCACCACGCGCTCTCTCCGCCGGTAGTTGGGCCCGTTTGTCTCTCTTGGCCCGCCTCTCTATTCACACCCGAACCAAACTTGAACCTCGTCCTCCCGTCCTCCCGCCCTTCTTCTCCCTCCCTGTCGGTAAGCCACGCTCCCTCTTCTCTCCCCTCCCCTCTACAGTACAGAACAGCCCGTACCACCTCACTGAACGCCCACCCATCTGGCACTGCACCAAGCTCGCCCCCTCCCCTGTCCCAACTTGAGGTCCCCCCGCTGAGCACGCACCAACACAGCACACCCCAGCTCTCTTCTCCCACTTGCAGCTCACTCACATCTGACGCCGCTCTCTACTTCTCTGCTCCGTCTGTCGACGCCATATCCCAGCCGCGCCCCCCGTCAGCAAACCGCCGCTGGCATCTTCCATGAACGCCGCCCTCGCCTAGCCCGATTGTCATCAGTCGCATTCCATTCCTTCCCGATCCTCACCTCACCTCCGCGCCCCCCCTCAGCCTCTCGCCTGCCCCATCTCGTCTCGTCTCATCTTGTCTCGTCGGTCGTGCCCTTTTTCGAACAACCCACCCCGGCACATCGAGCATCCCCCCCGTCACCTCCGA
Source organism: Plectosphaerella plurivora (assembly GCA_020726575.1). Classification (NCBI taxonomy): domain Eukaryota; kingdom Fungi; phylum Ascomycota; class Sordariomycetes; order Glomerellales; family Plectosphaerellaceae; genus Plectosphaerella; species Plectosphaerella plurivora. Next base: position 546,552 of record JAGSXJ010000005.1, on the reverse strand, counting down.
TCCGTCCGTCTGTCCACCGACCGCCCGCCCAGCCAGACCACATCCCCGACGCCCCGACTACCGACACCTCCCTCATCCTGGACTCGACAACACAGGAAGCGGGGTCCCAGGCCCAGTCTCACGACAACCCCGACGCCACCATGGAGCAGAACGATCAGGCACACGCGCAGCCGCAGCAGCAGCAGCAGCAGCAGCAGCAGCAACCTCCTCCTCCCCTCGAATCCCTCTCCCACGACGACACCCTCGGCGGCATCGAGGGCTCGCCGCACATCCCCTCCACCGCCCAACACACCAACGGCATCTCCTCGCATCATCCTTCAGACGCCCGCCGCCACGGTCAGAGCCAGTCCCTCGATCAGGGCCTCACCAGCAACTCGCCGCGGCCCGACGACGCCGCTGCTCCCCAGTACCACCCCGACGAAGCCCGATACTCAAACACCCCGCCCATCTCCATGAACCCAACGCCCATCTCGCGCCCAGCCTCGGGCCTCTCCGGCTCCGGCAGCGGCGGCGGCGGCGGTGGTCACCAGCCCTCCCACCCGCAGCACCACTACACCGGTAGCGACCATGGCTCACGAGGCGGCGGCAGCGGCGCCGAGGCGGCAGCCTCCAACGCCGCCGCCAACGGCCGCAACCATGTCGTAATAAAGGTTGGCATGGTCGGCGACGCCCAGATCGGCAAGACGAGCCTCATGGTTAAATACGTCGAGGGCAGCTGGGACGAGGACTACATCCAAACCCTCGGCGTCAACTTTATGGAAAAGACAATCTCCATCCGCAACACGGAAATCACCTTTTCCATCTGGGATCTCGGCGGCCAGCGCGAGTTTGTCAACATGCTGCCCCTCGTCTGCAACGACGCCGTCGCCATCCTCTTCATGTTCGACCTCACCCGCAAGAGCACCCTCAACAGCATCAAGGAGTGGTACCGCCAGGGTCGCGGCTTCAACAAGACGGCCATCCCCATTCTTGTCGGCACAAAGTACGACCACTTTGTCAACTTTCCCCGCGAGGACCAGGAGGAGATCTCGAGCCAGGTGGGTTTTTTCCCCTGCCATTTCTGACATGTCGTTTCGCTAACCTCGATTTTGCAGGCCCGTCGCTTTGCCAAAGCCATGCGCGCCGCCCTCATCTTCAGCTCCACAAGCCACAGCATCAACGTGCAAAAGGTACTGCCCCCCTTCCCTCAAGCCGCCTCCTCCCGCTAACCAACACCCCCTGCGCAGATCTTCAAGATCGTCCTCTCAAAAGCCTTCGACCTCAAGTGCACCATCCCCGAGATCGAAAACGTCGGAGAGCCCCTCCTCCTCTACCAACAGTGTTAACCCCTCGCACACCAAACCGCCACGAGTTGCCCACGAGGGGGGCATCCTCTGATGGAAATACCACCACTACAACACACGCATCCTCACAGCAATAACGACCCTCATGCCGTGACGATCACATATCTTCGAGGCCGGCCGCGCGCGCCAGCCTCGTACCCACCCGCCGCCCTGCCCATGCACCCTACGCATAGGCAGCCTTCCCGCCGCCACGGGAAGGGATCCGGCACCGGCGGCGTTTTACACCACCAACCTCCCCTTGGCACTCCTCTATTCACACAGAACCGCCCATTTCTTTTGTCACAAACATACGCACACACACTCGAGAGCACCCCGGGGCTATTTTCGCCTCCGTTGTATCACATTAGTGTTTAAAATCACGTTCAGCGGGCTCGGCTCTTCATCGCTGTTGCCCATGGCCGGGATCGTCGTCCTCGTGGGAGGTCGACGGGGGAGAAGAGGGAGCAGGAAAATAAAGGCACACGGATATACCCCGGCAAAGGGGCTGGCAGAAACGAGCGTTGGCCGTCGGTGGGGGGCTAGATATCCATCGCACATGTTTGCGTATCCAGCGGTTGCCTCTGGCTGCCCGAGGTATCGCCAGAAGAGAGCAGCTACCTAGGCAGAGAACCGGAATTAAGGAATATCGTGCTTCTGTCCGTGGTGTTCAGCTTGCGTGGCTCACGTGTCACAGTCATCAGCATGGCCCCGATTTTGTTAGTGATACTCTCGCATTTTACTGCCTTAACACTGTCAAGAGTACCTAGGTGTAACTCCCTCCCCTCATTCCTGTGTCACAATCTATTCGCAAGGCGCGTTTGTCCTCCTCCATCGGGATCACATCCTCGTCGACGTCAGCATGTCAGCACCGAGCCGATGCATCTCAATGCCTTGCTCTCCGGTCGGGGCCAGGTTGTCTCCGTCTGCACCAAGCTCATGGGCAGTTTTTGTCTCTTCGTTCTTGCCAGCAGCTCCGCTCGAGTTTGACCAGGTCCCGGAGGGATACCGTACGGCGACGGGGGGAGGGGCTGTGGGCAGTTGCATGTCGTCGCTGAGGCGGTGATTCTGCATGCCAGGTCCTGGTGACCCAGGTCTGGAGGTGATGTCGTCGCTCAACCGATGATTCTGCTCCATGGGCGGAGCGGACGTGGCCTTGACAGATTCGTCTGCTGCCAGATCATGAGCCTTGGGGGCAAACGGCAGAGGCGAGGGATAGGCCCCAGGCATGTCGTCGTCGAGATGATGCAACTTTGGCGAAAGAGGCTTTGGCGCCTTGAGCCATGTCTGGCTGACGTCGGATTTGGCTGGCGGTCCTGGCGCCACGGGGAGAACTGGGTCAAAGTGCAGTGCATGCAGTCCTTGAGGCACCTGGACATGTGCTGCTTCGGGAACCTTGGTCTCCGCGGGATCACTGCCTGAGTCCGACCCGACTCCACTTGAGCTTGACAGTGGCGAGCGGTGTGACTGTGGCTTTCTCTTCTCTTCTTCGCTGCACACAGAGTTTGGCCTCGGCGAAAGAAGCCCCGGCTTTGTGACATGAGAGGCTTTCTGGTCCTCGGGGACCGTGGGCATGGGCTGGAAATGTGTCTCCTCGGGGCAGGGCTGCTGCGTCTGGACTGATGTATTTCTGGGGGGGGTTTCCATGGGGGCGTTCATCCTGTAGCCCTGCTGCTTCCGAGCATCGTGCTCTCGCAGGGCTTCAAGGGCTACGAGGTCTCGCTCGTTCTTCCTGATGTGCTGACCAGGAGAGAAGCACGCTCTCCACCAGGCGCAGGAGCCAACTGGCCGGCCGCCGGCGCGGTGCGCGATCCTCTCTTCATGTCGCACGATTGGGTCTGCATACTGGAGTGTCACTACCCAAACTTGTTAGCAGGGCGGCGGTGCAAGGGGCGATTGGGAGTCTTCTCACCGAAAGAGTGGTGCATCCTCTCGGCCATTGCCTTGCATTCCTGTGTGTCCTTGGAGGGATCGTAGTGTACGCATGACTGGCCTTGGTCCAGGCGTCGAAGTCGCAGCTCGGTGAAGGCCCAGATGAGGGACAGGCTGCCCTTTGGTGGCCATGTGTTCGAGCTTGCTGGGCGTGCTGGGGGCTCGTGTGGTGTCTCTCCAGATGGTCGCAGGGTTGTTTTGACGAAATGAACAGGGGTTGGGCGTGGACGTTCTTCTGAGGGCGAACTCTTGCGTGCCAACGTTGCAGGTTTGGCCTCTACTGAGCGCTTCACGGGCCTGGAGTCAGCAAGTGTCGGCGGTTTGTTCTCGGAGCGTTTGGGCAAGTCCCCGGAGCGTCTGGGCACGTCTCCGGAGCGCCGATGTATCGAAGTGTCGTCGGAGCGGATCTGCGACTTGGAACGCGAGTGGATTGAGCCTTGGACCGGCTTGCTGGTCTCTGAGTTCCTCCGAGACTTTGTACGTTGGTGATGTGCCGACTCGTGGCTCGCATGCTGCTTTCTCGTTTCGCGGCTCGTTCGTTCCTGGCTCGCACGCCGCGATCTCGCTTCTTGTAGTTCGCGGCCGGCTCGTTCACGGCTCCGTCGTTCTTCGCTTGCTCGTTCCGCTCGTTTCCTCAGCCACCGCTCGTTCTGCGCTTCGAGCGCTGCTTGGTCAAAGACCGGCATGGGCAGGATAGTGGGGATAGAGTACATCGTGGAGGTGGATGGGATGAAGCTGAGTACTGTTGGTCGAAAGGTGCTGAAGTGACAAGCGAGGTTAAGATATCTTGTGCTTGAACAATGCAATGATCAAAGTTGGATGGGCGGGATGTTGATGTTGTCTTGACGAAGCGAGCAGAACGAGACATGGGACGTTGGCTGTTATAGAAGAATGGGTGCTGGTGACCATGGAGGTAGTTCCTTCCTCCCAGAGGGTCTGGCATGTCTGCAAACATGGTCCTTCTTTCCTGCTCAGAGAGACGAGGCTGTCTAGAACCATCTTGGGGAAGTAGCTTGGGCTTCATCATCTCATGTGCCGAAAACAGCTCCTGGTGAGGGAGGTACTCATGAGTGATGGGTCGGTGGGCCAAGGCTTCGGTGTTGGCGTGGTTGGAATAGACATGAGGTCGTCAAGTATTGAGAGGCCTGATATTTATTGGAAGCTGTAAAGATCCTGGGCCGCCAACCCAGTCTTGCTTTCGTGCCTTCCTTCCATTCCAAACAGTATTTGATTTTGAGCGTCCGAGAATTGGACAAAGAAGCAAGTCGTCACAGATGAAGATTGCTTGACCTTTATTTCCGAGCTAATAAGAAAACCAAGACTGGAATATTTCTTCCCTTTATTGATTAAATCACTGGTGTCTCGTCTCCCACCTTCATTGGCCAACCCGCGAACTTCTACAGTTGTGACATTGATTACCCCGCGGAGCTCACCGACGTCACCGAGGCTGGCCCCACTTTCGCGGGGTAGTGGAAAGAACGATGCTTCCGTTTAGCGGCACCTTCCAACACCAGGACGCTGAGGCAGGCAGGCATCAGCGGGGACGGCCCGTGCTCCTGCTCCTGCACCACGGCGGTCCACCCGTTGCGTCTCTCAAGGTACCAGCTCCCGTCTCGCCCTCTACCCGCACCACCCATTTGACGGTCTCCCAAACCAAAACTCCGACCTTCCCAAAACACTTATCTTGACTTTTCCATTCCCTTCAGCGTCAGCCCTCAATCTGCATCTGTTCTGATTCTTCGACGCCGCACGTCTTGACGACGGGCAGAACCTCGCACGTGGTGGTGCAGCCGCCATCACATTTCCCCTCCCCCGCCTTCGTTTGCGATCATCCGTCACCATGGCGTCCACAACGCTCCCCGCGACGCCCCAGAGCGTCTTGTCCCTTGTCGGCAAGCTCTCAGAGGCCGACCCCGACTACCGATACATGGCCCTTACCGACTTGATCTCAATGTTTGAGAGGGGCAAGCCTGACTTCCTCCACCACGACTATAACGCAGCCGCCCGGACCGTCGATGCTATCATCAAGACGCTGGACGATCAGAATGGCGAAGTCCAGAACCTTGCAATCAAGTGGTGAGAATTTGCAGTGGATTCCGACAGCTTTCCCTTCCCAGACACTTATGCTAATTGACCTGTTCCCACCAGTCTCGGACCTCTCGTCGCCAAGATTCCCTCGTCTATCGTCGCCCCCATGCTTGAGAAGCTGTCTACCATCCAGCTTAAGAACTCGGTGGACAACTCCATCCCAGCGCTCGCGCTCCGAACCGCCATCATGTCACTTCCCCGCCCGACCCCCGGCGTGGCACCCTCGAAAGATGTCGTCGAGTCCTACAAGGCCGTCAGCCGTGTCTTGATCCCTCGTCTCATCGGCCCTGGCGAAAAGACCCAGGTGCCCGACACCCAGCTCAGGCTCCCGGCCGTTCCGGAGGGCCTCCTGCAGAGCGACAAGGACCTCTCCGCTGAGGCAGTCGATGTCCTCATCGAGGTCGTTCGATCTTTTGGCCCTCTTCTGCTGCCCATTGAGGTCGAGGCCCTGCAGGACGCCGTCATCAACATCCTGGAGAATGACCGGGGATCTTCTGTCGTGCAGAAGAGGGCCGTCGTGGCCGTTTCCATTTTGTCCACCCACCTCTCCCAAGACCTCTTGGCCCAGACCGTGTCAAGGATGGCCAGTGTCCTGTCCAAGCCAAAGACCACGGCTGTCACGCGGAAGCTGTACCTCTCCATCGTCAGTTCCGTCGCCCGCTCGATCCCGGCTCGCTTTGGTGCGCACGTGGGCACCCTGGTCCCTCATATCTTCCGCGCTCTGAGCGAGAAGGAACTGTCGCAACACCTCGAGGACATCAGCGACGGCGACGACCTCGGTCTCGAGTTCAACGATGTTCGCGAAGCGGCCCTCATCGCCCTGGAGGCCTTCCTTACCTCCTGCCCCACTGAGATGGAGCCCTTTACCGACGACACAATCTCGGCATGCCTGCGCTTCATCAAGTACGACCCCAACCTGGCCATAGATGACGATGACGACGACGAGATGGATGACGAAGACGATGAGGACGCCATGGACGAGGATGATGATGTCGAGGACGACGAGTTTGACGATGACGACGACGCCAGCTGGAAGGTCCGCCGCTGCGCGGCCAAGGCCCTTCATGCCCTCATTTCTACCAGGGGACAAGGAAAGCTGCTGCACAGCGGTGTTCTCTACAACCAGGCCGGCCCTGCGCTCGTCAAGAAGTTCGATGAGCGGGAGGAGAATGTCCGCCTGGAGATTATCAGCTGCGTGGCCCTGTTGGTGCGCAAGACTGGCGAAGACCTGTACCCCGGCTACCTCGACTGGAGCCTCGACAACAACGATGACGAATCGCCGAACCAGCTGCCTGTCAACCGCAAGAGGAGGCGGCAGAGCAGTGTGGTCGAGCCCGTCTCACCGGTCCTGGCCAAGGCCCCCGCTACCGGTCCCTTCGCAGACCTCGTTAGGCTCACGCCTAGCATCATCAAGGCCTCCTCCAAGCATCTCAAGGGCAAGGCCATCCCGACCAAGCAGGCCATCTTTGATCTGTTCGACGATGTTGTCAAGGTCCAGCGTGGTGGCCTGGCCGACTACCTCAACGACATTGTCAGCCCCGTCATTGACGCGATGAAGGCGACAGGCTCCTCGGGCTACTCCTCGTCAATGGCCGCGACGGGCGGCAACGCCTCTGCCACGCCGGGCACCCTGCGTGTCGCCTCGCTCAGGCTTGTCAGCGACGTTGCCAAGACCCACCCCTCCAACGTCCTCCAGCCTCATCTGCCCCAGCTCGTCGCTGGTGTTCTGGCTGCCGTGAACGACCGCTTCTACAAGATCTCCTGTGACGCTATTAGGACCGCCGAGGAGATTGTCAAGAATATCACGCCGCCGAGGTCCAAGCTGAACTCGTCCAAGTTCAAGACGGAGCTACAGAAGCTCTTCGACACGGTCATGGAGCGCATCAGTCAGCCCCAGGCAGATGCCGAGGTCCGCCAAAAGGCCATTCAGGCTCTCGGCGTTCTGCTGGCCCGCACCTCCAGTGCCGAGGGCGCCGGACTCATCTCGCCTGAGAACCGTCGTGCCGCCTCAGACGTGCTGCTCGATCGTCTCCGAAACGAAACCACCAGGCTGTCCGCTGTTCGTGCCATCGATAATGTCGCTTCGTTCAGCACCAGCCCTGGCCAGTTGGACGCCGACTGGATCCAGCAAGTCGCTTCAGAGCTGTCCGGTCAACTTCGAAAGTCCCACCGTGGTCTCCGAACCTCGAGCATCCAGGCGCTCAAGCACCTCGTCATCTCGCCATCCTCCAAGGGCAAGCTGCAGCCAGACACCATCCAGTCTCTAGTCACCGCACTGAGCGCCGTCATCAGCGGCAACGACACCTATCTGCTGGCGCCAGCACTTGTCATTCTGGCTCAGCTCGTCGAGGAGAACCCTGCTCAGGTTGTCACAACGAGTACTACTGATACTCTCTGCAACCTCCTGAAGTCGTCATCGGCAAGCGTTGCCCTGGATCAGCTGCTGACTCTGGTTGCGGAGATTGGAAAGAGTGGAACCGGTCAGCCCCTGATGATGGGTCTCTTGCAGTCTGTCAGCCTCGAGGGCGACCCGGTCATTGTCGGAAAGGTTGTCGGAACGCTGCTCGTCTTCAGTGGAGACTCCGCGGGAGTCACCATTGAGAGCTTCGTTAGCGAGCTCCAGTCAAGCTCCCAGCGAAGCGACGACGTCCGGGTGAGTCTTGCTCTGGCCATCCTTGGCGAGGCCGGCCTCCGCCTCGGCAGCAAGTCGCCCCTCAAGCCGGAGCTGTTCCTCGAGCAATTCCACGACGAGCCGGACAAGGCGTCCATCTCTGCCGCCATTGCCCTTGGCCGTGCCGGAGCCGGCAACGTCAGCCTCTACCTCCCCGTCATCCTCGAGACGATGCAGCGCGGTGGCAACACCCAGTATCTCCTGATTCAGTCCATCAAGGAGATCCTCCAGCAAGTTCCCACCCAGTCCATCAACCTCTCGAAGTATGCGGAGCCTCTCTGGAAGCAGCTCCTTGCTGCCTCTACCAACTCGGAGAACGTTGTCGTCTGCGCCGAGTGTGTCGGACGTCTCGTCATCGTTGACCCCAAGGTCTTCATGCCGGAGCTGCAGGTGCGTTTAATCCAGTCCTTGTGATGAGCATACATGGCTTACAGTTTACAGTCTCTGCTCGGCAACGAGAACCACCGAATTCGTGGCATGGCGATCCAGGCCGTTCGCTACACGCTTCCTGACAGCGACGACTCGCTGGACGTCACACTGAAGGAGGTGCTGCTGGACATGCTCTTGACTATGCTCCAGGACTCATCTATCCACAACCGTCGACTGGCGCTGTCGACCCTGAACTCGGCTACTCACAACAAGCCTGACATTGTTCTGACGCACCTCGACAGGCTGATGCCTTTTGTTCTTGCCGAATCACAGATCAAGAAGGAACTGATCCGCGAGGTCCAGATGGGCCCGTTCAAGCATCTGGTGGACGATGGCATCGAAGTTCGCAAGGTTTGTTGTCTCAAGTCGTCAACCCGAGGATCACTCTGGCTGACCAGTTTACACAGAGCGCTTACGAGATGCTGTACGCCCTCATGGAGACGGCGTACTCCCGCATCAACAAGGTCGACCTGTTCGATCGGGTTGTTGCTGGCCTCAAGGACGACAGCGACATCCGTGCGCTGTGCAACCTCATGGTGACCAAGCTCGTCGACATCGATACCGAGGCAACGCTTAGGCGCCTGGACCCTATCGCCGAGGCTTACCGCACCATCCTCTCCGTCAAGCTTAAGGAGGGATCCGTGAAGCAGGACGTCGAGAAGCAGGAGGAGGCGCTTCGCAGCGCTCTGCGCGTCTCGCTTCTGCTGGCTGATCGTCTCAGCACCGCTGGAAACCCCCAGGTGTCCAGTACCTCCCCCGTGTGGGCCAACTACTGGGAGTGGGCGACCAAGGACCACCACGCGGCACTGAGGGGACTTCGAGAGGAGAGTGAGGGACAGCGGGTGAAGACCGCCTAGGTCCTTGACGGAGAAAGGCCATTTCTGTACCGGCTTGTTTGATCGCCGGCCTCAAGCAGTTTGCGGGCATTGTTCCTTCATTGGGATAAATTCTCCGTGGGCCACGGCGGAGGCGATCAATGTCGTGGTCGTGTGGCCAGTGCTCTTCAGCCGCGACGGCCTGATCGACCGCCCTTGCGGTGTGTCGAAGCTGTCTTTCGCTGAAGAAAAATAGTGAACAAGGTCTCAACGCATGAAGAAGGGAATGGAGCAGCGTGAGCAATGCTGCTGGGTCGACCTGGTGGTCATCATGATGCGTTGTTTTGTCCAGGGCCGGCGCCGACAGGAGGAGACGCGGTGGTGGAGCAGACGGGCATGTTTAGAGAAAGAACGAGACAAACGCATAGCAAGACACGTACGAAGCACACCTAATGGGCCCGTTCTACCGATACTGATGTTTTCGAGTGATACACGACTCTCCGATCATCTCCACATGCCCCTCGCATGATGCGGTGGCCGCGCAGATCTCAAGCGGCCTGTGGGGAGGCGACCGTGGGTTGCTTTGGCTTTTGATGCCCGCGCATGGTTATGCGGTGGCACCATGGGCCTGGCCTGGCACACCCCTTTTTTTCTTTTCGTCTGCCGTGCACCCAGCCTGTCAATCGTGCGTTCGTGTCGCCAGCGCCGACGAGTGAGGACAGGGCGGCCCTGCGACGCCATAGATTCCATCGCCCGACCGATTGGAGATCGGCACCGCCTCCCTTTGATCGATTTATTTTTTCCCCGTCGCCGGAATGCCATTCAGAGTGCTTGGGCTGACTGTCCCCATCGTCCGCCGTCTGCGCCTCGCCCACGGGGCGCCATTTGCACCTGTGCTGGCGATCTCGAAACAGGGGGAGGGGAACGGCCAGCTACAGTACTGTACCTACCTATCTCGAACGAGTCAACTCAGACCAACATGCGGCAGAGGCGTCCTTCCAGAAGCCTTTCCCGGGCTGTGTCGTCCCATCTTCATGACACTTTCGAGAATTCCTCACGCTTTGCAGCTCCGAGGCCCGAGACGCGGAGAATTAAACATGGGATGACAAGGAAAGAAGGGGGCGGTCATGCCGAGGGGCCAACAAAGGGGGGGGCATTGGGGGGCGCTCAATGCTGCGGGTCGGCGCGGTCAGATCGCATTCACGACGAGCAGGTGGTGCGGCAGCTACGAAACCAAGGGCATCCGTAGCATCTTGGGGGGTCGCGACCCGGGATGCCCTGGGAAGGGAGAGTGGTTCAAACAAAAAGTTGGGGTCGCTTGAACGAGGGATGGATTGAAATGGGGCCGGTTTCTTTATTCTCGGTCGGTCGCAGACGTCCGATTGCAGATGTTTGTCCGATGTCCGGGACGCGCTGGAACCTGTGGTGCCGTCCCGTCTCGAGTTTCTGCGTGACGCTCGAACTGTGGCGGCGTGAGATGGACCTCTGTGTGTCGCTTCTTGATTGCCGTCTGTCCGTCCCATCTTTTTCAGCACGCCGCATTGGGAGTTATTCGATTTCCTCTTCAGGACGATGCTGCTGTCACGGAGTTTACCAGTTTTACCCCTCCCCGGTCGGACGGATGGGGGTTGGATGTGTGGGCGGCTGGCTATCATGCTGGTGTTGCCGCAGTTTTGCGTCGAGAATAGATGGGCGGACAGCCCAACGGCACCAACAGAAAGGCCTGTCAAGGCTGCATGCAGCCTGTGCCACTGCTGACAAGGCTTCGAGACGACAATTTGGCGCAGGGTTCCTGATCAAAGGTGGCTATCAGCCCGGCATATGCCCATCCCGTGCGCCCCCTCGTGATCAGACGGGGTCGACAGGCCATGTCAGTGTCGATGCTTGCTCGCTCGCTCGCCTCACAGCAATGCGGCGGCGCTTCTCCGCCCCAAGATGCCGCAGGCCCTGGTGTCATGTCATCGCCCAGATCTCCCGGCGGTCAGCAAACCATTCGCTATCCAGTGCGTCCAGTGCTGAGCCAAAGGATACGACTCAGCGAATAGGACCAACCCACGCCGCAGCCCGTCGCAGCCGGGTCTGGATGATCATGGCGGCAAGGTGGTCAAGACAGAGTCGCCAGTGCAAGGATGCTCACACAGGCCAAGGCAGCCCCCCATGATCGCGGCTAGACCTCTCCTGGACTCGAGGCAGCCATCATCCAATGATGGGCATGGCGGCAGTGGACGCACCATGCCTGGTTGGACGCAGTGGCTCCTCAAGGGCTGCAAGGTACGACAGGGATCCAACACCGAAGCTCAGGGGTAAAGTGGGCCCGACGACGACAGGCCCTGGCAAGCCTGGGTCACGCCGGGCCTGGGTGCAGCGGTGCAGAGACAAACGGTGGGTTCCGTCGAGATCCATCCCGGGAGGGTTCCGTGCCAGGTGTCTGTCTGTCGGGTGCTTGCTTGCTCCTAGTCTTGGGGTTCGTGCTTCGTTCGCGTGCGGCAGTGCTGTCGACCGGTTCATGAGTCTTGACTCGAGGACGACGAATCGATTCTGCTACAAAGACAACGCTTAATGGATAGCCGGAAAATCTGCCCGGCCGTGCCAGCATCGTCGACACCCCAATGTCGGTGTAGGGATCGCCAACTGGCCGAAGCGGCCAGGGGGTGGGTAAAAGCCCGCCAGCCGCTATTGTTGCGCGGCGCGCTGTTAAGTGTGTCTCTCGTCCTCCAGGGGGCGGCTCCGGCTCCATTCTGGTGTCGCGATGTGCGCGCGCCGAGACGGATGTGCAGAGCGCCCAGACCCGTGCCAGTCCCCGAGACCGGGCGAGTGTCGGCTCGAAAAGCATACTTGGGCTCGAAGCATGCGGAGAATGGACAGGGCGGCAGGGCAGGGCAAGCGGCTGCACCGCATGAAGCTTCTCCGGGGTCATTCTGCTGAAGATCCCTAGGCTGGGCTGGGGGCTGGTTGAGAAGGGATCATGAGCCTGTCCCCCGGCTTCCGCCCGTGTTGTTGGATGACTGGAGTACTCGGATGACTGAGTGTTGGGGCCGGGATGAGGTCATGCTGCTAGGCCGTGAAAGCGCCCAGCTCTCGCTCTTTTCTCCATTTCTCGTGTCCGGTAGCACTGGCCGTTTTAGCTGCATGGCGCTGCTGCAGGTACAAGTGCGCCAGAGTAGCGCCAGCGCTCGTCGCACCGTTTTGAGCGATAGGCCCAGCCGGCCAGCCGTGGATAAAGAAAGCAAAGAGAAAAAAACAGACAGCCGGTCTGACACACCACGGGCTAGGCATCGTCGCACTGCGGCTGGGGCCACTTGTTGTCCGACACGATCCATCCTTGCGCTCGCGGAGTGTGTTGCACACCCCGGGCGAGATATCTCGGGTCTCACATATCCCTAGCATCGCCGAAGGCTGTCATTCAGAGCCTCACGGGGCCGACCAAGGAACGCGTCCCATGCCCGCCCCCAGGCCCAGGGCCAGGTCTCGGGTCAATGTGTCCCATCAGTTCGACACACGGGTTCGCGAGAGGGCGCCGCCCGACGTTCCATTGGGGATTTCTTGGGGTTCCTGGATCGGTCCGTGATGCAAGGTGGCGGCATCCACCCCCCCTTGGCACGGACAACGGCTCTCGAGCAGGCCCCAATTGGATGGGACAGACGGGCGGGCGGCCAGCAAGCCACCGCCCATTCAGTCTATCTTTGGGCTCGGAATGAATCCTGGCGTCAGCGTCTGCAGAGATGGAAGGAGCTGATGGTAGGGAAAGGTGGCCGGCCTCTGGTCCAAGCCAAAGAGGACGCTGTCCGATCTGCCGGCGATCCTGGAGCAGCCACAGGCCGGAGCTGGTGCATGTGACCAGTGATGTCCATGTTGGCCAGACTCTAGATAGACGCCGCACACCCTGGCAGAGGGATATTCATCGCGGTTTGCCACAGAGTTTGGAGCTTGTGCTGCGCGGGCGCCATCGGCGGCGGCTTCTTCCAGACTGAGCCAGGTCTCGGCTCTGGGCAGGCAGGACAGGATGGGCCTTGATCAGCATGCCGGTCTTAAACAGGCCTGTGTCCTGAGTCCTGTGCACACGTCGCGCTGCTGTCATTTTTTTCGAGACGGGTGCTCAGCACGTCTCGGATGTGCACTGGTTGCGCGAGAGGTGAAATGGCAAGCGAGTGATGCGTCGCGAGAGACGCGTCTTGTCAGACCCGTCTCCATTCGTGGGGTGGACGACGGAGAGAGAGGGAACGAACGAACGACGAGCAACATCGCAGGCAACAGGGTTTGGACAATCGCTGAACCGGTCGATTTTGGACGGATGTGTGGATGGACGGACGGCGTGAACGGCGCATAAGCCGAGGGGGGGCCCAGAGCCAGAGGAGTCGGTGGCCGATGAGGCCAGACAAGGGTGCATCGTCCTGCGGAAGCCCCGCTAGCACCGAGTCGACTGCCACACAGTGCAACCCGCCAGACTCCGTTTCCGCAGGTGCAGCAAAAGTGCAGGCATTCAGTCGTCGCCTCGTTGCGGGAAACGGTGCCGCGGGCGGCTTTCTGCATGACGAGCATCCCTGTCAGGACGCGATGCAGCCAGAGGTACACCGCATGTACCGCATGGGGGTCGCGTCGCTTTTGGTGTGGAGGCGAGTTTGTTCTGCAAGCCAACAACGTGAACAGCAAGCCAGACGAGTGCCAACCCATGTGGAAAGCGTGCGTTGCTCTCAAGTTGTGTGTGGTGTGTGGCTTCGGGGCGTTATCGTTCTCCAAGCCCTCGTTGGTGCACCAGCTGCCAACGGACGCAAGGCTGGCGCGCTCTGGCCCGGGGTGCCCGTGTCCAATCCAAGGGAAGAAGCAGGAGACCGATCGAATGGTGAGGGGGGAATCCGAAGAGGCAGCATGTTGTTGTTCTTCTTGTTCCAGTGATCAGGAGAAGGGGCAAGGATCGGCTGACGAGGAGGCACTTGACGCACGAAAAGTCTGTGTTGTTTTTCCCAGCCGGATCGACACGTCTGATGTCTTCTTGGAGGCGTCGCGTGGACAAAGTCGAAAAGGGGGGGGACTCCCAGGCTGCTAAGGATGAGACGAACGGCGGAACCATTCTCTCAGCTGTCATGGATGGACGCATGCCGGGAGGTGTCCCGGATGGATGGTGGGTGGAAAGGAAGACGGGACGGAAGCAGTGGGTGGGAGACCAGGTCTTCCCGTCGAGAATCCGCCTGCCTTACTCGCGCCTTCCTTTACTTGAGTGCTTCCTTCCTTCTGCTGGTCGATGGGACGATGACGCCCGTTCGTGTCCCCGTCCCCCGATGTAGCGTTGCTTCCCACCTTGCATCTTCCTGTCCCACGAAAACGAGGAAAGAACGTCCCACGACGATGACACCCTCCTTCCCCGAGCGTTCCCTCCCCGGGCAGGCGCCATCAACACGGACGGGTGCCCACATCTTGTTCGCGCCTGCCCATCGCACCTCGCCGTGTTCGCTCGCAACTCACCCCTCGAGTGTCCCGTGAGTCCCGTCACCTTGCCGTGGGCTCCGCTGGCCCTGTCCTATCATGATGAGTCTGTCCGCCCCGATTGGGTCTGCGGAGGAGGAAGAAGGGAAAGGATCTGGTTCGGTCGGTGAGGGCCGCCCCCCCAAGTCTCCAGGATGTACCTGCTTTGTGAACCGCACCTCCTCCAGTGTTTCCCCCCCTTGGCGGTCCTGCACCCTCGAGTGGTTGATGCGAGCTGCGGGCGGGCGTGGCAAGTGGGAAGCCACCACACAGCGGCGAGCGCTGGGGAACCCACTTGACCACTGTAAGGTACCCGCGGGGGTGTCTTACCCAATCGCCAGCGCCCGGGTGGGTTGAGTGTGGTGTGGTTTGCGTGGGCGCCCGAAAAAAAGTGTGGCCCGCACCACACACCAGCGCCAGGCACACCACACACCACACGCCCCCCCTTTTTCGCCCTAGACCCGCCTGGGACCATCCAAGCCCGGCCGCCAAACCCACCTGCCCTGCCCGGCCTGGGCATCTCACTCACTCGCTCGCTCAGCGTCTGTCCCGCAGCGCTCGCTCGCCCGCTGTGCCAGTGCTGCTTGTGCTGGGGGCTGCCCACCCAGGGGCCACCCCCGTCCGTCCTTGTGCACTGTAAGACCACGACCCGCCCTTTTCGACTCCCACTCCCTTTTCCCTCCTCCTTTCCCTTCCCTTTTCGCCTCGTCCCCGTCGTCCGCCATCCTCGTCGTTTCTCGACTACACTTTTTTCCGTCCTCCCCCCTCCTCCCCGTCGCTCCTTTCCTTTTTTACAGTCATTCTCTTGATCTTCAGCCCACTACGGATCCCGTCACTCCTTTCCGGGTATCCATTCCATTCCTTTCCGGCTTGAAACGACAGCTTCTTCGCGCGCGCGCTCGTCCGCCATCGCCGACATCCAAACCTCACATCCCTCTCTTCGGATCGAGGACCACACTCCTTAGTACTCAACCTTTCGACACCTTCCCTAGCGTTGTAACGCCTTACACCTTGTCCACTCGACACCAACAACTTGACCCATCACGACCCTGGGAAGAGAAACACGCCCGATATCGACAAGACACCGACAGCCCATATTCAGGGGTAATCGCCAACCGATCGACAACAACGACCGCTACACACCAACGTCTTGCCCCGTCCACGACCAAGCAATACCAACACACACACGAAATCCGTCCCGACGCTCACCATGTCGACGGAGTTGGAAAACCAGGTCAAGGCTGACCCGCACGGCTCTGCCGTCGAGTCTCCCGCTGCCATGACCCCCAACACCATGGATCACGCGCCGACGCCTGCGTCAGCCGGTTTCATGAGGGGCAACCAGACCCCCTCGCCCTCGACCTCGACGGCGAGCAACCCCCACAGCGCCAGCGCGCAGAGCAGGCGCCCCCCTCGCAAGAGCACCCTCACTCAGCAGCAAAAGAATCAGAAGAGGCAGCGCGCCACCCAGGATCAGCTCGCCATTCTCGAGATCGAGTTCAACAAGAACCCCACGCCCACCGCACAGGTCCGGGACCGCATTGCGGACGAGATTGACATGACGGAGAGATCCGTCCAGATCTGGTTCCAGAACAGGTACGTCGTAGCGCACATAGGGTGGCGGCGGCATCTACGTTGACCCGGGCCGGAGCCCCTGACTGACTGTTTCACTCAGGCGCGCCAAGATCAAGCTGATGGCCAAGAAGAGCCTCGAGAGCGGCCAGGACGTCGACGGCATCCCCGAGTCCATGCGTACTTACCTCGCCATGCAGGCCATGGAGTCCGGCAAGGGTCTCGGAGGCCAGTTCCTCGGTCGCGCCGGTCTGATGCCTGGCGGCTACGGCCCTGGCAGCATGCTCATGGCAGGCGACCAGGCCAACGGCAAGGTTCTCATCCACCATCTCAGCAGCAGGTCCCTCAGCATTGGCAAGTGGACCAGGATCGCCCAGAGCACCATGGACCTCATCATCTTCTACTCGCCCGACAAGTGTACCATGACCTACTACATCAACAACGAGCAGGCCGGCTACAAGATCGAGTACCCCTTCAGCTACATCAAGAACATCTACCTGGAGAACCAGGAGGGCGACCCCAACAAGCCCAGTGGCATCGTCATTGAGCTCAACCAGCCTCCTCACTTCTTCATGGACCAGACCTCCACCGTCAGCGGCTTCTTCCAGTGCCGCGACTTCACCGAGGACGAGCAGGCCTCTCGCTGCTTCGTGCACCACCTGGGCGGCAACCCCAAGGTGCTCAGCGGCCAGCTCGCCAAGCTCGTTTCTCTCGACTCCTTCATCAACCGCCACAACCCCGCCCCCTTCTTCGACCACCAGGCTATGTCTGCATCAGCACCTGTCTCGCCCACAGCTCGCCCCTCTTCGCAGCCCAACTTTGCCCAGCCTCACATCGGCATGTTCCAGGAGTCCTGGGGCATCAACAGCATGCCGCCGGGTATGCGTGGTCCCGGCCACAAGAGGCAGCGCAGTCGTTCGGTGCCCATGGCCGTCGACTTCTCCATGCTGCAGACGCCTATGCCATCCTTCTACATCCAGCAGCCCGGCGAGGTTGCCCCTCAGGGGCACAACCCCAACATCTTCGCACCCATCCCTCAGGCACCCGGTGGTCTCGGCCCCAACCTGCGCATCGACACGCAGGCTGGCTTCGGTCTCGACATGCGCCAGTACCCCATGTCTGCCACGACTGCTTCGCCGTCCGAGTTCCCTCCCAGCCCTGGCTACTTCCCCGGCCCCGAGCCCAGCCCGCTGCCGCAATCGTCGTACAACACCCCGTACAACGGCGCGTTCCTCTCGCCCATGGCCAATGCCGCGAACATGATCCCGCCTTCCATGTCGCCTCTCTCGTTCAGCAGCCACGGCGAGCCCTCGATCGTCGAGCAGTCTCCGCCCCTGTCGATGCTCGGTCGTCCCGCCTCTGCCGACATCTACCACCACCACGACAACTCGTGTGCCGTGTCGGACGATGGCGGCAGCCTCAACGAGATGTACTCAAAGCACACCATCAACCTGCCTATGCACCCGCATTCGCCCGGACAGGCCGACCAGTCTCAGGCCGACCTGGACATGAACCAGCTTGTCCAGTTCGACCACGTGGACCCGGCCTCGCTGTCTCCGGAATCGACCCACCAAGTCGGCCACCAGTCATGACAGGGACATTCAATGTCTCATGCCTGATGATCTGGTGTGGCGTGGCGCTCTCGGCGGCCGCTCTCTCAACGAAGCAGCCCAACCTAGAACGCCGACGCGAGACGCTTTTGTCTTGTCTTTGGGAGTTTCATACGGTGATGGCGTTCTGGAGCTTCATATACCACCTGGGGAAGCGCGGATGGGCCTTTTTCAACAACCACGAGAATGACGCTCGCTTCGTTTCTGCAATCCCTCCTCCTTCCTTCTCTCCGCCAACCGCCTCTTTGCCGCGACGAAGATCTGCATGACGATGCCACTTTTTGGGTCAAGATCATGCGTGTCTGGCACAGCGATCGATATATAACTCGTCATCCGATTTTCCGTTCATTCGAGCCATTTTCTTTCCAATCTTCCCCCGAAGCATAGTATGCGTTTTGAACTCCACGTTTCTTTGGGGTCAGCGGCCCGGACGTCCCTTGTATCTACTCATCGCATCCGTCCGGGCCTCGTCAACTCCCCCACGCCGTCCATCTCTTGCGACGACGCTTAATATCCGAAGCCGAGCGGCCTGGTGCTGGCCATCGTGGTCAGCCCCATTCTGTATCTCGTTATGCTGCCGGCTTCGACCCCCATTTTTTATTATCCATTTCCCCGCCTGGCACAGATGTTTCTTTTCGGCTCCGGAGGTTGGAGAGAGAAGGGAGAGAGGAGAGAGCCCGGGCGGCTAGGGAATATTTTTTCAGGTTTTAATCGGGAGCAAGGGAGGAGCCGATGGGATTATTGCCCGTATCGCGGGTTAGGTGCCCGGCAGCCATACGGGGCTGGCCGGGCAGGATGGAGGCATGTCCTCGGCGGGAGAGCAAGCACATATGTTGGACGGTCTGACAGGACCGGGGCTCTATCCCGCCGATGGGGGATTTGCACATACTGGGCGACTCTCTGGAAAGGGAGGTCCCCTTGAATGTTTGGATTTTTTTTTTACTGGAGTAGTCGGTAGTAGGAATTTCAAGTCGCTATACCCTCCGCATCGCCTCGCCTCTTCGATCACTGTCACTGTTGTCTGGTCATCCCGACTGGTGCCCTCAATTGCCCTACATCATTTCTGCCGAGAAGCTTGGAGAGAGGTGTTAGCTGTAGCAAACACCTAGGCCTAAGGTATGCTCTCCACGAGGACGAGGACAGCCAGATATGTCACTTCCTTGGGCACAAGGTTTTCACATACACATCGTCAGCTAACAAGTCCATCGACACGCCGACCAACGGGGCTATGGCATCGCTGAAGATTCAGCTATGGACTACATCAAGCCATGGGGTCTTCGGTAGTTGTCTCAACAGGCTGCAAGGTTGAACATCATTAGACATCAAACGATATGCGGACTACATCGAAGTCGACCTTGGAAGACGGAGAGTGGCAACAGCCCGGGTCGAGCCTGCTGGGTGATACCCTGTTTGACCTGATCCCACGCAGAGCATGGCTCTATTCGACAAACAGCGATACAAACTTTGATCAAACTCATCCAACCTCGTCAGAAGTGTGCATCGGACTTTTACATCACGCCGAGATGGGCATTGGTCAGCCAGTTCTCGGCAGTCTTGGCCTGGAGGTCGATACTGTTCCTTCGTGTGTGGATCTGGCCGGCGGAGGTGTCGGCACGTCAGGTGAGGCGCGAGACGCCAGAAGTCTTGGCCGACGTCGGCGTGCATTCTTTACGCGGTTGAAGTCGAGCACTCTATCAAGGGAAGGCGTGGGAATGAAGGGAATGGAATGCAAAGCAACGTGGACGCCCGTCCTCGAGCAGAGAACACCGCCAGATGGGTGGGAAGTCTCAATTAGCTCTGGCAGGGCCACGGGGGAGATGAGGCGTCCAGGGCTTGCATGCGCCGCAGAGAGACCCTTGCCGGGCGCATCTGATGCCCGTGACAGGCGAGAAGACACGGGTACGTCGCAAAATCCGGGGACTGCGTGGACTCTTCGCGCCCGCGGAGGCCCGATATTGGTATCACGATGCGCGGCATACGACTGCGCCTCGTTCGACACACGTAGTCGTCGACTCAACTCGATCGTCACACGCGACCCGACTGTGCCGGTGGCTCTTCTCTGTGCTGCTGGCTGGCTTCTGAGCGGAGATGTCCCGAGGCCCCGAGAATCCGGCGGTGGGGGAGAGATGCAGGGGTGAAGGCTGTCCCCCCGGGCGAGGTGTAGCAATTCGTATCGCCAAGTCGAGGTCACCCCGGGCGAGCTAGGGCATCGACGAGTGAGATGAAATCTCCGGGGTCCTCCCAATGCCCTCACTTTTTTTGTTGGCCGCCATTTCCGCCGGCTTCTTGTCGACGATGCTGTGATTTGGGACAACACTCAAACAGGATCCTACCTGCGCCATTGTCGTCTTTTCAGCTCAGCTCCCACACCCAGGAAGACGCTTAGCCTTCTTCATCGTCGCACTTGCAATCCAAAAGATCGACTCGATCCCCCCATCCTGGCACTGGCACTGGCCCCCGGCGAATCAGCTCCCCTGCACTGCCACGCTCCTGAATCCCCTGCTCCCGCTGGTGAGCGTGATTGTCTCCCCCGCCCCGGGCGCAAGCTGGATCGCCCGACCATTGACGGGATTATAATTAGTAGGGTTGGTCGTCGTCGCGGCGCGCGGGCGAAGCTTCTGGCCCATTGAACGACAACACATTGATCGACAAGTTCCAGAGGCGACGCGGACTACGCAACGACGACGCCAGCCACAGCCCCGGGCGTACGACTGCACTCTTTTCTCCAGGCTGGATTCGGCAACTTGGAGCTGTCGTCCACGATACAACAGGCAGACGCGGCAGCAGGGCGAACGCGCGAGTCGCGACGACACACGGACGGAGTTTGGGGACCACAACGGCCCCCAGGTACCGGTACCCGGGGCCCCCTCGACTACCTCGACTGTGAACAGCGACGACTCACCTGTGACGACAACCCACCCCGCCATCTTTGGGGCTGAGACACTCTCAGGATCTCTCGCTGATACTCGCACACGGGTTGTGAGACAGACGGGACGGGAGAGCATCTCGCGCGGAATAAGATTTCCACGTCCTGAGTATCGGGTCCCGAAAGGCCCTGGACCCCGATTTATTTTCCCAAGGTAAATGAACCTCAAGTACACCTGCAAGTCGGCAGGCTCGGCCCCGTCCGGTGGACAATTCCTTCCTTTCCTCCCCTGCCGGTCCACTGCGGAGCGGGTTCGGACTGCAGGAGCAACCAATGTTTGGAAAGTTGCTGACATGACCAGCGGAGTCGACCCCTTGTACCTATACCTCGAATGACCCGCACGTTTGTTCCCGGCCGCCCTCGAACCTCCAAACTGAATCATGTCCCGCCGTCCCCAAACTACCTCGAGTCCGTCGTCTTCTTCTTTCTCCCGACAACATACATACCAAGCCGACCAAGGCCCCGACGAGCATCAATCTTTGGGCGAGGATAACATCCTTCCACAAGATCGTTCAAGCCGCCTCGACCCTTCAGAGCATGCAGTGGTTCAGCCGGTGACACCTCCGGCAAATAGGCCGGCGCATCCGGCTGCGGACATCGAATCCGACCTCGCGAACACTCGCTCTCGAGACCACACAGCCTTGCGAGAACGACTTCAAGACCCCGAGCTCTACACCATAGACTCGGCCGACGATCGCTACCGACCTTCCACCTCTCGCTCAAGCCGCCATCTAGCCGGTATGAGCGCCCACGGCGGCGGCGGCGGCGGCGCATCGGGGGCAGGCGCAAGCCTACCAACGGATCGCGCCTCGCCAGACCCAGACCCAAAATCGGCCATGCCACTATACAGACCAAAGCGCAGCAAACGTATACAAATACTCGACCGCAAGGATGCTCTCCTCAAGCAAGCCGGCCGCATCTACAACAAGATCGTCATCGAAACCATTCTCCGACAAAAACCATTACCACCCAGCCCCGACGGCCGACACATTCCCCTCGCCACGAGCCGGGCCCGCGGCGACTTGCTCACCGATGTGCGCTCCCACAAACCCTACATCGGCAACTCCATTCGCTCTAGCCGTTACACTGTCTGGGACTTCATACCCAAGCAGCTCTTCTTCCAGTTCAGCAAGCTCGGCAATGCATACTTTCTCTCCATCGCCATCATGCAGATGATCCCCGGGCTCAGTACCACTGGCCAATGGACCACTCTCGCCCCCCTCATGGCCTTTGTCGCCCTGTCAATGATGAAGGAGGGTTACGACGACTACCGCCGCTACTTGCTCGACAAGGCCGACAACAAGAGCGATGTCACTATACTCGGGCCCAGTCTCAAGAAGGCTGGCCGCGCATGGCGTCGGGCCCGCAAGCAAGCCGAGGCCGGCCAGGACGACGGCGACATGGCCCTCGAGGACATGGGCGGCGAGCCTACGGTCTCGGACGATGGCGACTGGACCACCGTCCAGTGGCAGGAGGTCAAGGTCGGCGACGTGATACGCTTGCGCCGTGACGAGGCCGTCCCCGCCGACATGATCATCCTGCACGCCACCAACCCTGACAGCGTCGCCTACGTTGAGACCATGGCCCTCGACGGCGAGACGAACCTCAAGGCCAAGCGCGCCAGTCCTATACTTGCTGAACCATGCCGCACAATGGAGGGCCTGCGCGCCTGCGACGCCGTCATCGTGTCCGAGGACCCCAACCTCGATCTCTACCGCTACGACGGCCGCGTCCAGCTCGCCGACGAGACCGCGCCCCTTTCCCTGACCAACATGGTCTACCGCGGCTCCACCATTCGAAACACCTCCGAGACCATCGGCCTCGTCGTCAACACGGGCGAGGAGTGCAAGATCCGTATGAACGCGCACAAGCACGTCCACGCAAAGGCGCCTGCCATGCAGTCGGTCGCTAACAAGTGCATTCTCTGGCTGGTCTTTGTCCTGCTCTGCCTCAGCGGCGGTCTCACCGCTGGCTACTTCATCTGGCGCGACCCCATGGAACAGCTGTCGTGGTACCTCGGCGGCGAAAGCCTCACCGTCCGCGAGGTCCTCATCGCCTACATCATCATGTTCAACACCCTGATCCCTCTCTCTCTCTACATCAGTCTCGAGATCATCAAGGTCATCCAGTTCTACCTCATGGGTGACGTCGAAATGTACGACCCCGTCAGCAACACCCCCATGGTCGCCAACACTACCACCATCCTCGAGGATCTTGGCCAAGTCAACTATGTCTTCTCCGACAAGACCGGCACATTGACCGAGAACGTCATGCGCTTCCGCAAGATGAGCGTTGCCGGCACCGCCTGGCTGCATGACATGGACGTCGAGCGTGACGAGGCCGCCAAGCAGCGTCTCATCGACATGGCCCGTAAGAAGCGCAAGGGAAAGAGCAGACAGCCGTCTAGGAAGCGCGATGCCGCCTCCGACGCTGGTCGTCCTTCTGATACCGGTCGTCCCTCCATGTCCTCGGCGCGGTGGAAGGCCGTCAACAACCCCGGCAACCCTGATGCCGCCGTCCCTGAGCCCGAACTCAAGACTGAGGACCTTCTCGACTATCTCCGCCGCAGACCTACCACCGCCTTCTCCAAGAAAGCCAAGCACTTCCTCCTGTGTCTTGCCCTATGCCACACGTGCATCCCGGAGACAGACGAAAAGGGGCAGATCAGCTACCAGGCTGCTTCACCAGATGAACACGCACTGGTGGAAGCTGCGAGGGATCTGGGCTACGTTATGATTGACCGGCCGAATCAGCAAATCATTCTCCAGCTCCCCGGGCCCGATGGCAACACAATTAGCGAGGCATACACCGTGCTTGAGGTCATTGACTTCACGAGCAAGAGAAAGCGCATGTCCATCGTCATTCGCATGCCCGACGGGCGCATCTGCGTCTTCTGCAAGGGTGCCGACAGCATCATCATGCCGCGACTCCGACTGGCGAATGTAGCCCAGGAGAAGCTGGGCGCTGTTGAGGAAAAGGCCCGCCAACGGCGCAGCATGGAGCAGGAGAGGCAGCGCATGAGCCTTGGTAGCCCTCGCAACAGCTTCGCCCTCGCGCGCCCGAGTCTCGGCAGCCCGCGCAACAGCTTCGCCCTTGCGCGCCCGTCGATATCCAAGCGGCCCAGCGCCAAACGCGGGGATAGTTTCCGAATGTCCATGGACGAGTTCAGGCGCGACAGCCTCATGGTCGAGCCCAGCGCAGCATGGACGCCCCGCGAGGAGGACGAGGATGGCGATCTGGCGTCTCCCATGGATATGACACTTCGCACCCCACTGTCACCACGACCCAGCATGGCCCTGTCGAACAATGAGGCGGTGCTGGACGGACTGGTCGACGAGTCGGCAGCGACAAACGAGAGTACCGTGTTTGAGCGATGCTTCCAGCACATTGACGACTTTGCGCGCGAAGGCTTGCGCACGCTGCTGTACGGCTACCGGTACTTGGGCGAAGAGGAGTACGAGTCGTGGCGGCGAATCTACGCCGATGCGTCGACGAGCATCGATAACCGACAGGAGAAGATGGAGGCCGCCGGCGAGCTGATTGAGGAAAATTTTGACCTTGCCGGAGCCACGGCCATCGAGGACAAGCTGCAGGAGGGCGTGCCGGACACAATTGAGAAACTGCACCGCGCCAGCATCAAGGTGTGGATGCTGACAGGCGACAAGCGCGAGACGGCCATCAATATTGCGCACTCGGCGCGGTTGTGCAAGCCGTATTCGGAGGTCTTCATCCTCGACGCGGCGGCCGCTGGTGCAGGCCTGGACGAGATGATGGCCGCGACGCTGACCGAGGTGGCCCGCGGTATGCTCCCACATACGGTCGTTGTGGTCGATGGTCAGACACTAGGCACCATTGATGCCGACGAGGCACTGTCAGAAGTGTTCTACGAGCTGGCAGGGCGCGTCGACTCGGTCATTTGCTGTCGAGCCTCGCCGGCGCAAAAGGCCAATCTCGTCAAGCGCATCCGACGACAGGTTCCCTCGTCGTTGACGCTCGCCATCGGCGATGGGTCCAACGACATTGGCATGATCCAGGCGTCGCATGTGGGCGTTGGCATCTCGGGCCGCGAGGGCCTGCAGGCAGCACGCATCGCCGATTACTCGATTGCGCAGTTCCGTTTCCTGCAACGCCTGCTCTTTGTGCATGGCCGCTGGAACTACCTACGCACCGGCAAATACATCCTGGCCACTTTCTGGAAGGAGGTCGTCTTCTTCCTGCCGCAGGCGTACTTCCAGCGTCTCAACGGCTACACGGGCACGTCGCTGTACGAGAACTGGAGTTTGACCGTCTTCAACTCTGCCTTTACCTCCCTCCCCGTCATCTTCCTGGGCGGCTTCGAGCGTGACCTCAGCGCAAAGACACTGCTCGAATACCCGGAGCTGTACACGTTTGGACACCGCAACGGCGCAATGAACCTCCGGCTGTACGTCGGCTGGACGTTGATTGGCATCATCGAGTCCCTCCTCATCTACTACTTTATGCAGGGTGTGTACGAGCGGCTGCCTTCCGACCAGGACAACTCGCTGTTCGCCATTGGTACGGTGCCATTCAACGTCATCGTCGTGTTTATCAACATCAAGCTGCTGTAAGTTTTCTCCTGCTAAGAAGATGGAGAATCGCGCTGACATTTGGACAGTGGTCTCGAGATGCACACCAAGACGATCATCTCGTTCCTGGGTGCCTTTATTTCCATCCTGCTGTGGTACATGTGGCTCTTGTTGCAGGCGGGAGCTTTCTCGCCAGTGTACCGCATTTATCAGATTCGCCGCGCGTTCATCGACAATTTTGGACACACGCTGAGCTTCTGGGCGACGTCCTTGGTGGCCCTGGCTGCGGTCATCGTGTTGGAGCTGCTGGTGAGCGCTTTGAGACGCGTGTACTTTACCGGAGACGTGGATTTGCTTCAGCGCATGGAGCGCAAGGAGAGGCAGGAGGAGAAGCAAGCGGAGAAGGAGGCGAAGAAGGCGGCCAAGACGTGAAGAGGGCGAGTCGGCACACACACTGCATGTTTTACGTCTGTATTCTGATACCCCGAAGGACTCCTACGCATTAGATATCCGGCCCACGTGTCGGGTTTTGCATTTTTTCCTTGGATTGATACCACTCCTATTTAGCATGCCATTTACTTGTTTCGTACACCAACCCCTTGCAATTGCTCCGTGCTGACGCTCGCTTCGCTTGGAGAACACGCATGTTTCCCCGCACCGGTATGGAGGGAGAGGATACGAGGGACGGCGCTTCCAGGCTGCAGCTTTCGGGGCCTCCCCGTTGGATGTTGGGGGAGGTGGTTCAGCTGCCGGTGCGCCACGATGCTTGGCACGCCGGGGACGGATTAGCTGAGGGGGAGCGAGGGGTGAGATATAACATGCTCGTGGTGTCCGGCTGGCGAGACATTTGATGTTCGACATCATCTTCATCGACTTGACATCATGGCACCACCTCCTACATCACGAGCGTGGACATTTACATCCCGTGGCCCGCCTGCCGCGGTACTCACCCTCGACCCGGCCCGACCAACACCCACACTTCCCCCCTCGCTGCCGCTGCCCAAAGACGCACCGAACCCAGAAGAATGGATTCTTGTACGCACTGCCTACGCAGCTCTCAACCCAGGCGGCCTCTTTCACGTCTCGCTCCTACCGGCATTTGCACGAGCGTCAACGGCAACCCCAGAACTGGACATGTCAGGCGTCGTCGTTGATACATGGGCGCCAACGGACGAGAAGCGCTTCAAAGTTGGGGATCAGGTTGCTGCGTTTCTGCCCGTGGCGTATACCTGGCCGACGGGATCGGGGGCGTTGGCGGAATATGTCGCGTTTCCGGCGAAATATGCCGTGCCTGTGCCTGAAGGCGTGTCGCTGAGGGAGGCCGGAGGCGTGTTGCTGGCGGGATTGTGTGCTAGGGCGCTGGTTCAAGCGGGAGGGGTGAAGAAGGGGGGCAGGGTGCTTGTGAATGCGGCGGCTGGGGGGATTGGGAGTATGGTTGTGCAGATGGTGAGGGGTGTTGTTGGAAAGGAAGGGTTTGTGGTTGGTGTTTGTTCGGGAGGGAATATTGAGTTGGTCAAGGGGTTGGGGGCGGATGAGGTGAGTTGCTGTCTGTTGATGAGAGGATGTTACTGACGAGAATAGGTTGTTGACCGGGGGGCATATTCGCTGCTACATACTGAGCTGGCGACGCGATATGGCAGCAAGCCATTCGACGTGGTCATCGACGCCATTGGGATTCAGGAACTCTACGTCCACTGCGGCGGTTTCCTCGCAAGAGAGGGGACATATGTCGCTATTGGGCTCAAGCCAGCGACATTCTCGCTGTCAGCTCTGATAAGGACGTTCCTCGTCAGTCAGGTGAATGCTCTGTGGCCGAGAGCGGAATGGCTGGGAGGTACGGGACGGGCGTGGAGGACGATTACGGTCATGAGTGCGAGTGTGGAGGAGATGGAGGAGGTTATAGGGATGTTGGGGAGGGGGGAGTTGAGGGTTGTGGTTGGGAGTGAGTTTAAGATGGAGGATGTGCTGCAGGCGTATGAGGTTATGGCGGGGGGGCATGCGATGGGGAAGGTTGTTATTAGGGTTGGTGGTGAGGCTGACTAGGGGGGGACGGGGGGAGGGATGGAATCACCGCTTGGTTTGTTCAACAGTATCGTATCTGCGTGACCTTTTATCAAGCAATCTTGAAGCTTCTGTCTTAGATTTGAAAGCTGTCAGATGACGGAAACTGGCGGGCAAGTACATATCTTGTTCAAGTCTACCAATATCTATGAAGAACTCTACTCTCCCCAGGCTTAGTTCAGGCAGATAACAGTAAGCGGCGGGCCCAGCTGAATGACCTGCGTGGTGCATGTCCTGGCAGCACCCTGGGCACCAGGCTGGACCACAACACCGGGAGCAGCACCCGCAACAGCGCCTGGTGCGTTGGCCTGCATCTGGGCTCGGACAACACCAGCAACGGAAACCACAGTATGCGAGTCGGTGAAGAATCCAGCGGGATTGGCCTCGATCTGGGCAAGAGTGAAACCAGCACCCGTGTCGGCGCCATCGGCAGCTTGAATGCCGGTGACGAAGGGGCCCTTGAAGCAGCCGGCTGTGCGCTTGACGACTTCGGGGCCTGAATCGGCGGGTTCGGGGTTGGGAAAGGCGATGCGAGGGGGGCCGGCGGCACCTTCTGCTGCTTCGTGGATGTGTGTTGCCGTGAGGGCTGGTGAGTCGTAGGGACCTGTCACGCCCATGAGGGTGATGTTCCTGGGGCAGTTGGTCAGCTAGGGTCGCTTCAGGGGTGGGCGTCAGGGGGACATACCAGCAGATGACATCCAATTCGCTGTTGATTCCATAGTTGTAGTATCCAATAGCGCCAGCTTGGCCCGGTGCTTCGGCACCCTCTGCGTTTCGCACGCGGTCTGGTGTGGCGACGAGGTTGTACGTCGATGTGAAGGTGAAAGGGCCGAGGGCGCCTCCGGCCTGCGGGACGGCAACAGCCTGGTGAACGACGGGGACGGGGCCGGCAATGGCGAGGGGGAGGGCGACAAGGGCCGAGAGGAGAGTTGAGGAGATCATGGTGGCTGTAGGTATTTACTGCAATATGTATTGAAAAGTGATGGTTGAATATCAGCCGGCTGATGAAAGGGGAAAAGGTCGTAAAGAGGGACGGCCACGTCAACGCGGAGAAATTACTATTACTTAGAAGTGAAGATGGAGAACGACAGAATGGGATGAGAGAGAAAGGAAGCAGAAGCAGAGAGGAAAAGCGGCTGGCTTGGTGACGATATTGAAATCCCACATCATCCTCGCACGGGCTCTTCATCGGCAGTGTCAGTCAGAGTCGTGCCCAGCCTCAGCCTCTGTCGCCAAGTCCGGCGAAACCGCAACCCGGGTGAAACGAGGGACCACCCCCCTGGTCATCCCTGTCTACCATGGTGTTTAGTCTGTTGTTTATCGCGATTAAGCTTATCAGAGTGTGGAAGCAGGGGTAAAGCCTTGGGGGAGGCAAACCTGACACGGGGGAGACGGGTGCAAAACGTGTCGGGTCGAGAAGCGAGGCCAAGACGGCACAGGAAGGGTGGTGTGTCATCGACGGGAGATCACGGCGGGAAGGGTGTTCCGATCGGGAGGTGGGCTTTTTATAGGTATTGGGAGATTGGGAGGGAGAGAATGGAGATGTGGTGGTGGTGTTGAGGTTAAGGGGATGGCAAATTGAACTTGAGGTTGTTGAGCGGGCGCTGGAGGGTTTGGCAGGTGCCCGCAGAATAGGCACTGTCGCTGCCATCTCAAGAGCGTCTGGGGAAGGTTCCAAGCGTCGCTTGTGCGGGCGTACATGGCTGACAGAATCACGAGACCGAGTCAGGCACTGCATCATCTACCTCTGCTTGCATTTAATCGTCTGTGTGGAGTATTTGGATCTTCGAATAATCGGTTGTACTCCCAGCGTGAAGAGCTGGGCTACTTTTAGCGCATGCTGACACTGTAGCCTCCCGTAGTGCCCTGGAGAAGTGCCCAAGCCCCTGAACCCCAGACCGAGCAGACCGAGACCGACTCGTCACCGACTCTTCACACTTCACTACAAAATACCTACCTTACCTTCTATAACACCTTATTGCCTCATAAACCCCTGACATTCCATCCCTCTCAGAACCCCCGCCGGTGGCCGAGTCGAATGACCACCGACGAGGGTAGGCACCCAGGCGGGTTCGATTCCCGTCCCAAGCAAAACAGTCTATGCCTTGGTGTGGCTGCTTTCTACCCCTCCGGATTCCTGCATAGCAGGATGCCCGGTTTTTTTTTGTCTTTTGCAAGAAGGAAGGAAGCCGTAATGCGTAGAAAGATGCATTGCATGCATGGCAAGTTGACGAAGGAGATGGATGCACAAAGTTCCCTGACTGATGCGCAAATGCCATTGCTAGACTGTATACTCAACACAAAACAACCTGTTCCTCCCAGATCCTTGACTCAAACACAATGATTCCCCCTAAACGCCGTTTCCGAAATACTCACACGATCGTCCATTAACAAACTTCCCCGACACCCCCTGTCCGCGTTGCTGAACCTCGGCCTCTCCAAAGCCTGGACGCTTGACCCAAGTCTCCCACTTCTTCACCCAGACACTCTTGACAAGCGGCAGCCTCTCTTCGTACGCGCCCCATGCCTCGGCGCGACACTGCCTGATGGCGGCAAGACGGTCCATGGCACCGCAGATGATGTGGCCGAGAACCACAAAGTCGGACCCCGCCTTGACGGCGCCGTGGGCGAGGGGAAAGTACACCAGGCGGTCGTGGGCGATGACCTGGGGCGCATGCTCGGGGCCGATGGTGGTGAGGTGCACAAAGTCTTCGTCCTCGGATGGGCCGCCGATGCCGGAATGTTGTCGCTCCCTGTTGGTGTTGTACTGAGGCAGGTTAGCAAACTGACAGAGGCGCTGGATCTGTGTCGGAAGGCACTTACGGCACCCTGAGGGGCGATGAAACCCATGACGGTGGCGGAGTTGTCTCGGGCGTCCTCAACACAGCTCTGGCTGAAGTAGCCAAGGGCTGCAGCCCTCTTGCCCTTCAGCTCAGGGGCCACGACAATTGCCCTGTTGCCACTCCAGGGAAAGTCAGGAGCGCTGATGGTCTTGAGAAGCTTCGTAAGGGCATCTCCGGGGGTGGCGACAATGATATCCGCCCAGTTCTCAACACGGAGAGGGCCCTTACGCTCATGGTAAGTCTCGCAAATGAGGAAGTTGTGCTGAGTAGCAAGATCCTTGAGGACTTTGATGGTGGTGTTGCTGAAGTTGGGGATCTGGGCTGAATTGACCTGAATCGCGACGATGGAGGCACCCAGGACTATTCAGGTCAGCTTGGCTCAGGGGGGAGGTACTTCGATTTCCCGAGACTCGACTTACGGTCAGCACAGCGCAGAAGACTCTCCGAGTCTTTGAACTCGGGGGAAAGAATCAGGTTGGTCCTCTTGGTATCGGCAATCTGGAACAGACGGCGTGCGACAAGGTTCGGGTGTGTCGCGGCGCGAGCCCGGAAGGGCAGTCGATACTTTGAAGCCATTTTGCGCTTCTTTGTGTGTTGGAGAGAAAGGTTGACGCGCTTGGCGAAGGTGCGTGAAGGAGAAGGAGCGACCTGGGGGTGGGTGACGAGGAAAGAGCAGGCACGTCAAGGTGTAAGGGCAACAACGGCGGCAGGCACGGGGGTATTCACTGTGGGAGAGGCGCCCGGACCATGTTTTCCACAAACATGGAGGCTGCTGTGCAGTGAGGGAAGATTCTTCTGCCATGGCATGGCCAGCCTGGAAATGGTGGAGTTGTGTGATGCACGCCCAAACAAGAGAGCAAAGCCACCGGCTGCAGGTGGCGCCCAGGTTGAGGCATTTGCTCTGCTATGTCGTCTATGCAGCAGACTGGACAACAGACAACTGATGCAGAGTTTACTAACCAGGTTTCAAATGTAAAGACTTGTGTCTCTAGAGCATTTGCAAAGTCGATACTGCTGGCTGCGCCTAGAAATCCTTCATCACCTCACCCACAGCCCTCGCCGCAAGCCTCTTCCTCTCCTCCTCCGGCATGCCAGCACTCAGATCCCTTACCGCCTGCAACTTGCGCATCATAACCTCCAGCTTCTCCACCTCCTCTTCACCCAAGACTTCTTCCTCCTCTGCCTTCTTCTTGTCGTCGGCCGAGCTCTCCCCAGCTGTCGTCTCTTCCATCCCCCAGATAGCCTTCTTCAACCCCTCGAAATCAGCCCTGTCAAACCCAAACTCTAAGCTTTCAGGGTCCAACTCGCCATCACCATGTCCAGTCTCTCCATCGTTGCCGTCGTCGCTCAAATAGTCTTCGTCCAGCTGTGCCCAGTCGTTGGCTTCGAGGGACTCCAACACCCGCGCGACGCCCATCTTTTCTGCAAGGTTTGTCAGTACCACATCCCACCCTTGCTTCCTGTAGACTCACCTCCAAACTCGTTGCGCCCTTCATCCCGCTCTCCTCCACGGACGTGCACAAACTCCAGCCCACTCTCCCCACAGAGTCCCTCCCACGCATCCGCCGCGTCTGCCGACCCCTCACCCACACCGATGCCGAGCCCGACGCCATCCCAGCCCCAGCCGCCGAGACCCTCACGCACCACACGCCCAGCCTCGCGAACCAGTGCTTTTGCCGCATCGTCGTTGCCGGCCATCGGGAAGACGACTGCCACACCGCCCAGGACACCCAATACCTCGCGCGCCTCGGGGGAGAGGAACGTCTCGGCCCATTCGGCCGGTTCATCCACGAGGTCGATCCAGATGGGCACCGATGTCGTGTAGTACGCCGTCTTGAGGGGGAGCATATGCGTGATGCCTGCGAGTGAGGGGCCCGTCGATGTTGATGTCGTTGGCTCGGGCGCCGTGCCCGTCAGGTCTGCGTTGGTCAGCGATGGAGGGGTAGAAGACATGGGTGCACACACCTTTGAGCACGCGACTGAGGACATGGGACTGATCTGAGGATGCCAGCGCTAGCACGCGCCGTGGGTTCGGAACGTCCATGGTTTTAGGGGTATCCATGGTGATGAGATGAGTGAGTGAACTGATATGGTTCTGGGTGTGTGATGGTCTGAAGTCGACGGTGGACACGACGGGGACTCGGTGTGGCGGGGTAGCGGGGCATGTCACCGGACACCGAGCCTCACCGGGAACAGGACATGGACTGTCTTCCAGACTTGCTGAGGCTCTTTTCTGTGGATGACGGTGAACAGAGCCAAATAGACCACTGTTTTCAGGAATTCTACGGATATGGTATTGATGTCTTCAGCAACAAATACGGCACCACATCAACACATCGTTCCGTCTCCCTGCCCAAAATCTGGACACCAAGAAACACCCCATCATCCAGCACATCACCCACATCACCTACATTCGTAACATCTCTGATCGTATATCCATGTCTTGATCATCATACTCGTAACGTGTTATGTCCAGGAGCAAGCCGAAAAAACTCCCATAGCAAACCGCCAGCAAAAGGAACCCAGACCACCAAATCCAATCTGCTTCCTCCTCCTAACAATCTCCTCCCCAGCCAAAGTGCTGGTTCACAGCATTCATAGCCGTCACCCCCGCCCTCACAAAACTGCCCACAACCCCACCACCTTCCTGCTGCTGCTGCTGCAACTGCGCATCAAACGCCTGTCCCTGCGCTCCCTCGGCAGCAAGCAAATCCCCTTGATCAAGCGTCCCCTGCCGCCTCTCCAGCACAGCACGACGAATCGCCCGCGCCCACATGTTGTACCACTGCTCCTCGCTGACGCTCACATACTCCTTTCCCACACCGGGCACGGGGCTGCGGCGGGAAAACGCCCACTCGACCTCGACGACCTCGAACCGCGCGGTGCGGAAGAAGAGCCATGGCCAGGAGAAGACGAAGAGGAGAGTGAAGACGAATAGCCAGCGCACCCAGGCCAGGAGGCGCCAGCGGTTGGTGCGCGCGTCGTTGTATATCTCCACAGCGGGATACCAAACGGGGAAAGCGACGGAGACGCGGCCGCGGTAGTTTGTAGCCCGGACGAGGTTCTCGAGTTTCTGGCGCACAAGCTCCTCGTTGAAACCTACAACCTCGCGACGCATGAGGAATGACTTGAGACCCGTGTGCGAAGCGCAATAGCGATGGCACCATTCCTCCAAATTCGGCTTTCCCGCTTCCACAGCACCACCGCTGGCACCTCCAAAACCAGGAGCGCGCGTGGGAAAGACGGTGCCGCGCCGGACCTTGGCAAACGGCGCGACGGTGTTAAGCTCGCGCCATGACGAGCGCGTGGCAACATCGCTGTAAAGGAACGGCGTGAGTTCGAGCTTTACATCGAAATCAACACACGTTTGTTTCTCAGTCTTGCCATCGCGACGGACGGTTTCGGTATGTGTACCACGGAGGTGAACGAATGGTCGTGGAGGAGAGAGGGCGAGTTTTTCAATGTGGCGTTGCAGAAACGTAGGGTCCGTGTCGAGACGGCGGTCGATGTAGTATTCGCGGCCATCGGCTTCGAGGCGATAAGGAGGAACGAGACCTTCGGAGTAGAAGACGCTGCCTAGAGGGATGGTTCCCTCGGGGTCGTCGGTGTAGAGGGGTGGGAGGTCGTCGGCTTGGAGCTCTGCGGGGTCTTCGTCGTAGAAGAGGTCGCCTGCCGCGGCGGTGCTGTGCAGCGAGAAGGCGTCGGAGCCCTCGCCGAGACGGACGGAGGGTGTTGGGCCGGGGAGAGGGCCTTTGGAGTCTTTTGCGTCGACTGGTGCAGCCTTTGGGCTGAAGGAGCCGGGCATGCTCATCGTGGAGGTGGTCGGAGGCTCAGGCGGGGAGTGCTGGTAGGAAGAAGCCGCGAGAGAAATGCCAGCGAACAAATACTGGCGTCGGGTAATGATGTTCTCGACTTCTCCGGTCGACCTCAGGTGATGGCGAGAGGGGGAGGAGGGGAAGAGTCGAGAATTGAAAAGGCCAGGCAGGCTGCAACTTTGGGCTGCCTTTCGAGGGGGGGAGGCGAAGTTCAGGGCTGAGCACTGGCGTCTGGTTGGTCGTCGTCAGCTTTGCAATGGCTCGGCGAAGAGGCGTCGTTGCAGAGCGGACCCACCTTTATGCATGAGTGAGACCCTATTATCCGGGGGGACGGGACCAGGAAGAGGCACTAGTTGGCGGCCGCTGGAGCTTGAAGGGCCACCCTTCAGGGAGCTGGACCCTAAATTCTTCCCCCGGAGCTACAAATAGAGTGGCCAGCGGAACATCGGCCCTGACGTTTTGACGAGAGCGAGTCGCACCGGCACCTCCGTGACCGTCTGAGACGACCAGTGCAAAGACCAAAACACCATCAGGCCGTGTGCCGTTGGATACGAAAAATTCATTTTCAGTTCCTCTACCCACCTGCGCCATGTCCCGTCCCTTCTAGGTACACCCCGACGGTGACATCTGTACCCAGGATCTGTAGACCAAGAAAAAAGGAAATATAATAAAACAACGACATATGAAAAAGTTAATGACACAAAAGCCTTCAACTCCGTGTAAATGCCCCCCTTCCTCATACACATCCCATAAACTACTCCTCGTCAACATCCACCAGCCGGCCAGAATCCCACTTCTTCTTCGCCGCCTTGATCAACAGCTCCATCTCGCCACTCGTCTCGCACATGCCACGGAAGACGCCCTTGTCCTTCCGAATCAGCTCGTACGGGTGCGCATACTCAACCACGCTGCCCTTGTCTAGGACCAGGACCTTGTCATAATCAACAATGGTCTGCAGGCGGTGCGCAATGGTGATGATTGTGCTGGTCTGCTCGCGGATGACCTCCTGAATCTTGGCGTCAGTCGCGTAGTCGATCGATGCCGTGGCCTCGTCCATGACGAGGACAGACGGCTTCTTGAGAATAGCCCGTGCCAGACACAGCAGCTGTCGCTGGCCCTGGGACAGGTTGGATCCGGACTCGCTGACTGTTGATGAAAGGTCCAGGAAGATGTTCTTGTTGGTCGCTGGCGCCACGGAGCCTGCAGCGCTGCCATTACCACTGCCACTGCCCTCGACCGCGGGCGTCATGACAATCTTGGGCGTGCCCGGCAGCAGCGGCGTCTGCGGCCGGGTTGTCGACTCGTGATCTGCGATCAGCTGCACCTGGCGCAGTGCCGCAAAAATCTCCTCGTCCGTGTATGTATCAAAGGGGTCCAGGTTGCTGCGCAGGGTGCCCATGAACAGAGTGGGATCCTGGGGCACAATGGTGATGCCCTCGCGCAGGTCACGCAGTCCGATCAGGCCAATGTCGACGTCGTCAATCAGAATCTTGCCCTCGTTGGCCTCGAGAGCCCGGAAGATGGCCAGCGCCAGCGAACTCTTACCGGCGCCCGTGCGTCCGACGATGCCCACCTTCTCGCGGGGGTTGATCTTGAAGCTCAGGTTGCGGAGGACCGGGTCGAGCTCCTTGCGGTACGACGTCGTGTAGTTAATGAACTCGATCGATCCCCGGCTGGGCCAGTTGGCCTCGGGCCGGTTCTTCTCCACCACAGGCTCGGCCTCCTGCTCCACGTCGAGGTACTCCTTGATGCGCTCCACCGAGTTCATGTTCTGCTCGTTGAGAGCGTACAGTCGCACCAGCCACAGAACATTCTCCGTGAAACCAATAGCGTAGGTGAGCGAGATACCCGCGGCGCCAGCATCGATCTTTCCAAGGCTGAGAATAACGAAAACGCCTGCGAAGAAGGACACCAGGTCGCCGAGCAGATCCGTGCGGAACGCCAGCCACCTGTTGCACGCCCACAGGTAGATGAATGGCCGCGACTGCGTGTTGATCTTGTGCAGGTTCTCGCGGATGAACCTGCGCTCGTCGCCATACGCACGGATCGTCGTCATGCCCGACAGCGTCTCGCCAAACTGCTGGAACAACGGGCTGCGCTGCACCGACTCGAGTCGCTTCAGGTCGCGAGACGCCCGCAGGTAGAACAGTCCGACCAGCCAGTACGCGCCGGTGATGAAGATGCCGGCGATCAAGAAGCCTGGCGTGATGGACGCAATGAGCACCACTGTGACAACAATAGCCAGTGCGCACGAAAGCACACCGATGGCAATGGGCGCAACCTCCTGGTCCACGGCCTCGAGATCCTTGCTGAAGCGGTTCATGAGCTGGCCCAGGGGCGTCACATCGAAAAACTTGAACTTGGCCCTCGACACAGCCGTCATGAGGTCCGTGTGAATCTTCTTGGACGCCGTCAGCGATCCGAAGAAGATCCAGACATCCCTCGCGAATGCCACTGCGGCACCTGCAACACCAATGACCGCGAGGCCCGTAAGGTAGTAGCCAACGTTGACGTCCGAAGCGGCTGAGATGCCAAATGTCGTCGAGTTGCCGAGGAATCCGTAGTGTGCAATCTGTGCAAAGTATGTCGGCGTGATCGTCTGCGCGCTGTAGCTCTGCGACGATGTAGAAAAGTCGATGCGGTCAACCTTCTCCGTCACATATTGGTTCGCCCACTCTCGAACCCAGACGTTTGTGGCGACGCCTGACATTTGCTGGACGGTGAAGATGACGGCGGCCACGATCCAGAACCACCAGGGACCCATTTTGTTGAGGTACAGCTTGATGATGGACCACTTGACGGCGCCCTCGGCCTTTGTCTCCTCCATGGCGTCCTTGTTCACCTTCTTCTTGGGCTTGGACGGCTTGCCGCTAGGATGGTCTTCGCCGTTGACGACCGTCTCGGACATGTCGTCGCCGACGCTCGAAGGCGCGCGCGATGGGATCTGCGACGCACACGCAGTGCCAGGGCGAGATCGCTGAATGTCCTCACCGAGCTTGCCCGAGTCGATGAGCTCGGTGGTGGGGCCCTGCAACGACACGCGGCCGTTCTCGAGCATGACGACGTAGTGCGAAGATGGCACGCAGAGCTGGATGTTATGGGTCACGAGAATGCACGTCCGGCCAACCATCAGGGGGCCTTTGATGGCGATGTTGAAGATCCACTGGGCCGTGTGCGAGTCGACGGCGCTCAGACAGTCGTCCAGGAGGAGGTGCTGCGAGTTGGAGTAGAGGGCGCGAGCCAGCGAAATGCGCTGCTTCTGGCCGCCCGACAGCGTGATGCCCTTCTCGCCAACCAGCGTCTCGTCGCCGTTGTCCAGAATTTCAAGGTCGCGCTCAAGAGCACACGCCACGATAACGTTCCTGTACCTGGCCTCATCCATCTCCGAGGAGAAGAGGATGTTGTCGCGAATGTTGGCGTTGACGAGCCACGCCGACTGCGCCACGTAGGCCACCGTATCGGCCAGACCAGTCTCGGGATCCGGACGAACATCTTCACGGCTGCGGCCACCAGGGCAGTACACCTTGCCGCTCATGAGAGTCATTTCACCCAGGAGGGCCATGAGCATGGAGGTCTTTCCAGAGCCGGTAGGACCAGCGATGATGTTGAGCTGACCAATCTTGAAGTCAATGTTGAGGTCCAGCAGCCGGAAGGCCATGGAGCCGTCCTCGGCGACGGCGTTCCTGCCACCCCAGATGAAGGTCGAGTTGCGGAAGCCGATGACCTTGTTGCCGTCTTCATCGATGTTGTCGAGGCCGAGCTGCTCATACTTTTCCGTCTCGGGCTCCATGAGGAACTCCTCGACACGGTCCAGAGACACCTTTGTCTCCTGCACGTGGGCAAACATGTCGCCAAACTGGTCCAGGGGCACGCGCAGCAGCATGAAGAGAGAGATGGCGGTAAAGGCAACTGACGGGTACAGCGGCTTGCCTTCGAAGACGGTGAACATGAGGAAGGAGAAGAAGGTGATGAGCACGGGGACAGAGTTCCAGACGGCGACGGCGCACGACCACACGATGAAGCGAGAGCGCAGGGCCATGAGCTCGACGGCGCGCTTCTCGTCGACGATGCGGCCGAAGCGCTCCTCCCATGCAAAGTACTTGATGATGCGGATGTTGTTGAGAATCTCATTGGTCACGTTGATGCGCTTATCGGTGGCGGCGAGGATGCGCTTCGAGGTGATGGTGAAGCCCCTGGCGAATCCGTAGTTCACCGGGAGGAGCAGCACCATGACGACGAGGCCGGGGATGGCACTCCGGCCGAGGACCTGCCAGAGCAGGACCACACAGATGATGAGCTGGGTGGGCGCAGCGGCGCACAGGAAGTGCAGGTAGGCCGTGATTTCGGCAATCTTGAAGCTGTCGACGGACATGAGGTTGATGATGGTGCCGAGGTTGGCCTGCTCGTCCTCAGCCGCGTCGGCCTTGGCAGTGGCTGCCGCGGCAGCAGCAGCGACTTCGGTCTCGTCGTCCTTCTTCAAGCCAAGCTTGCGCTTGACCTTGTCGACGAAGCCACCGCTGCTGCTGCTCGCAGCCTTCTTGTCCTCTCCCAGCACCTTGTCCTTGCCAGCTGCGGCCTTGCGGCGCAGAGCCTTGGCGTAGATCTCGCCGACAATGATGGCGCGGATGCGGATACAGATCTTGCGGCCGACCCAGAGGGCCATGCCGTCGCCAAAGGAGCGCACCATGTCGAGGATGGGCAGCATCATGACGTAGAGCCAGATGACGTTGCGCGGGGTGTCACCGGGCTTCTCAACGTACTCGAGGATGGCGCGCAGCAGCAGGGTCGGGGCAAAGGTGAAGATTGCGCCGATGAAGGCAAGGAAGCACTGGAACAGCAGCTCCTTCTTGAAGTAGCCCAGCAGGTGGAAGGCCAGCGAGGTGGTCCGCTTGAGTTGGCGGTAGTCGGCCAGAACGGCGGCGGCCTTGTCTTTGGGCATGAGGTTCCAGATGGACTTCATCTCGAGGGTCTCCTTGTAGCCGCGCCAGACCAGGGGGTCGATCCAGGAGAAGGTGGCCAGCGAGAGCAGAGAGGCGAGGGGCTCGCGCGAGGGCTCAATATCGTCCTCCCACTCGAGGAGCACCGTCTTGTTGCCCTTGCGAGTGGACACGGCCATGCCAAAGAGCAGGGAGGTCAGAGCGAACTCGATGATGACAAGGAGCTGGATCAGTTGCGAGCTCGGGTTGATAATCACGGAGCGGAAGAGGGCCAGGTGGAAAAGCCACTGGCAGGCGTAGATGGACGCGGTGTGGTTCCAAAGGCGAGGCACGCGCCAGACGGTGTTGCCGAGGAACAGGCGCAGAGTCGCAATGGCGAAAACGTATAGCCAAGTGACGAGGCCGGCGACAGCAGAAATGTGACCCTGCTCGCCGTATCCACCAGTGACGAGGGCGACGATGTAGATGGCAACGATGCCAGCAATGGCAGCCTCCTCGACAAAGACAGACAGGCTTTGGCCGGGCGGGCTATCGGCCTGGATGATGGAGCCCCTTGTGGTGGTCTTGACAAGCGAGAGGCGGCCGCCGCCGCCGTTCAAGGCGGCGATCTCATCGTCGGTGTCGATCTCGTCCTGCTCGTCGGGAGGGATGTCGGTGTGGTCGACGGCGCTGTTCCTGCGGGCGTCGATGGGGTTCGGGACTTCGGTGTACCCGCGCTTCCTAAACTTCTTGATCGCCCGGGGGACATGGTCGGCAAGGAGGAGGAGGACGGAGCAGCCTATTACGATTAAGGGGAAGAGAGACTTGAGGTAGCTGTGAGGGCACAGTCAGCATGCATGTGACAGCAGAAGGGAGAACAGGAGGAGCGCACTCTTGCTGGAAGCACAGGGAGAAGTCATCGACCTGCCATACCGGCCACCCGCACTGCGCAAACCCCATTGTTGTTGTTGCTGCACGCGATGCTTCTGCAGAGTCGACTGTGCGAAGGAGGGGAATTGGCGATCGCGGGGACGAGTCGTTTCGTGGTGTGCCACTGTCCGTTGTCGACTGTCGGATCCGACGGGGCCTTGGTAGGTGTGTGGTGGAAAAAGGAATGTGGTTCGACCGAGGCGCACGTATTTATGACGGCAACCGTGCGTGCTGTCTCCCAGCCTGGAGTAGGATCGGCAGTTCCAAGCCCGGCTCGTAGCGGACGAGGGGGGGAGGGAACTCGGCTTCCGAAGTGGCAGATAGATGCCAGTGGTGGTGTCTTCGGAGCGAGGCCGGCGGGGCACAGGGCGTGGTCGGCCAGGAAGAAGAAAAGGATGACAGGAGGCGAGGAGGAAGAGATGGGATAAGAGAGTCGATGCCTGTGTGAGGAGAGGAGGCTTTTGGCTGTCCTGGAGGGAGGAAAACAAATCTCGTAACCTGGAAGAATGCCAGCGGAGTGGAGCCGATGGAGAGGAAGAACGGCAGCGATGTTCGATGGGCCCGATCTAATCTTGTCTCGTCCGAGTCGTCTGCCCAAATTTGTCCGTACTCTTATTGTCAATTCGTTTGATGGTTCGAGCAATTGGACGTGTACAAAAATAAAATATCATCTGCAACCAGAAAGAGGCACAAGAGGTTTGACGGGGCGCCAGGCTATTCAGCCAGAACGCCCCCAATGCTTCCAGTGTCCAAGGTTCCTTCCTTTCCCCAGCGAACCTCTCCTCTCTGCATGCAGTTCGGCGGAGTCATGACGAGCTACAAGCTCGCACTAAGCAGACACAACCACCAATTGTCCCCTCCTTCAAACCTCTTTCAGGCTCGCCGATTCGCCACGGGACCCCGGATGGCCACCACCATGTCCGCGATTGCGATGCAATGGGCCCTGCAATGCCCTGCCTGAGGTGTGCCGTGCATCCAGTCCCCCCTCCCCTCACTTCCGGCTAGCCGCCTCCTCATCCACACCGCCCAAACCAAACCATCAACGGCGTCCGGGCATGCAGCTCCCGACAGCTTCATGCACACCCGCTGCTCGGACCTGCACTGCTTAAAGGCTAGAGATACGGCCAAGACTGGCGGTGACGAGAGAGGACGGGATGGAACCAACCCCTCCCCCGTGGATGGTCTTCTGGCTCCCCCTAGCCGACGTCCATGCATCTCACCCTGACCTGCATGTGCCTGCAGAGGGCAGAGGCTAGAGGGGCTGGTCAACCCTCTTGGCCCTGGCCTCCCCGGCCTCAACCTCACCAGAGTCTTCCAGCCCACTCTGGCACCATATTTTGTGCCCATGATGCCAACAGCATACGTTCCAGGGCTGGGCATAACTTGTGCCGGTGCTTTCAGCCGAGCCGACACCATTAAACCCTCTCTTCACATCGCTGTCCTTCGAGATCCTTCGTCGTCGTCCTCATCGACCCTTTCTCCATGTAGTACAACAACGGCTCGGCCACGACTTGTCCCATGGGATGCTGCCTACAACTGCGTTGCACT
This sequence comes from Plectosphaerella plurivora, assembly GCA_020726575.1. Taxonomy (NCBI): domain Eukaryota; kingdom Fungi; phylum Ascomycota; class Sordariomycetes; order Glomerellales; family Plectosphaerellaceae; genus Plectosphaerella; species Plectosphaerella plurivora. Next base: position 505,070 of record JAGSXJ010000005.1, on the reverse strand, counting down.
GCATATTGCACGGCCCGGTCGAGGACAGTTGTCCCAACGTCTAATCTCTCCCTCCCATGACCCATGTGATTGGTGCTTCCCCAGGCCCTCCCTCACCCTTGCTTGCCATGGCCGTAGATCCGGAATCCGACATCTGATAATCTGATAAAATGCCCATGTCCCTCCGGCATCGGCCCTCACGGAACCCTTGCTCCAGTGATTTTGCGGCTCGTCGCCCGTCATTCCATCCGTCATGTCTCCCATTGGCTTCGACACACATCCGGAGCCGGAGGCTTGGGATGCATGTACCTGGGGCCAAGCACCCGGCCTGTCTCACCCAAGACACCACAAGCCCATCCAGACCAAGGCGTTGTTGGCTTTAGACTTTCTTACCCATTCCACCGGGAGCCGGTGACGCGTCTGACAGATTGACGGAGACACGGACACGTGGCCATGCTTCAGGCACGACTTCCATCACATCATTAGACGACATACGCGTGAAATCAACCGTGGTTTGGAATACATGTCTCTCAGCTAAATGTCCCCGCCCTCATCATGGGCGAGGCCTCCACGCTGGCATGCCTTTTCGCTGGCCTCTCCACTTCCGACCAGGCCATTCAACTTCTGTCGGCCCCGCCAAGAGACCGCTCCATGCTTGGAAATTCTTGTCATCCCCCAAAGAAACGCGAGACTCCCTTCCATTTGCCGCCCCCCTTCCCGCCCTTTCCGGGGCCGGGGGACGAGCACAAAGTAAGACCTGCTTTTCTGTTTTCCTTGATATTACACGATGGCCACCGCCAACCGCAATGACCCAAGCTCCGGGGCAGACAAAAGGACGAAGCTTGTTCCAGGGACGGGCAACTCCCGTTGGATCATGAGCTGCTTAGCCCATGATCATGCCCTTCATGCCGCTGAGGTCACCCTCCTTGGCAGCAATCTCGAAGTAGCCGTAGATGATGCTAAGGAGGAATTAGCGAGTGCAAAGAAGAAGACGAGGCATTGGAAACTTACGTGACGGCGAGGAGGGTACCGGTGCCGGAGCCGAGAGCGCCGAGGAGGTCGCTGGCGACGGAGAGGGCACCAATGCAAGCACCACCGAAAGCGGCAGCGGTGGGGATGATGCGCTTCAGCTCCTTGTACATGGACTGATCGCGGTGGCCGGCCATGACAAGACCCTGGTCCTTGAGCTGCTTGGCAACGTCACGGGGGCTGGAGCCGGAAACCTCGATCCAGGTCTTGGAGAAGATAGCGCAGGCGGTCAGCATGTAGACGATGTAGACCACGGTGTGGATGGGGTCGATCAGAGCGTCCTTGATGTTGAGGGGAGGCGACATGTAGTAGGCAAGACCGGAGATCGCGGACAGCTGCGAGCTACCGTCACGGGCCTCCCAGACACCGAAAAGACGGACGAGGAGGTTGTCGGAGAAGCGCGAGTAGAGCATCTGGCTGATGAGGAAGACGTTCGAGGACAGAGCCGACTGCAGCATGATGGGCATGTTGGAGGTGTAGAAGAGGCGGACGGGGTACGAGCCGCGGGCACCACGCTGGCGCGAAGACTTGACGGGAATCTCGACGCGGAAGCCCTGGAGGTAGATGACCGCAGCGAAGACGGACAGGGTGGCGAGAAGGTTCATGATGTTGGGGAGGTTCTGGCGGTAGAAGGCCTCCTGGAGGGCGCGCTGCTTGTTGGGCCAGGTGAGGAGCAGGTGGAAGAGGGCGATGACGGCACCCTCGAACTCGGGGCCACGACCGGTGTTGATGGTGGTGGGCGAGAAGGCCTTCCACATGATGGACTCGCAAATGTTGGTGGCAATGAAGAGCGAGATGCCCGAGCCCAGACCGTAGCCCTTCTGGAGGAGCTCGTCAAGCAGGATGACAATCATGCCGGCAACAACGAGCTGGAGGATCAGGAGGAAGACGATGCCGGCACCGAGGTCGGAGGGAGGGCCGTAGAGGCCAGAGAAGACGTAGACGGTGGCAGTACCGGCGGACAGGATGAAGGCCAGAAGCTTCTGGGCGGTCTGGTACAGCTCGCGGTCGGACTTGAGGTCGAGGTTGACATCGATCATGTGGGTGCCGGCGAGGAGCTGGAAGACCATGCCCGAGGAGATGATGGGGGTGATACCCAGCTCCATGAGCGTTCCGCGGTTACTCGCCATGACCATACGCAGCCAGTAGAGGGGATCCGAGTTGTCGGACGAGACGATGCCGTACAGGGGCATCTGGCTCATGACGAGGAACACAAGGAGGGTCAATGCCGTCCACATGAGCTTCTGGTTGAAGGGGATCTTGGTCTCCGGCTGCTGAACCTCGGGGAGGAACGGCACGAACGGCTTGACCAGGTCAAGGAAGCGAACTGCGGGAGGAAGGCATTAGCAACTTCTTGCTTTCTCTCGGTGTCTTTCCGTGCTTCTCCCAAAGTCGGTGCGACGTGGCAGCTGGGCCGTGACGCGACGGGAATGGGGGCGCGACTCACGGGAACTCATTTTGGCGGTCGTCTAAAGGGGCGTTACTCGGGGAAACAAAACGGATCCAATTCGCCCCGGCGGACAAGAAGAAGAAGGGGGGAAGAAAGCTGAGCCGTTCGATGGGACCCAGGCTTTTGGGGGAGGGGGAATTGATGGGCGCGTGGCGAGGCGTGGTGGATGGACGAGAGGTATTAAAAGGAGGGAAGGGGAAAAGAAGCTCGAGGGTTGAGCTAGGTTTTGGGGGGAAAGGGAGTGGACAGGACAGCACGACACTGGTAGGGAGGGTAGGTGCAGGGGGCGCCGGCCGCTTCTCGCCTGTTCTGCTGCGATCTGGCTTCAAAGGCCCCCCCGGCGGGACCCAATGCCCAATGGGCCCCAAATTGTCGATGTGTCCAGAGGGTGGGCTACCTGTGGGGAAGGGCACGTGACTTGGAGTTTTCTTGGTGGCGCAATCTCCAATCGAAGGGAGCTCTACAATTGGCTGGGTGCTTACCCCAGCCCCGTCCCCACTGGATCCACGTCACTTTCGGCCAAGTGCGCCGCGAGTGACAGTGCTGGGTGTGGCTGTTTTGAAGGGTCCAGGGCGGCAACGACGCCTGACTAAAATCTTCGGCCGAGAGAAAGCCTCTCGGCGCCAAAAGTGAAGCAAGCTTGTCGCAACGGGCTATTGTCCCACCACCTGGGAATGATCGCATGGCGTAGCACTCGGCAGGCCCTTTTACGACACGCGCGCGCATTCACCATGGCCGCGACACCGAGATCACCCCCGCGCGAGCCGCTCGTGGTTGTCCTGGGCTCGACTGGCACCGGCAAGTCTGATGTGAGTTCTTCCTCAGACCCCTCCACCTCTGCCAAACCCCTCCTCATGCTCACAGGTTTCATAGCTCGCCGTCGAGCTCGCGACGCGCTTCCGCGGCGAGATCGTCAATGCCGACGCCATGCAGCTCTACAAGGGCCTGCCCATCGTCACAAACAAGATGCCCGTTGACGAGCGCCGCGGCATCCCCCACCACCTTCTCGACCACACCGGACTCGACGACACGCCCTGGTCGCTTGACGACTTTAAGCGCGCCGCTGCCACCGCAATCTCCGACATTCGCGCCCGAGGAAACCTCCCTATCGTTGTTGGCGGCACACACTACTACACGAATGCCCTCCTCTTCAGGGATATTACGGTTGGAACCGACAAGGAGGAGGACTCCCGGCTTGTGTTCCCCATCCTTGAGGAACCCCACGACGTGATTCTGGCCAAGCTCAAGGAAGTCGACCCCGTCATGGCCGCGCGCTGGCATCCCAACGACCACCGAAAGATCAGACGCTCGCTTGAGATATACTTGCAATACGGGCGGCCCGCATCCGAGATTTATGAGGAGCAGAAACTCCGTAAAGCGCAGGGCGGAAACAGCGGCCCAGCAGTCGCAGGGCTCGACAAAGATGAGAATCCGTGGGAGAACCTCCTATTTTGGGTACACTCAGACACAGAGGTGCTGCGCGCGCGGTTAGACGGGCGCATCGACAAGATGCTCGACGCAGGCCTGATGGATGAAATCATCGGGATGCACGAGCACGTACGGCAGCGCGAGGCGCGGGGTGAGCCCGTCGCTTTTGACAAGGGCATCTGGCAGTCCATCGGCTTCAAGGAGTTCCGGCCCTACCTAAAATCCATTGATGACGGCGCATCAGATGCCGAGGTCGACGCCCTGCGCCGCGCTGGTGTCGAGCAAATGAAGACATCGACGCGGCAGTACGCCACGTCGCAGACGCGCTGGATCCGGACCAAGACGGTGCCGCTGCTGCAGCAACACCGGGGTGCTATGGACCATCTGTTTGTCATGGACAGCACCGACGTGACGCGCTGGGCGACTGATGTTGCCGAGCCTGCTGTCGATGTAGCGCGTCGCTTTCTCGAGGGCGGAGAACCGCTGCCCGCCCCGAGAGACTTGTCGGAAGCGGCGCGGCGGGTGCTTGATGCTGCTACGGCGCCGCCGGTTGAGCGCACCGTGTGCCAGAAGACGTGTGAGCTGTGCGGTATCACGACGACGACGCTGGAGACGTGGGAGAAGCATATGCGAGGGAAGAAGCACAAGGCTCTGGTCCGCGGCCGGGGAAGGAGGGCGCTGGTGCCGGTAGATACTGAGCCGAAAGACGCAGCACCGGCACCAGAGGTCGCAAGGCCCCGGTCCAAGAGCCCGGACATGCAATTGGGGGGTTTCTTCGAGTCAGTCCCGGATCCGTAGCACAAACCAAATCCGCCCCATCACCAGATCTGCTCCAATGTGATGCCTCTTGAATCTAAACGGAAAGATGTCTTTTGTCTACCCGACGAGATGAATGTTCCAGCAGATGACCGGCGCCCATTTCCCAGAAAAAAATAGAAGCATATCTATACAAAACAGCATTCCGCTTTACTTGGCAATCTCGGCCTTGACCCAGTTCTCCAGACCGCCCTTGGCAATAACCTCCTGCACATTCGGCGGCATCTCGCCAACCTTGACGCTCCACGACTTGCCGTCCGCCTCGGTGATGGTAACCTTGCTGCGGCGCAGGTCCCACAGCAGCTTCCAGCCAGTGCGGCGCGTCAGGACAGCCTTGTCGCCAGCGTCGGCGGCCTTGCCGAATGTCTCGCGAAGGCGCTCGACGAGACGAGGCACCTCGACGCCCATGAGGGCGTTGTTGATGGAGTTGCGGGAGAAGATGTTGCCGAAGCTGCCGGAAACGACCAGGGGGATGCCGCGGGCGAGGATGGCGGTGGCGGCCTACATAAGTTAGTATACTTAATCTCTTGAAGAAAGTGGATAAAAGAGGACGAACCTGCTCCCTTGACGAGCCTGTCCCGAAGTTAAAGCCCGAGACGAGAATGTCACCAGCCTGGGAGACGGTGCCAAATGCTGGGTCGTAGTTCTCCATGCACACCTTGGCCATTTGCTCGGACGTCATGTCGTCCTGGTATGTGTACTTTCCGGGGTAGATACCGTCCGTGTTGAGGTTGTCGGCGTCGCAGAAGACGATGTCGCCCTCGATCTTCTCGGGGAAACCGGGGAGGATATCGGTAAGGGTCTCAGGGCCTTCAGAGGCAGCAGCTGGGGCCTCGGCCGCACCGCCCTGCTCCTTCTCAGACTCGGCGATCATGCTGTCGGCCTGGGCGATGAGCTTTTCAAGGGCGTCCTCGATGCTCACAGCCTGGTCGGCAACGTGGTCACCACTGCCCTCGCCAATGATGACCTTCTCAACACCTTCGGGCTTGTTGTACCAGCCAGGGCCGGCGATCTTGCCCGTCAGCGCGCTGGCGGCGACGACCTCGGGACTGGCCAGGTAGGCCTTGGCGGCGGTCGAGCCCATGCGACCCTTGTAGTTCCTGTTACTGGCAGAAATACCAACCTCGCCGGGCTCGAGAAGTCCAGTTCCGAGACCGATGCAGGGGCCGCAGCCGGAAGGCAGAATCTCAGCGCCGGCATCGACGAGGACCTGCCAGTCACCGGTGGCCTCGGCGGCCTCCTGCTCGACGAGGGAAGCGGCGGCGACGTAGAACTTGACGCCGGGAGCGACCTTGGCGGGCTCACCCCTCTCGGCGGCCTCACGGAAGACCCTGGCGCCGGCGGCGATGTCTGACCGTCTGCCGTTGGTGCAGGACAGCAGGCTGAAGGTTTGTCAGTGGGTGATTTAAGAAGTAGGAGGGTTATCAACTCACTAGGCCTTGTTCACCTTGATATCCTGGGCCTCCAGGTCCCTCAGGGGGGTGGCGACCTTGACCGAGTTAGGGCCGGAGACGAAGGGGGACAGGGTGGAGAGGTTGATGTAGAGGGTCTTGGCATAGACGGCACCGGGATCGGCAGAGAGCTTGTTGGCCATGAGCTCTGCGATCTTCTCGTGGGTGAAGGCGTGGTTGGCGTGGTCGGGGGCCATCATGGCGGCGGTCGAGGCCCTGGCCTTCATCCACTGCTCGAGAACGGAGTCGATGGGGAACTAGGAGAGTTAGATGTGTTTAGGGGTAAGGGGGTAGTTGGGTCGTACCAGCCCGGACAGCCTATTCAACGACATATTAGCATTGTGATTTCTTCAGAGACAAGAAAATACCACTTACGCGCCCCACTCAGTGGTCATGTTGCTGATGGACAGCCTGTCGTCGATAGGAATGCTGCGCATGGTCTGCTCCGATCCGACAAACTCAACACAGTGGTTGAGAACCTCGTCCTTGCTGAAGAGGCCGCACAGGGCGACAATGACGTCCTTGCCGGTGACGCCAGGGGGCATGACGCCGATGAGGTTGACCTTGGCGATCGGAGGGACCTGCCACCACGTCTTGGAGGTGGCCCAGAGGGAGGCGGCGTCGGTGCGCACAACGGGGGTGCCGAGAGAACCGACACCACCGTAGCTGTTGCTGTGACTGTCACTGGCGACATTCATGGTACCAGGCCAGGCGAAGCCGCGCTCGATCATGATCTGGTGGCCGATGCCGGCGCCGGCGGGGCTGGGCATGTTAGGCATAGCTTTCAGGGGGTTTCGGGGCGTGCTTGCCTGAAGAAGAGGCCATGCCTCTTGGCGAACTCTTCGATCATCTTGTACTTCTTCATGTTGCCTTCGCTCTTGTTCTGGACATCATGGTCGAGGGTGCTGTGTGTGGATGTTGTTAGCAGGTGGATGGATGACTGGGTAGGGCGGTCGGTACTTGCAGGATGATCTGCTTCTTGTCGTTGATCTTGGTGGCTCCAATTGTGTTCAGCTTGGCGACGACGGCAGCACTGTTGTCGTGTGTCATGACACGGTCCGCGGGGTGTTAGACTCTGCAGGAGGGGGCTGATGGATGGGTACGCACGAGGCTGTCTGTAGGAGGCCAAGTCAGCATTTCTTCCGGTACATCCTGTACATCCAGTGCCACTCACATTGTCACATAGTCGCCAGATCTAACCTTCTTGCCGGGCGCCAGGCCGACGGCGTGGTTCTGGACAATCTTCTCGGTCAAGGTCTGGGGGTCGGCAACGGCGGGGGCCTTGGAGGCGCCAAAGAGGTTCGCGAAGAGGGGGTCCTCGAGCTGGGAGTGGAAAGCATTCTGTCGGCGGGCGACGGCTGTGGAGAAGGCGCGCAGCGGGAGCTGATGCCGGGCGAGGGCGGGGATGTGTCGGGTGGTGGCCGCGAGGGACGTCCTTGCGACCTGGACGGCCGCTGCTCTTCTCTGGAGGCAGAAGTTAGCAAGAGGGTTTCAATTGGAAAGGCCTGGTTGGTGCTCACAAGAGAACTCATTGTGAGGAGTCGGGGTCGGATCAGCGAAGGATGCGACGTTGTCGACAAAGGTGCATCTGTATGTCACCCAGATTTTTTTTGGCGTTTAGGTGCTTGACGCAGCGCAGAGCGCATCGGCGCCGAAGGACGGGCGTCCGTGCATCTCGGACAGGGGAAAGTGGGGCGTGGGGTAAATCGAGGACAGCGCCGCGGTACCAATTGAAATGTGGAGGGTGTGATTGGTTGGAAAGGGCGCCGATTGCGGGCACCGTCGTCACTAACAGATTCTGGTAGGTGAGTGTTCTCCCGGCTGTTAGTGGGTGTCTTTCCGGGGTTGACGCGATCTGAGAGGTCCCGTTGAGTCATGCCGAGCCCGGCGTCGGACGGAGCACATGCGGCTCTCGTAAAAATGAACACACGGGGGCCCCGCTGGCGTGTGATGGCTCATCAGCTTGATCAGGTACTGCCACAGCCACTGGACTGGGATCTTTGGGCTTTTCACCTGCCGAAGTGTGATGCCAGGGTGATCCCGGGGATGGGTGTGCTACGGGAGGCATCGGGAAGCAGTCTCTTTGCATTCTGTTACCTACGATCATGTTTTTTTCGCGAGGGATTTTGCAGTGTCTTGTGGACAGCTGGCTGGATGCACGGCAGCGGAAGAGGAAAGCATCTCGGCCGGGCCGACATGCGCGCGGCGTGTAGACACGGCAGGCAGTTTTGGGTCTTGGCTCCTGGCCCACGGACGGCGAAGTTTTGAAGCCCGCACGACTCGCCTCGGGGTTTTACCCACCTCCTTAGACCGGCTTTATTCGGGCAATGTCGTCACTACACTTGTACTGATTCAGTTGAGTTCTCTGCGGTGGGTTATCAGGGCTGAAGGTTCGGTTTGAGTACGAGTACGACGTGCCCCTCCACTGCTCGTAAATTGCACCAAACTGGAAGCTGACGTCAGATGCCTCGAGATATGTACGACTTCGGGTGGTGCACGAGGATGAGGATAGACTTCGAGTCCCCAGGTACCCGTCGCATGAGATACGCGTGGGAACAGTGCTTCACTTTGTCCGTCGCATGTTAAAGCTCGGATGTGTCGTCTCAGCCCTACTTCTGGACTCTATTCCTGAGCTTCTTTTCGGCTGTTTCGTCCCCATAACCTCGTACCCTTCGTTCCTTTCCCCAGAGTCCCCTGTTGTTTCTCAGCTTCTTGCCTCCCCCTCAGTGATCGCCGTTCCCAAGTCCGCGTCCACCGCCGGTCCAGAACTCCGCGGTCCGCGTCCCAAGAGAAACCCGTCGAAGCCCAACCAAGCTGCACCGGACCGCTCCAGAAAGACCGCAAACTCCGCGCCCCAGTCGGATTCGGGTTTGGGCTTGTGAGACCAATCCGACACTTCAACACATCACCTGCCCATCCCTCCGGGCCCGGCCGTCCATCTGGCTTCTTTTTTTCCACTCTCGTATCTATCTACCTCGCCATTTTCGTCTGCATAATTCGGCATATCCCAGCTGCCGAGATCGTTGACGTCGCCTTTGCACAACTCCAGCCCTGCTCGGTTGTTTCCCAAGCACAAGCATCCCGGCGCCGGGGCTTCCGCCTGATCGACTAGTACAAGTACAGACGTGGCCTGGTCCAGACCAGAAGTTGAAAGAACCTATCGATAGAGGCCTGAAGTGGGAGACCTCTGAGAAAGACTGGGAAGAGCAAGCTGATCCCAGTGTCCCCGCCCAAAGCACCGCAAATCCGGGAGCATCGGAACCCGCTGGGGCCGACCCCCGCCGTCACTGCCCGTCACGGTCTTGCCCGTCCCGCACCGTACCGCACCGAACTGCACAGAGGAACTTGCAGCTTTTTCTCCTGGGTCGCACCTTCCCCCAACGTCAGCTTCCAGTCTTCCCCCCCCTCATCCCCTCCCTCGACTCAGGTGCCTGTGACGGTCAGGGCGGCTCGGCTGCGCCTCAAAATCCCTGCCCTGCCCTGCAATTGCCTGCCTGTCCACCTGCTTCCTCCCACCCACCCACCCACTGCACGCACTGTCACAGGCTTGCCGGCAAGACACGACATACCTTGCATACCAATTCCCTGCTCGCCTATCTAATACCCATACACATATCCTCGACCTCCCGACCCTACACCCGCCACAGTCGCATCGTGAACCACCTCCATTACGCGTCTCTCATCTGCCAGCCGTCCCTGTTTCAGGCACCAGAATTGCACTTCTGACGGACGCAGTGAACACCCCGGCCCGCCAAGTCACGCCCCCCCTCATCAACTACCCCCCCTGCACTGGTCCAAGAGAGCTTCAGGTGCTGCGCGATCGCACACACACCTCTCTTCGCAACACCAGCTCTGCCCCTCCACGTTATATTCCGGGACGCGCCGCCTTCGCCACCACAGGCTTTGGATGCCCCGGACTTGAGTCCATTCGCTTCCTCGGATCCTTCTCCGTCTGATCCACCAGTTCTTGCGACAAACGGACTGCGCATCCTTCCGCTGTGGCTCGCCGCCCGCCCCCCGCCGAATGACTGTCGCGACGTCATCCTCCACGTCCTCTTCTCTCCGTCCGCGTATGCCCTCGCCGAGAGGTGACCAAACACGGCCATGAACGTAAACACGCCGCAAAGCCAGCAGGCGTCCACCCAACATACGCCCCAGTCGCAAGGCGGCGGCTCGGGGAACAAGATCCCGCGCGTCCTCGCCTGCGTTCTCTGTCAGCACCGCAAAATCAAGTGCGACCGCAGCACCCCGTGCTCCAACTGTGTAAAGGTTAGTTAGCCATCAGCGCTCAGCCTTCCTCTCTTCCATTTGCAGTGCCGTAGCTTATCCTGTTTTGACCAGGCAAATGTCCCTTGCACGCCGTCAACGCCTGCCCCCGTGCGCAAGAGGCGCCGGCCAAACCAGGACCTTCAAGAGCGCCTTGCTCGCTGCGAGGCCCTCCTCAAGCAGTATGCCACAACCTCTGGCCCCCTCCCTGCGAGCGCCATTGCCCTAGCTACCTCTTCTGCTGCCGCCGCCAGCAACGGCGTCAACTCTCCCTCGCCCGCCCTCAGCCACTCTCTGCTGCCGCCGCCGCCGCCACATCACGGCTCCATCTCGAGCGCTGCTTCGCCTGCCTCTTCCACCGGCTACAGCCTGTTGCCCGCCGCGCCAACCGTCTCCTCGGAAGATGGATCCTCAAATTTCAAGCCTGCCGGCAAGCTCGTCGTCGAGGACGGCAGCGTCAAGTTCATGGACAGCTACCTTTGGGGCATGGTACACGAGAACGTGAGTCCTGCGATCCCGTCTAGACGTTGAAGGTCTGCCCCCACTAACTTCTCCAGCTCGCTGCCATGCGTGAGATCCTCGAATCGGAAGTCATGGACGAGCAAAGCCCATACCCCTCCGAGGCCATGACTCCCGACGACAATGTCGACCTCCTCCTCAACGATTTCTCCGCCATTGACCTCCAGGACGTCGTACCCTCGGCCGTCCAGATCTTCCGCCTCTGGCAGGTCTTCCTCGAACGTGTTAACCCTGTCACAAAGCTCGTTCACGTTCCCACCCTGCAGCCCATCGTCATCGAGGCCGCAGCCAACCACCGCAACGTGCCGCACAACACCCAGGCCCTGCTCTTCGCCATCTACCTCATCTCCGTCGTCAGTCTCACCCAAGCCGAGACCCGCCAGATGCTCGACATGTCCAAGGACGAGGCCCTCAAAAAGTTCTCTGCTGGCTGCCGCGCCGCCCTCACCCGCTCCGACTTCCTCAAGCACTACGACATGGTCACTCTGCAGGCCTTTTTGCTGTACCTCGTCTCCCTCCAGGGCCGCTACGACCGCCACGCTGCCTGGATTCTCAGCGGCGTCCTCATCCGCATCGCCCACAAGATGGGCCTCCACCGCGACGGCGAGATGCTCAACCTGCCGCCCTTTGAGACTGAGATGCGCCGCCGCGTTTGGTGGCACATTGTCATGCTCGACTCAAAATACGCCATGACTTCCGGCTTCAGCGACACTCTCCTTCCCTGGGGCTGGGATACCCGCTTGCCCTCCAACGTCAACGATACCAACCTGTTCCCCGCCTCTACCGAGCTGCAGCCGCGCGAGGGCGCTACGGAAATGGCCTTTGTCCTCATTATCTACACCATAGGTACCTTCTTCAAGGACAACCGCATCCCAGACTTTGAGCAGGTCATCATAGGCGGCCAGCTGGCAGAGCCCGGCCACCCCGACTACATCGCCTTCCGCACCTCGCTAGATCGCTTCACCACCCTCATCGACGATCTCGAGGCCAAGTTGATCGCCGTCGAGCAGCGCTTTGTTGACCCCTCGGCCGGCCCTATCCATGCCGCTGCCGCCGCCATTAGGCCCTCGCTCATGGAAAAGGTCCGACCCATGATCGTGCCTATGCGCGAGCTTCCCGAGTGGGGCACAGAGGTCAACAACATCCAGGACAACATTTTCCGCATCTCCCTCAACCACCACGAGAGCGCCATCCGCTCCTATGAGTCACCCCCCAACCAAAACATTGTCTGGTTCATCAAGTGCCACTTCCAGGCCGACGGCTTCCTCTTCCTCGTCGGCCAGCTCTACCGCCGATCGCCTGTCGGCAACTTTGCCGACCGCGCCTGGGCCGTCATCGAGGGCACATACAAGTACCACGAGGAGCTCTGGGACATGACGCAAAAGCCCATGGTCCAGATTGCATCCTTCGTCATCAAGGCCTGGCGTGCCCGCGAGCGTGCTCTCCTGAACGCTGGCGTCATGTACGACGTGCCTCTCTGCGTGCCGCGCATCATCGACGCCCTGCCCCAGAGCTCCTCCGAGGCCTCAAGCCAGGGTCCCAGCCCCTCCCAGGCCATGAAGACTGGCCTTCCCATCTCGGGGCCCGGCAACCCGCACCTCGACTTTATGAGCAGCGGCTTCATGGACACCTCGGGCCTCGACTGGGATCTGTGGACCGACCTCGAGACCGCTCCGGGCGGTGCCATGCAGAACCAGGCCGCCATGGCTGCATTTGGACCCTTTGGCAACTTTGGCGCACCAGCCCCTGGGTCGGGGTGGTAGGCAGGAAAGGCTCCGGCTCCCTGGCGTATTTGGTATTTTTTTTGGATTAATTGGACGATCTGGATCTACAACGCATTGTGCGGTGGGCACGTGCCGGGAACGGAGTTGACGACGAGACGAGACAAGGCCTGAGGCCGCGGTGCTGTACGATATCACGCATCCATCTCCCACCACGTTTTAGAGGCTTTACAGTAGGTAGATTTCGGCACGTCACGGGTTGGGCGGTCTTGCATGCTTATATCACACGGGTTGTGTTTGGTCTTGGTCTTTGGTCATTGGTGTTTATTACAATGAATTGAAGCTGTGTTCTGACTTCCTGAGTCTTGACATACGACTGCCTGAGTCCTGATTTTTGACCTCCTGAGTCTCGAAACTCTTCTCGCCCTGATGCTCTCCGTGCCCTGGACTCCCTGAGTCCTGGTTTCCCCTGGTCCTGATTCTCTCTCAAGCCCGCAACCTTCACCTGACAATCTGTCTCCGCCACACTCACCCTTGATGAAATCATCACAACATCAACAGTTGTTTTGACGGAACACCTTCGTAAAGTCAATGGGAGCGTCCGGAGGCGGCGTAGGGGCATGACCATGAGAAGAAGCCTGACGCGACGGAACCTCACGACGGGGAGGAGCGTGACGAGGAGGACCTTGACGAGAAGGGGCATAACGATGAGAAGAGGTCTGGGGCCCCATAGACCGCGGAGTCGACGTCTGAGCGTAAGGGTTCACACTGGGCTCAGGGGCCGTCGGCATGTTGGCAAAAGGCTGCTCATGAACGGAGGAGACGGGGGAGACCATTGACTCTCGGGCTTCAGCGCTCGTGATGTCACTGGAGTTCAGGACTGAGACGTTCCGGGAAAGGCCATGCTGAGAAGGGGCAGCTTGAGGGGCAGGTTGAAGGGCGGCTTGAGGGGCAGCAGTCCGAGATGGGCCAGCCGAGGGGACGGGCAGAGGCTCTTGCTGGCGTGAACCAGGCCAGGCTTGCTGGCGCTGCGTTCGAGGTGAGGAGGTGTCGGCATGAAGCTTGTCCTTGTGATGCTGTCCCCACGGGCGGTATGACTGTTGCTGCTCAGGCTGGGGAGGGTGCTGGTGACACGGCGGTGCATAACGGGGGGGCTTGGTAGCTTCAAATTGCTCATTCAGACCGTCCATTTGTCTCTGGGCCGGAGCGTTCAACTGGATCCATTTGCGCTGCGGCTGCGCCTGCAGCTCGAGGTCGCGGAGGTGAGGGTCCTTGCGGCGCTTCTTGAGGCACTTCTTGATGGCCGGCCAAATCACGAGGTAACAAATGGCGCCGAAGATGACCGCACCGAAGACACCGCCAATAGCTGTACCGCCGATCTCAGGGGCTGTCCATTGATGGGCGCCGTACTTCGTCTGCTTGTTCCTGTCGATTTCGACGGGCATGATGGCGGTGGGTTCTGGAAGGGGATGTAAGCGAAGGAAGGGGGTGGTCTTACCGTGTAGGTGTGAGTGAGTGTGGGTTGAGTGGGTTTAAGAAAGCGATGCCAAACCAGTTGGCACGGCTTTCTGGGTTGGGATGGTTGGTGGTGATGGTGATGGATGGGGATGGTGTAAAATGTGGTGGAGGAGGCTGATAGATATAGAGATGGAGTGGTCTAGTTGGTGATGGAACAATCCATTGTGTTCTAGCTATTGTTTCAGAACTATTAGGCACACAGTCTCGTTATCTGAAGGACGATTTTTTGTTTCCATGCCCACAAAGAATTCTGACTGACGTGCATGGAGGAAGATCATCATGCATGCAGCCTTGTGCGGTCCGATCCGCAGCCTCTTTCTTTTCCACATACACTCTCCATATCCCATGGCTGCTGTCTTGAACTCACTGCATCTAAAGGCAGAAGACCTTCACTGTGTGCTGCCCACTGTTGCCTCTGCGCTGTTGTATATCAGGCGGCAACCCCGCGCTCTTACAGGCGACCACCCCCCCTGAGGCGACCATATCCCACCCATCTCATTCCTTCCACACGGCAGGCCCGTACATATCTAACTGTTCCTTCCTTCACCTCACTCAGGAAAGAACGAAAATCTGTAAACGGCAATTTGAGCGCCTGGGACGCGTAAGAGCACCCGCGTCTGGCAGGTTTTGCCGTGCGTATCAACACCGCACAAGACGCGTTCTATCCGCAATCGTCCAGGCAGGAAGAAAAAAATAATTCCCTTGCCCACACGCACCTCTTCAGAGATTCCATCTTCACCTCTGCCTTTTCCCCCAACCCGATCACCAACAGGTTTGCACCTCTACAAGCTTCATCCGCAATCCGCATCAGCTCACCCCTTTCTTCACTACCGCACTTCGACCATCATCATGGCCTCTTACTCTACTCTCGTCACCGTCGCTGCTGAAGTCGCCAAGGAGACCGTCATCGAGACCATCATGGCTTCCGCGACCATCAGCGGCCTGCCCACCGCCTCGGCCTGTGTCGACGACTACGGCAACGCTACCGACTGCCCTCCCCTCGAGGACTCTGAAGTCGCCATCGTCGTCGGCTTCTTCGTCGTCCTCGTCATTCCCCTCGTCTTCGTCGGCGTGGCTCTCTACTCCAACATCAAGGAGGCCAAGTACCAGCGTGAACAGGTGCGTAACCGTGTCCGCAACGAGATTGAGCTCGCGGAGATGCGTCGTTATTGGTTCCCCTGGGAAGACGCTCTCGACGAGGATGAGGTTGGTCATCCCATCCTCCTCCCCGACGAGCCTGAGCAGTCTCATTCTCATCCTCATCGGTCGCGGGGTGGCGCCTCGGGATCCGCTCACGATGGCTTCGCCCCTGGACCGAGTTACTTTCCATCTGAACGTATCCGCTGATACTTCCGCTTAGCTGCCCAAGAAGTCTGCGGACGAGAAGGATTCGGATGACGATCAGGTCATCTATGGCTACAAGTATCATTGCGGAAACTGGGCTTGTCGCAACCATGAATACCAAGAGAACCGTGTCCGCATTCGCCACGGTCACCACAGTCACCACGGTCAGGAGGCCGAGCCTGACTCGGACATGGAGTCTGAGCAGGAGCTCTCGACCATCGAGGCCGATATTGCCGTCGATGAGGCCAAGGCCAACAACGACACCATGTGCTGCGGCCGCGACAAGGCCATCATCGAGTCCATCATGACCGAGGAGGTCCGCGAGGAGATTCGCCAGGGCAAGGAGCAGTCCCAGGAGAAGGGCATCACCACCGGTGCTGATGCCGCTGGCGATGAGGGCGTTGTCAAGCGCCTCTAAGCCGACCACCGCGCCTCAGCGGTCGTGGTCCGTCGGAACAAAGCTCGTGAACAAGGATATTGGGGAAAAGCACAAAAAAGGGGAAGGGTGTGGAAGGGTGTGGAAGGGCCAGCGATTCACGACAAGGTCCGCGGGCCGATCCGCGGTGAACAAGTGGCTTCTTGCGTCGCGCACACCTTCTTGCGTCGAGAGCTTCTTGCTTCGCGGACATCTTCTTGCGTCACGCACATCTTCTTGCGTCGAGGGTGGCTTCTTGCGTCGTGAACTCTTGCGTCGTGGACAAGTCTTGTTCATCGGGGATATCGCCCACAGCAAGAATGATTCAGTCAGGAGGCATGGTCAAAGGAAGGAAGGAAGGGAGTTGCTCGTGTCAACCAGGAACTCAACCGACGCACAACACATGAACAATTCGGGCTACAGGGAAACGGAACACAAAGGAAACTCACCTCTCTAATAAACCGTCTAAAAACAAACACCTCGCCCCAATGCTGTGATGTAATGTGCCATGGAAACAAAGACCTCGAGCCATCGACATCGTGATGAAAACAAAAAACACGTTGAGCCCCATCAGCCCCCCCCTGACCCCTCATGACGTCCAGATAACTGCCAAGGAAGCACCGTCGAACGGGTAAGCCAGCCGCCGTCGCCCGGACGTGGATACCCGGCAGGGGTGCACCCCCGGTAGAGACTCCTCCCGGAAGATGCCCGGCCAGGGGCGGAGATGCGAAAAGGGACGGGTTCGAATGCGAGATGGACCCGATGAGTGGGACGGGCAGAACCACGGGGCAGTCCCAGCAGTCCCAGGAGGGAGTCCCCGGGCAGTTCATCAACCACTTCATCAGTCACTATGGCGATGGTAATTGTTTGGGTTGCGCGATGACATTTGGAATTTGATATGCTTGCTTTGCTTCGTCTACGCCCCATGCCGCCGCTGCCACGATGCAGGGTCCGTCCCGCTGGACGGCAAAGACTGTTTCCAGTCCCCTTGCACCCTGTAGGGCATCATCGCTTGACAACGGACGGGCCGGAGCAAGACGCAGATAATGCATGACGCCTTCCCAAGCCTTTCAATATCCCTGAAACTGCGCCTCCTCCTGCGAGCTCAGCCTCGACCCCTCAACGTCGCCCCGTCATCGCGCACGCCTTCGCCTTTGCCGTATTGTTTGTTTGCGGTCCCTGAATAACGATGGATTTGGGAAAGATGCCATTTGAATTTCGCTCGCTGTTGGCCCGCCGGCCCCCCTTGATTGTGCGCCTCTTTAACGCCTTGCCCTCGGACTCCCTAGCCCGGGGCTGTGCAAAATGGGGATCTCCCCTGCGAGAGGGGTGGTCCATGGTGAAAAGGAGAGGAAAGGAAAAAAAGAGAGTTTGAGGGAAACAAGAAGGATGAACAAGTCCGTCGCCTTGGGCGCGGGTGGAAGAATGGATGGATTGTCGGGTGGGGGTGGTGGATGGAGAGAGCCGGCCAGTCGCCTGGAGATCGACAGGCGTGGGTCTAAACGGGGATGTTATATACAATTGGGTCGGTGTTCGAATCGAAGACTGGCCGGTTGATTGCGTGGTGTGGGAGGTGGTCGGTTTCGTTCCCGGGTGGCAATGCATTCACTATGCGTCAGGATGCTAGTCATGCTGCAGCGGTGTTCACCGTTGGGAGTCCTTGTCGCCCCAGATAGGAGCGTTGAGGGTCCTGCTGACACCAAAGCCGACGCCCAGGCCGATGCCGACGATGAGGAGGAGGATGAGGACCTTGACGAGGATGCGATTCCGCTTGCTGAGGCCGGCCATGCAGTTGCAGCAGTGGCGGGTCTTCTTTGCCGTCTTTGCCTTTTGCTTCCAGTGCTGGGCGCTGGGCCAGACGGTAGGGCAGTCGTTGGTGTGGGTGAGGGTAGCCTGGGTCTTCCTGGGGCCCAGTGCCTCGCCAGATCTTGTCGTCGTGGTGGTGATCATGGCCTCAACGTCGGTGTCGAAGGGGTTGTCATTGCGGCAGGAATGCGGTGTGGTCGGGCCACTGTCGCGACGCAGCTCGATGACCTTTTCGGCCGGGGTGTTGGAGAGGGACGCCGTCGGGGTATCAAAGGGCGTGAGGGCCTTGGGTGGTGTCGTCAGGTTGATGTGCTCCAGGTTCAGCGTGGGAGCCGACTTTTCGTTGGGTGTAGACGCCATGGCGAGGGGCTGTGAGGTGGTGGATGGGAAGCGGTTGGGAGGAGTGGTGTTCGGTCGGGCGGGTGTTTTTCGCAAGGGAATAAAATGCGTCGAGCGCTCGCTGCAGCAACGCAGTGTAGTGACCGAGGTCAACGGCCGAGGCAGGTGGCGGGATGTTGGAGGGTTGGAATGTTGGTGACGACCGGAAAGGGCCTGTGGTTGGCGGCGAGGGTCTCAGGCCAGCTTCGGGTTCGGATCTGAGGCGAGGAGGCGTCAGCTATCTATTCATTTGATGCAGGAGCTTGTCTCTTGTGAAAGTGCGGTGCTGTAGTGCGACGGGAAGGTGCATCGGTGGGAAGAGGAGGCTGGAGCGGGAGCTGGAGCTGGAGCTGGAACGGTCGAGGCGCCTGGGACGCCTGGGCTGGGCTGGACCTGGTGCAGCGCCGGAAACGGGTCGACGGGTGCGGCGAGGCATAATCCATTGTCGCCTGCCGATTGACGTTTCGATTCGATTGGCGTCCAGTCGCAATTGACGTTCTTTGTCGAGAAGGAGGGTATTGTTCAAGGGGAGAGACGGTCACTGCGCAACGTACCTGTGATTCAAGTGACAAGAGCACTGCTTCCTGATCACTCTATCGGTCGCTTCTTCTCGTTGATTGGGAAAGATGCAAGATGCAAGAGCAAGAGACAGCGTCCAGGCGTAGAGAAGAAGAAGAGTCGGGAGAAGTGGTGGTGTCCTAGCGTGGTTGGGTTGGGTGGCGGGTGTGGTCGTAGGAGGGAGAGCGAAGTGAATCGGTCGGCGGCCCCGTGTGTACAGTACGTGTGTGTGTGTAGGTGTAAGTCGCAGCTTGGCAGACAACGGCGTCGGAGGGAGAGGCGGTGACGCCTGGGGATGGTCGGTGCTTTGTAGAAGGACTGGACGGAAACCCACAATCACGAGAGATGTGCGAGAGTCTTGTTCAAGTTTCCCGGGGGCAGAAGCGAGAAGCAAAAGCACGAGAGGGAAGGGGGACGACCGGGGGAACGACGGGCGGTGTCGTGATGGTTTTATTGCTTGGGGGGCAGTGGACGAGAACCAGAGCAGAACCAGAGAGGAGAGCAAAGCGGGCGAGAGTAGCAGCGCACGCACGCACGCACACCCACCACCACTGGCACCATCCACGGGGGCCACGACTAGGGGCGGGCCAGGGCCAGGCTTGGTCTTGGCTCGGTTTGGTCCAGTGTCGCCTCCCCATCCCTCAACCGTCCGTCGGTTCTCGTCCGTCCATCTGTTCGAGCGGCGTCGGCGCATTACAGCCCAGCCCAGGGCCCCCCCATTACAACCCCCCTACCGGTTTAGCTAGCTGGGGAAGGGGGAGAAGGGGGGGGTGAGCCAGGGTAGTGTATCGCGAGAGAAAGGGGGTGGACCGGGGGCGACAATTGGGGGTGGTCCATCGCGAGATTAGAGAGTTGTGCAGAGGTTTTGTGCCTCTAACATGAAGATGGGGGATTGGCTCGGAAAATACAGACGCAAGGGGGGCCCGGTTGTTAGCGGAAGAGGCGTGGTCTTGGCCGAGGAAGTGCTGTGCACAGTACACCCCCCCCCAGACAGTCAATAAGGCCTGGCGGGCTGGACACCCGCTTTCGGTAAAGTTGCTGCGAAAGCTGCGAGACGGAGACGGCGTGTGGTGCTGCTGTGCTGAAAATGGGCTTTCTGCACGGGCGGGCTGTCACCCAACACGCAAAAGAAAAAGGGCGGGTCCAGCAAGCTTGGCCAAGGAAACCCAGATCGCCTAGCTTGGACTGCAGCTTGCCTGCTTCCACCAGGAGTATCTCCCCACCAGGTCACGCGGGGAGCGATACCTCGCCACAAACACACCCGCATGCCGCTAACTCGAGGGCCGCACCACAGCGGCGGCTGCACTAGGGGTCCCTCTAACCATGTTTGGACAAGACCGAAGGACCGCCGGGAGGTTCCCGCCAATTACATTCGCTCATTTTCTGGGGGGATAGCCTTCCCCTGCCCTTCCAGTGTCCCCCCCCAGCGCATCGCTTCAATATTTCCCCCACCAGACAGGCACTGCAATGAGGGACTGACTGAGGACGAGAAAGCCAAGTCGGCCAAGCCCGTGGGCCCTCCTTTCACCGTTGTCCTGCGCCTCTGAGGCGGCATCACCGCGCAGCACCAGTCGTCTTGGTATCGCCAGACTGGCGGGCACACGCCACGGCATTTGACGATCGCCCAGAAACATCCTGAACCAGTCCTCCATCGCACGTTTCGTCAGAGATTTCTTCTCCGTATCAAAACATCAATCACAACGCCCGTTTGTCAAAGCAAAGGCCGCGGGTCCTGTTGCTAAAACCAGGAAGCGATCCCGGCCTGACATGACATTGCTTGACTCGCTGGAGGCCCCATCTCCTTGGAGGTAAGTACTGGTATCACCCTTTTCCAAGGTCCTCCCGACTTGCGACGCTGTTCCCTGTTCTTCATTGCCCCCCTCCTCTCTGCACCCCCCGCGCTAAACTCGTACTGCGAACACCTCCTTGCTCGGGTTTTGCCACTGACGGACGAGTTGCAGGATACCCAACATCAAGGGGACATCCAACGTCGCAAAACCCCCAAACGGAGGGTCCGCCCGGTTCAGGAAACCCCAGCCCGAGGAATTGCTGCGTTGTATCGCCCACGGCTTCTCGGCACCATTTTGCTGCACTTCATTCTCCAAAGGCAAGGGGAACACCGCCGTGGACGTGGTGCGTCCGTCCTCGCCAAGGCATGGGGCCGCCCGCCCGCCGCCGCATTCGATTTGGGCGGACAGATGACGACGTCCCTCGCGCAAGCAACCCTTCTTTGTGTGTGCACTGAATAAGTGTGGCGGCGACGCAAGCCCTGGGCTGACGACGGAACGGGTGAAAGCTGACCGGCGGGCTGGCGTGGCTGGCATGGCCTGGCTTGACTTGACTTGACCTGCTTGACCCGAGTCTTGATGCGAATCGCGAGTTGAATGACTTGCGAATCGGCACCGGCGCAACAGCCGGCGGCACACCAGCGGCCCTGATGCTCCTGGGCCCTGTCCTGTCCCGTCGCTCGTCAGAAAAATGCCCGGCCGATATTGCGGCGCCGCTTTGACGGCCCAGCCTGCCACCAGCCCAGCACACAACACACAGCACCCCCCTCCCCGCTGTCACCCCTGTCCTGCTGGCGTGGTGCCGTGCTTGTGCTGCGATGCCTATTTTTGCGACTTGCGAGCAGCAATTGTAGGGCAGACTCAGCACCCATCGCTCAGCACCCCCCTGGCCGGGGTCTGCATGTTGGATTGGCCCTTTGCAATCAAGACGCGACACGCAACCCGCAAAGAGTGGGAATTATCGCGCTTTTCCGTCCAGTCCATCTGCTGCTTTGCTCATGTCTGCTCTGCTGCCTCTCTGCAATTTGGACAAAGCTGGCACGGCCGTGGTTTCGAGGCTGTTCCCGTCGGCAGCGGCGCGCGGCAAGAGATGTTTCTCGCGGGATGGCATGGCACGTCCTCTTTCCACGCAAGCCCCTACTATGGGAACTCCCGTCTCGCGCCGACGCTATTCGTAGTACGCACACGCAACGCACACGCACCACGGCTCAGCTCATGATCACTGTCTCTCCACGTTGTGCCACTTTCGCTCTGCCTGCCGCACCCGAGGCGCCCTCTGTGTGTGCCTCTGGGCCCTGGCTGCGAGCACGACTCAGCCGATGCCCAATCCTCCCAGTCCCATTCGTCTTTCTCCTCGAGGATCGTCAGTGGACGGAAGATTGCAGGCCACGAGCCTGCCGCCGTGCGCGTGTGACGGTGACCAGCAGCACCCCCCAATGCCAGGGCCGGGCCAGGGCCAGGGCCTGGTTCTGGTGTGGTGCTCAAAGTGGCCACTGGGCCACTGAGCTAATGCAAGGGGACCTCCCAGAGCGAACCAACGCGCTGGTCTCTGCAACCACGACTTGCCCCTCCATCGTCGGCGGAGGCGAGCTTCTAGCACTACCACCAGGAGGAAGACCACGATCTCCCCAGGAGAAGTGGGAGGGGGGCTTGGGGAAAGGCGACGGCGGCATCTCCCTAGCCTTGGGCGCCTGCAGTGGTCGCGGTCATGTCTCCGCCTCTGCATCCCGTTCCTCGCCGACAACGATACCTTGCGGCCGCAGCGCATCGCAGCACAGCTCAACCTTCTCGCCTCGTTCGTATTCCCCGCGAGGATTGCGCGAGATTCTCGCTTTGCCCGCGAGATAATAATCCCTCTCCCGCGCAGCATCCAACACGGGGGGCAGGCAGACACCCTCTATCGTGACCGCGGCCCTCTCCTCTGCATGGCCGCGAATGGGCGGCCGTCGACGCGGCTGCTTTGGGCAAGTCGCCTCTGCCCGTCTGATAAAGTGCCCATCCTGGTTTGCCCGCCTGCAGCAGCCAGCTGGGTAAACTGCCAAATCCGCATCCTTCCTCACATGGGACTTCGGGAACTTTGCCCGCAGCCTGCCACACACACAAGCACGCACTTCAGGCTCGTGAACCGCTGGCCCCCTTTGCCCCCCAAGCCCAGCCACTTGAACCCTCCTTGCCGCTTATCGCCACGAGCGAGCCTTGGCCATGCACGAGAAGACAACACGGCTTTCGCAGGTGGCAGATCCTACTCTTGGGCGGGCGGAGCCAAGCCGGCCAAGCCTTACCAGCGAGGTGCTGCTGCTTTTTTACCCGCCCTTCTCGAAAATGGGATCGACCGTTCTGTACTGTCTGCCGATTTCACGTGGTTTTCCGTCACCAACCACGCGAGGACGCACGAACCCCCCCCCCCCCCCTTTGCCCACTACTAACTAACGTCCCCCTTGCTTTCCATCATCCAACGTCAACGTCAAGAATAGCGCGCGTCCGTGACCTCTCGTCATCACCCGATGATCAATGGTCTCAGAAACATCGGACAAAAGGTCGGTCTGGTCTGGTCTCGCGAAACGGGCAAACGGGGTGGAAAATATGGGCTTTCGCTCGATGTGTCCCCGCTCGTCGCGACGGCTTGGCGTTCTTATGATGCCTGGCTTGTCTTGAAAATGATCCCCCCAACGGGTGCGCCGAACACACCAGTTCGCCGGCTAAACCCCTTTCGAGGGACGAACCCGCTGTGCTTTTCCTGTCCAATGGCGACGGGGGGTGGGAAGGAGCACTTGGGCCGATCGTGGTTGGTGCGCTATCGCGGGTTTCCCAACGTCACGTCGTGCATGTCTTTCGGTTCAATGGGGATGGTGATGAGTTTGAGGGCGGTTGATTTGCTTCGATGGGATCCAAAAGCTCAATCTGGGGGCTTGGAGATCATTGTGATCCTCCCATTTCACTGGGCCTTGTGCCGCCTGCCTCACCTGCCTCAAGATTCGGCCTCTCTCGGGTGGTCCTTCCAACATCTCTGGTCCACTTACGTCAAAGTCCATTGAGGAGCCAGTGCCATGGGCACGAGCATGGGCATGGGCGTCGAGCCAGCTCTTGGTCGCGACTGCTCTGCCTCCCATCAGTCCTGCCCATGCCATGGCCAGGCAGGTACTTGGGAACCAGTAGACAATTGCATCTCTTGTTGATGATGAACGTCCCGAATTCTTCTCGTACAACACAGGCAAGGACTCCGACAAATAATACCCCATAACCGGGACCTCTTTTATCGGCATACTTCCCAATACTGTTGTTCAAACATCGCCATGGAGGACCGCTCAGCTCGCCGCCTCCGCCGCTTCTTCAGGAAGGCTTTCACTAAGATCTCTCGTCGACGTGGACCCGGGGAGAAGCCGCCTGGGAACCCGAAAACTCCGAGCAACCCTTCGTCTACCACGTCCGTTCACGATGATCAACCCTCGCCCGCCCAGGACCTCAACCCTGAAGAGGATCAGCTCCATTCTTGGGTTTCTTCCGCCTGGCGAAACAAGACAAAGCCACTACTTCGACTCCCGGATCCCCTCATCGTGGAGATCATGCTGAGAGTCGACCTGCCCGATATTCTCCGCCTCCGCCGCGTCTCTCGAGAGTTCATGCGCATCTTCAGTCAAGAGGAGCAGTTCCAAAAGTACCACCTGTCAGAACTGGACAGTCTCCATCAGAAACACAAGCTATCCCACGTCTGGGCCATCCCTCAAGATCTCTTCAAAATTACAGAGGCAAGCCAAAGCTCGCCGACTCTTTGCAACTCATGCAGAGAACTTCAACAAAAGTACGGCAACAAGAGGTCGAATATCTTGGCCGGGGCACCTTTCCTACCCTGTTCGGGCTGTGATATTGAGCATCGGGCTTACTTTTTCTTGCCCTCGCAGCGCTACAAGTCCAGCAACGATGAAAGGGTGTGCGAAAATTTCCAGAGACGAATTCCCCTGTGCGAACACATCCCGGTTACCTAGGAGTTGGCCAATCGCCTTGCCGACTATCCATCTCCCCACAACATCATTCGCTGCGAGCATGAGAAGCACAGGTGCAAGTCCAAGTGCGTACACGTCAGGGAGAGGCTCTACACAAAATGCGCCTACGAAGATCAGCCTACGGCGAGATTCTGGAAAGACGAAGAGCAGAGTCTCTGCTTCGAGTTTTCCGCCACTGTACACATTCCGTTCGAGCGGACCTCGGCAAAGAGCAAGCCGAACGCCTGGAAGTTCCATCTCGATGCCAAAGCACTCGTTGAGCACTCTCTACCCTTTCGCCACGTCAGATGGCCGGGTGACTGCGTACCACCATGGTCTTTTTACATGCGAGGGTTTGATCCTAATTTATGCAGCTGTCTGGATTGGGGAACGGAGAAATCGCAACGTACTGCAGGAGCCTCGTTCGAAAAGAGTTCCAGCCTAGGACTGTGTGTCAATCCCCGAGGTTCTTGGCGAGAATTGGCACCAGAAGGGTCAGGCTTTTATTCGGGTGCCAACAAATCCCGAGACGACGCAGGCGACAGATGCACCGGATACAAACATCGGTCGGAAATCACTAAAAGGTCCCGGACACAGCAGGCAACCATTCTCAACTGCGCGGCAGACGAATCCTCGCTGATCCTCGAACTCAAGACAACCGGCAAGATTCGGTCTCCTCATGACGAAGGGTGGACATTGTTGGATCCTTCGGCTTTGCCCAGCACCAGGGGCTGGCGTGACGATATTGATATGCGAGGAATTGCCTGGTGTGATGACTATGTCTGTCAGTACTCCCTTCGCTTGTTCAACTTGTTGAGCGGGGAGTCGTCCCTACACCACAGATTCTCAGATGAGGAAAGTCAGCCTGCTGAAGATGAGTAAGGGCCGGGGAAGTCAGCCTCTTTAGATTAGAGGATACATTATACACATCAGATCAATGATCAGTATTGGCGTTGCAGCTTCTTTCCAAGCTTCCCTTCCTGTTTTCGACGGTGCCAGCAGCGTATTCCTAGGCTGACATCACATGTAAGATATGCGACCAACCCTTCCCAGAGTCCATACCTTTCAAACACACCCAGTGCCATCTTGGTTGATATCATCACTTAACCGCTCTCCGATGTTTGCCAACTCTGCATCAACTTACACCCTCGGCATCATTGTTTCCATGACCTTTGAGGTCGAAGAAACATGGCCAAAATAGAATGCCATGACAACAAAACCCCTTGCATTCCGCTGCATCCGAACTTCCCGGTGCCCCTGGCTGTCCGGACTTTCCGATGACCCCGAGGGCTCCCACCCAAGATCTGCCCCGCCAGATCTCGGGACAGGCCGACAGATCAAGTGGAATAAAGCTCCGATGGGAATTCTGGGCAGATCTATTCTTTCAGCTGTCAAAGTGAGGAGCTGTAACTGTAAGGGGTGGCGATCATCCGGTTGGAGGAGGTTGTCAGCACTCAGGAGTGGGCCGGCCACACATGATCCATCGTAGGGCTGGCTCAGTGCCTTGCTGATCTGGCATAGCAGTCGAAGCCCCTACTACCTCTGGAATTGAGAGAGCAGGCTAATGGGCGAATTAAATGCCGTCTGAGAATTGAGCGACTTGACATGAGAGTAATTGGACCTCAAAGGCACTCATGATGTCGTCGCGTCGTCAACTTCCAAGTACACTGTTACTCATGAAGCTCAGCAATACTCGTATCATAAAGCTGGGAGCGGATCATTGTTCTCCAGGCCGACAAACGGAGTCATTTCCTACGTCGAACTCCTGACCGGCCAGACAATTCCCCCGCACCTCTTCCGTTCCACCCTGAAAGGCCTGAAATCAGTTTTGACGATGCTGCTGGTCTCCGTCACTTGCGCGGAGAAGTGGGAAGGGCTCCATATGCCCTGTCTGCGCCCGCACTTGCACCCCCCGAAGTGCTGCACGCACTAGGCCGTTTCCTTCCCAGACCCCGTGTCGCCTGGGGCCCTGTCCTGGGGGTCACGAGCGGGCCAGCCTGGGGTTGTGGTCGGTTGGTTCTGCCTGCCTGCCGGTGCTGTCTCGGTGCATCATTTCATGTCTCTCCAGCGAGTTGCGACATTGTCTTCTGACGCGGACAGGGTCTCATTGAGGGACATGTGGGTGCGTCGTGGTTGGCTGTCAGGGACCGTGGAACGCTGCGTGGTTCTGCCGCGCCGGAGTTCGGCCGCTGTGCATTCAAGTCTTGAGGTGGCGGTGGTCTGTCTTCGATTCATACCCACTTTGCTCAGCTCACGTCGTGGAAAGAAGCGCGGAGTTCCTCCCGGGACCACGGCCACCCCCTCTTTGCATTAAATGTGCGCAAGATGCAGCGTTTATCCGTCAACTCGGCGTCGCCTGTCAAAGAGGGGTCCAACGGGTCTGAACGAGGGGAAGGTCGGTCCCGAAAACCCCTCGTTTTCCCCAGGTTCTGTTCTGCACCCCCTCCCCCGCAAGGCCACACACACACACCCGACATCTCCTGTCCGCTGGATAAATCGGCACGATGGCGTCCCCAAGAAAAGCTTGGCTCCAGATCTGTCGCCGAAGCGCACGCGACGAGGGGGGACGAGTCCACGACGCCGTCTCGTCCGTTCATCGTGGCGTGGGCCACTCGACCGGCGTCGGCGTGGGCGAGTCAGGGGAAGCTATCGCGATCCAGGCCCAGGATGGCGGGAGAGCGTGTGCTGAAAATGCCGCGGGGGGGAAGCTGCGTGGTCCAGACCACGCACTTGGGTCGGGGCAAGCCGTGGGATAGCCGCCGCAACCTTCTGGCGTGCCGCGTCGATGGACTTGTTGAGCTGAACTCAATCTGGTCATGCATGTGTCGTCAGTGAATTGGGAGAGCACATTTTGTCCGATTTGCGGCATCTGACTCGGCTGCAGGGAGTCATCGGAGCATCGCCTGGGTCGATGAACAAACAGGTCACTTCCGAAAGGCATGCCCAAATGGAAGACGACAGGCCATTTGGTCGCTTAGAGCTGCATTAGACGGGACTGGTTTGTAGGTCCTGTAGGTACTACTCCTGGTTCTATCTTGATCGTGTCTGTCTGCTCAGAGTCGCTCGCTGCTCCGACCTGGAGTCTGCTGCTCACTCCTTCTGACGTCGACCAGAATCCCCTTGCCGTCTTGCCACTGCCCACGCTTCTGGCTCACGACGCATCGAGTCACCAGCGGGTTCATGACCTTCATTGCAGTGGCGCGAATGTCTACCTCCTGTACGTCCTGCCCAACGTTACAGACGGTAGCCTGGCAGCCACCGCGGACATATTGTTTGCACGAGCCGGCCCTGACTGTGAGGGTGCCGTTGGGCAGACCCACGAAGCTGTCGAACATATCCCCGGCGGCCATGACGCAGTCTTGGGGCTTGAGGTCTATTTCGTCCTGTTTGGCAGTCTCGTCAGCAGGCTGAACGCCGGACACGTGGGGAGGAGGACTTGCAGCGCCGCAAGACCAATCTGGGCTGGATGGGTCGGAGAAATCTTGCTTGAGACCGGAGAACCCGGGGATCGAGATATGCCGAATGCCCAGCCCCCTCCATGCCACGACTTGAGTGGTGATTGCGGCCATCATGACCATGTATGGTGCGAGACGGACCATACTGATGATACTGATGTCGAGCCTGGACGAGGGAAGGTGGCGTCCACGCTATCAAATCCCGGCGAGAAGAGCCTCTGGTTCGTTCGAAGAGACGAGGGAGGATAGGACGCAGTGCCAAAAGCAGAGCAAAAGCTGTTGCATGAACACGAGGGTTTGGACCTCGATTGCCTTCAAGTTTGACACTCACGCCACAGGCTGATTGCTGCCTTCCGCACAAAACGGCCCCGTGGGCGCATCTGATGTCATGCTGGCGTAGTACATGCGAGTGTTTTCACTCCACCTTGCACGAATGCCAGATGCAGTCGGTTTGCGAACGTTGTATCACCGGAAACCGGGGCAGACTTTCCAGGCCGGAGCTGGCAGGCAGGCAGACTTGAGCACGAAGCC
Organism: Plectosphaerella plurivora; assembly: GCA_020726575.1. Taxonomy (NCBI): domain Eukaryota; kingdom Fungi; phylum Ascomycota; class Sordariomycetes; order Glomerellales; family Plectosphaerellaceae; genus Plectosphaerella; species Plectosphaerella plurivora. The sequence continues at coordinate 476,639 of JAGSXJ010000005.1, read as the reverse complement.
TTCGCCAGAATGATTTGACATTGAGTCAAAGCACGCAGGTAGGCTCAGTAGGAGGCAGCATTACTGGACAGCTCTCGAAGAAACTCAGGGCATAAAGCAGGCTGCATTCAACCGCATATCTTCCCAGGTCTGCTGCGTTTTCGGCGGTTGAACGTCGCTGTCTCGGCGTCAAGTCGGCGCGCACGTCGGGATGCGCCGACGAGGCAATCCAATCAATCCACTTTTAGGGATGCGCAAGTACCGCCGGAAAGGCTCCGGAATAGATGTGCTGTGACACTTTCGTCGACACTCTGCTGTGGCTTCCAGGCGGTGGAGTGAAGGCCTGTCGGTGCCTTTCCATCGCAGAGGTCGTTGATGAAGGCGGCCCACACGTGACAACCGATGCTCTGTCACCCACTGACATCAGCTCCATCGCATCGCGCTACCAGCAAAACAACACAGCCAGCGCAGGTACACTCGGAACAAACACATCTGCTCCCAAACTGCAATCATGGTGGGCGCGTCCCTCACATGACCCCCAGCATCTGCTAACTCCAGCTACCAGAACAAGGACGCCTCCCACACCCACATCCACCTCCATCGCGCGCGCGACGCCGACCTCTTCGAGGACTTCTGCAAAGACCGCCTACCCGACGACGAGGTGTACGTGCCGCCGCACCTGCAGCCCATCAACCCCGAGGACGAAGATGACGTCGTTCCCGACCAGCATGCCGCGTTTGGCATCACAAAGGCGACCCAGGACAAGAAGGAGCCTGCATGGAAAGATCTCGGACTGAGTCGGCTCATGGCGCAGGGGCCTAGGCCAGGCCAGGGCAAGAGGGCGCTGCCGCGGTAGGCAGACTGGGAACATGGAGTTATGGCGTTTGGACAGAGATACCCGACACGGCTTTCGCTCTTCTTGAACGGACCACCAACGCAACATGATGACAGCACAAGCAAAAGACGGCTGGAGCATTTGTTTGAGCTGCTCCTCTTGGATTATTCGCAGATTCGCTTGCTTGAAGTTCTCTAAGCCATGTGCATGTATGCAATAACACCCAACGCCGCCGATGCCCCCCACCGGAGTATGTATCCCAAACGCCAACACACAGACAGCCGCTGCATGCTCTGAGCTCCAAGCAAGCCCCTCTTCACTCTCCTCGCCGGGAGGCCTACGACTTGAGGTACTGCTCCCGCTCCAACACCTCCGGGCGGAACTTGACAAGGAAGACAGTCCGACCTGGCCACAGCTCCGCCTCCTCCTTTGTCGGAGCCTTGAGCGAATGGGCGCTGACGCGGGCGGGGAAACCTGCACCATCACACGCGCCCTCGACGATGCCGGCGACGAAAGCGGCGCAGTTGAGCTGGCTCAGCTCGCGAGGCACGCTGACGAATTGGTTGACAAAGGGGTCGTTGTCGATGATCATATACTCGTCGGGGGTATCGGGGTTGGAGGACTTTTCGAGACGATCGGCCTGGCGCCCGAAGAGGTGCTGCCAGAGGTTCTGCTTGATAAAGTGGAGGAGGGTGATAATTGTGAGGGAGCGGAGCTGCGTGCGTGGCGGTTCGCGGTGGAGGAGGAGGTCGAGGAGCTTGACGCCGAGGGGGTGGCCTTGTGTGTTGAGGCTGGGGAGGGCTCGTCAGCGCATGTCTAAGGAGGAGAGGACGAAGGGAAGCTTACCGCTGTTCTAGCTCGCCGACGCCCTTGACGCGGCGCTGGGCGTAGTTGACCATCTCGGAGAAGAGGAACGCGAAGCTCGCCTGGCTCAGCTCGGCCGTCTTTGTCCGGTTGAGTGGCCGGTGGTAGATGGTCTTGCCGTTGGAGGGGGTGCGGAGGCCCGGCTGGTCCTTGCCGCCGGGGCCTTTGCTCGACTGTAGATTTGACATGGTGGGGGAAGAGAATCTCAGCGCATCGGAGGAGGGGAGCGAAAGGCGATGCGATCGGGGGTGGGAGCTGTTGCTGGCACGTTCAATTGACTGACGTTGTGGTGGTGGTGAGCTCGGTGTCGGGGAATTCTCCAAGCTGCTGGCTGCTCCGTTGGTCACTGGTGGGGCTCGGTGTGGGTCGGTGTACCTAGGTAGCACATCACCACGACAGGACCACAAGCAACATGGATGGACGAGGACACGCTTGGTCTATTCAAAACTATGCAGATATAGATGCTCCTTTTCTAATTTCCGGCGCCGGCGCCAGTGGCCTTTCCGCCCGTGAGGTACTCCTCGTGTTCACCGATGAGCTTGCCGCCCTCCTCCCAGCGCTGCAGCCTGGCGGCGCGCCTCTCATCGCACAGCTTCAGCAGCGCAGGCCAGTACACCGAGTGGTCGTAGTCAAATGCAAGATCGCCATCACTGAACTCAGATGCGAGCTGCTCCTTGGGAACGTACTGGCGCATGTCCTCGTTAAACTTGAGCTTCTCGCGCGTCAGGGGGTGGATGAAGGGTGTGATGAGCTTGAAGAAGCCCCAGACGACCCAGGGGACTGTGCCGCGTTAGTAATGGGCACGGGGACAGACAGAAAGTCCTTTACTTACCGTTGATGATAAGGGCCCGACCGAGACGCTCCGGGTAGTGCGTCTGGAGAATGTTGAGGACCTCCCTGCCCTGGCCGATGCCCGGAGCCGTGTTGGAACGGCTCTTGCTCTGCTTAAAGTTGACAAGCAGAGCAATCTTCTCCTGACCAGGAGGCATGAGTTCAATAGCACGCTCCAGCATGAAGACGAGGTGCTGCGTCTGACGGGGCGAGGGCTCGGTGTTCTGGCGGCCCGGGTTGAGGTAGTGGCACGGACGGCCCTCCTTGTCGAAGCCGACGAGGAATTGCTTGCCCGTCTCCTGCTCGATGGAGATGTAGTCCGGGGTGAGGTCCTCGTCGATGCCGATGCCGTAGTCGCGGCGCCAGGCGAGGGTGGTGAGCAGCCGCTTCTCCGACTCGGCTTCCTTCCACTCGGTGGCCCGGAGAAAGCGGAGGACACACTCGCGGGTCAGCCAGAAGCGCTCCGAGTCGCGCAGGGGTCCTGTCTTGCCCTCCTTTGTGGCCTTGATCTCGGTCCAGGCCTTGATCTGGGCAAGGAGCCAGTCGTACTTTTTCTGCTGGTCCTCGGTGAGGGGCTCCGCTGGCGCAGGCTTGCTCTCTGGGGTTGGCTGGGGAAGAGGCGTCTGGAGGGGACCGGCTACAGCCTTTTCCTGAGCGGCCGAGGTGACCTCGGCGGGTATCGTTGTGGCGGCAGCAGCCATTTTGGTGATCTGGCTGGTTGGCTGGTGCAGTCGGATACCCGAGTTGGAAATATTGACCGCCTCAAGCTTCAGGGGCGAGTCAGTCACCGGGCTTGGAGGTGACGTTCCACGGAAGACCCTGCGCGTTTGCAATGGTGCTGCGAAGGACAAGTCTTGCTCAAACACACAACCGGCAATGTCTCTTTGGGTATTACGAGATCAGAATGTATCGTGACAAGAAGAAGGGGTTGATGCTGACATGGCAGTCTCATCTCATTTCCGTCGGGTCGAGTCGTGATGTTGAAGTCCGTACCGGCCAATCGGGCATGTAGCCGCTTATCTTATCTGGCTGCAATCTCAGGTACCATCTCCTCTCGGTCAGGGCCCTTCCCCACCAAGGTGAACCCCCCCTCACCGAGCCACATGTCTTTGTTGACCGAAAGCCCAGCCTCCTCCCTGAACTTTGTTTCTCGAAGGTCTCTCGTGGCGCTCGCACACGACGATCTCTTCGCCTATCCACGTGTCCCATACTCGGATCCGGGCCACCCCGGGCGGCTTGACTATCGTTATTAAGACACGCCATCAATCCCCGCCCTAGGCTTCGGGAGCCTTCGTTTCCGTGACGAGTCGGTCCCCTTGCGTCGCCGGAACTGCTGCCATCCGAGGCTATGGCTGCAGCCGGACCCAATCCCGGCCCTTCTACATGCCACAGCGCTGCTCTTCCCGCTCACACACTAGCCGTTCTACCGTCCATCTATTGTTGACAAAGGTTTAGCAGAACCAGGGAAACCTTTCAACCTCGACCAACCATCACCTCGATCCGCCCGGCTGGATGGGATTCGGGCTCCTCTCCTCGACCACGGACGGCATTGTGGATTATTCACATTCTCCGGGACCTGCGGCTTCCATACAGGAATGAGAGACATCCGGTCCACGTCTACTTTGCGGCGCCCCGGCTACCTGCAGGTGGTATACATATCACACCCAGACCTCATCCTCAACTCAACGGGCGCTTCCCCCCTAGTCGATGGTGCCAGGATCGAGAAATGAGCGCATCGAATCCTTCACGCCATCTGCTCCTCTTGGCCGTCCCGGGTCGAGTCTCTCCTTTTTTGTTCAGTACTTAGGACCACCGCTGCCTATCGAGTCCCTTGGGCTTAGTCTTGATCTTGGTCTTCGTCTTTGAGAATCGATCCTTGGACAGACATGTTCCCCTTTTCGAACTTTACAACGATGCAGCGCAACGGACACAGAAACGGACGGGGCCGAGCCTCCTCGCCTACGCTGAACATGGACGGCCCTCTTTCTCTGTCGTTGATCCCTCTTTCGGTCGTTGGGCTTCTCATCGGCCTTGTTCTCTTCCTTGGTCAGACGGATGCTTCGCCCATCCAGTGTCAGACAGATGATCAGGCCAATATTCTCCACGACCTATTCCCAAACAACGCCACCGGGAACTTCAACGCCACCATTGTTGTCATACCCATCACGTTGGACCTGGCCAGGAAGATCATCCCGTCGTCGTACAAGATCCTCGAGGCCGCCTACCGCTCGCTGCTCCCCGACTTTCCGGCAGACAGCTATCCCGTCATCATCCAGGCCGGACATGACCATGATATCCGGTACATGGAGTACTCTATTCCGGACTTTAGCGTCAGTACCACCCCAATATCTTCCACATGTGCCCATGCTGACCATCAACAGAGAGTCGGCTTTGAGTTTCCCTTCCTCGACCTCCTCGGCGACGGCTTCTCTTCCTTCAAATGGGCGCCGGAGCAGATGATCACCGCTTCGAACCCGGACGCGATATCCGGCTCCCGGGAGTACGGAACCGTCGTCTACCCATCCACCTTTGAGCCCGAGTGCAACGCATACGCCCGAGACGGGGATGGAACGTACTTCCGCGCCCAGTCCGATCTGGCACACATCGCTCTCTCATATACCGCATCCCAATCACCATCATGCGGCAAGGGTGTCATACCCATCGATTTCTTCAAGAACGTTACGAACCAACCCATCTTCGTCAACGGCTCCTCGTGCTGCGATCACACTCGCATCTATGATACCCCGCTGTCGCTCGGTCAGCATGCCCCAGTACGCATACAGGCCAGCATAGAGGCCAAGCTTGGTCCTTTCGGCACCCCCACGAAGTTTGACGGCGTTCAAGGCATTCAAGTCATGGCGCCTTTTATCGAGAACAACTATGTCTCTTGCGAGAGCCTAAAGGGAGATAGACCAGCACCGCCGGTGCCACAGATTCAGATGCTCCGTCAGAGGGGCCTGTAGATGGGCGTTGCATAATGAGTACATGATTGATGATCTTGAGATGACGATCACTTCCAGACCGATAAGCTCTGCACCTTTTTATCTTGCGTTCTTTTCACCGCCCCTGCAGAGAAATCAGTCCTCTTCTGGAGTATCACGTCAGCCTGGTCGCCAGATGGGGCAGGTCAGCTTACCTGCTGCTCGTCTCTTCACACCCATGCAGCCCTACGTCTAACCAACATACCAGATAGCTTTTGGACATAAAGTCTTCAAGAGTCGCTGCCATTCCACCAAGCAGGGTTCGTCCATCAACATGGTCGCATCGCAAATTCGCCCAACATGATTATCAACCTCGGCAATCCTTGGATCGTGGCGGCTGTGGCCTCAACATCACTGGCCGTCTACCTCTACCATCGTCTCTCGTACTACCGACTGCGGCAATATGCCCATTTCCCTCAACATAAGCCCTCGCTCCTCCTGGGTCACCTGGGCGTTCTCGACAAGTATGGGAAGCACGTCGTCAACGGTGGCCGAAAGACCGATGCTTCCGACGAATTTTGGCTCAGCCTTTGCCGCGACCTGGGCAACCCGGAAATATTCTACAGTGATTTGCGTCCCATCCTGCCGCCCATGCTCACCATTCGAAGCCATGCCGTGGCAGAGCAAATCTCCAAGCAATCCAAGCTTTTGCCCTACGGTGCACCCAAGTTGGCCAAGTTTGACCATCTTGACCCCTTGGTTGGGCAGCACTCCATCATCCTCATGAGCGTAAACATCCTTAAGAGTCAGCACTGGACCTTGCTACATGTAGAGTACTGACGTTCTATCAGGGCAAGAAGTGGAAAGACATGCGCCGCCGCTTCAACCCCGGATTCGCCCCGCAGCATCTCTTGTCCCTCATGCCCTTGATCACCAACATGTCCAAAGGCCTCATCGCCAAGCTAGACAATGCAGCTCGCAACGGCGATATCTGCACTCTCAACCCGCTTCTCACAAGCTTGACACTGGATATTATCGGTGTCGTGGCCGCCGACATGGAGCTCAACGCCCAGGGACCCGTCGAAAAACAACACAGGCTCGTCGCGGCATACGACACGCTCTTGGAAACGTACACGCCCGAAACGGGAAGCATACCTTGGTGGCTCGAGCCGCGTGTCCGCTACCGTCGTCGGGTATTGGCGCGTCAAGTCGACGAGCATCTTCGGCATCAAATTGTTGACCAGTTCCACCGGATGAAGGGCAACGACGGAAAGACAGGTCGTGACGTCCTTAGCCTGAGCTTCCAAGATGTTGAAACTCTCACTCCCGAGATCACCACGGAGACCGTGGATCAGATCAAGTCGTTCTTCTTCGCCGGCCACGATACGACTAGCAACACTCTGCAATGGGCCATTTACGAGGTTTCGCGCCACCCGCGCCTTCTCGAGGCTGTTCGTGCCGAAGCCGACGCCGCCCTCGGCACGGATCCGGACCCCAGCTCCGTGCTTGCAGCCTTTGATACGCGGGCTGAGGAGATCCTCAGCTCCATGCCCTACACCCTGGCCATCATCCGCGAGACACTGCGACGCCACACGACAGCTGGCTCGGGACGTGAAATCCCCAAAGGTACTGGCTTTTACATCACCCTCGCTGACGGAAGCACCGTGTGCGTTGACGGCCTGACCCTCTTCCTCTGCCACGACCTTTTGATGCTCGATGAAGAAGTCTACGGCTCCACGGTGTGGGATTTCGTCCCGGAGCGGTGGATGACCAAGGAGCAGGCCGAGGCGGCAGCGTCACGGGCGCGGACGGAGGAAGAACGTCGCATGATTCTCGAAGCGAATGCTGTCGACGTGCCAGCGTCGGCGTTCCGTCCTTTTGAGCGGGGGCCGCGCAACTGTATCGGCCAGGAGCTGAGCATGATCGAGTCGAGGATGATCTTGGCGCTTGTGGTACGGCAGTATGATTTTACGAAGGTTGACCTTGGAGCGCCGACGCTGGGTGGTGATGGGAAGCCGCTGGTGGATGCCAAGGGGAGACATGTCTCCGAGACGGAGACGTATGGTGTAAGTTTGATGATGACTGACGGCGATTATTGATCGAAGCTGACATGGTGATAGTATCGAAAGGGGACGGCTGGGCCGGTGGATGGGATCAGAACGAGGGTTTACTTCAGGGAGGGATTTGAGAGATAGCCTGGTAGGTGTGTTGGTGCCATGACATCACCCGAACTATGCTCGGGGGTCAGTATTGTCTCTTTCCGGACGATGACACTGCTCTTGACCATTTCTGTTACGTTTGTATCCAAATTAGGCAAATGGTTCTTCTGGTAGGGCTTCGCGAGCAACAAAGTTCCCCGACAGAATCATCGTCTCTGTCACTGGAGTCCAGCAGGAGTTCATTCCGGACCCTCGGACCAGCTCTGGCCGGACTAACATCACCATTTACGGCCCGAAGTTTGTCTGTAGCTCAACAGTAGCGCAGTCAACATGAACAAGCGCCATAAATTCATGACGCCCACGTCTGTTCGGAGAGTTAGCTGCGGCAAGACGGCACCTAACCACCGGGAAGGACCCTTAGAAGTCTGTACACAGATCTCAACCGTCCCTTTGAACCTTGTCTGTGCCGACCCGGCGGAATGACCCGTGTTCCGTCATTTAAACGTGACATCATGGTAGACATGTTCAGGATGGCCGGCCCGTAGTTTTGCACTTAGTGAAGTTCATTATTCTCGACGACAGCCTGGATGAACTTCTGCCGCATTGCCGCATCCAGCTGAACACCAGACCAGCTATCAACCTGCCTCACGGTAGCATAGAGCCAGCTGTAACAGAGATCCCAGCGATAAATGACGAAGCACATCCAATAGACCAAGCCAGAGACCTGGTATCTCGACATAATGGCCACATCGCTTGCAGGCTGACCACTAATGAAGAACCCACCGGCTGCTCAACAGAAGACAGGTACGTTTTGGCTGTAGACTTTTAAATTCCCCCTCCCCTTTCTGAGCTCTCCCGCAGAAACAGGCTCCAAATGAAGTTTCCCTAAAGGATGTCGTTGTCTGGGGCCGTTTCCCCCGCCGTCCAATTCAACCGCTAGCCGACGCCCTACCCGGCACCCCCTATCCGAGCTGACCGTCCGGAGCCTCACAAAACTCGGCCGGCTCCCCGCTACGGTAGCCAAGCGCCCTCCCGAATTCCCGGGACGCGCACCCATGACGATGAATCCCGGCAACTCGGCCGAGGAGGTGACCGCGACTTCCAATTCGGGTGCTGTGATTTCGAGCGACTGGCCTTTCTTGGAGCTGGGCTCAACATGGGACGATCTCCCGGCGGAAGACCCTGACGTCTTGGTTTGCCGATCACTGACGCTGCTGGGACGATGACTTCCTAGTGGTTACCGAGTGTTTGTTTGGTCTTGTCGCTAGGAAGACAGGGGTGACGCAGCATCGCTTCATCGCACTTGGTGGTTGAACTGTCGGCCAAAGCTTCCGCAAAGCTTCCGTATCGCTCGGTCCCGAGTGGCAAGAGAGGACCCTTGGACCCTGGAAATGCGAGAGAAGATCGGCAACGGGATGGGAAGATCAGTCCATGGCTACTCCTCTGCGTCTATCGAGGAGCCAAAATTGTTGAAGGACCCCTTCTTTCTGCGGTCCAGACCGTTTTTTAGGGCCGATATGACGAAGGGCACGTCAGAATATGTAACCAATTGCTTACGGTCAACCGAGTAATCGGGTCGTAGGGCAAAGTCTGGGGTTGGCCGACGAGTGAAGATCAAACCCTCCTTTGGGGGTGACGAAAGAGGCTTCTTCATTTGTCTGTTGAGGCATGTGAGAGCTAAAGCATACGATGGCTTCATACGAGACTCAACAGATTCAACAGATTCAACAGAGCGTCTTTCAGCTGGCGAAAAAGTATAGAAGGGGCAGCATGCGGCCTCGAAAACCCGATTTCTTTCTCCTCATCCAGCAACATCCAGCAGCACTTGAAGACAGACACCGAAGACAGAGTCAACCAGCTCTACTATCACTCCTATCCTCCCACCCACCCTCAAAAACATCATGACCCAGATCACCAAGATCCTCGCCCTCGCCACCGCCCTCCTCATGGCGGTGCCGGCCTCGGGCGCTCCCCTCCAAGCCCGCCAGCTCGCTGGCGAAGGCAACGCTTGCAGCTCTCTGCTGTCGAGCACCGACAATGGCGTCGGATACGGACTCGAGAATGCCGAAGACAACACCGCCAACCTCCTCAAGGGCGGCGCCGGTGGTGGTGTTCCCAAGATTGGGCGCCGCCAGGGCGACAAGATCGCCAACGGAGCATCCAACTTGCTCAACGCCGCGGGCCAGCCTGTCGCTGCCGGGTTTGTCAAGACCTATGGCGATAACATTGACGGGCAGTTGACGGACGATGCCACCAACGCCGGAGCGCAGCTTGGCGCTGATGAGGAGGGCATGCTGGAGAGCATTGGATCGTCGATCCCTTAACCTGGTGGGGTTTATTCACGGATGGGTTAATGGGAGGACAGGAGAATAGGAAGTTTTGGGTTGCTTTCCTAGTCTTCTATATAATTAGGTCATGATGTTCTCGTAATATCAACTCGTCTTCAATGTCTAAATGCCCATGGCGCCCCAACTCCTTCCGGCTGAATAGTTTAGAAAACAGGCGAATCAATCTCGTCGACGACCTGAACCTTGATGCTGCCGTTCCGCGGGTCGGATGACAGGGCCAGGGCCTCACGGGCCTGCTCGAGGGGGAAGCGGTGTGTGATGAGTTTCTTGAGGTCGAGGATGCCACCGGTGAGGCACTGGATGCCCGCGGGCCAGGTGTCGCGGTAGCGGTTGATGAACTCGAGCTTGATCTGGGAAACAGATCAGTCAGCGACATGCCTCAGCTTTGGACAAGACTATTGGGGGACTCACCTCTGCCAGGGAAATGTGCATAAATGGCAGGTTGTTGACAATCTCACGACCAACACCAATCACCATGACGGTGCCACCGCGGCGCACGGTGTAAGCAGCGGTACAGATACTGCTCTCGATACCGGTGCACTCAAGGACGGTGCGGGGAGCGACATACTCGCCGCCAGTCTCCTGGGAACCAGCGCCAAACAGAGCGCGGATAGCGAGACCGTTCTGCTCATTCGACAACTTGGGATCGATCTGGTAGGTGATGACCGAGGGGACAAACTCGCGAGCAAAAGCGAGGCGCGAGGGCTCAATGTCGGTAATAACAAGGGGATGAGCGCCCGAGGCACGGGCGGCAGCGAGAGTGATGAGACCGATGGGACCGGCGCCACAGATGACGGCACCGACGCCGAGAGACAGTCCTGTGGTGCGGATGCCGTGCATGGCGACGGAAAGGGGTTCGAGGAGGGCGCCCTCTTCGAATGAGACATTGTCGGGGAGCTTGTGAAGCCACTTGGCCGGGTGGACCTTGTAGCGCTGCAGAGTGCCCTCGTAGGGGTAGACGCCTGCGAACTGAACGTCCGCGCAAAGATTGTAGCGACCATCCGTGCACATGAAGCAGTCGTTGCAGGGCACGCCGGGCTCGACGGCGACGCGGTCACCGGGCTTGAGGTTGCGGACGCCCTCGCCGACGCGGAGGACGATGCCGGCGGCTTCGTGGCCGATGGTGCAGTCGCCTTCGAAGACGAGGGAGCCAATCTTGCCGGTCTTCCAGAAGTGGATGTCTGAGCTGGGGGGGTCATCAGCATGAGCATGAGAAGGAAGCCATGGGGTGGAAAATAGGGAGCTTACCCGCACACGCCGGTGGCCTTGATGTGAAGAAGGACTTCTCCTCGCTTGGGCGCCAGGACGGGAGCGTCAATGGCCTTGAGGTTGTGGTCGGCGGTGACTTGGAGCGCGGGGTTCGGGAGCGGCGCGACGAGGGTTTCGGGTGTGCCGTTGAGGATGGACTTTGCCGCCGCTACGGGGACCTCGAGGGGGGTTGTGGTGACGGCCATGGCGAGATTTTGGAGGCAGCAAAGAGGCTGTCTAGACTTTCTGAGGATAGAATCTTTGTCGGGATGAAATTCTACGAGGTCTCAGGGTCTGTTCGATTGAGCTGTGAGGAGGGGCATTCGGACATTCTTATGGTGAGCGCTTCGCATTTCCGAATGCGGCAAGCGGCGGATGGACCGACATCGCGGGTCGCCACTGGAGGGGAGGTGCGGACTAACCCCGGGGCTGGGTCTGTTCGGCTGAGGATGGATGGTTGAGAAACCCCGAATGGAGATGAGCCAAAGATATTCGAAGACGGTGATGAGAATCTTTTGGGATGATGAAGGCATTCAAGTTGAAGGACGGCTGTAGCCGGTCACTGCATTTGCGACATTGACCTCCTGCTCTCAAACTCTCTGTCTGTCCAAGTCTAAGAACTCCCTCTGAATCCTTGCTCCGAGACTGCTGACTCGCTACTGTCGGCCGACCGCCCGGCATTTTCGCATCAACGACAATGGTCACAAGCCCGGAAGCGCATTTCTTTTCCCCCCTCCCCTCCAGCGAATCCCGAAAGCGCCTCGACGGAACGAACTGCAGCCAATCACTTCCCCCAGATCTAGCGGTTAACCTCGCCCCATCGAGACTGGCGCGTGGGGAAGACCCCCGACCCCTGTTGCCGCGGCTTCAACCCACGAAAAGTCCAGCCCCGGAGAATCCCTCTCTCTCCCCGCCCTCCGTCCCGTGTCTTTCATCCTTCCGAATTTGACTAAAATATCCCCTCCAATTCCCTCTCCACGTTCCCACGCGCTTCCCCCCCGCCATCCGCCGCGGATGAACCACCACCACCATGACGGCCGCTGATGACGAGCCCGGCAAGGCAAAGCACAAGAGGACCAGGACCGGATGCATGAAATGTCGCGTGCGACGTCGTAAATGCAAGCTCGGCCCGCCCCGTCCCTCCATGTTCTTGCTCATGTGCTGACTGACGTCCCTTCTCAGGCGATGAGGGAAAGCCGCGGTGTCAAAGATGTGTCGATGGAGGCTTCGACTGCCAGTATGGGCCCCGCCTCACGTTTCTTGACAAGAATGTCATGACCGTGTCCGGTCCGGCAACGTCCACTGCTGCCAGTGACACCACCACCGCCGCCGCACCGCAGTACGCCCGTCTTCAGGTCCGTACCACCATGGCCTCCTCTACCCCAGGTGGTCCCCGTACTCACCATCTGTAGTTCGTCGGACCGGCCGGCACATCATCAACACCCCCCGCCGAGGGTGGCCGGCCCACGTCGCCCGTCAGCTCAGAGACCCTCCCCTCGCATGACGCTCCCCCAGAATCCAAGCTCCCGATCCCAGACATCCAGCACCCGCCACCACCAGAGCCACAGGTCGTCTTCCAGGATGACACGGCCATGCACGACTGGCCTTCCAACCCCGCGCCCATCACTCCCCAGACCCCAAGCATCGCGCCGCCCCGACCCGTCGCCATTGCTCTGGGTACCTCGCCCAAAGACCCGGCCTACGAGACCGCCCTCAACGTCCTCCTGTCCCTCGGCAGTGACATGCCCACGCCCGGCTTCCCAGGCTCGCCATCCGCCAATATGCATGCCCACCCTCAAGCCATGGCCACTCTTCAAGGCTCGCCGACAAGCAGCGGTCCCGCCGGTCTAGCCCCCGATCATACCCTCACCCAGGACCGCTTGCTCCAACTCCTTCGCTACTACCGCTATCAGGTCGCCCCCTGGCTCGACATCTGCGACATGGGCCAGTCTTTTGGCCTTGCCGTCGCCCGTCTCGCCGTGGACTCGGAGGGCACCCTTTCGGCCCTCCTGGCCCTCGCCTCGCGAACCCAGCACGATGATGGCCATGCCGCTGCCAACGACGCAGACTACCTGGACGCACTATCTGAAGCTTCAATACTGCGCCAGCAGGGCCTCGACCCCTTTTCCGACGCCCATCTGGCACAGGTCGCGTTCGCAACGACGTGTCGCTTCGTCACGGCCATCCCGACTGCCTGGCAGAGTCCTACCAGCGCCGTTTTTGGGGAACACTTTCTTGCAGGTGCACTCGAGCATGCGGGGACCAAGATGAGGGCATCTATTCTGACTCTGCTGTTACGGCTTGGTGGGTTTCCGTTTGAACATGAAGGTCTTGCTGCCTGCTAACAGCTACAGATCTTGCGGCAGCCATGATCAACGGTTCCACCGTTTCTGTGCCCGATCAAGTCGGTTACATGCCAGACACGCCCATGACCCCTGGATCTTCCCATGGGGACGACTCCATGTTCCGATATGCCACTGATGCCCTCCTCCTCTGCGCCAGGGCCGTCAGCTTCCACGCGTCGCCATTTGCTCCTCAGGCCCCTGGCGCCGAGGGCGCGCCGGCCACGCCTGTGCAGAGATGGACGGCCCTGAACGACGCGCTGGCGGCGTGGTACGCTGGGCGACCGCACGAGTTCCGGCCCATGGCCGAGATGGAGGGCGAGGAGAGCCTATTTCCAGTGGTGCTCTTCACAAATGGCGCCGCCGTGCTGGCTAACCAGCTGTACCACACGGCCATGCTACTGTTGCTACAGAGCCGGCCTCGTACGTTACAGGCAGCCGCGCGCAAGTCGTCGGCCGCCTCGCACTTGTGGCACGCCCAGCGCGTGTGCGGTATCTGCCTTAACAATGACCGCCGCGACAGCTGGGATCTGTGCCTGGTGGCGTCGCTATTCCTGGCGGCTCAACGACTGACGTATGAGCCGCAACAGCGTGCCATCCTCGACTGCTTGAACCGCGTGCGCATAATCACGGGGTGGAACCTGGGAGGGTTCGCCGTGGAGCTCCAAGAAAGCTGGGGCGGGGGGTGAGAGGGAAGTTTCGAGATGTAGTTTGGCCAATACGGCCACACACTTTTTTCTCACATAACGGCAGCGGCCTCCCTTCTTGGGGCCCGCTTCACCTTGTAACCCCAAGCAGCCTCAAGGTCCTCGATGCGCCAGCAGGTGCCCCAGCCGGTCATGGCCTCGATGCTGCGAATAAGCTTGACCAGCAGTTCGTGTTCCGACTTGTGGCTCAGCAGGCGACCAGCAACCCAGAGGGGCTGGATGGCGTTGTTGAGGCACCCCTGGTGAGGGTTGGTGAGGGAGAAGCCGCAGATGCGCTTTGCATGCCAAATGGCCGAGCCGGTCAGGCCGAGCTTGAGATTAAGTGGCTTGGGCATGGTGTCGAGCAATAGAACGCAGGCCGTGTGGTAGAGCTGGTTGGAGGAGATGGCGGCCCAGTGAAGGCAGAGGATCTGGGGAAAGGGGGTGCTCTGGATGGTCTGCACGGGGAGCAGCTCCGGCGGGCGATCTCGCTCCCAGGACTGGAGGTCTTCCCAGAGCATGAGCCAGCGGTCTGTGAGGGTCTGGGGGCTGCAGCCATCGGTATCGCCAAGCTCGAAGAAGCGGGTTCGGTCGGCAACAAGCTCGCAGACACGAGCGCAGAGGTAGACGGCGTAGTTAGCGTACATGTCAGGTGACCCGGCCTGACGGAAAAGATCGCGAGCAGTGTGGTGCGGTGTGCCGTGTGGAAGCCACTTGGCAGGCTGGAGGAGGGTGTTTTCGGTGCCCTCGGAAATAAGAGCGCCGCAGAGATCTATCAAGAGTTAGTCGATGAATTGATACAAGGAGGACTTTCCCTACCCATTCTAGCATAACACCAAAAGACAGCCTGGAGCAGACCGCCGCTAAAGCCGTGCACTGCAAAAGAGTCGAACAGAGCAGCGCAGCCCTCGAGGTGCTTCCTCCAGTCGTTGGCACTGGCGGACATCATCTCCAGACAGCACAGGACGGTGCAGATGGGGATGATGTCCGGGTCGCGGGCTTGCAGGAGCGGGGTGAGCAGACGAATAGCCTCCTGGTAAAGCTCGAGTGAGTCGAAAGACTGTTGTTTCCCCTCTCGGCGCTCCATCTGTCTAGCAGAGAGGGCGAGAAGAGCGTACAGCAAGGCCGGGGCTCGGCGGGCACGGACGGGCATCTGGATTCCAAAAGCGCGGGCGCTGTCAAACATGTCAAGCCAGGGGGCGACTTGGCCGACATAGTTTTTGAGATACTCGAGACGGCGGCCGGTGGCGAGGATGGTATTTGCGTGGTTGGGGGAGGGGCCAGCGGGTGAGGGAGCTGTGAGAGGAGCAGCAGCTGCTGGAGTGGCGGCAGTGGCGGTGGGTGTTGCTTCTGGGGTTGTCTCGCGGGTGGGAGGGGCTGTTTGAGCGGTATTGAAGATGAGGCAGCGGAGTTCCTCTTGGTAGGCGAGATACCCGGGGTCAGTGACGAATTCGTCGAGACGCCAGGATGAGGCGGGGGAGGTTGATGTGTCGGAGAAGAGGTGCTGGGTTGCTGGGTCGAGGACGGAGGAGGAGCCGGCGCGAAGGGCGTGGGGGGATGTTGCGTCCGGGAGGGGGGTTGATGTGGAGGGGAGAGGGGTGGAGGGGGATTCTTCGGCGGTTGTTGCCGAGGAGAGGATTCTCATGATGTCCATGGTTGTGGTGGTGTGTGGTTGTGTAGGAGCGGAAGTTCAATTGGGGCTGAAGAGGAGGAACACAGGCCGGGGCGCGCTTGCATGATGGACCTGGTGGATGCTGCGGGGTCTATGGGGCGAAATGTCACCTGCCTGAAGATCCTGCGGCGGTCGAGGCCGGATCGGCGGCGTGCGGGGAATTTAGCGGGAAAGGCCCTGAAGGCCCTGAATCTTGCCCCTGAAAATGAGCCTTGGAGGCCGAGCTGTTTTCTTCAAGTTGGTCAGCCCCTGACTCAAGCAGCATCACAAACCAACACCACGATCATGATGCTGCTGAGATTAGGATCAGTTTTCGCTTCTATTTCACATGGTACTTGTACAAGTTATTTTACATCAACGGCCGCTCACTCCGACTCGGACTCCTCCTCCTTAACCTCCTCCTTGACATCAGGCTCGTCCTTGACACCATCCTCCCCCTTGATGTCCGGCATCTCAGGCTTCACCCCCTTCGCTCCCTTCCTAAAAGCCTTTCTCAACTCACATTTCCCCAAATTCTTCCCCCCCGCCCGGCACTCCTCACACTTCTTCCCATGTCCCACCAGCAAAATATGCAACCCATACTTATCCTCATCCGGGATTCTCACATCAAGATGCGCATACGTCTCATCCCTCGTCGCCGACGCTGGTCGCCATCCTAACAACCCCGTGATACGCCACACGTGCGTATCAACAGCGAAGCTCTCCCTTCCCAAACAGAAAAGCAGAACGCAGCTCGCCGTCTTGGGCCCGACGCCGGGGAAGCCGATGAGTTCGCGCATGGCGTCGTCGTCGCTTGCGGAGAACAAGTGGTCGAGCGAGTAGGACCCGTGACGCTCGTGAACCGCTGCTAGGAGATTCGTGATGACTTTGCTCTTGACGCCCGCGAGGCCGCCACACTTGATGGCTTCTTGAAGCTTGGCGGGGCCACCGGCGGCAATGGCCTCCCATGCATCGCTGCCGCCGTAAACGGCATCCATACTGCGCTTCGCTCTGGTTGAATTGGTGTCGCTTGTGTTTTGGCTGAGAATCGTGCGGACCAAGGCGTCGAGCACTGAGGGAGAGTCGCCACAGCCGGCGCGAGAGGTGGGTGCCTTCACCTCAGTCGGACGCTTCTTTACGCCGTGGAGAGATGACAGGATGCGGTGGGCGAGACGGGCCTCGTCTGGTGTTGGGTGTGGGAAGTCGGGGAAGGGGGACTTGGAGGCATATTGCGCGTAGGCTTTGAGTTTCTTGGACCGGAGGGCGTCTGGGGTTGATGATGGTTTGGAGGGGCTTTTGTTGGTTGGTGAGTCGTCAAGCTCCTTCTTAACCGCCTTGAGTGGTGTTTTGGGGGATGTCTCTCCGTCGTCTTCCGTCTTGATACGCTTCGCTGGGGGTTCCCGAGCTGATGTCTTGCGCTTTGCGGGTGCTGCCTTTTCTTGCTTGACTGGAGGACTGCTTCCGTTTGACACGGTGGACGCCAGCCTGGCGCTTGAACGAGTTGTGCGGGCCATTCTGAGTGCAATCTTGAGCATAAAGTGGCAGTAAAGATGAGGTCCTCGTCTGTGGTGTGCTCGAAGAGTGAAGCAATGGGTAAGGTTGAGGCGAGAGCTGGGCGAGTGGTGATGTCACAGATCTACCCGCGTGGGCCGTGCTGCCAGGGGTCGAACTTTGGCGCTTCTATCGTCGTGATGTGAAAATATGCAAATTGTACGACGTCTAATGTATCAAAGCAATCGATCTTTGATGAAAAAGCGAACCGTGGGTAGGGAATGCTGGTGATGATTCACCATTTTGGCTGGGAAATGAGGGAGATGAGGCGAAGATCCTGGGCCAGCCGATTTCGTCAATTTGGGTGGGCGCTGGCAGATGACTGCCGCCAACTGCCTACGATGATTACGTGATCATACAGAGACCCCCCGGCTGGTCCCGTCGCCCTCCCTCTCCGCATCTCAACACCAGAATCCCACATCACCAAATCATCAACACCTCAAGCGGGCTACATTTCGCCTCGAGTGATTCAAATCATCGCAAATCAATTGATATCCAAGAAAGTATGTACCAGACTCAAGGACTGTACCCAAATTCAACCATACCCAGAAATCGTCATCATGTACGCATGTCGGCCAACGTCTCCGTATCGCTCGACCGGTAACTGGCACCATCCCCAACAAGCGTGTCCTTGTCCTTGTCGTGCTCCGAGCTGGTCCTCCGCCCCCCGAACCGTTCCGCCGGCCAACCCTGCATCGTCCAGCCCTCTTCAACCACGTCACCGCCCATGATCAGGGTGTGCTCCAGCAAACAGCTGCCATTCCGCATCGCCGCGCCGCTCAGCAGCCGGCTACCCGTGCGCAACACGCACCCATCGCCCACGGCCAGGCGGTTCAGGTCAAACTTGCCGCGTGTGTTGATGTGACCCACGACACTGGCGTCATCCACTACCACCCGATTACCCAGCTTGATCAAGTCTGGCTCGGTGAACATGAGGCTCGGCCGCCCGTTGGCGAAGAGCGCGCAGTTGGCACCAATGTCTGCTCCCAGGGCGCGGAAGTACCAGACGATCCACTGCGTGCCCGTCAACATGCCCAGGATTCCCTCGCCGCGGTAACAGTGTCGCCGCAGCCGCTCGATGGACAAGAAGAGCTGCCATCGTTGGCAGTACGGCGACTTGTCCCAGTCGTAGTTGCCCGGCACACGACGTCCGAGCAGCGCCCACTTGGCACCAATGACAACGGCGAGAGCGACAATGGCATGCAGCGTCGTCAGGACCGCGATACACACCGTCACCATGCCCCAGACAATGAGCACGTCGTGTGCCGTGTTGACACTGTCGACGCGGAATCGCAACACACGGTCGACGATCATGATGGACGAGATGTTGGGCACGTTCCAGAAGAAGGCCGTGAAAACGGTAAGGAAGGTCGAGTATAGGAAGATGACGAACGGGCCGAACACTCGATACGGCGCTTGTTTGAGGTAAAAGGCCCGTCCAAACGGCGAAAAGGTGCGCTTCTCCGGCACTTGAACCTCGTTGAAGTGTTCCTCGATCTTTTTCTTCATGTCATGCCCATGGGGATCGCTGTTCTGAGGGTCGACCAGCGTAACCTCGCTTGCCGCGTGGGGGATTGGAGGACGCCGCCTTGCTTCACCGACTCTGGTCGCCGTCCTCGAGCTGCCCGTCGTGAGGCAAACGGCGTCGCCGGCCTTGGAACCGACGTAGGTATCGCCAGGCGCGTACCTCTTCCCGCGACGCGTCAGAGCGCCGGACCCCATGGTGGTCTTCTCGCAGACCTCCACGCCCGGCAGCAACGTCACACGGTCGGCGATCATGGCGCCATCGCGGATCGTGACGGTCTCAGCACCGATACCGTCGGATGTGACAATGTGCGCGCGGGAGCCAAAGACAACATCGTCGCCAACGTTCAGCAGGTGGTAGTCGCCGATCGATGGCCCTGTCCCCGGCCAGTATACCCTCTGACCGACACGGGCGCCCATCATGCGCATTGCCACCGACGTCGCCTCATAGTGCTGGCCAAACATGCCCGTCATGTCGTGTAGCCGCGACACGGGTAGCATCGTCTTCATCAAGTGGCCCCTCCAAATGTCGATGTTGCCGCGGCCGTGAGCCGGACTCGGGCCCATCTTGCCATACAGACGGTCTAGAACACACTTGACGAGCCAAGCAAAGCCAAAGAGGATGAAAGGGCTGAACATGACGCGAAGCACCAGAGCCAGGTAGTGCCAGGCGACGCGGTGCGGCGTGGCGAACCACTTGAGGATGTCTCTCATCGGTGAGCGGCTGTCCAGCGGCTGGCTGATGACCATGCCGATGAGGCCGGCAATCCAGGGGGTCAGCGCAAGGAACCAACCGATCAGGGCGAGGGGGTAAGTGACGAATATGGTGAGAAGAATGTGCGGCTTAGGCGCTCGTTGTGCCTCCTGGTCGCGGAACGCCTCGTCCGCGTCATCCAGCTCCCAGCTGCTGCTATTGGGGCCCATGCAAGTGTTGGCTGGCACAACGGTGCCTGGAGCGATGATGCTCGCCAACCCGATGGAGGCATTTTCGCCAATAACGATACGCCCCAGGTACATGGCAGTTCCCATCTCTCCGGCAAACGGGCGGCAGACGCACTTGGACAACGTGACCCCGTCACGTATGTCGAGGAGATCGTACTCGCCGAGCTGTGCACCTGCAAACTTCACGCCCTGGCCGATCTTGGCTCCCATGAGGCGGTAGTATATGCTGGCCATCGTGTCGTTGATATCGAAGAAGCCTCTTCCGCAGAGGGACACAATCTTTTGCACGAGCCACCAGCGCGTATGGTAGGCTCCCCACATGGGATAAATGCCTTCGCGGTACGTCCCGATGATGGCCCATTTGGCCAGGATACCGACCCAAGGCGCCACGAGGCGCACACATAGCCGTGCGAAGAGGATGCACAAGACGAGGTTGAAGAGCCGTCCGGCCACTGACGCGTTGGTCGCCCACGATTGCGAGACGCTCATGCCCGCGAGGAATATCGTCCACTGGAATCCGCGCCGCATCGGATAGAAGACCACCAAGGGGAGCAGCTGGGTGAGCATGAGTAGTGGACGTGCCGAGTCGCGTGCCTCCCCGCATGCCAGTGCTGCCGCGCCATCGAGGCCGTACCCGCCGGAGCCAAGGGGCTGCTGCTGTTGTTGGTCTGCCGACTTCTTGGCCATCTCGTCGAGTTTGGCGGCGATGGCTTTGACAGTGCCTTGGCTAAAGACGACAGCAATGGGAAGCTGCACGCCAAACTCGGCGCGGATGGCGGAGAGAAGCTTCCCAGCGCGCAGGGAGTCGCCGCCGAGAGCGAAAAAGTCAACGGATGTGTCAATGTCGGCCACGTCGCAGGAGAGGATGCCTGCGAAAACTCGGGCGACACGTCCGGCGATGGAGCCGCCGCTCGATGCTGCCTGTTGCTCCTCCAGGGCGACTTGAAGCATGGCGTCGTCGATGCTGCCAAAGTTCGTTCGTGGGAAGGGCGCTTGCATGAGACATACCCTGCCAGGAACGAGGTAGCCGTTGAGCTGCTGCGCGAGGAGACGTTTGGCATGCGTCGCCCAGTCAGGCTCCAGGGCATCAGTGCCGTGCATCCTCGGGGCGAGATACAGCTCCAGAGCGCCATCTCCCTCGGGGACACGGAGGTGGACATCGAAACCAGATGGGATGACGGAGCGCAAACACCGCGTGATGTCATCGTGGTCCAGCCGGCACCGCGAAGCGGGGATCTTGACCGACAGCGGCGTGTCAGGCGGTGGACAGACGGCCTCCCAGTGGCGGTCGAGGTAAGAAGTGTCATTTGTGACTTCTGACATGTCCAGCCGCTCGGCCAGCTTGATACGAAGGACCTTGTTGTTGTTCTTGGGCAGGTCGTCCATGTAGACGATGACGAGGGGCCATTTCGCCTGTTGCAGGGACGAGCGCAGGGCGGCGTGGACGATGCGCAAATCGACGCGATGTTGGTGCGGCGGAGTGACCAGGGCGACGGCGACAACTTCCTGGAGCACGTCGTGGGGTACGGAGAAGGCGAGGGCTTGTGTGACGCGGCCGGCGAGGGGTGACCCGTCGAGGCGAGAAGCGGCCATGATGGCATTTTCGACTTCAAAGGGGGAGATGAGCTCGCCGCCACGGTTGATGACTTCTTTACTCCGGCCGGTGATGTAGAGGTACCCGTCGGCGTCCATGTAGCCCAGATCGCCCGTGTCGAACCAGCCGCGGGAGGTGAAGCAGGATGTGTCAATGGTGCCGTCGGGGCAGAGGTAGCCGGGGAAGACTGGTTCGCCGCGGACGCAGATGCGGCCGACTGTGCCGTTGGGGGGTTGGGTGTCTGACCAGTTGAGGATGGTGAGGTCGGGACCGGTGCTGATGCCTGATGTGCCGGCGCGGTCGAGCTGGTAGTCCAAGGGGGGTGTTGAGATGGGCATGCATCTGAAGATGAGTTATAGGATGATTTTGTGGTGTCTCTGGGGGTTACTCACTCGGTCATGCCGTAGCTTGGCAGTACGATACTCTTGAATGTGTCTCGTAGTTGGCAGGCGAGGGAAGGAAGTAGTCCGCCAGCGGCGTTGCAGACGAGCCGGATCCTGCTGGCTGCCAGAGCTTCGGGACGGGCGCCGGCGAGGATGAGGGAGTGCATTGACGGTGAGGCGTAGTACCATGTTGGCCGGATGGTCTCGATGACATCCCAGAAGAGAGTTGGGTCAAAGGCTGCGCAGCAGACTGTTGCGCCGCCGGAGAAGACTGGGGCAAAGATGTTGCGCACGAGGCCGCCACTGGGACTGTCAGGATCATGGTCTTGAGGCAGTTGGGAGAACTTACACGTGATAAAGGGGCATCATGTTCAGGCACGTATCACTCGGCTGCAGACCCCATGACTCGATGACGAAAGCTATGCCGGCAAGGATCGAATGTGTCGTCAGGGGCACGACCTTTTTCGAACCTGAAGTACCGCTGGTGAAGAGGATCAGGGCAATGTCGTCGGCCGTGTTGGGGTTTGGCTGGCACACGTCCTGGTAGCGCAGGGCTTTGCTGTCGTTACTGTAGAGGGTGATGTCGTCGGTGTGCGTCCACTCAACAAAGATGATGGTGATACCGGCCTCGGCGACCCAGGGGTCCGAGAGATGGAGGCTTTGGTACTCCTGGGCTGTGGTGAGGATGCATGAAGCGCCGCCTTGGAGGATATCGGACTTGAACTGCTCGGATCCTGCGGCTGGGTTGACGGGGGCGGCGATGTAGTAGGTCGTCACGGCCATGCAGACGGCAGCCATGAGGGGACCGTTGGGCAGGGCGATGGAGACGATGGGTTTTCTGGTGTCGGGGTTGATGGGGAGTGGTAGGGCAAAGTTGTAGATGAAGCTGCTGAGACCATGGTGGGTAATGAAGTTCTTCGGAGACGTAGATCGCAGTGCGGGCTGGTGGCTGGGTTTGATGAACTGAGCGAGAGACTGGTAGGACGATTTGATCATCTTCTGGGTTACGTCGACGAGCCATGCTGTTTCTTCGGATCGGTCTTCTGGGAGGTACTTGAGGATCCTGGTGTGGTGCTTGATGAGCTCGAAAGTGGGCCATGGGCCGGGAACCTGAAGGAGGAGGAGGTAGAGGAGTTGAAGTGGTCGATGGGAAGGGAAGATTGGCTCTGGGATGGAGGCGAGGAGAGATGTGCGATGAAGAGAGGGTGAAGACCCGGTGTAGGACTGAGAGAGGGTCCATGTTTGGAAGAGTTCTGTGGAGGGGATGGTGTCGGCTGGGAGGTCGTAGAACCGCAGGAGGGCGGCCGACATGCCCTCGTGGTCAATTCGCTGCATGATGGCGAGGAAGAATGGACGTCCAGTTGAAGTGTGAGGTCGCGTTAAAGCGCAAAGCGGCGCCCTTGAAGGCTGCCAGGGTAGTAAAGAGTGTTTGGTGTTGAGCTGGAGTATCGAATGTGGTGGGAGCTTCAAGCTCTGATATACTGATACCTTGATCACCTCCAAAAAGAGGTTCCCGTGTTCAACATCGCTTCAGTTGCCAAGAAGAGATGTCGTCGATAAGCTTGAATTTAGGGGAGGAAAGAAAGAAAAGAAGAAAGCGGGCTTGGCTCGGTGCCATCGGGCAGGCAGCTCCCCTCACTGGAATGGTGATCAGGGGAAGCCATCCGCCTGTCACATCGTGGTGTGCACCTCTACCCAAGTGAGACATGGGCGCGGCGAATAAACAAACCTCACATTCCTGAGCCTGCCGGACACCCGCTCATCATCAGGACGGCATCTATCTCTTGGCGTCGTTCCTCAAGTGAAGCCGGTCACGCACACGCCGAAATATGACCGATCGTTGCAAGTGGGTGGTATTGAAGCTTAGCACCACACCTTATCGTCGTAGTCAAAGTTGGGGAAGAAAGGGGGTAGTATCGCGATGATGGCCTCGTCGCATGTGCGCACCCCAGGTTTGTAGCAACAACAAATGGCCTTCTGGAATCCTGGGCGCCAGGGCCGCGCAAGACGCGACAGGCCAGTCTGGCCCAGGGGAAAGAAGCCCGACCAGCCTCGGCCTGTGGTGTCTCAGACCCGGCGGCGCGGGTGGTCCCATCAAACCGTCATGGCGGATAGGGCCAGACACGTCGTGAGGAATGTACCAAGGCGAGGCGGTAGGGCCACTAGGAGGAGATTGAGCCCCCACGGCGATAGGGTCCTTCGTCCAATGGTGAAAAGGGCCGAAGGTAGGGCCTGACGTCTTCAATGGCGAGAATGTCTTCTTGGCCTTGATTGTGAATAACGGCGAGCCGTTTGGATGAGGGGGGGAGGTTGACGCTATTGAGCGGGAGGGTTGGTGGTATTTGTCGGGGATTTAGGGGTGGTGGTGGTGGTGATGCTACCATAATGATCTGCAAGTGTCGCTTCATGTAAAGCTCCCATCTGATGTAGCCCGTTGACGACGCGTTACCAAGTGCATGTGACAGACATCACAACGTTGAAGATGTCAAGCCTTGTCTCTATCCAACACATTACCTCCGGTCCAAATGCCATACACATGACCTCCATCCCATGTTCTACCCGGGCCGTTGACGATGACCTTTCAGCCTTAGTTGAGCGGCTCAAGCTGTAGGGCGAGGAGACGGTTGTGCTCCTCCTGGGCCGCCGCCAGCCGGTTCAGCGCTGTGGTGTTGCGGTCCACGGCGGCGATCATGCCGGGGTCCGAATGGCTGGAGATGGCTGAGACCGCTGCCTCCATGGGGGTGGCTGCAGGAACCACTGCTCCCACTTCCGGGCCTGGGGCAGGATCTTCTTCGAGGCCTGGGGTGACTTCATCATCAAGTCTTGGACCAGCCTCCTCCCCCGTTCCTGGACCGATCTCCTGCCCCTCCTCCAGGCCTGGAGTGACTTGGTGCTCCATGTCGTCGTCAGACTCGGCCTCAACACCCTCCTGCTTGACGACCACCTGTTCCCCGTCTTCTTCTTCCCCTTCTTGCACCACCCGTATCTCGTCCTGGATCTCCTCGTCCTCCGACTCCTCCTTTTCTTGCGGTGCCGCCCGAGCCTCGTCCTGTACCTCCTCTTCCTCTTCCTGCGGTGCCACTGAAACCACATTCTGGATATCCTCCTGTACCTGCTGGGCATCCCGCTGAACTGGCGTCTTTTGGTTCACCACCGGTGTCCGCTGAACTGGCGTCTGTTGGCTCACCACCGGTGTCGTCATCCATCGTTTCTCCTCCCCGTCATCATCATCAAACTCGTAATCTGAAAGGGGATCCGTAGCGGGACCACGGACGCGGTTGAGAGATCTCATGGCACTCGTTGCATAGGTCTTGAGATACCGAGCCGCCATACGACCAGAAATACCTACTTGGGCGTGTTCTATAGCCTGGAAGGCGAGTTCGCTCGCATTCCGGCGAGTGTCACCGACCTTTGGAATCGTCTCGCACCTGCCGCCGTGGAGTCTGCGCGGCCGACAAATAGGCCCTACCTCGCAACAGACGACCTTGCCCTTCGCGATACGGGGGACGCATTGGACGCAGGGGAGACGCCGTATCACGCGCCGTTTAGGTGAATCAGGGGGTTTTGCGTCCTCGAGCGACTTTGAGCGACTGCGCCTCAGGGTGGTGGTGATGTTTCTGGGTGCGGGTCTGGCAGCCTGTACCGGTAGACTGTTGTCTTTGGACGGGGGAGGAGGAGGAGGAGGTTTTGAGGCCCGGGTGACCCTTCTATTTGCCGGGGGATTCGAGGGGGGCGGCATGTTTGCGAAGCTGCGGATGGATGATTTGTTGGGAGATGGCGATGGAGGGGAAATGATCGTTGAGGGGGTACGAACTCCAGCGCGTCCCGCGCGTCGCGTCGTGGTGATGACAGGGATAAACTCAATTGCTTTTTGACTTCATGACGTCCGAGTCAGGCCCGGCACTAACGAAGGGCTTGGGAAGCAGGTGACGCCAGCCGCCTCAGCCAGGTTCTTTAGAGGACGGGCAGACTGACGGGCCCCGAGCACGGTGACATGACGACAAGACATAGGGTTTGGTAGCAGATGGCTGGAAAGGATGTAATCAACGGGCTGGCGTGATGACTTGAACGGCGCTTCGGATTTTTCTGCCATAAACTCAGGCTTGGAGTCTGCAAGCTGGAGGATTTAGGCGTGAACAGGGCATCTAATTCTCCGAGTCCATCAGGACGGGCCACTGACCTGTTCAACGGCAGACAAGCTCCGTTTCAAATACAGCACCACATCTATTCTGGTACAACGTTGGTCGGCAGGAAGCTCAGACCGGTACATACATCATTGCGACCAGTCGATTTCCCTTGTGGTCTTTCGATGCCATTTCGATCACCTCGGCTTCAATGGATGATGGCTCGTCAGCCCCGACTCTGGCCAGTGGCATTTGGTCATTCGTGCTCAGTAGCAGATCATCTTAACGACGACCGGCAGTCAGGGCGTGGCGTCGATGGTTCAGACTGAAGTCGTCCAAACACTCACATTAACACCCAATGGAACGCATGGATGTCACCTATAGGGGCAGCAAGATCCGCGTCAGCGACATGGAGTCAACCTGCATCACCACAATCTATCCAGAGGGGTAGCTCGCCGTGCCCATCATGCGACATGCCTCGTCACGCGCAGACTGCGCAGTCGACGAGAAACATCAGACGAATTCCAGGCAGCAGAGTGTCATCCCTGCTTCCCCGACTTCAACGTCGGGGCCATCTACCGGTCACTGCCAGCACTGGCTTCACCCTTTTGGAATGGGTTGCCCAATGAGCACAGCCAAAAATACCGTTCTCGTCCCGACTCGCCACCACCCTTGTCCCTGACATTTCCATATAGCGTCCACTATGTATGAGGGATCGTCACCGTATTCTTTTCACGCTAGAGCTTCAACTCAGGGGCTAGCTGTTCACCATTGGTGTTGTTGACCAAGGACCATGAAAGAATAAAGAACAGACTGGATGGACGGGTAAAACAGGTTTGTGGCACCTCCAACGGCATCTCGTTCTCACTCTACAGAGCTGTCATTCGCTTCCATTTGCTCTACACCATCAAGATGCTCACCAAGCTGCTCTTCGCTAGCTTCATCGCCGCCACCACGGCGAAGCGCTGTGGAAACGCGCCACCGAGTCCCGAGGCTCGCTCAAGAGCACGCATCCAGTCGGCACGCTTTGGAAGCTCAAACAGAAACCAAACCGCCGAGCCTGCTGTCATTCCGACCTTCATCCATGTCATTGCCCTCAATGAGACGGTCGAGGGCGGTTATGTCAGTGTAAGTCAACACATCCACCACCATCTCTGGTTTCAAGCGAGCTGACACCCAGCAGGAGGAAGACATCAAAGCCCAGATGGACGTCATGCAGGCCGACTATGCTCCGCAATCCATCTCCTTCAAGCTTTTGGGTTTCAACCACACCATCAACGAAGACTGGGCCCAGGATCGCGATGGCGATACCATGAGGCGCACTTTGTACACTGGAGGCTACGATACCCTCAACATCTACATCCAACAGGATGTCGGCGGTGCTCTCGGCTACTGTACCATTCCCGGCGACTTCCCGCCCAACTCGACCAACTTTTTCAACGACGGCTGCACCATCTTGAGCAGATCACTCCCCGGTGGCTCCTTGGAGGGTTTCAATCTCGGAAGAACAGCCACACATGAGGTTGGCCACTGGCTGGACCTCCTGCACACCTTTGAGGGGGCCTGCACATCCGAGGGCGATGGTGTTGCGGATACCCCGGCTTCCCTCGAGGAGACCGAGGGATGCCCAGTTGGACGCGACTCTTGTCCTGATATGCCCGGCGAGGACCCTATCCATAACTTTATGGATTACTCTGATGATGCTTGCATGTCCGAGTTTACCCCTGGTCAGGGACAGCGGATGCATGCTGGCTGGCAAACACGACTCGCTGGTGCTGGCAAAAGGAAAGCCCGGGGGTAGGTGAGGAGAATCTGATAGACGACTGAAAATGATACCCATTTCCCATCGTGTAAACCCAAGGCGCCTGACAAGGCTCTGGTTCGCTGATGTCGGAATCAGTCGCCCATCCCCCTTTCCACACCAGCACTATCAATCATCATGGCTGCGCCTCCCCGAAATAACCTGTAACCTGCAGATAATCCACACATGGAGAAACGTGATAGGACAAAGGAGCGTCCACGTTATCGTATGCATGGAGGGACTGTAAGCGAGGGTCAACTGGTCGGGAGTCAGCAGTCCCAGTCGGGCAATTGGGATGGATGCGACATTTCCGTCCCCTCGACATCTTCCCCTCTTCATCATCCCGTCACCCAGTCCTTCACAGCGGCGCATAGCCATGGAAGCCGCCGGCTTTGCGTCGGCGATTATAACGTTTGTCGAGTTCTCCTACAAACTCGTCAACGGTTCCATCACCGCATACGAATCTGGAACAGGGCTGATTGACCAGGACGTCATTCGCGTCGTCAACGATCTAAAGGCAGCCACCAAGGCGATTGATGTGGCACCCATCAACGCATCATCTGGTCCGCACTGGGCCGAGCTGCGCGAGCTTGCACTCGCCTGCAACGCTCTGTCCAACGACTTGACCCTGATCCTACAGAAAGCTCAACGACGCCAGGATGGCAACAGAGCACTGCAAAGCTTTGGGGCTGCTTGGGCGAGCTTGCGATCATCCAAGGACGTCACGGAGATTCAAAGAAAGCTGAACGAATACCGAGCTCAGATCTTGCTGCGCCTCAGCCTCATTCTTGACGGACGTCAGCAGTGGATCGCGAAACAGTTGGAAGAGCTACACAGTGGTAACGCCCTTCACTTTCAACAGACAGTCGTTGAGTTTGAATCTCTACAAAGAACAATCACAAGGCTCGAATCCAAGCTGTCGAAGCAAGTCCTCGAGGATCAGCGGACATACGACCCCAAGCAAGACCATTCCGACTCACTTGCCGACATTCACACAGAACTCTCTCGCATCTCCAGTCTCATCAACATCAGCAACTCGAAGAACGCCGCAATAGAAGTTTTGGAGCGACTTCGCTTCGAGACTATATACTCCCGAATGGATCACATCGGCGATGGGGAGTTTCAGTTCTTTTCTTGGCTGTTCAACGATCACCAAGAGGGTTGCGAACCCGTCAATGACGAGCCGCTGTCCACCCGACGACATGAGGTCGACAAAATTACGGGCGAGGCGCGAAAAAGTGCCCATGCTTCCATCAAGCAGTGGCTCGAAGTCGGCGACAAAGTGCTGCACATCTCTGGCAAGGCTGGGTCCGGCAAATCGATCCTCATGAAGCGACTTAGCCTGGATTCGGCCCTTAAGAAGAGGCTTGAAGAGTGGTCCGGTGATAAAACCCTTGTGCTGGCAAGTTTCTTCTTCTGGGG
Organism: Plectosphaerella plurivora; assembly: GCA_020726575.1. Taxonomy (NCBI): domain Eukaryota; kingdom Fungi; phylum Ascomycota; class Sordariomycetes; order Glomerellales; family Plectosphaerellaceae; genus Plectosphaerella; species Plectosphaerella plurivora. The sequence continues at coordinate 447,434 of JAGSXJ010000005.1, read as the reverse complement.
AACAGGCGATAATCAACAAAACTCCCTCGAAGGCCTCTACCGCTCACTTCTTTATGAGCTTCTCATGAAGTATCCCGAACTCACCAGCATCGCATTCTCGGAGTCAGTCTTGGCTCAGAGCTTGCAAGTAAGCTCGAGGACTCCTTTTCGACTGGCGGAATTGCGTCAGGCACTGGCCAATCTGATCGAATCAGAAGACACCTTCACCGAACACCGCTTCTGCTTCTTCATCGACGGCCTTGACGAATACAATGGCGACGTTGCTGATCATTTACACCTGGCCCAGCAGCTTCGCAGATGGGCCGGCTTCCCTGACGTCAAGATCTGTGCAAGCAGCCGACCACATCCCGAGTTTCATAGCATGTTTGACAAATCAGCGAAAATGAATCTCCATCAACTCACAAGCTCGGACATCTATCGCTATGCATACGAAACTCTTCAAAATTGCCCAAGAGTGGAAATGGATACACCCAAGCTCGAAAAAATCGCCAGTACCATTGTACGGAAAGCCGAGGGTGTGTTTCTTTGGGCTCGACTAGCAATTCCAGCGCTACTTGGACATCTACAACACTCTGTCGACGAGTCCGAGGTCCACTCACAGCTGTATCAGCTTCCAAGCAATCTCGACTCCTTGTTCATGCGCCTGTTTGACTCCATCAGCGCAAGTCAGAGAACTCGTGCATACCGGCTTCTTCTTATTGTTAAAGAGCGAGGCGAATCCAACGCCATTGCCCTTTCTTGGGTCGATGATTTGAAAGATGCTGGTTTCCCTTTCAACCGGTCTCGGCGGAGCTGTTCGGAAGACGAGGCTATGCGAAGAGTCGCCCGGGTCGAACATCAGCTCAAGATCTTATGCAAGGGACTTCTTGAGTTGCGACAAAGCATCAACTCTCACGAGTACTTCAAGCACACGGTACATTTCATGCATCGAAGTGTTCATGACTTCCTTGACCACGAGGACACAATGTCAACTATGCGGCGGCATCTAGGGGATTCGTTTAATGTGATCCTGGATGTTCAACGCCTCAAACTTGCCGAGTTCAAGTTTGCACGATGGGATCTTCGATACTTCGACGTATACGACATGGACAAAATGGAGAACGGAGACTTGTCTCGTGTTTTTCACGCTGCTCTCGACGGAAGCCCAGCTGTTTTGGACGAACTGGAGGCCGTATTGGACAGCTACCGATCCGAAGTCGCAAACAAGATCAAGACAAGCCCCGAGCAATCAGAATACCACCATTTACTGAGCAAAGAAACACCCGATAAAGCCTTCATCCTATGGGGAACCTTCGCTGGCAGGCAAGGGGTTGGCCATTCCCGCCAACATCCGGCGCAATGCGACGTATCATTCCCTCATTGCTTAGCGTCAAAGAACCAGTTGCATGGCGTGGTTGATTGTTTGAAGCGGGACGGCGCTGAAAACTGCAAAAGAAAGGGCCTTTGCTTGTTCATATCGGCATTTATGACTCGCGAGCCCCGGATAATGATACAAGGCCTGCTCGACATGGGGGTTCAAATCAACAACGAAGTCAGCCTCTGGACTGCCTCTACAACCAGGGATGACAATTACCAGTACGCGCCCTTCTGGGTTGTTGTAGCCCACATTATGGTTTTCGAAACCAATTACCGATCAATCAACGGATCGGCGCGCCTTGACGCATTTCATGCAGGGCTCGAGTTGCTACTACGAGCGGGAGTGGCTCCACAAGCTGACATCTGGATCGAGTTTGATGATCACGGGCAGCCTGTCTTCTTTTCTTTCGAAGACTTCATCGTTCTTTGTCGACCGCCCAACTCGGATGTTCTCATTCGAGAACTTAGGCGGCTGAGCTGGAGTGGCTGGGCTGGCCGGTGGATGAGTCGCGCCGCCAGCTTGTGGTCGCCTGACACGGCGATACTGCCATCAATCCCAGAGCCAAGACCCCGGGAGTATAACATTCGAGATTTTGACTGGGAAAACGAAAATACCCCTGCTCTGCGGAGAATATGGATGGGTTCCAACAAATACAATGTCAGCTCGGGTACCTTGGTTCGCTCTTCATAATCATTTGACCGTACCTACCTTCGTTAGTACATAAATTATTAACGCTCATCTCTGCTTTACTGTTATACCATGCTCACTGAATGAGGACGTCTAGCACACATGTTGCAGTGCCACTAACAGTACTGGACAATCTGACCCGATCAAATCGGTTGATGTCCCCCCTGAAAGTCGATGGCGCGGTCGGTGAAGGGGTTCTCGATCGGAGTCGATGCCGGGGCAGCGGCCGGGGTAAAGACTGGGACCCCCGGGCAATTTGCCCCTGAAAATGGGCACGATCAGCGCTTGCGCGGTGCCTACCGTCTTGGCGGTCCCGCGCCGATGCAATCGTGTCGTCACCACTCGGAGCCGGCTCCAGCGTCGTACCTGACTGCTGTGTTTTTCCTTGCACCAGTCAACAATTGCCTGTCGCACCTCGGACTTCGGTACGCGTTCAAGTGCGAGGCGAGGTTGGCGCTGTCATTGCTGTGTAGAAGTAAGAATTGCGTCGGGGGGTTTGACTGTATAAGAAGACGTCGGAGAGGAAGTATAATCCAAAGTGTTGAGTCGTGACATCAATACTTTGTTGTTTCAATCCGATCATCTACAACTGTGCCCATCATGCACTCATTCGCCATCCTCTCCCTGCTCGCTGCCGCGGCCACGGCGACCTGCCAGGATACCCCTGAGGTCCCCAACACGGTGCCCTCCCTCTGGGACGGCCAGTGCTACTACCCCACGGGCGACATTGGTTTCGAGCTGGAACCCTACCTCGGCCGCTGGTATCAGGTCGCTGGCACCGTGGCCCCGTTTACCGCGGGCTGCAAGTGCATCTTTGCCGAATATGAGCTGAACGTGAGTCGCGCTGCATGAGACTGCCGCTGTGGCCCTACTGACATTGTTGCAGGACAACGGCACGGTTCAGGTGAACAACACCTGCCAGGCTGGGCCACAGGCTGTCAACATTCTCGGAAATGCGGCCCCTGCCGATCCCGGTTACGGCTCCAAGGGTGTCTTCCGCGTCCAGTTCCCCGGCCAGCCTGCCCCTGACTGCCCGGGTCCGAACTACATCGTGCAGGGTGAGTGCCGACAGTGCTTGTTGGGATGATAGAGGCTGACGATCGCAGACTACACGCGCGACTTTGCGCTGGTCCAGTCAAACAACTTTACAACTCTCTTCGTGCTCAGCCGCGAGCAGCACCCTGAAGATGAGGTTCTCGATGTGAGCTAGACCCGGATCTTCCTCTGAAGCTTCAACTGACATCACTGTAGGCATGGATCGAGAGGGCTGGACTTTTGGGATCGAGCCTTGAGAAGGTTGTCAAGACGGACCATTCTGACTGCCTGTTCACGTAGAGATCTCATCGCGACGTATAATACTTAATACCTTTGGCACATAGCAATATCCCGCAAATAGAGCTCCCTTTAAGAGCGTTCCAGGCCCAGTAAACAAACCGTGCAGCCAGGGTCGAGCAAGACGGGTCTCACCTCGACGCCGAGGCAACCTGGAAAATAGGAGCTACCCCATTTACCCAATTGCCCAACTGCATCGGAGTGATGTCAAAGGAATGTGCAACGCATGCCATGCCGATCTAGCGTGGAGAGTAGCCACTTGTGCAGGGGGAGCTCTATGACGACACGATTCCGGCGATTCACCATGACGCCAGGCGCCGCATGCGTCTCGATCCACGCATTCGGCGAAGCTTGTACGCCGGAACGAGGGGGTTGGCGTCTCGGGGAAGCACCACGGTGATGCAGGTCATATAGCTCGCGATCCCAATCTGCGGGGGAGCTCGAAGCTACACGTCCAAGGAAGTCATCACGCGACAGCACGAATTACCGACCGACATACCATACCGAAATACCCTCCCAAAAAACCTGCCCCAAACGCCAAGATGAAGCCTAGCGAAGAGGTCATCTCCGAGTTCAACGAGTACGTCAACATGACGGCCGACGAGCTGGAGAAGTGGCTCAAGTCGGGCGATTCAAACAGCGCCGGATGGCCCAAGGATGACGCCGAGGGCGACGGCGAGACGGTCGGCCATGACAGCGGACGGAAGATTGTGGAGATCTTGAGGGAGAACCCCGACAAGGATGCGGACAAGTACACCGAGGAGCAAGTCGAGCATATGCGCAAGGTGGTGGCATACTGGTAGGCATCGCCGGTATGGGCTGAGAAGTTTGAGCTGACAACACTGCAGCAAGCGACACCTCGCACAGGAGGCCAAGGGCAACAGCGAAAAGTCCGAGGAAGAGGTCAAGAAGACTAAGTCGTACGCGTCGCTGAAGAACTGGGGACACGACTTCCTCAAGGCACAAGGCGAGACCAAGGGGGCTGATAAGGAAGAGGCGACCGAGAAGGAGGAGGAGAAGGAGGACGCCGAGGGTGAAGATGACTCGGCCAAGACAGGCGACAAGCGGAAGAAGACTGGCGATGAGAACGGATCAAGCAAGAAGAGGGAGACTCGGCAGGGTGAGGGCGCTGCGACCAAGGATGACAAGGAGGACAAGGCCGAAGCGAAGAATGGCGACGACAAGGAGGAGGCTGAGGAGGAGGAGGTCAGTGAGGAAGATCCCGATGAGGACGATGGCGATGGCGATGTCAACAAGGGTCCGAAGAAGGGCGATACTGTTTCGTGGAAGTGGGGGAATGGAAACCCTGAGGGCAAGGTGCTGGACGTCAAGGGAGAGAAGTGAGTGCTTGCAGACTGTCGATAAGCCTTACCCATGCTGACGATTCCAGGACCACCATCACGACCAAGAGGGGCAACGAGGTATCTCGCGAGGGCAAGCCTGACGACCCGGCTGTGGTGATTGACACGGGAAAGTCCAAGGCCATCAAGTCGAGTCACGAGCTGAACTAGGGAGGAGGACGTAATGGATGGAGGAAGGGGAGTGTCAAAAGGCAAAAAGATGTGCTCCTCGACGGGGAATTGAACCCCGGTCTCCAGCGTGACAAGCTGGCATACTAGCCACTATACGATCGGGGAAGAAGAGGACAACCAGTTGAGTTATTCTCCTGTGGGTCGAGAAATGGAGCTGGGCTTGGGTTTGAAACGGATGGGGGACAGTTGAGAGAAGTAATTGACACGATTCATGTGCGAAGCGTGGGCGACTCGGTGACCACTTTCGAGGGATGTGCCAGATTTAGTCGGGAAGACCCTTGAGGACTGACAGCAGAGAACCCCAAGAGAAACTTCAAGGAACGCTGTTGCGACAAACGGCAAGACTCGAGGCCACAAAGTTTCTGACTGAAATGCACTGAGCTGCCCAACAAAATGTCATGCTCCTAATCGTCAAAACACAAAAAGAAAAGAAACTCCCCGAGACAGGATCGAACTGTCGATCTCCCGATATGCAGCTGCTCTAGAGCAGTAACAGTCGGACGCCGTAACCAGCTAGGCCACCAGGGATTTGCTTGTGGAAGTCGAACTGGAGGCAGACATGATGTTACTTTCCAGAACGAGCGAATCTGTCTCGAGACGGCGCAAAGGCTCCTCAACACGCCAAGTCAGCATCTTGTCCCAGGGCATCTCACTCTCCATCAGTCAGGCGAAGGAAAGATCCGGCCGTTTCTCATTCGATAGGTACTAGATACAAGGTATGGTATGCATTTTGCCCCTACAGCTCGCCCGCAGGCGCCTGCTGCTGCTCCTCCTCCTCATCGTCGGCAAATTTCTTGATAGGATCCTTTTTGGCATCCTGCACCTCCTTCCAGAACTTCTCCCCATTCTCCTCATCACCCGCAAACAGGTGGTCAACAACAAGCCTCTTGGGCGTCTCGCCCATCCACTGGAAGAGCGAAAAGTCACGGAACTCATCGGCCCGGAAAATCTCCAGCATCTCGAGCGGCTCGTCGCCGATGTTCTCCACAAAGTGGCCCATGTTCTTGGGCACGATGCCGACATCTCCCGGGAGGTAGTCAAAGGTACGGGCGGTGCCTTGGGCTGCGAAGATTGTCACGCGCGCGCGGCCGCTGATGAAGAAGGACCATTCGTCGGCGTTGGGGTGCCAGTGCATCTCGCGCAGCGAGCCGGGCTGGATGGTCAGGTGGGCGGCGGCGACCGTCTTGGAGAGGGGGAAGTTGCGCGAGTCGGTGATGCGCACCTCGCCGCCGGAAGTGATCTCGGGCTCCTGGGCGAGCATCTTGTGGGTAAAGTTGAGCTTGCTCTTCTTGACATGCTTGCCAGTCGGGCGTTCATCGTCGACAGAACCGGGTATCGAGCCCTGGAAGATGTACTTTTCCTTCTCAGGGAGGTGGGCAAACACCTCGGGGGCGAGGTTGAAGTTTTCGGCAATCACCGACTTGGGCGTGTGAGCGAGCCAGTCGGTCAGGATGAATGTCGACTCCTCGGAGAAGCTGCCGTCGTCAAAGATGAGGAGGAACTCGGTGCCATTGTCGCCGAGGCCTTGGAGCGAGTGCGGGACGCCCGAGGGGAAGTACCAGAGGTCACCCTTTTCGACATCGTCGACAAAGTTGCCGCCCTCGTAGTCAATGGCCGTGACGCGCACCTTACCCTCGAGGACGTACGCCCACTCGGCCTCCTTGTGCCAGTGTAGCTCGCGAATGACACCCTTGTCGAGACGCATGTTGACGCCCGCAAGCTCGACGCTGGTCGGCAGCTCGCGCACAGTCGTCTGCCTCGTCCACCCGCCCTCCTCAATACGAATGTGCGAGTCGGCAAAGCTCCAGCGCATATTCTTGAGGTCGCCGTGGTCGGTGCTAGGCGGCCGGACGAGGTCCGGGTTCTGCCGGGACCGGTCGCGGTTCCACGGTCCCAGCACCGAGGCGCCTTCGCCGTTGCGGTGCGGGAGGGGGTCGAGACCCTCGCCGACAGAGTCAATCGCACCGTCGAGGGGGTCGCGGTGGCCAGGCGTGTAGGGCTTGCCGGTGCCGCCGCCGTACTTGGAGGGCAGCGCCATGCCATTGAGCAGACGCTGGCGGGGACTGTCGAGGTGAGGCAGGGCCGTGGCGAGGCCAGCCCATGCGGCGAGCAGCGCGGCAGCTGCCGAGGGGGAAATCTGGGGGAACAGCATGGTGGAAGTCCGCCTGGGCGTGGGAAGCTTGAAGCTGGGGAAAAGTAGAGGCAGAACAGAGCAGAGCAAGAGGGGGATGTCGAATGACGACGAGATCTGGGTGAACACGACTCGAACAACCAGCGAGGAGCTCTGCTTTATGACTTTCTTTTCCCGTCTGCTCCCGTAGCCGTCCCTCGACCTCGGCCACCCACGCCCAGCACCGATCACACCATCGATAACCAACAGCCACAACGCGGGCAACGCTGGCGAGCCATTGGCGTGCCGGATTGCCGATTGGGGGTAGCACCGCTAGCGATGGTGAAGCTTTGGATCGGCCCTCGTCCGAGGCCTGATGACTGTTGTTTTCCGCGCTTGCCAGCCCTGCGGTTGGCCGGACGGTGAGGGGGTATGCAAGTGGCAGCGAGAAGGGCAGAATTGTGATGCTGTGACGGGATGGATGAACGCGTCGACGCTCGGTGGAGACTCGGCGTCAGAGCTCCAGCTCGCCGAGGGAGTGTGTGTCACTGGTGCAGCAGCCTGCAGTGAAGTCCGGCCAGTTGTCGAGGGGTCTAACCGTGTGGGGGGTGACATCGCGGCGGGGGGACACCGCGGATTGCCCAGCTTCAGTGGGGTCATCCCCTGGAGCTTCCACCATTCAGCGCTCTGAATTAGAACTTCCAGGGGGAAGCAACACCCGGAGCGGCCGCGGACCAAGCCGGCCCCCGGCCGACTGGCGCCCCTCAGGCCGCGAAGCAGCTCCCCAAACAGGCTGGGATCACGTCATCACGTTGCTTCCAGGTTTACTCACTGGCACCTCACTGACACTCACCCCTTAAAAACTCGACGGAGGAATCTCGGACCTCCTCGGCACTTGATGCAGCTCGATCCTTTCTCTCCTCCTGCCACAAATCACACCCTCCTCAACCTCAGACATTGCGTCCGGACCTCCTGCAACGCGACCGATGTGACCGCGGCGCGCCTGCCCCTTTTCTGCCTCCATCTCCGAAGCGAAGCAGCAGAAAGCATCAGCAGCGATCCATTGGCGAACGTCCCATCTCTGGGTTATTATTAACACGACGCACCCCGCAAAGGAACCGTGCCGCCCCCGGACGGCAGTTGAGCCCCTCATTGGAAGTGCAAGTGGGAGGTCCAGCTCGATTCCCGTCACATCTCACCTCCTCTTCTCGTTCTCACATCACCATACTCTCTCACCAAAATGCCTTCCAGAGTAGACGAAGCCACTGTTGGCGAGCAGCAGCCCCTTCTTGGCGGGCCCCCGAAGCCTACCAGGAATGGCCTCGCATCGCTTCGCCGCCGGCTCACAGCCGATGTCAGTCGTGACTGGGCTGATCTCGTGCTACTCTTCTGCTACATGATCACCGGCCTCCTCGACAGCGCCTCCATCTCCTCTTGGGGCTCCTTTGTGTCAATGCAGACAGGTAGGTCCACATCTCAGACCTCGTACCTTCGCACCTCTGACATCCCCAGGAAACACCGTCTACATCGGCCTCGGCATCGCCGCCCCCCGCGAATCGACCCGTTGGATCAAGTCCCTCACCTCCCTGGCCTCCTTCTGCCTAGGCGCCTTTGCCTTCAGCCGCTTCCACCGCTACTTCTCCCCTCGCCGCCGCTGGGTCCTCGTCGCCTCTTTCACCTTCCAATTCGCCCTGTGTGTCGCCGCCGCGAGCATCCTGACCTTTGCCCCTGCCAGCAAGTCCACGGGCGGTAGTGATCTGTCATGGAACGTGCTCGTGCCCATTGCCCTCATCGCCTTCCAGAGCTGCGGCCAGGCTGTGACGAGCCGCGCGCTCAAGTACAACGCCTTGACCAGCGTCGTGCTGACGAGCATCTACACGGATCTCTTTGGCGATGCCGACCTCTTCAAGGGCCGGAATGCTGAGCGCAACCGTAGGGTCGTCGCACCCCTTATGCTTGTTGTTGGTGCTATTGGCGGGGGCCTCTTCGCCCACAGCAACGTCGGTATTGCGGGCGCGCTGTGGCTGGCGTCGATCTTGAAGCTGTTCATGGTCGCCGCGTGGGCATTTTGGCCGGCTGACGCTGAAGAGGCCTGAAAGGTGTTTAGTCCTGTTTGCGATTTACTTGCGTTTTGCTCTGGCACAAGAAGTATTTATCCATCATGTTCAGCCCCCATTTCAGCTATCTAGGCCCTTGTTCCGGCCCTGCCGACGGCACTATAGTGCTGCCTAGGGTATCTTCAGGGGTCTGGCAATGAAACACCATACCCTAGAAAAGCAAGCCCGAATTCCACCGCGCCCGTATTTAAAGAAAGAATGGCCCCGCCCGGGATGTTAGCGTACCTGTGCTTCTCTCATCACCCTTTCAAATCACGTCCAAACGCCCCGATCCCGACGCCAAACCACAACACTATGAGCCGGCACCCGTATCCCCTGTTCACCGAACCCCCCGCCGGGCTGCGTGACACGATATGGCGGGAGTCGGTCGAAGACTTTCCCCAGTTTACCAAACTTCCCGCCGAGCTGCGTCGGATGATATGGCGAGAATGCCTTCCCAAAACCCACGTAACGGAGCTCGACGAACCGGCCACGGAGGTTCTTTTTGACCATCCACCATGGCTCCTTTGCCAGTGCAATTTCTTCTCGACATTTGCCCAGAACTCAAGATTGCCGCTCATCTCTCGCGTCTGCCGCGAGTCTCGTCAAATTGTGACCGAGGCACGTTGTAGGGAGATTCCCTGGTGGGAGCCAGACGCGCCAAAAGACCCCGGCTCGTTGCTACCAGAATGCCTCAATGAAATGGACGGTCGCTGGCTCAGGGCCGGCCGCGATATCGCGCATCTCAACTTTATGCCAAATGCCAACTATGACGGCGAACGTCCGCCTCCAAACACAAACCCGGTGCCTTTCCTCCACTGGGTCGCCAAGACCTACGATCCCGCAGAGCTATGCCTCTCAGCGTCGATGATCCAACCATGGTTCAACGAACAGGAGGATGTCGACGTCTTATGGAGTTGGCAGACAGATGCGCTCCGGTCTCTAGAGAAAGGCAAAAGGAGGTATCTTCTTCGTCTAGAGACAGTGGTGATCCACACCTCTGCCACCGAAAGCGCCCGGTATGGCGACGGCCTCTTTGGTCGGCTCGGTGATGCGCCCGTCGCTCTCGTCGACCCGTTGCAAGACTGGGAAGATATCGAAAGAGCCCGTCGGCTCTGGAAGGCAACGGGCCAGTGCGGCAGCGATACAGCGTACTTTTTTCGAAGAGCAGAGCATTTGCGGGAGGAACTCGATGAATGGTGGGGTCTACTCGAGAACGCGTGGGTGAGGTATAGGCGAGCCAACGATTCTGGCACGGAGTACTCCTTGCGCGAACTCTGGGGACGTTCGGAAGGGGTCTACATGACTAGTGGTGATCTTAGGGAAGGTAGGTTTGGGACATTGAGGAGGAATCACCCCTGGGTGAAGAAACAGTTGAGTCGCATGCCCGAGTTTCGGGGGGTCATCATGTTCCGCCATTGCTCTGACGCGTGCCATCTCGAGGAGGGTGATCCTCGTGAGACAAGACAGTCTTGTATCAGACAGAGGCGAGCCCTCAGGGCGGGCCAGAAAGGGAAGAAAGACTCCCAGCCACGAGCGTGGTATCCTCCTCGGGTTCTTCTGCCGCCAGAGATGTCCAGAGGGGACCAATAGGAGTATGTTGACGAGGTGGTAGTTTCGAAGTCAAGTATTGAGGGGTTGAGGATGCAGATGATGTTCTGAAATCCTTCCCTCAAGCGTGTGTTGCCTTTTGTCTTGAAGTATCAAACTTCTTGCTTGCAGGGTTGGTTATTTGGATTCTGAAGCATGTCAAAGAGTCAGCTGGCGGTGGACAGATGGCAAAGTGCTCAGGGACGAAACACACCAAGTAGGCCTGGACAGATGATGAAGCTAAAGCATGCTTTCGAAGAGCATGAAGTAGATGGGTCGTAAGGGTATTCGGGATGACACTGTTGAACCTGAAGACTAGCTTTGTCTGTGTGGCTCATGGCCCAACTGGCAGTAGGCTCAGATGTTTGATGGCAGAGCTTATCTCTCCTCCTGCAGAATGATAAGGAAGTGCCTGACATGGCCGAAGCTTCAGATCTGAAGGACTACCTTGATGGGCGGGAGATCCTTTCCCTGGGTCTTAGTGCTCGGCGGTGGGGGACAAGCAGGAGGGCTTATGCATGTGCCTGCCTTGGGCCTCATCAACAATGCCACGTGAAAAATCCGCTCCTTCCCGTCTCGGGCCGTGCCGAGGCCGTTCCAGGCCTGCCTTCCGGACCAAAATATCGGGAAAGACCCACCCTCCGGCTCCGTTGCCGTGCCGATTCGGCCGGTCTCGGTGAGATCACCCCGGGGGTGTGCCGGCTTATACCCCTCGCCTCTTGCCCTGGCTCGATCTCTGCCTCACTTCTTTCGCAGTCAAGTTAAAACAACCCTTCCTTCAGGAATTCTCTTCCTTCTCCCAAGCTTCCCTGACTTTCCCTCAAGCCTTCACCTCTTTCGTGGTACAGTCAACAACAACCTTTCCTCAAGGAATTCCTCTTCTTCTCCCTCGATTCATCTGAGTTTCCTACACAACTGAATCAGAGCTCTCAGTTCTTTCGTGGCAGAGCCAACAGCAAACCTTCCTTCAGGAATCTTCTCTCTTCTCCCAAGCCTCCTTTGAGTCCCTGATTCACTCCACAGAGCCTCAACTCTTTCGTCACGAAGCAGACAACGACCTTTCCCCAAGGAACATCCTTCTGCGTCACGCATCTGATTTTGACTTACCAGACATATTTCGTCACGCCCCTTTCGATTCACCAGACATCTTTCGTCTCGATTGTCTTCTTTCGTCCTGCCCCTTTCGATTCATCCGGCATCTTTCGTCACGAACGCTTTCTTCCGTTTCGGTCTCTTTCTTCCGTCTCGATCACGCGCCTTCTTTCGTCATCCACCCAACTCAAGTCCAAAAGCAGTCATGAGCCTCTCATCCACTGACTACCACCTCTTCTACGAAGCGTAAGTTGCTTACGAACGACATTCGTGGTCTATTCTGACACTATTACTACAGTTCCCCTGAACCATCCATGCCTTCCACCGCTGCTTCAGACGAGACCATGGCTGCCACTGGCAACGAGGGCGTTCCTGCCCAGGAGAACGTCGCCACCGGCATCAACGACAACGGCAGCGACGACGACACCAAGCTCGGCGAGAACTCGGATGCAGAGACCGTCGACGGCAAGAAGGACGACGCCGCGGCTGCCGAGAACAAGCCCGGCAAGGCCATGGCCACGGCCATGGCCAAGGGCCTCCGGATCAACGCTGGAGGACAGACTGGGGCCGCTGGCAACGGCCCCTTCACTCCCGACATTTACATGTCGATTCCCGCCGCCATGGCCCGCGCCGCCGAGGTCGAGAAGCGCTGCAAGGCAGCGCAAGACCACTACAACATCCTGAAGGCCAGGATCATGCTCCGCCCGCTCCCTCCGGGTGCCTCCTTCCCCGCCCTCCTGGAGGAGGCAAAGAGCAACCTGCAGAAGGTTGAGGAGGAGCTGGACGAGGCGAATAAGGACGTCCAGATCGCCGAGGCCAACGAGGTAATTACCCCCCTTTTTCCCTTTGCACCGAATCAGGAGTCTCGTGGCTCTGATTCATGACTCTCTTTGCCAAGTGGCACGAGAGATTCCCAAGACAACCCTTGAAGACAGTTCACTGACTCTGTGGTATCTTAGTTCCTCGAGTCGGGCCGCAAGGCCAAGCCCGTGGCCAAGGGTCAGGGCCCTGACCAAGCCTAGCTGCGGATGGTGGGATTGCTACCTCCTGCCATCGTGTTTCACGAAAGTCTTTGCCATCCGCAGTGGGTCGCCCTTTGCCGGAGCGCTTTTGAGATGGAAAGGACGGAACAACGGTGACCAATTTGGAGGATAGGGCAGGAAGGAGATGTCCCGGCGAGCGACGATTTGGAGGGCAGGGAGGATAGACTGCGGCTGGGCTGTTACCTGGTTTGGCATCGCATGCGTTTTTCTTCAGCATCCATTCGCGCATCACAGCCGCATGCTTTCGATGAATACAGCTACCAAGCAAACGTATCATCAAAACCAATCGTCGCACAAGTGATGCAGGGTCTGACAGGCGCATGCTGGTGCTTATACCACCACCACCTCGATGTCTCGGAATGCACAACAGGAGGGAATTCCGACTTCCGCCGTTCCGAGAATCAGCGTCACTGCAAATATCAGCCCATACCACCACGTCCTCAGTAATGCAGTGCCAGTAAAACCAGCACGTCATTGAATGTCCCGACGCCGTGTCACCGGCCCTGACTGAGAACTGCCGCCGCCGTACGACCATGATCTGGGTCATTGATTACAAAGACTCCGTTCCAGGCCGTTCGAAACTGGAGACTTAGCGGTGTCTTCGGCCCCCGGCAGGCGGCCGAAGTTGGTATCATTACCCGGTGATGGCGTTTTGTCCCCCCCACCTCAGTCCCCGCCAAACCCCGCGTTCGCCTCGGCGCGAGCATATTTGTACGTACATCATCGCCCTCTTCCCTTCCCTCATACTCGCCAAAAGGAAGAATCCTCACCTTGAATACTTTCTCATCTCGGATACCCATCACAGCAGTTCAACATGGCCTCGTTCCGTTCCATCATTGGCGCCCCGCCCTCGACGGCCTCGACTGCCGACAGCGTGCTCATCATCATTGACGCGCAAAACGAATACGCCCAGGGAAAGCTGCGTGTCTCCGGCGTCGAAGAGTCGCGCAAGGTCATTGCCGCGCTTCTCGAAAAGTACCGCGCCGCCTCGGCCCCCGTCGTCCACGTCGTCCACGCCACGCCTCCCGGCGCTCCCGTCTTCACACCCGACACGGAGCTGGCGGCCGAGTTCTCGGAACTGACGCCCCGCGACGGCGAGCACATCGTCACCAAGAACTTCCCTGGCTCTTTCACCGGCACCGACCTGCAGTCCATCCTGGAGGGGACCGGACGCAAGAAGATCGTCCTGACGGGTTACATGGTGGGTAGTCTTTGGTCTTGGAATCCTTGAATATGTACTGACCTGTTCTAGGCGCATGTGTGTGTCTCGACGACGGCTCGCCAGGGTGCTGAGAAGGGCTGGGATGTGCTCATCGCCGAGGATGCTGTTGGTGACCGCGACATCCCCGGTGCCGAGGCTGCGGTGCTGGTCAAGGTCGCCCTGGCTGAGATTGGCGATGCCTTTGGCACCCTCATCAAGAGCGCCGACATTGCCTGAAGAAGGAAGGAAGAAAGAGGAGGAAGATGAAGTTGGATATCCCACGGACAGCAAGAGAGAGACTCGGACAAGAGATCACCCGAGAATTTACCATCTTGGCCTCGAAAGTTGCCATATATCTTTCCAAAACTGCCGCCCATGTGCCACCCCGATACCACCGACGTCACAGTCCCTCAGAAAGGCAGTTCTTCACCCGAAACCCAGTCAACCAAGCCCCTCTTGCATGCCATCAATAATCCAACCTGCCTTTCTGGGAGTCGGAGGGGCACGCTGCGAAACGCATCACGGGGGAACTTGACCAAGGGGAGAGCCTTAAAGTCTGAACTCTGTTCAAGTTGTCGCTCGGACTCGACAGAGTTGCGCACACTCATGCACTTACTGACCACTGACACGACATGTGCATCCTGCATGCATGCAGCATCCCTCGTAACCTCAAACTCTCCCAGCTCCTTGATCCGGCAAGTGCTCCATCTGCAGCGCACCTCGCGTCGGCGATAAGGTGCCCCAAAGTGAGCAAGGCTCGCTGATCCCGTACGAAACACTGGAGATCTTGTCCCCTGTCAGCCGCTGGCCCGCTGCAACTTAACCTTGAAATACAGCCACTGTAGCGAATATCCACTACCGCACAGGCACTGATCGGCACTTGGATATGCTGGAGGACCACCTGCGCATCGTCCAGGCCCTTGACTGCTCGCTGAAGAAAGCCAATGGTCGCGCCCAGAGTCATGCTCTACCCCTCAAACACGCCAAATCTCCGCGGTCAACAAAACTCCCTTTTCCGCTTCTGCATCTCGGAAGGGTGGGTGGGCAAGCAGCACAACACCAGCTCGATTGGCTCTCGACCCTCGCGTCAAAATGCGGGGAGGCCATCAGTCTGCCAACCTTGATCCAAGTACCGGCGACATCAACCTCTGATAGCCCAGCTGCAGGACGAAAGAGGTCTTTACAGTTGTCCGGCTATGCCGTGTCGGGAAGGAGGCTGGCTTGCAGCGATAAAGGCGCGTTGCGAGTGCAACACACCGAATGACCGCCAAGCTTCGACCCTCCATTCAGGGGCATCGAGCAATGAGCATCGAGACCTTCTCGCGCTGTCTCTGTCCCCTGCAGATGGCTCGGCCGCCAATCGCCCCGCGCCTCGCGGGTGCTATCCCGCTCCCGACGCAGTGCCGACAGCAGGAA
This sequence comes from Plectosphaerella plurivora, assembly GCA_020726575.1. Lineage (NCBI taxonomy): Eukaryota > Fungi > Ascomycota > Sordariomycetes > Glomerellales > Plectosphaerellaceae > Plectosphaerella > Plectosphaerella plurivora. Next base: position 431,978 of record JAGSXJ010000005.1, on the reverse strand, counting down.
GGCGGGAGGCCGATCCAGACCAGAGTCAGCACTCTGAAGTACTCCTACGGCCTGCTCTGCCGAGACTTTTGGCGGGGATGATCCTCCGGCAACGGATGAGGGGGAGTCAGGTGTCATCACGAAGGGTCGGTGTAAGCAAGTCGAGTTGGAAATAGGGGCTAGAATTCCCCAAACCACAAGAGATGGCCTGATCGATTGCCCCGAATGCTACGGACTTCCACCGAGCCCGACACTCCCACGTCTGGCAGATGCATCCGCGCGGCTAGAATCAAGTCGACGATGCGCCGATGCGCCCCCTTCAACCCTGATCCTGACCATACCCCCGACGTTGACCCCGACCCGACCCCGACCCCGGAGCCCTGCGTCCTTCCTATTGCGGTGCACGTCCGGCATCGCCAAGACACGACGTGGTGTGGTGGCCGCGGAGCATGGTGATGGAGGCGTGCCATTGTCGGAGGGTGCCGTCGACGATCATCAGGAGGCCAGTATCTGAGCACCATGTCTGATACGACCAGGCGAGGAGCTTCAGAAGTATAAAGACCCGGGTAAAAGACACCTCATCCAACTTATCCTCCTCATCTTGATCATCTCGAGCATCCTCAAGACATCTCATACCCCTCAAGCCCCTGTTCACCTTCTGGTCTGCCCATCCGTCATCATGAAGTTCATCATCGGTGCCTCCCTCCTCGCCTCCCTGGCCAGCGCCGCCTCGGTCGACCTGGCCAAGCGCGAGAGCCCCCTCGACGTCACTCTCGAGCACGTCGGTAACACCGGCGTCCGCGCCAGCGTCACCAACTCTGGCAGCGAGCCCCTCCGCGTCCTCAAGACCGGCTCCATCCTCGACACCCTCGAGGTCGAGAAGACCGAGGTCTTCGCCGGCTGTACGTTCCCCAAATCTTTCTGTCAGACACTTGCTAATATAAACCAGCCGACAAGGTCGAGTTCGACGGTGTCCGCGTCTGGCTCGATATTGCCTCCCTGACCGAGGAGAACTTCCAGACCATCGGCGCGGGTGAGACCGTCGTCGTCGAGTTCGACGTCGCTCTCGACCACGACCTCAGCGCTGGCGGCGACTTCGACATCTCTTCCGTCGGCGCCCTGTCCTACGCCGAGGCTGACTCGCTCACTCTCGCCGGCACCACTGGCTTCCGCTCCAACGTGGTCAAGGCCACCGTCGATGGCGAGGCCGCCGCCAAGGTCCGTCGTGACTACCACGAGGCTCTTGCCAAGCGTGCCGTCGTCCAGTCCGACTGCACCGGCACCCGCCGCACTCAGGTCGTCAACGCCCTGTCCAACTGCGCCGCCATGGCTCGCACTGCTGCCACCGCTGCCTCCTCCGGCCCTGCTGCCCGCATGACCGAGTTCTTCAAGTCGTCCACGACTGCCACTCGCAACACCGTTGCTACTGTCTTCAACCGTATCGCCACCGAGTGCGGTTCCAGCACCTCGGGCGTGTCTCGCCAGTACTGCACCGACATCTACCCCGGCGGCGCCTGCTCCGGCGGCACCGTTGCCTACACGTGAGTAGCTGCTTGGACGTTGTCAAAAACATCGATTAACCCTCCCATCATAGTGTCCCCAGCCAGAGCTACATGGTCAACTGCCCCGCCTGGTTCAACAACTACGCCGCCACCAGCTCTGCTTGCCGCGGCAACAGTCAGGCTTCCGTCACCCTGCACGAGGCCACTCAGTGAGTACACCAGAAAAAAAGGTCGAAGACCCGTTGCTGACCCCTTCCAGCCTGAGCCAGATCCGTGGAACCACCGACTACTCGTGCTACGGCTACACCTGCGTGCGCAGTCTGACTGCCGCCCAGAACATCAACCACGCCGACACCTACCACTACTTCGCTCAGGGTAAGTTTCTGTAATCCGGCTCAACTTTTATGGCCTTGACTGACACTGGATAGCCGCTCGCGCCAACTGCTAGATGTTCCCCGAGAATGTCAGTAAACTGGGAAGAGGTCGGATCACGGGTTGGATATGATGATATCATGCTCGGGCGACCAACGATCTGTTAGAAAGCAGGGAGTGGAAGCTAGCTTGCATAAAATGTGAATAAACGAGGATATGAAGCCATCATCGCAAACTTGCAAGTGTGATCAAAAGTATACTGGCTGCTGTATAACGTTCAGAGAGTGAAGTGACATCGAATACTAGAACACAACATGCACATGCAGTGAGGCATGCAGGATTGGGCAGCAGATCAAAACATCGGCATGCCATGTTTCAAGTAGCCATGTATGACAAGTTCATGTTAGAGCATCCAGGTATAATACGGGCTCTGAAAGGCGCCTTGATCGAAAGGCACATGTAGATAAGCTGTCTCCAGATGCCATTCTCAGACCTGAGATGTGCTGAGATCCGTTCATGCTGTTCGACTTCATCGACATCACAGTAGAAGCGCACACGATGAAAGATGCGGACCAGTCGAATCCAGAGAAAAAAATGTGTTTCATTCACATGATAACCTCGCTTCGCTTCTCTCCATGCTTTCCCCCTCGCAACATGCCTAGATACATTGCTAATACCAGACATGCAGACATCTCCTAGAACCATGTGCCTAGGCCTAAACAGTGTTGAGGACGTACTTGAGGCCCTCCCACTGCTCAATACCGCTAGCCAGGATCTGGCCGGCAGGCAGGACGAAGCCGCTGGAGCCCGACGAGGGTCCGGGGCGCAGCTCAATGGTCCACGAGTACTCAGCGCCGATGGCACCGCCCATGTAGTCGGGTGAGCTGCCGGTGGTGGCGTACAGGGTAGAGCACGAGGGGCCGTAGGTCCAGCGGGTGTTGTAGACGGCACCGACGCGGCTGGCATGCTGACCGGCAATGGTCATCTGCTGGGCGTGGTTGGTGGCGCGGGCGGCGCAGTTGTAGCCGAAAGGCAGAAGGATGTACTGGCCGAAGCTGTGCCAATCAATGAAGATCTTGACACCGCGGGTGCGGAGGGTGTTGGTGAAGGTCGTCAGGGCGGCGATCTCAGGGGTGTCACCGGCAGCGCGGCCCTTGAAGGTCTCGGAGCAGGGATCGGTCGAGGCGCCGTTGGGAAGGCTCCATTGGAAGTTCCTAGGGGAATGTCAGAATGGAAGCTGTGAAAGATACTGAGTGCCAAGGGGACTGACCAGTTGCGGTTGCCGTCGGTGCCGACGCAGGTGGTGCCAGTGCGAGTCTGACGGTTCTTGCGCCAGAGACGGTTGGTCGACTGGGTGTAGACGAAGCCTGGGGACACACGTCAGCGGACGGGAACGGATAAATGAGGGGGGTTCCCGGTTGTTGTACTCACCGTCGGGGTTCACGAAGGGGATGATGTACACGTCGTACTTGGACAGGATGGAACGAACGGTGGCATCGTTGCTGTTCCATCCGCTCACCAGCTGCAGGCCGATGTACTCGACGACCTGGGGGAGTCAGCGGGGTGGTCAAGGAGAGAAATAAGGGGATGAACTCACGGCAGGGGAAATCCACTCGCGGGCGTGGACAGTGCCGTGGAAGTAGATGGCAGGCCTGGCACCCTGGCCGGCGGGGCCCCAGAGGTGGAAGCCGTAGATCTGGCGGCCCTGGAACGAGTTGCCGACGTTGAAGATGCGCGAGTTGCCAGGAGCAGCGGCGACGAGCTGGTCCCAGAAGGTGCGGTGCTCGGCCCAGGGGCGGTACGAGTTGAACCACGACAGCGCGGGCAGCGACTGACGGGCCTGGAGGGCGCTGACCTCGGGAGCTGGGGAAAAGTTAGATCAGATGATTCCCACGATAATAGGAAGAGAGATGTCACGTACTGAAGTACTCCTCGATGGGACCCTCAGTGGCGAGGTCCTCGCCAAGGTCGGTAGCAAGGACAGTAGCGTTGAGGCTCAGCAGGTCAAAAGCCTCGAGGTCATCGGGAGAGATGGCAACATCGAGGTGGTCGGTGTGGCCGCACGTCAGCTCGACGTAGTTCAGAGCCTCGAGCTTCTCGTGAAGACCCTCGATGTAATCAGGGGCCTCGATGCGGAAGACCTTGAAGCCGTCGTAGGAGACGCGCTCCTCGGCGACGACGGCTGTGGCGGCCGCCGTCAGGAGCAGAGCCGCGGCGCGGAACTGCATCGTTGCAACTGGAGGGGAAATAGCTGAAGAAACTTTGAGAAGGGGGAGGAAGGCCTGGATTCTCCTGAATCATTCTGTCAGTCGAGAGGCGGCGGCTGTTGGTCTCCTTTTAAGCACGACGCCAGCAATGAGGCCGCTCCGCCTGGTTGCACGATCGGCGTGGCATGGCCCCTCGCGCCGTCGGCCGTCAGGCTTTCACAAGCACAAGCGGCTGCCCTGCCCCTCCTTTTTCGCGTGCGCCGTCGGAAAAGGGCAGGTCGCATTTTAGAAAGGGGGGTGCGGCAGCGCATCATGCTTCTTTGGAGGGTCGTGGCGCTTCGGCTACGAAGGAGAAGGCTTCTGGAAGACAGGGCTTTCTGTTTGATGGATGTCGTGCTTCGGAGCTAAAGACGCGACTTTGGTGAGGGTGTCCCGGTTCAGGTCCAGGGGACGCTTTCAGCGGCAAGTGAGGGCGTCGTCGAGGGGTGCTCAGTGACCTGTAGACGCCCGTCCCCGGAGCTTGGGACCCTGATTCGGCATCTGCTCCCCCCTCCCCCACGCATGCGAGATCTACGAGAGGGGCCAAGCTGCTGAGGGGACGTCGTTAGCTCCGGCACAGAGACCTGTGATGGTTGGGGGCACCTTGGGGTTCAGCAGTGGGCGGAGTTGCGGCTGGACGACAGTCACAGCCGACCTTCCCGAACCGTCATGGTGTGCTGGAATGGTACTTGTGTAAAGGGGGAAGCTCCCTATCGCGTGACCGCTGGCCGATCTGCACGTTCGTGCCTTGGCTGCTGTTGCGCACGTACGGCCAAGAAATGCTCTGCCGTTCAAAAGTCCCTCTTTCTCTCTGCCGAGGAGGATGAGATCAGGACCACAGATGCGAATCGAACCCCACGCTTGTCGGGGCGGGCCGAGGAGGGCAGTTGGATGAACCCCGGCCGAAGGATCATCAGATAAGGGACTTTTGCAAGAAGTGCCGACTTCATCAAAATTGGCTCAACTGGTCTGTTTGCCGTACCTGCGTGTGTCCTGGGGATCTGCTCTGATCTGCACCCGGGTGCGACTCGCTTCGGACGAGTTGCTCTCTGCGTCATGGGTAGACCGGGCGTCTTTCCCATCGAAGAAGTTGCGGTAAGAAACTCGCTCATTTCCTGTCGCCATCGCCACGACTCAGCTCGCGATAGCTTTCCCAGCCGCTGATGTCTCTGACCTTCCTGATCTGTCACCCCGGAGGCGTCTGCCGTGTGGTGTTGACGCCTTGGAGAGCCTAGAACGACGCGAGTAAGCGCCCTCGTCAGGCCGCGACGCACTGGCGACGACTGGTATGGCGATAGCCTCGCATGACGAATGGCTGCAGCATGCATAGGCGAGGCAGGTCGGGGGAGGGTCTCTGCATGTGGTTGTGAAGAGGCTGGTCTAGACTCTGAACACCTCGAAAGCTCATGCCCACCGTTCGTCCACACCACATGCATCATGCTCAAGTATGCAAGTCTGGCTCAGCTCAGTATGCCAGCTTTTGCCAGCTCAGTTTGCCAGCCACTATGCACCGGCCGGCTTGAGAGAATCCAGACCGGTCTGTGTAAGCTGACTGCCAACACCTCAAAGGACAAACTCACCAAGCCCGGCTGCAGCCGTCTGTATCCATCGGTCCGACCTTTGATCATCGCCGACTCGGCAGCCTCCAATGTGACGTGCTCAGGTACCGCGATCTTGGCATCTGCAAGTGTCCTGCTGACGCCGATAACATGGTCACATCGCAAAACACAAGATAGCGGGCTGACAGTGTCGATATTAGGTCGAAGGACTATATATACAAGACCCCTGCCCCCCATCTTCATCATTCCTCGTGTCTCATTTCTATTTCACATGGTTTTCACATCCCCAGCCACCAGCCAGGGCTATACACAGCCAGGCAAATGCCCGCTTACTTGCGGACACCACCGCCGCAGGGACCGGCGTGGACGTGGGCATCCTCGGAGGCGCGCTTGGTGAACTTGGCGCGGTCGCCGTCCCAGTGCCTCTTGGAGAGGTCGACGGGGGAAAGCGAGTCGAAGCTCAGGGCGTACTTGGCAACGGTGTGGGCGATGCTCTGGGTGTTGACGAGGTAAGCGTCGAGGTTGAGGTTGTTGATGTCATCGCCACGCTTGTGGTAGTTGATGTCGTAGGCGACGCCGGCCTCACCGCCGAAGAGGGCGGCCTCAGCCTCGGTCTTGAGACCCTCGGCACCGGTGAAGATACCGCCCGAGGGAATACCGTTCTCGATGAAGGCGGCGTAGTCAGAGCGGCCGCTGAACTCGGTGGCAACGTGGTTCAGGCCCTTGTCATCGTAGAACTCCTCAAAGTCGCGCTCGATGACGTCGGAGCCGGCGGGGCCAGTGAGGCCAAAGTCGGAACCATCGCCGTCGTAGATACCGTACATGAAGTTGGGAGACGCGATCATGTCGAAGTTCAGGTAGGCGCGGATCTTGGCCAGCTCAGTGTCAGAGCCGTTGACCGAGTTGATGTAGAAGTAGGAGCCGAGCAGGCCGAACTCCTCGGCACTCCAGAAGGCGAAGCGGACAGCGTTGTGGACGCGGAACTTGGCCAGGTTCTGGGCGACGTTGAGGACACCGACAATACCGGAGCCGTCGTCGTTGATACCGGGGCCGGCGGCGACAGAGTCGGAGTGGCCACCAAGAACGAGGACGTTGTCGTGGTCACCCTCCTTGGTCTCGGCAATGACGTTGTAGGAAACACGCTCCTCAACAACGGCATCAATGTCGAGAACGGCAGAGACCTCGCCAGTGGCAAGCTGGGCAAGGATAGCCTGGCCGTCCTCCTGGCTGATGCCAATGGCGGGGGCGTAGGAGCCGAAAGGCTCGCCCAGGGTACCGCTCAGGGCACCAGGGGCGTTGTTGTAGACAACAACACCGAGAGCACCGGCAGCCTTGGCGTTGGTGGACTTGATCGCGAAGGAGCAAGTGCCACGCGAGACGAAGGCAATGTTGCCAGAAACGGTGGCGGGGTAGTCGGCAGCCTCGCAACCAACGTTGGCGACGTTGACGAGGGGGGCGGTGACGGGACCGGCAGTACCCGAGGTGTAGGTCATAATGTTGCCCTCAACAGGGGCGCCGGCGACGGTGAGACCACCGGTGGCGGCGGCGAAGAGCTCGGTGAAGGGCTGCTTGACGACATCGTAGTAGTCGAGGGCCTCGAGGGACTCGACGAGCCAGTCGACAGTGGCGTTGTGACCGCCACCACCAAAGGCGCGGTTGTTGCCGTTGGCATCGGCAAAGTCCTGCAGCTTCTGCGAGCCGGCGACGAGGTCCTCGATCTTGGTCAGACCCTGGAGGAGCTCCGAGTCGACCCAGGGCTTGCACTTGGCGGCGCTGACCAGGGCGGGCAGCAGGGCCACGGCGACGGACGCGAGAGAGCGGGTGGTGGACTTCATCTTGACAAGAGGGCCGAGGCTCGGGGGAGAAGAGGGAGAGGGGGATGAGGAGGAGGTGGAGGAGAGGATTCCTTGGGGCTCTGAGAATGCTACCCTCCCTGCTGCAGGCGGCGGGCGTCTGTTATAAACAAACGCGATACGGAGCGAGCAGCGGGCCAAACGTTGTCAAGCTCGTGATACCAGCCCTCCTGAGCGCCATGCCAACGGCCGCCGTCCCTGCCGAGGAGGGTACACTCGTATGGAAGGCGTTGGGGTGGTGGCCTGGGAATATCGAAATCAGATGCGAGCGGCGCCAATCAGACAGCAGCAGACGAGGGGGCCTGGCTCCCGATATGGCAGTTGATGAGCCCCCCGACCCCGGCCTCAGAGCCACTGCGGAGTACAAGGCGTCGGCAGGCGAGTGGACGGAGTGGTTGGTAAGGGGAGCTGCCTCTTCCAGGCAAGCGGCGAGGGGCGACAGACAGAGCATGTCTGGCGACGGGCAGGCGGTCGATGGGATCATCTTGCTGTGGCGGCACGCAACCCCGGTACGGGGCTACGGTCCGAACGGGCAGGTGTGATCGGGGGAGGCGACTCGGGCGAGATTGCGAGCGCCGCACGGTTCATGTCCCTCGCGTGTCGCCTTGCCCCTCTCAGCTCGGGACAGGCCGGCGGTGCATGGTGATTGGGCGATATCGCGGGGAGCCAGCACGAGAAGGGAAGGCTGCAGGATATGAGATGCCGAGAAGCGTTGTATTGACAAAGTTATGCTTGTTTGCGCAGGTTGTGGCGTTGGTGAGCCCTGGCGAGGATGCGTCGAAGAAGAAGGTGGACGGTGTGGAAGGTGGAAGCTTGGAAGAAGGCGGGAAGGCCAGGAACGCCACCAACGGTCGCAACCGGTCAGCCAGTCTGCGGGGAGATATGCACGGACGGGGTGGAAGTATTGGTTTGATGCATATGGTCTATTACACCGATTGAGGGAGCCTACTAGGTCTCCTCAACAAGGCTAATCTCTAAATGCGAGCTTACTGCCGCCCCGCTCATTTCTGTGGCTCAATCTTGTCGTTCCTCACCACCACCAGCTCAGGCACCTCTACACCCGGCCACCACACACACACCAGCGCCATCAGCGTCACAACAGGCAGAAAACCCATGATGCCATAGAGCAAAGGATGGTCTCGCAACGCAGGCTTCACCAAGTAGACCGTCTCCTCTCTCGGAGCATACGCGGGTCCTGGCCTATCTCTATTGAACATGTAGAGAGCCCTGGCCCAGTACATGGTCGCCACACTCACGCTGTACGTGGCACGTAACCACGGTGAGTCCTCCCCCGTCCGGATGAGATGCTCATAGACATGCACCATGGGCGGCAGGATGTCATAGGGAAAGGGGTCTAGGGCGATACGTCGCAGCACGCTCGAATCGACAGATACCCCGTCGCATTTTCCGTCGATGAGCAGGATGCTGGTGTCGTTCAGCTCCCAGGTCCCACGGCACCGCTGCCGATCGATATTGTACAACTGAGCACGAGGACGAAACCGTTCAGCCTCGGTTGAGTTCGCTGACCTGTCGGCGTGCATGCCCCTCATGTACGTTGCGTTGTAGTACATGCCGACGAACATTCGATTGTTGTCGCTGCTGGCCGGTTCGCCAAATGGCATCATGCCGAGCGCTTCCCAGTTCCCTTTGTATAGGCTCATCGTCGACAAGCCGGTCTCGCCGAAGCCCTGGTTGAAGGCCGCGTCCCACAGGTCTTCGTCGTTTGCGGTCGACGTATTGAAAGTCGCCACATACGCATCAACATCGGCTTCCAGTACCAGATGGCTTCCTTGTGTGAGCTCTGACTGGAGGGCTCTCATGTATGGTCCTGTGGGTATATCGAGGATGGCGGCCGAGTCGTTGTTCAGAAGCAATGTGTTGTAACCGTACACCTGCGGGAATGTCTGCGGATAGTCGGCATTTCCGTGGTCAGTGGCCGTCTGGAATGGCGCAAAAGAGGTCAAGAGTAGGAAGATGGAATCGTTCGGCGGTGACCACTCCCCGATACGAGGGAAATCGACGCCGTACTTCCTCAGATCGGCGGACACCGAGGGTTCCCAGAGCAGCCTGACTTCTCCGCCCACAAACTGCTTGTAACCGACAGAAAGAGCTGCCGGAACGAGTGCCCAGACAAGAAGAGGAATTCTCCAACGCCAGTGCGGCGTACCAAGAATACTGTCCGTCAGGATGGCCCGGTATGACTCGGGCTCTTTGTCATGAGTCGCCTCCAGCGCGAGGAACGCGTCTGTCACGACTGGTTTGGCGCAGAACTGGCTCATTATTGTGAGGAGGAGGCCGATGATGACGATTTGGTTTCGGGGTCCAAGGCGCCAGGGAATGTCCAGAAGGGGAGTCTCTGGACTCGGAGGGGTGATGCTCAAGCATCCGCACACCGAGAGGACGATGCATGCGAATGCTCGTAGAAAATGCCAGCGATCTGGCACGTGGCGCTTCCCTTGGGAAGCTGCGTCTTGGCCAAGTTTAGTGACAGAGGGATTGCCATCTGGCTTTCGACTCATTTTGTCGGAGTTTTCGGCGAGAGATGCGGTTTGATAGGACAAATTAGATTGACAGTAGATTAAACAAGCGGTGCCCAGGTTCGATCGGACGGTTTGATCGATCAATGTCCAGTTTTATAGCCTTCTTCAGTTCCTTTCCCTCGATTTCAGCCCTGGTGCCAAGTCGTGCAACCGCAGCTGGGGCTCCCTAATAGCCGCGTGGCGTCGGCTGCATACGCCTCACCAACGAAAATCCCCTTTGCGCGACAACGACTCTTGGCAAAATCATTTCTCAGCCTGATTGTATTAATAGAAACATAAAATTCTGTGCAGTCATTTCTTCGTATCGATGGGAGCATACCTTTTTGCTGTTGGGGGCCACGAGACGCCGCCCAGTTGACAGGTTTCCCGTTAGACGCCATAAATATTTCGTACTTCACATGTTGGGGTGCAGGCTGTTCTTCGTCGAGGGAGGTCTAGGCGGCGACATCGTGACGATGGCACCCATCCATCCGAACGTGCTAACAGGGATTCCGACATTGGGCCTGTTGACTTCAGGGCAGCGTGAGAGCCGACGACGAGACGATGGGTATAAGTCCAGCATGGCATCAGAATGGCAGATCAGGCTGGCGCTTGTCGATAATAGAGAGAGGCTGAGTGTCTCAGCCACGAGCGCTTGCATGAAGCACGTCGCAGCCCGCTGAGCATCTTGCCACGGATGACTGGGAAAGGCCGGCTGCCAAGTCAACCATCTTCGAGGCCCATGGTCAAAAACAAAGAATCGGCCGACTATTGGCATCCAAGGGAGGTCCTGGCATCTGTTCGTGACACCCTCGGCATTTGCTGGGCTGGGACAATTTGATCAGGCTCCCGTCAGCTGGACTTCAGCAAGCTGATTGCCGAGAAAACGCTGGACTTTTGATGGCGGACGGACTTGTCGTCAGGATTGACGACTCCTCTCATCAAGGGTGTTCTGGCCAAATGACCGAGGCTTCCCAGGCGTCATTAACTGCCACAGTCGAGGGCGATGGTTTGAACCTCACCTGCGACCTTGCAGACGCGAAGTCACGGCCTCCCCGCGCCGGGCTGGCGACACAGACGTGGCCCCACATGATAGACTTTCAGGAATGCTGGTTGGGTGAGTCGAAGCAGACGGCTTTGACACATATCGACTATCACACCAGTAGACCGATATTCGGCCCGCTCAATGGGGCTGATCTCTATATGCAAGCTCCCGCCCCGCTCGTTCCTGTTCCTGGTGCCTGGCAACGGCCGAGCTCGGCACCTTATCTTATCATCTCCCTCCGCCAGGCACGCTTGCGCGATCACGAGCTCAACACCCGTGGCCAACTCGTCATCATCACCACCCACCTCCTTGAAGCCACCTCTCTCCAAACCCCATCTCCAACCACTTCTCCCCCGCCATCTACAAACCAAACACTGAAATGGTCAGACAAACCCGCGAATCTCTCCAGGCCCGCGCCTCCAGCCTCTCCCTCCGTCTCCAAGCTATGGAAGGCGCTTCCGCCTCAACCACCACTTCCACCTCCTCTCCCACCATGCCGACCCTCTTCAGCAACAGCCCTCACTCCGCTCGGCCCCAGCCCCAGCCCGCATCCCGATCTTCTAAGACAATCCCCCGCGAGACAAGACGCACCGTCGGAAAGCCCGAGTCCTACACCAAGCCCTTCTGCGACTTCCTCGCCGAGAACCCCACTGTCTTCCACACCGTCGACCACTTCAAGACCAAACTCTCCGACGCCGGCTTCAAAGAGCTCCCTCCCCGCGACAGCTGGGCTGGCAAGCTCACCCCCGGCGGAAAATACTGGACCACGCGCAATGGAAGCTCGCTCATCGCTTTCACTGTCGGTAGCGCCTATAAACCTGGAAATGGCGTTGCTATGATTGCTGGCCACGTCGATGCCCTGACGGCTCGCCTCAAGCCCGTCAGCACCAAGCGCAACGCTGCCGGCTACGTCCAGCTTGGTGTCGCTCCTTACGCCGGCGCACTCAACCAAACCTGGTGGGATCGCGATCTGAGCATCGGCGGTCGTGTCGTCGTCCGCGAAAGCTCAGGAAAGACGCGCACCCGCCTCGTCAAGCTCGGCTGGCCCATTGCCCGCATCCCCACGCTCGCACCGCACTTTGGCGTCGGAATGATGGGCCAGAACAACCCCGAGACCCAAGCCGTTCCCATCATCGGCCTTGACAACTCGGATCTCTCCTCCGCCGACGCTGCCCCCGAGACACCACTCGGCCCTGCCGGCGCATTTGTCAACACCCAGCCCCCCAAGCTCGTCAAGCTCATCTCCGCCGAGCTCGGCCTCGACTCCCCCTCCTCCATCGTCGACTGGGAACTCGAGCTCTTCGACTCCCAGCCCGCCCAGACCGGCGGTCTCGACCGCGAGTTCATCTTCGCAGGCCGCATCGACGACAAGCTGTGCTCGTGGGCCGCGCTCACCGGTCTCCTCGAAGCCGACCAGGCTGAAGACGACGGCACCGTCAAGCTCGTCGCTCTCTTCGACGACGAGGAAATTGGCTCCCTTCTGCGCCAGGGTGCCCGCGGAAACCTCCTCCCCTCTACCATCGAGCGCCTCGTTGAGGCCCTCACCAACGAAGCTGCCGCCAGCGGCGCCTCCTCCCCACCGGAATACTACGGCCCCGGCGTCCTCGGCCGCACCTACGCCAACTCCTTCCTCCTCTCCGCCGACGTCACCCACGCCGGAAACCCAAACTTCCTCGCCTACTACCTCGACCAGCACGTGCCCCGCCTAAACGTCGGTCTCGCCATCTGCGCAGACTCCAACGGCCACTTGACTACCGATGCCGTCTCGACCGCCATTCTGCGCCGCGTCGCCGAGCTCTCCGGCTCTCAGGTCCAAGTCTTCCAGATCCGCAACGACACCCGCAGCGGAGGCACCGTCGGCCCCATGCTCAGCAGTGCCATGGGCGTGCGCGCTGCCGATGCGGGCCTGCCTCAGCTCAGCATGCACAGCATCCGCGCGACCACTGGCGCCCTGGACCCGGGTCTGGGCGTCAAGTTCTTCAAGGGCTTCCTCGACCACTGGGAGAAGATCGACCGCGAGTGGCAGTAGGAGACACCACCGTGGGAGAGTTTTGGCTAGACTTGTAATGATGCGCCCTTGTTATTAGACTACAATAAGATCGCTTGCTTTGGATGATTATATGCTTTGTATGCTGCCGCTTCAACCCCGTGATGATGATCCGCCCGCTCTCTGGCTGCGGTGTCCCTCCTCGGCCTCCTTTCGCAGGCCTTGCTCCGCCGCTTCAATGGCTTCGTCCTCTTCCTCGTCTTCCTCATCGTCGTCATCATCGCTCTGCGGCTGTGGACCTCCGGACCCCTCGAGCGTGCCCGTCGTCTCGTCCGGCTTGCGCTTCTTCACAAAGTCTTGTCGGTGCGCTTCGGCGATGATCTTGGAGAAGCTCCGCTGAATGCCCCGGAAGCTTCCCACCATGCCTCCCTTGCGCCTGCGCACCGTGCCCGTGGCAGACGGCGATTGAGCTCCTACTTCAACCTCCTCCTCAATCGTTGCATGCGTGCCAACGCGCTGGACACTCGTGGCCGTTGCTGTTGCAGCGTCGACGGCGTTGCCCTCGCCTGCTGGGTGCTCCTCGTCGCTGCTGCCGGGCCTCGACTCCTCAGAGATGTTCTCCACGAGCGGCTGCAGGCGGTACGGAAGGGGCACGTCGCGCGAAGCCTTGTACACGGCGACGTTGGCGCAGTGTTCGTTTTCCACACGCAGAAGCGCCCAGATACCACGGCGGAACACTTCGGCAAACGAGACGGCGAATGACATGACCGTCGAGTGCTGCGTGTCGTGGGTAAAGATGGGGTAGAAGACCCAGGAAAAGCGCAGGAACGGATCAGCAACCATGATGGCGTAATAGATCCAGCGCTTCTTAAGTGCGGTAATGTCACGTAGATAGCGGTGCCGGGCGGACGGCTGGAGGAGGGAAAAGTCCATGAAGAGATCCCAAATGGCTGGCTGGTCAGCAGTGAAGACGAGCAAGTGATGGGTTGAACATACAGGTGTAGACGCCGTTGACAGTGGCAAAGGCAATGAACATGCCCAAGTTGCTACGTGTCCCGTTCATGCGGTACAGAGACAGGGTGACAGCCGCCATGATGGACATGCAGTATTTGCCGCCGTTGATGAGATGGGGGAAGATGTTACGCGTGTCATAGTAGCGACGCAGGCACTGCAACAGACGCCAGATGGGCGGCAGGGCGCCGAAGAAGCCCATCAGCCGCGAGTGATTCGAGTTGCACTGAACGGGATTCTCCCACTCGTTGGCATAGAGACAGAAGAAGAGGGACACATTCTGTAAGAGTCAGTTTTTGCCAGATGTGTTTCGGCTGGAGAAAGTACGTACGCAGACGGCATAGGTCAGTGAGCAGTAGATATCGCCGAGGAAGAAATCGCGAAATTCGACGGGATAGAATCCTGCAAGGAGCAGTCGCCACTGTTTGGGTCAGTAAAAGTAGCGAAAATCAGAAGACAGGTCAACTTACATGAGCGTAGGCGAACCACCGGCGGCTCGAAGGAGCGAACACCCGTGCTGGAAACAGAATGATACAAACAGACAAGCCTATCAGCACGACCGGGTAGTACAGGTACATCTCCTCCGATCCGTACCGGCTAAAGTTCAGCCAGACAAAAAGCCCCAGCAGCAGCAAAAAGAAGCTGGGAAACTCGGCCAGCTGCCTCCAGTCGAGCTGGTGGCGGTTATCGAATTCGAAGATAAAGGGGTAGTTGATCTTGTTTTCCGTCCAAATATAGCAGTTGATCACAAACAGCGAGAAGAGGAACAGCATGAGGAAGCAGCCGCCGTAGATTTGCAGCAGATAGCTCGTCTCCTGGCGTAGCGTCATGTCGTCGCTGAACAGCAGCTGGATGCCAAAGGTCAGCCCCTGAATGCCAAAGACGGCCCCAGTGCCGATGAAGATGCCGCTCCGGAAAGCGCTGCCAGACTCATCGCCGGCGCGACGCGTGAGGCTCTTGAGCTTGCCGACGGCAATCTTGTGGTTGCCGCGCTCGAAAAAGTCGGCGTACAGGTCCTCGACGGCTTTGATGTGGCCTTCGAGCACGTCGCTGTTGACGAACCAGGCGGTGCTGACTTTTTCGTTCATGAAGCGGTACGTGGGGCGGGCGTTGACGGCCTTGTCGTATTTCTTGTTCAGCTTGCGGAACGCCGTGCGGTTGAGCAGGGCGAAGGACTTGAGCAGTTCGAGACTTCGGTAGAACTCCTGGAGCGCCAGCTTGAGCTTGCGCTTGGCTGAGCGGTAGGAGACGGACTCGTCCTCGGGCCGGCGGATGTAGTCGCGCGAGGCGTCGGCACCGGGACGAGGGCCGAGACGGGGCGTCTGGGCCATGGCCGACAGGTTGCGCGAGTTGGGGCCAGGTCGGAAGATTTTAGCCTTGACCTGGTCCAGATAGCCCTGGTCGACGTGCTTGTGATCGCCATTGCCAGCTCCGTGGCCATTGCCCTCGTGCTTGCCTCGGAGACGGTCATGGCTGAGCTCCTGGCGGCGCCGGCTGCCCATAACTCGGAGCTGCTCCTTGAGGATGAGCAATCGCTCGCCGGCTTCATCCTCCTTGAGCTTGTAGAATGCCTCGACCTTGTCGAGCTCGGACTGGAGGAATTTGAAAAAGTCCCGCTCACGCTGGCGGTAGAGGTCCATGGCCAGCTCCTGCATGCCAATCTCAGGCGTGCGTTGGGTCCGGTGCGGGAGGGCCGCGGTGAGCATGCGCTGCAAGCGGCGACGCGGGGACGGGGTCGGCCCGGGCCCGGCGGCGTCGGGGAGTCCAATGTTCTTCCCGGTGTCTCGCTTCGGGGGCGCATCGGTCGAGCTCCGGTGGAGGGGCTTGCGCTGCAGTATATCGACATCCTTTCCAGCGGCACCTGACTGGCCGGGCCCGTGTTCGCTCGTGTTCGAGGGCACTTTGATAGCCGGTGCGGGGAGGGCGAAATCGTGGGTCCTTGTCGGAGGCGGTGTCACGGACAACGGCGGGGTAAGGCCAAAGCTGCCATAGTGCATGTCGCCAGCAGCCTCTGTGAGGCCATCACGCTCATTGTGTGCGCGGGAGGGTATCGGTCTTCCGGTGGCAGGGTTGGCGGTCCTCGGGCGACCGGCCATGGGCGCGGGGGTGCCACGGAGGGACGAGACATCCTCGTGCTCGGCTTGTTGCTGTGTGCGACTCCATCGTCGCACGAGGGCAAAGTCGAAGGGCGAGCTGACGGAGCGGGGGGCATCGGAGCGGGCCGTGGCAGGTGTCGTCGAGGAGGTATATGGCGTGGGCGGTGCGCGGTTGAAGGCGCGGGCGACAGCCTTGACGTGCTTCTTGCCAGCCTTGTAGTCGAGGTACTTGACCCTCCACTCTGCAGGAAGTAGGCCGTCAGCAAAGTCACACCAGATGGGGACCTATGGTTGACAGGTGTGTTCTCACCAGGGACCAGGTCCTGCTGGAGCTCTTTGGCGAACTTCATGTTGGAAGACCCAATGAGGGGGGGTGTATCGAGCCGATGGCGGAATCAGCGCGCCATGAAGGCTGCGGCGGGCGGTGGTACGCGGTTGTCGTTCGAGGCGGTGGGGAAGGAGGTGGCAGGGCGCGTGCGACAGTCGCGTCGCAATTGACCCAATGCCGAGGGGGATACGGTGCCAGACGAGGCAACGAGCTGGGCGGCCTGGAGCTGGAGCTGAGCTTGCCGGTGTTGCGTCGTTGCTGCGAGAGGCGACGAAAGTGGGAAAATGTTTGCTTCGGAAATCTTGGCGGAACCACTGAGATAGAGCAGCGATGGAGTTGGCCGACGGGACAAGGACCCATGCCCCGGACCGTAACGTGCTCCAGCGCTCCTGCACGCTTCTCCAGTGGGGCCCGGCCCTGTCACCTCGGCGCCCGTCCGCGATTTGCAGGGGGCTTTCCAGCGCGTGTTCTGGACACTGGCCAATGATGTCGCGCCAAACTCACATTGCTTCTTCTCTGGGGACAGCTCCACCAGGCGCTAGCCAGGCAAATTCCGTCATTCAGTGGACGGTAAATGCCCTTACCCAGCAATTAGGAAGCGGGGCATCTCATGAAGCTCACACTCGGGAAGGGACGTTTGAGACGTTGGCGCATCTTCCTTCCAACGACATCCTCCTCCGCCAACGACGAGACGCATCAGACAGGCCAACACTCATGACCCGGTCCATCTGCGTGCGCCCGTCTCGATCATGTATCAGCACAAGCACCATCGCCGGCCAACATTCCTCGGCATGCATTGTCCCCCACAGGCTTTGTTCCGGAGGAGGAGCCTATCCCCAAGTCCAGCCAAGTCTTAGTAGCCCAAGTCCACCCAGTGTCTCGCTTGTTCATCACGCGGCTGACCTCCCAGTACCTAGCAACGATGCGACCCTGGGTCAAAGGAACCGGTCACTAGGCCCTTATTTCGCCCCGCGCAGTTTGCGCCCGTCGTCTCGATACATTGTCTTGGAACCGTTGGATGGCGCACCCTCCACAACCCCCCGGCTCAACGGCAGCCTTCTCTCCCTGCGTTCACGACGAAGATGTCAACAACGGTTGGGACTAGTAATCACGACCAGGGTGTCACAGTCTCGAGAGGCAACATGGAACATGGACAGTCCAGGCCGCTCCTTCTGATGGCGATGCTGCTGGCGGACGGGGCCTGCTGCATCTCCCATCACTCGGCGTGCATATGAATGGGCACCGGGTCCCAGCAAATCACATCGCATCATGCCCCATACATGCAGACACTTCCCAACTGTGCCTACTGGGCGCATAGCCGCCGTTCGCTTCATGTTTCCTCTCGAGGGTCCAAGCGTCGTCGCCGTATTTCGCCGCTCCGACGACCATCCACCGTCCTGGCGAACACTTCAACCCATCCTCACCCAGAGACCTGGTCCAGCCAAACGCAGCAGGGAGTTGTCCGTCCGTCCTTGCCCCACGGTATCGGTTTTCCCAGGGCCTCGTGTCGTATCTGAGCGATGCTTCACCCCCTGGAGCTGCCTGCCTTGCCAAGGCTGGGCCTGAGGCGTCGGGCAACACCAGGCTGACAGCCAGCCCACGGGTCGTCTCGTCTTATCGCCCGACTACCATCCATGGACGTCGGAGAACTCTCACCGGTCAACAAATGTCGGATCGGACGTTAGGCTGCTCCCGCGGCACCTTTGGATCGTGTGGCACACCATCAAGGTTGAAGTTGGCTGGGTTTCATCCCCCAACGACCTCGTGACAGCTGGTTCATACCCACGCATCACGCTCACCACGCAACGTCCGTATCGACAGGCTCAGCTCTCGCTCATGAACGGGCACCTGGCCACACATCTTCAAGACCTCAAGGCAACAACAAGTGGGGGACGCGCAAGTATGACTGCAGTGTGCGTGCTATCCGAACATAGCAACCAACACGTCTGCCCCCTCCGGGCCCGCCTCATCACTCATCCTCCTGCGACCCCATCCCATGCCCAACGTCTCCACGTCCACGTCGCGGCCTCGCCCCTCCCTCGACTCGCGCAGACGGATGGAAGATGGATCGTCGACCCGAGAGCCTGGATCCGGCCAGATGGTACTGGCGTCCAGCCGCAGCCATGGCGCACGGCTTGTTGGAACACTAGGACTAGGGTCGCCCGACCTCTGCCTAGCTTCCCCGTCTCCCTGCACATTGCCATATCCTTCCTTCTCGGGTTGCTCCACCACCTTTGTCTCCCACCAACCCGGAAACCCCAGGGTTGGCTCGGCCTCCGGCATCTTCAAAGACACCCATCCCCCTTGTGGGCATGACCTGCTTTGGAAAAAAGTCTCGGTAGCCATGTCGCTAGCCGACTCAAGGATGTTGTGGTGGGTGCCCGTTGCCGAGAAGGGTGGGAGTCATGTCCAAGCGAGCAAGAGGCAGAGCTCCCCGGGAGGGCAAGTCATGGGCGAGATCACTCCATGTATAACATGTCGACCCATCCTCATGTCTCGGTCCACGAGCTCTTGCACTGGAATGCAAAAAACCCTTGGCCCCCCAGATTCTTCCCACTGCCGCTCTGGAACGGTCGTGTCTCTCCCCCTTCCCCCTTCTTGGCACTTATCCCTTGCCGTCCATGTTCTAAAGAAGCATTACGAGACATCCATCCCCCCCTTTTCCCTCCTTTCCCTCAACGCATCCGCATTCGAAGCTCCCACTTCCTATCTCTGAACGATGGCTCGACCCAAGACCTTCCGAAACCTCACCCAGAAAGCCGGGCAGCTTCTGCGCCGCCGTTCGAGGTCTCACGCACCAGGCCGGTCCACCGGCGTCCCCATCCCCCAGCTCCTCACGGACCCGACGGAGATGGACGTTGATCTCGACTACTCGTCCGCAAACGGAAGCCGCTCCGACAGCCCCTCGAGCCATGATGATATACCGTCTCTTGCCTCCTCAGGGTCCTCCCCACTTTCCTCTCAGACATCTCTCGCGTCCCATGAAATCTCCCTTTCCGGCATGCCCTCGGCAGTTGCTGTCTCGCCACCGGTTCTCCCGCCCTCCCACGAGTCACTTCTTCCCTTGGCATCATCAACGGCCTCCACAGAAACCCACCACCAGAATCAGTCGAGCTTTTTCAGAAAACTACCCCCCGAGATCCGGGAGCAGATCTACATCCAGTACTGGCTTTCAGTCGGCATCGATCGCCACGTCTTCCTCCAGGATGGCGATTTCTGCTTCGCCCCTTGCGTCGTCGACCACGACGACCCCGTCGACGAATGCCAGGTCGCTCTCGCAAGGGAATTTCCCCAATCCGGACCTCCCGTCCAGCGTCACCACAAATGGTTTCGCCGCATGACATCGCCGTGGTGCAACCACTGGCGCTGCGAAGAGGCTCTCCGCCGTTCATCAAGGCGACAGCAACGGAAGAAACAGCGGGACGAAGATGAAGACGACGAGCGCCCTACCAGCCAAGGCCGCCCCGACAAGCTCGTTACCTGTCTCCCGCTACTCCTCGCCTGCAAGAGACTGTAAGTTTTTCCTTTCCCCCCTCACCCCGCCCTTCCAGGCCTTGGCCGTTCCCGTCAACCCTTCATCACGGTGTTCCCGCCCCGATAGCGCGCCACCCCCGGAAGCCGGCGTCATCCCAAGCGCCATTCGGCCCCGGCCTGGAACCCCTAAAACCCCCCAAAACTCCAAAACTTGGGATGACTGCTCTCACGTGGCTGGCCCTTCGCTGACACCCTCCACCACTAGATACCAAGAGTCTCTACCTTCCCTCAAGAGGCACACGAGCCTCACAATCACCGACAAGGACACGGCGCACGCCCTCCTCATCAAGCGTCGGTCGCCGAGGCCCACCCCCGGCCGCGCGCGCCATCCCATCTTCGACTTCCTCCCGCACATCCAGACCCTCAACATCTCCCTACGCCATGAAGGTCCAGATTTCCTATGGATGAATAGCGCCGCCCTCTGGGCTGCTCTCTCCGCCCGCTCCCTCCCCGGCCTTCGCCGTATCAGCCTCTGGCTTGATGGCTGGGAGCCCGTTTCGCGCCGCCTCATCCCCCAATTCCGCGACCTCTGGGCCAACGTGCCCCCCGCCGTCGCTCGCAAGTTGTCCGTAAGCTTCCCTTGCGCAGCCGACGGCCTCTGGGCCTGGGACGATGTCGCCGTCCGCATCGCTGGCGCAGGAAATGGCTTCCACCCGCACCAACTTGCCCACTGGACCCCCGACGGCTCCTTTGACCACCACATTCCCGTTCTCATGCTGCCTCCCCTTGTGCCAGAGTTCCATGTCGTCCTGCGTGGCTGGGAGGCTTACACGGCAAACGGACACGGCTGGATCGCTCGCAACGAGATCGTCGGCCGTGGCGGTGCCGGGCCCAAGGCCCTGCTAGCCTCCATGAACCCTTTTGAGGATTTGAAGCTGTACGGACGTGGCTTCTTCGATCCCTTCTACCCCATATGAAGGGCGCGAGACGCACGGAATTGAATGAACACTGCATATGAGACCCACTGTATTTAGCAACATCGCATTTAACCTGGGGGAAGCGCTCACGCAAGTCATGAGCTTGAGTCCTTGACATATTATCAATTCTACCAAACCTCGTTGCATCGAGCCACAAGACGTACACTGCCTTCTACTTGGCTCCTCCCTAGAAGTGCCGTTTGTCCCACAGTGCGATGAGAGACACCAAAACGCCGTGAAAACAATACAGATCCCACTGGGACCCCGCCAAACGCCTTTCGCCATCCTTCTCGTCAAGTCATGTTCATGAATATACCGTCCTTACTCGTGCTCCTACGCCCCTCACAGGGCGTGCTCCGGCTTCAGAGACCAGGTCACCTCGTTAGCCTTCTTCTTACGAAGGGCCACAACATCGATAACGGTCTTGACGTCGTTCCGCGAGATGTCCTTGCCGTTGACCTTGACCCCCTTCAGCCCGCTAGACTTGAGTAGCTCAAGCATACCAAGCTTGGAAATGGCCGGAGTGGCCGTGTATGTCGACATGATGGCCTTCTTCATCTTGGTGAGGTCTTCGTCCGACAATCCGGAAGGTAGGCCGGAGTGCACTGTAGGCTTCCTGGACTTGGCCTTGTCAGCCTCGGCGGCAGCAGCAGCTGCGCCACTAGCGCTGATCTGCTCGAAGGCGTTTGTTGCCGTTGACTTGGGCTTGACAGCCGGCTCAGGTTCCCAGTATGAGCTCGAGAAGGGATCGATGCTCTGACATTGGCGGAGGGCATCTGGAATGTGTCAGTGACGGTAGAATGGGTATGGGAGCAATGTATGTCTTACCAGTGAAGATGAACTCCATACGGTGTTGTTGTGCTGTCACACAGGGCACCTTGCGCTTGTGGTCTTCCCAGCAGATACCGGTACTGACAGGTTCGAGGCCAGTAGCACCGAAACGCATGACGTCCACTGCCTCGGAATCGTCGATGAGTTCATTCACCTCATCGCCGTCGTCCAGGTCCTCTTCATCCTCATCGTCACCGTCGAGGTCCTCCCCCTCCTCCTCTTGCCATTCCGCCTCAGAATCATAGTCGTAGTTAAGTGGTAGAACCGGGGTGGTGGATTTCCTCGCCACCTTGCGCATGGTTCTCAAGCCAACCTGGTGTGGTACCAGTGTGGTGGTGCCGAGATATGGTGGTCGGACGTCTTGTTGGAATCGTATGCTCTTCATCGGGATCCTCGCCAATCTCTTCCGGGCCTCGCGCTGAGCCTGTTGCTGGGCTTGGATGTCTCCGCGAGACTCGGCTTTATGGGTTTCGAGTCGGAGCCGTTCGACGGTCGTCTTGACGGGCTCGTGGAGGATTCCCCGATGCTGCATGTGGCCGACCAGAGCGAAGGTCTCGACAGGGTCAAACTTCTTGGCTTCGAGATCGCCGCGGCGGCCGGAAAGGTACTCGTCCAGAATGTTTGACTTGGCAGCCATCGTCTCCTCGTCCATCTGGAAGGGACTTGTGGCGAGTCGCATTCCAGCTTTGACGAAGAATGGCTTGAACAGCTTGTCATATGCTCCCAGTTGAGGTGCGGCGTCCTTTTTTGCTGGGCGATCCGGCAAAGTTGACGGCGATGCTGAAGCCTTGGTGTCGGCAGGCGGCTGTGCCTTTTTCGGGGTGGAAGCAGGGACTCTGAAGAAACTGTTAAGCTTCAGTTGGCTCCTCTCCTTCTTCTCCTTCTCGAGCTTGGCCTTTCGCTCTTCCTCCTCCTTCTTGGCGCGTTTTGCGCCGCGCTCTTGATCTCGAGCTTGCTTCTCGGCGTCTGCGAGGGCCTTTTTCTCCTCCCGCTCCTTCTTCTTCTGAGACTTCTCGACGGCTTCAACAGCCTTCTTGTCTTCGTTCTCCTTCTTCCGTTGTTCTCTTTCTTGGCGCTTCGATTCCTTGGCGGCTTCTCGGGCAAGTTTCTCGGCTGGCGTCAGTCGCGTGCGCTTGGTCTTCGGCTTGGTGGAGGTCGGTGTAGCGGAGCCGCGTGGCATTTTGGTCGGAGTGGTGGTATCGGAGGTTTTGGCATCGCCATTCGGGATCGGAGAGTCAATATCGGACTCGACATCGGAGATAGAATCTACGCTGCTCAAGGAGGACGAGGAGCTCGTTCTGGCCCGTTTGGAGGGTGTCGGGTCTGAAGGGGTTAGCACATTCGCTGAAGAGTGTTGGTGGAAAACTCACGGTCTGAATCGTCGGCATCATCGATGGCAGAGTCGTCCAACGGCTCGGTCTTGATGTCGGGCTTCGGTCCATCCACCGGCTCTA
Source organism: Plectosphaerella plurivora (assembly GCA_020726575.1). NCBI lineage: Eukaryota > Fungi > Ascomycota > Sordariomycetes > Glomerellales > Plectosphaerellaceae > Plectosphaerella > Plectosphaerella plurivora. The sequence continues at coordinate 408,745 of JAGSXJ010000005.1, read as the reverse complement.
TCTTCGTGACGACCTTGTGTCCATCATCGGCATGGCCATCTGCCTTTCTCTTCCGCGAATTCGGGTCCATTTCTGATAGAGGCTTCATGAATGCCGAAATCAGCGACATGGTGTGGTTGTTGTGTAGGACGCAAGCGACATCTGAGGGGGACGATGGGCAGGAATGTCGAGGTGGGTGCTGGGCACGTCGTTGCCTCGAGTGTTGACGAGGGAACGCTGTCGAAAGGGATCAAAAGAAGGACACCGAAAGACAGTCGCAGATGCTGGTGCAATCTGTTGATCTCAATTGTCGTCGCTGGTTGCTGTGGTGCAGCACTTTGAGTGTGAACAAGGGAGGTCGCCAGAGACGCGAGTTACGCGTGGATTTGGCGCGTCAAAGAGCAGGGATCGCGTCGGAAAGGGGAGATGGGAAGGTACATCCCACCGTGGCAGATAGTGTATGGCAGGAGCGCGTGCCACTTGACTAACATGGGAAGGGTCCGGTACTTCCTCCCCGGGTCCGTGCTTTCTCTGCTAAATGTCCACGGAAGGAGCTCGGTCAAGGTCTCGGTGAAGGGGGTGCAAGTGGTTCATCCGAGAGACCGACAGGAAAGACAAGCCCAATCCAGAATGGAGTTTCAATCTTCTAGAAACCCCCCAGTCCAGCAGGGAGATCCATCAGATTCCACATCCTCGCAATTTCCAGTCGTCAGCCCGGTCCCTGCTGACACACCCCGTCGAAAGCACCAAACAGTAGAATACCTCCCCTGCCCAGCCCATCCCAGACTCCCGTCCGCCTCAAAATTCGTTCTCCTCCACAGCTCCCTGACTCGCAGCACTTTAAATATCCCCGTCGCCATTTCTGATACAACAATCTCCCCCGCCATGGACCCCGGCCCTCAACCCTCCGCGCCATCGGTAATACCGCCCTCCGGCCGTCTAGCTCCAGGGCTGAACGGTACCTGCCGATAATAGGTGCAAATGCCAGGGTCTACGGTGACCCCTCAGCCTGTGGCTTCAGCCGTTCCTGTGATCGGGGGGCGGTCAAGGCACAATTTCACTGGATCGGCAGACAGGGAGACAGATGCAGCGAGTTCGGGGTCCAATTCGCCTCGCACTGAACCCGAGAAGGACACTTTTCCCGAGGGGCGGGTCTCGTTGATAATCTTTGTACATGCCGGACTTCCCGGTGCAAGTAGGCACGGACCCAAGATGGCACGATGCGAGAAATGAGGAACAGTGATAAACGATTGTAGGTATACATGGTGCGGGCGCAGAGTCGAGCGAGCCGCGATGGCGGCGCTGCGGGATAGAAGGAGGAAATAGGTAGTAGTTATGGAAAAACTGAAGCCCTGTGGTATCTTCCGCCCTGGCGGTCCTCCCCGCCCCTTCTGCCCTATGGCCCCTCCCAACGCCGGTTGATGCAAAGTACAGGAAAAAGAGAGTAATAGTTGTTGCATTGCCGGGTGCCGTGAGTCCCGGGTTCTGCAGAGGCAAGCCACTTCATGGTGGTCTCGCGGGTGTGGTGGGTGGTTCGACAAGAGGCCCCTACCGTCCTCGGTGCGTTGGGCCCTCTTAATCGGGGTTGGCGATGAACAGCCTGCCGGTGGTGAGGGAGGTTGTCCGCTCGTCGACGCTGCCTCTCCTCTTCAGATCCTCGGCCGTTTTTGTGCTCTTCTCGCGCGTCAAGGCAGAGTGCATGAGGGATCTGCTTGCAAGCCTTGCTGCGTTGCTCTCGCTGTTTAGCTCTCCCAGGTTGTCGGCGCGCTCGGCGCTGCTGCCGCTTGCGAAGCTCTTGGCTCGACCGCTCGCGGCGTCGGGGAGGACGTCCTGGATGATCTCCTGCTTGGGGTCCTCGACGATGCTGGTTCGTTCGGGAGTGTCGCCCGGGCTCCAGCGCTGACCGCCGCCGCCCGAGGTCCTGTAGCCAAGGCCTCGTTTGCTGGCAGTACTGCTGCGGCCGCTGCTGCCGGTCCTGCGATGGTGGGTGCGGTTGACTTCCTCGTCACCTGAGCTCTCGCCCTCGACTTCCGTGGCACTCAGACGCATAGGCACGCCGCCAACACCGACGTAGTTGTCGCCGGGGGCGTAGCCCACGACGGCAGGCTTGCCGTGATGTCTGATCTTGGCGGCAACCTTTCCGGTGGTGGAAATGCCAGTGGCAGTACGACCATTGCCAGAGCCGTGGCCGCCAGAGGAGGAGCGCTGGGCACCACTCGAGACCTCCATGGTAGCCCTCATCTTGGCGGCGCGCTGGGCGGCAAGGATGCGGGGGTCTTCATATTGTGAGCGGTCGCACCAGACAGTGGCCTTCTGTTTGCGAAGTAGGGCGACGTAGCCCGAGGCCGGCTGCTGCTGAGAGCCGCCGGATCTCGACGAGGTGGAGCGTCGGAGGTCGCTCGGAGGCGAGGTGCGGTACGCGGCAGGAGGGGGGATGCTCGAGGCCGTGGAGAAGGTGTTGACCGAAGGCGTGCGGCGGGAGTGCTGGTACGGATGAGGCGGCTGCTGGAGATGCATCGGTGCGGGTTGTTGGATCGGAAGAGGAAAGGTATTGGAAGAAGTTGTCCTCGAGCGCGAGTGCGCGTAAATAGCAGACGAGTCCATGGGCGGCCGTCGGCTCGCCGCATGGGGCTCTAGCATTGTGAAGAGGGTGTGGTGGCTGCCTCTTTGGCCCGGTGGGCTTTGGGCGATGGTTTGGGGTTGGTTGTCGTCAGGCCAGCGGGATTTTCCCCGTGTCGCGTCCTGGCGCTAACTGCTAGTTCGAAGGGCCGGGTCTTTCTCGAGCCGTGCACGAGAAAGCCGGAGGATGCTGGCAAACGGGAAGAGGGCCGCCGCCGGTAAATGTACTTGTAGTCGCGGAGCGAAGCACCGGACCGAGAAGGGTGAATTGGATTCGCAGGAAGAGGTGATGCAGACGGAGGGGGCAGTGATGTAAAAGGGGGCCCTTTTGATCGGATGGGACGGTTGTCCTGTCGTCTGTGCGCGAGCGAGGTGCGGTGGTGGTACGGTGCGGTGCGGTGCGGCGCCGCTGCTGACGAGCCCACTGGACTGGGCGACTCGCCTGAAGCAGCGGAGATCCTTGCACCTGGGGCGGGAAATGCGACTGTCGGTGTCGAAGAGTCTCCCTCAGGATGCGGCACGCTCCTCGTCAGAGAGCGCAGATGTGTCTATGGTCGCTGTAGTACAGGGCCTCTCGAGGGGCTCCGTGATGTAGGTCGGTGGTGAGGAAGAATATGGAGAGAAGAGGAAGGGGGGAAGCTCCGAGTGATCAAGGCTGGGTCGGGCTGAAGTTTTGACGCCTTGAGAGATGGGGTCAAAAGGTGAGCACGACGGCAGCGCGGGCATCCCGGGAACAGGGCAGAATGGGCCGGGGGGGACATCAGTAACCCACGTTGAGCAAGGGAACGGACGAGTGAGGAGGGAGCGAGGGAAAGCGAATTGGCCCGACAGACGAAAAACAAGCGCCAAATCCGAACGGGGCAGACAGGGTTGGGTAGCCACGGGGACTGACTGAATGTGTCTGAGTGAGGTGCATGATCTGAGGTGAGGGATTGGACCCCCTCCAAGCTAAAGGTGCCAGGTCCAGGGGGGTTTCCGCAAGCCTTCCGCTGCAGGCGGCGTTGTCGGCGGCGGCGCTATTTTTCGCTCAGCTTGACCGGGTTATGCTTTCTGGCAGACGCGGGGGGGTCCTGGCCCACGACGGCTGCACCTGGAGAACAAGCTCACCTCACCCAACTCAACGTTACACGCTACATCAGCCTGCCCACGGGCTTGCAGCTATTCAGGACGGGACCGAGCCAGTCTAGTAAGCACCATGGACGCCGGAACTGGCAGCGGGGTAGACAAGGCAATGTATGTCGCTGGCTGGAACTTGGCTCTCGCCGGAGATGGCAAGGCTTCGAGTCCTGCTTGACAGCTTGATGAGAACAAGACGCCATTTGCGCCCTCTCAAAGCCAAGATCAACTTGTTCATTTCCACAGTCCGAGGGTTTCGCAAATCCACAGGGGGTTCCGGCTTGGCTTCCCTCCCGCTCGCACGCCGTCCAGTGGCAGACTGTGAGTGGAAGGCGCCGTGTCCGTCCCGGTGTTCTTTCCCCCACTCTTGGCTGCCTCTCCTCCCCTCCCCCCCATCGCTCCTTCCGTGAGCCTGCGCGACTGCTGCGCGTGTTGCCTGCCCTTGCCTTGTCCGGCTCGCCGATGGACCAATCACGGCGCACCACACGGGCCGTCGAGAAAGCGCCGAGAAACTGCCAGGGGCCATGCGGGCCAATCAGACGGGCCGTCTGATGTAATACCCTCTCCTTCGTTGCTGGTGCGCCGGGGATTTTCAGTGATCTCCATGCCATTTTTGAGGGGCAGTGACGCTGCTGCATCCGCCCGAAGGCCCTGATCGCTGGAAACTTTGCCTGCCAAAGGAAGGGACCCGGCTCCGAACGGCGCCGTTGCTTCAACGACTTCGTTCTTTTTTTGCTGGTTTGTTTCTCGTGTTCTACTGTTGATCCATCCACTTTGTCTCTGCCGCTCCCGTCTTGACTCGGCTTTTCCTCGACTCGTGAGCGCCTATCCCTCGCTCCCCCACCGGCGACACGAACAACTTTGAACCATCCCTCGCTTCCGCACGCAGATCATCAACACTCTTTGAGCGTGGCGCGGACGGATGCTCGAACCGTTCGGGAACGAGGATGCCGGACGGGAGAGGCCCAAGACATTTTCGTGTCGCCACATGAGAAGCACCACCTCCGTCCATTTGTCCATCCGTCCGCCATGACATCGCCGCCCCAAGATCCAAGAAGTCCCCCGATGGACCCCCTTCTCTTGGCGCGGCTTCCGAGAAAGATTCGGTCGAGTGTCCGTCCCTTTTCCTTGCCATTGTGGACTTCCAAGACCCGTCTTTTTGCCATCCCGGACCACGGCACCGGGGGCGAGAATGGCATCACGACCGGCGGCAGTCCGCCACTACACTGGAAGAGCTCCGCCCTGACCACCACTCCCCAGTGTCGCGCGGTGCCTGTGCTGTAGCATCATGATATGGCATGGCACGGGAGACAACACTGCATCAGGCGTCGCGCCATCCTACAGCCGCTTCATCGGCCAGCAAGCTTGGTCTCGGACATGTGCGACACACGCAGGGGGACGGACTGGTAGCGCGACACGCTCAACCAAAGCTCAAAGATTGCGCCTGGTTTCCAGCACCGACCGCGAGACGTTGCACCATGTAACCATGGCCAGCATCTTACCGCTCGCCCCAGTCGATGATCCAAGACACAAGATGCGCCATCACCGTTCCCCCGTCTGACAAGGTGCGGTGCGCTGGCCGCTCGCCCGCCACATAGCAGCACTCTGTTAACATCTGACGCCATGCGGCTGGTAATCCTGGCCTCGCCTCCACCCATACATTCCGTTGCTATGGCCCCCAAGATGACCTCTAGGCTCAGTTCCATGGCACGACCCTTGTCGCGACGAAGCTCTCTCCGCTCCCTCCAAAGACAGAGTCGCATCGACAACGGATCACATCAGAAAGCAAGGACGGACGGGCGGCGGACGGTGGACGGGATGACCTCCTTGCTGGCCCTGTCCGCCACTACTGCGGCGCGCACCGTGACTGAACGCAGCATTCTCACCGCCAGTCCCGTCCAACCGACACCTTCCCCAGATCTTGGTTTTTGGCACCCCAGCTTATCACGACGCCCGAGTCCAGCAGCAGATTGAGTGAGGTGGCCGCGCCTCTGATTCGCCGCCGGACCCTGGTGTTTTCTTCCTCTGCTTGGTTTATTGATCGTCCCAACGGCCTGCGACTGCAGCTGCGGCCTTCCGAGCCGTTGCTGGCTGCAGGGCGCGAGACCCGATTCTCGCTCCGTCGCACAGCAGCCGTCGACCTGTTGAGTCTCGAGATGCGAACGCCGTGTCCGCGCCCTCGAGCAACACAGGGAATCGTTCACCACCACAACAACAGTGGCTTGCTCGCGACTCTCGAGTCTCCCTTTACCGACTTGGTCCGCAGCAACAACACCCTGGCCTCATCCAGGCACCTCGCGGGATAAACCAATCCCTTTGCTGCCGCACTCTTATTACCCCTCCCTCCAAGGGCATGGGATAGTGGTGTTCACTATTTGTTACTTCGTGAACCTTATCGCCTCGCGGCAGCAACCTCACTGGGCTGCATGTCAGCCATGGCTGCCCGCTTCCAGTTAGCGGCCCGCCTGTTCGGGAGATTCGCTTAAACGTATGCCTCACCGACGACAGATGACGCGATGCTGAGCGCTGCGGCGAACCCCTCGACCTCGCCCTTGCCCTGGCCCTGGACGGTCCTGGCCTGGCCTGGCCTGGACCCGCCTTCCCCTCTCTGACTCTCCCCCTCTCCCGTCGTCTGTCCCCTCTTCGTCGGCGCTGAATGCAGCCCCCGCGAGGCACACTTTGGACGACTGGATGGGATCTTCCAGGCCTCTTCGCTCGACCGCCACCACTCGACCAATTTATTGACGCCGTCACCTGCACCCACGGCATCCCCGCAGCAGTGCCCTTCCTACAACGGCTCGTAGTGGCGCCTTGTGGCCTCTGGGACTGGTCCGGATACATCTCCGTGTAGCCCGCTGGCTAGCTGAGAGTATAAACTATGATACGGCACCGCTTCGCTGGCAAGCCCAAGCCTCTCCCGCGCCTCGAGGCCAAGGGCAAGGACGGGGGGGAGGGGGGTTCACGATGCTGCTCATGTTGTTTTCCGATAGCGTGGTGCCTAGGGCTCCGTGGTGCATCGGGGTCACCAGGGACGATGAGTGTTCCGAATGTCGGCATCGGACCATTGACAGCAACAGGTGCAGCAGCCGCGCGCGCCCCAGCCATCCGGGTCACCTTCCCAATGAAATGGGACGGACTTCCGCACGTCCCGGTCAGCATCTATTCAATCGCAAGAGAAGACTTTGCTCGCATCAGGCTGTCGACGGAGCCAATGTGCACTTTTCAGCCTGCAGGAAAACATCGCAAGCCTCCCTCGTGCCCAACGATGGCGGTCAGGCCGGCCCCTTTCACGGCGACTTCTGTCAGCTGAGCGGCACCAAGCCATGAACCACGTTGTGCCTCATTTACCGTAACAGCAATGTCCGCTATCTCGCCGATGGCTGACTCCGTTCCTGTAATGTCTCAGGCCATGTTCAGTCGACATGGCCGCACCAGTTTGTCAGAATTGGCAATCGCACGAGAAAATGCATTGTCAGCCTGGCCCGCCTGTCAGTTCATGGACCTTTGGATGTGTCTCGGTGGGCGTTACGGTCCCATCGTCGGCGGGCCCTATGCACGCGTCATCACCTCATCAAGATCAGTCCGACCTGAACTGCGCAGTCTATTGCAGCGGGGAATCCGCCAGCGGCACTTTCTGGCGTCTATCGTCGGCTCGAATTGATCATCAACCTTGGTAGTCGAGCAGACGGCGCGTGTCTTGAGGCTCTGGCATCCCCATCCACAACCCACCTCGGGGAGTCCCTAGTGTTTTGCACAGGGCACTGGCGGGCTCAACCTTTCGCATCCCTCGGCGCGACCAAACCTGCTTTTGCATGTTTGAAGGACCGCAAAACCAAAAGTGCCCTACTGCACCTAACCTAGCGGGCCTGGGCCAAGACCTGTTCCTTCTGCCGGCGCTCCGGCAGCGGTGCCGCTGCATGTCGGTCGGCCTTGATTTGGGACGCAGCGTCCGGTTTCCCAGGGTAAAGCTGCTCGATCCACGAAGCATCTCTCGATCTCAAGATGTTAGATATCCCACTCAGTGCCGTCCTGAGACTCAGGCGGCCTGTTTCTTGGCTCGGGCCTGCGTCTGCGCCATTTTTCCAGGCGCGAGCTAGGAGCTTTTGTTGATTCTGAGTCGTCTGCCCTGATTCTTGAACCCCTAGCCTCGGGAGCCGCCAGGACAATGTGTAAGCCCGTGGTTCTTTGAGTTCGTGCACTAGGGGTCTGGATGAACTCAGCACTCAGCTTCTGCCCTTTTGGCATGTGAGGGGGAAAGCTGAGATGCCCAGCCTCGAACAACCCTGGACCACGCCACCGGCAAATGTTGACAGCTTCAACCCTCTTGAACCCCTCCAACGGTCTGGAAGGCGGGAAAGCCCTGCGCGATTCAAGCAAGCTTCGCGACAAGAGGCATAGTCTTTTCACGCGGAGGCCGGAGCGGACAACCCTCAAGTTAGATGCCGTCCTGCCCGTCGAACTCTGTTCCACTGCAAATCAGGCCACCTCACGATGCCGGTTCGCGCTAGGACGCGGGGTTTGGGCCATTCGTCCTGACTTTGCGGGGGCGCCGCGGGCCATTGAAACTCTGCCAGCCCAGCGCTTGGTCTGGTTCCTCCGATGCGAGGGTGGGTGGTTTCCTTTCCATGTTTGTTTCCGCTGGGGGGTCAGGGCGACGAGGAAAAGGGGTCTGTGGATTGCGGAGGGCGACACAGGGACAAGGCGCCCAGCCTGCTTGCATGTGCTGCGGCGATCATCCGGGGATCTTCAGGGCGTCTTGCTTGGATTGGCGACACGGAGGCGACCATGATGCAACACGGGGCCTAGTAGCGAGTGATCGCCCAGGGGATTGGCCGCGTTTGAGGATACGCGGCCAGCCGTGCCGATGAAGTTGACTTTCCTCCCATTTTCTCTAGGTGGTGTCACCAAACCTGTCAACGTCAACTTATTGCGAAACACGGACTGCCGCTCCGTGCCAGAAAATCAAGGTTGAGTGCGTCCCATCTCGCAACAACGATCATATCATATGCTATCATCGGTACTAGATATGAAACCGTGTCGCGGCCATCAACCTTGGAAGATGTACTGACGAGATGATTGTCGACATCACCACTACGCAACAGAACCGCTCCGCCGATGAGGGATTTACATCTTCCGGTGAGGTGGCCGAGTTGGTTATGGCGCCAGGTTAAGGTCACCTTAACGACATTCCTGGTGGGGCAACCCGCGCGAGTTCAAGTCTCGTCCTCATCAAAGATTTCTTTTTGCGTCTTTTTGCCATCTTCTTAGACACCACGAGGATATTAGACGTCATGGTAATTCTAGATATCACGATGATTTCATGCATCACCACAAGAAGCCAAGACTAAACAGAAACAGATCGCTGGGTATTATTTCCTAAAGACAGACCTAATCGTAGAGAAAACATTATAGTCCACATAGTATGGCTCGTTCGCCATCTTACTTCTGCTCGGGCTGCTTGTTGCCGCCGAACATGCCTCCAATGTAGCCGCCGGCACCCTTCACGCCCTCGGTGGCACTGTTAGCGACACCCTTGGAGCCGTCAGCAATACCGGAGACGGTGCTGTTCACGGCACCGGCGCCGGGGATGTTGGAGGGGGCGTAGCCGCCGCTGTCGTCCTTGCCCTGGCGCTCGGCGCGGTTGACGCCCTCCTTGGAGGCGAGGTCGCCGATGGGCTGAAGGAGACCACCCTGGCCGACCTGGCCGGCGGCGAGGTTGTGGACGCCGTCCTGGAGGGTGTCGATCTGCTCGACGCCGGTGACCTTTGTCTTGTCAAGGTTCTCTGAAAGGGGTCGGTCAGCGATGTCCTGTGGGAAGGGAAGTGTTGGGAACACTTACGCTTGGCGGCGTAGCTCGTCTTGTTGTCCTTGGTGAACCACCTGAGGTACTGATCCTCCAGCCAGGGAACCCACTTCTCGTACTGGTCGTTGTAGGTAGCCTTGGTCCACTCCATCGTTGCTGTGTGTGAGGTTGTCGGATGAGGATCTCGATGGTAAGTTGTTGAGTATTGGTTTGGAAAGAGGATTGTAGATCTGGGAGGATCTTGTTTTGCGTTGTATGATGAATGGGTCTGTCATATGAAAGAGCCGGCCGGCTGACCTCTGCTTTTTATTGCCTGGCTTCCTCCCTCCAGCCTGCTCCCTCCAGCCTGATGATGTCGCGCACCATCACAGCCCCCGGCCACGCATCCCGGTTCGTCGTCAGAGGAGGGCCCCGCCTCAGGCATCTCCCTCAGCATACGCCACTGCTGGCAGGTTTTCGTGGCTGATGTGCGTGCCGATCAGTACGTCATTTGGCTGTCGTGAGGGAGGGTAGGCCAGGGGTCACGATAGGTCGGCACGCGCTATTCACTGATGTTTCGGCTGCCCCCCATCCTTGACCGAAGCGAAATCCTGAAAGTTCGAGGCTTCTTGCCCAGCCACGCGTACCCTCCCGTGGCTGCGGTTTCATCATGGCGCATTCAACCGAAGTGGCTGATCTACACGCTGCCGCATTTTGGGCCCTGGTTCTGGGCCCTGTCTCCGACACGTGGTGGTGGGCAGACAAAAGGTGATGCGATCTCGATTTGCGCGCGGGATGTGACCCGGGCCAGCTACGTCATCCCCGATGAAAGTGGGGCCGGGCGAGATGGACATGCGGGAGGCTTCACGGCGCCGGGTGGCTTCGGGTGGCTTGTGTGGCACTCAACGGCTGGACCGTTGCATGCCGGAGGGACGACTTCAATCTTTCAAAGTGCAGATTATAAGGGGGCAAATGCAGTTTAGGAGTTACGTGGGTTTGAAAATACTGATGTCTTATTCATGCTGAAAGATAGCAATCATGTGATGCCGCTCAACCCATCCAACACCAGTCCAGCCGTTCCGCGTATTTCAGCGCCACAATGTCCTACCCCTCATGAGAGAGCCAGGATGGCCCCCTGAATAAAGTTCGTCGTCTCAACAGGCTGGCTCAGGAACGGCGAGTGGCTGCTGTCGAGCTCCAGGACCTTGACGTTGGCCCCCTCGGCAATGGCGGCCTGACACCATTGTTTTTGGGACTCGTACGCAATGATGTGGTCTTGCTTGGCCGCCAGGAACCATACCGGCACGTCCTTCCAGCCGGCGTAGCCGGTCTCATCTACCAGTACGGCGATGGCCTGCTTTTGGAGCTTCGCACCCCATTCAGCCGCCTCTTCGATGGAAAGGTCGTTGTAGAAAATGTCCCGAGGGTTGCCGTCGACGACCATCCATCCGTTGGCGGCGTCGACGGACACGCCGCCCGTCTCGGTCTGGCTGCCGTTGATGCAGGCGCCGAAACTGCTGCCCGTCTTGATGAAGGTCGTGGTGATGAGCATGAGGCCGACAACGTAGCCGGTCCCCGGTGTCTCGGTGTTGTCGCCCGCCGGCTTGGTCAGGCCCTTGATGGCAGTGCTGGAAACGGCGCCGCCGTACGAGTGGCCGACGACAAGGACATTGCGGCCTTGCGAGGTGTGTTCTTTGATGACGGCTTGGACGGCAGCCACGTCGTCCCCGAAAGTGGCTGCGGGGTTGCCCAGGGTGGAGGCAAGGCGGACCGTGGCACAGCGGTAGTTCTGGGCCTCGAGGCGGGGAATGACCTTGGTCCAGCACTCGGGAGTGTGCCAGGCACCGTGGACGAAAACAACAGTAGGAGGAGAAGGCATTTTGAATTTGGCGAGAAAGTCTGGAGGAAGAAGACGCATGTGTGGTAAAGAGGGCGGCAGTGGGTTTAAATGCATGTTGGCGGGAGGTCTGTTATCGGCTAGGGGGCTTACTAGTCGTCTTACACGCGTCGCCGAGGTCTTATAAGGTCCCTGCACTTGCAGCATGCGAAGGCATCACGACTGGCTCTGACTCGCTCGTCACGGGTCGCGGCATAATCATCCTGGGCCTTCCTGTCATCGTTCATCCACATTTGGAAGGCATCAAGGGCCTGGATCTGACGATATGTCTAATTCGGTGCTGACGGGCGCGGGGTGAAGGCCTGTCATTCGCTTGTTTCCGGTGGATGGTTGGAGGTCGAGATTGTCGCCTGAGATGGGATGGTAGCGCTGACGGCTTCAGCCCTATTTGGATGAACAGGATCCATCGGATTGGAGGCCTAGCCGGGCGTCGCCATTCGCTGCTTCGTACTTTTCCCCTGGCGAAAGTGGACCTGGCCAGGATGATGCTGTCGTCTGAAGCTGAGGGGGAGGATTTGGGGGCGAGGGGGAGGAAACCTGGGGCGGCATCCTACCGAGCATGTGAACCACCATGCTGGGTAGCATCAGGGTCTGTGCATTGACCGTTGCTTGTGATATCATCATCCTTTGGATGCAATAGGCATGGGGACAGTAGATGTCATGTGTTGAATGGCAATGCTCGGTGTCTGGTGTTTTAGCACTGTCGCCCTGTAATCGGCCCCTAAACGAGCAGCTGATGTCCGAATTTCCCGGTTGGTCTATCACCACATCAATTGGCTTTACGATTTCAGGCACCTCTGCTAGAAGACATCAATCTCCCTGAACAATCTGGAAGGTTTCCCGGTGTCCAAGGTTGGCAAAATTCCGGGCTGGGTTGAGTCAACGCTCGTTGAGATACGGGCCGAGTCGTGTATCTTGGTCATGAATTTGGAATTACTGACGTGCTTAGGCGAGCATTCCCCCTGAGCCCGTCCCCCTAACCACCCTGTCTTCCCTCCTCCCACCTGAATCCTTCGCCCCGAAATACATGTACATGTATCCACCACGGTTCCTATCGCGATAGCTTCAACTCAAATCTGGGGTGGTCATACTGGTTCATGGGATTCGAGGAAATGAGGAGCTCGGCTCCTGCCGGTAAACTCCTCACTCCGTCGTGCCGAGTCGGCCAACTATTTCGGTGCAGGCCAGGATCCTCGCTAGGCGATCCTACGGCACCTATTTACGGCACGGATCCCTGCCATCGGCTCCTTCGCAAAGCGCGACAGAGAAGACGTCGCAAATCGGAGTCTAGATTCATTCGACAAAGCTGCTTTACTCATTTTCCTCTTTAGGTCCGGAGGCCCGCAGAAATTGAATGCGAGATTACTTTTGAGCGCCCGCTATGCTAAGATGGCGCGATGCACCCCATGGCCTGGCCTGCCCTTGTACGACCAAGGCCTTGCTTCGGCTCCGACAACTCCGTGTTCGTTATCGACACGACCTCTCAACAAAAACTGACAACTCAGTAGTCCTGCCCAGTCTGAAGGCGCGCAGGATCGGTACAATGCTGGGCGGCCTCCGCCAAGCCTTCGTGCTGTCCCGGCAGAGAGCACATTTGGGTCATCCACCTCCTTGTGACCCATGGTCCTGGGAAGCCTTCCGAGGTGCTCTGCCGCAGGAAAAACCCAACAGAAAGTGCCGAAGGGATTCGCCAAGGTATGCTTCCGGACAATTTTAGCTGAAAATGACTTCCAGACCTAGTCTAGCTTTTGTCGAATTCAAGACACTGGAGTTCGTTGGATTAGACGTGACAGGCTCCCTCGGTGCGGATGAGGCGTTGACTCCCGCCGCCACGCCGATGGGCCAGCACGTTCCGCGGAGAAGGCGTCCTGATGACCAAACATTCGAGACATTCTTAACTGTGAGCGGCAGCGCGAGAAACTGCCAGGAACGCAGGGAAGTCGTGGCTGTGGGACCAACCGAAACCTAACCCACACTCATTCACCGAGTTCCGAGACATTAACTGTTGGAATCATTCCATAATGTTGACTCGCTGTTCTGAATAGGTACCTGTCATTAGAGAACCGTCCCTTCCGCCACGCGATGACTGCTAGTCTTTTGTATTCCCTGCCGTCCCGACTCAAATCAAGAACACCACCACTTGACACGGACATCTCTCGCTTGTTCCAGGACGTTAAAGTCGATGCCGTGCTGCCTCATCGCCACGATTATGAGGTCAAACTCGTTCAGAGTCTCAACGTCCCAAAAACAGTCATCAAGCTTCTTGATTTGAGGAAGAGAGCTTTGTGAGACGAGAGGGTCGGCAAACATGACATCAAACCTTCCGCTGCCCTCGACAAGGCCCCTCGCCAGCTCGAGGCCGGGGCTGTAGCAAAGCACGCTCTGGCCAGGCTTGAACCCCATGCCGACGACCAGGATGCGGGCTTTGGCGCCGTACTTCCCTGCGTGCTCGCCAATGTGATCGGCGTAGTAATTCGCAATGGTCTTCGGCCTCTCATTCATCTTCTCGGCGGCGCTCCTCAGAAGGGGCATCTCGCATCCTGAAAGGAGATACCATGGGTTGACGGGGATGCAGTGACCCCCGACGCCGAGACCGGGCGTAAAGTCCATGTACCCAAAGGGCTTGCTGCGGGCAGCAGCGCAGACTTCATAGGGGTCAATGTCCAGGCCGACGCAGGCATCTGCCATCTCGTTGACATAGGCGATATTGATCATGCGCTGACAGTTCTCGTAGAGCTTTGTAAGCTCGGCCACTTCGGGACGAGAGACGGGAATGATGGTGTCGAAGACTGGGGCGTAAAGGCGGGTGATTGCGACAAGTGAGCCGGGACACATGTCGTCCAGGCCGGAGATGACTTTGGGGATGAGGTATGCTGGAGGTTCGGTGCGACCCGGGTCAACTCGCTGCATGTCAGGTATGTGGTCAGCATGGGTCAAGTGGAGGAGAGAACAGGGGGTTTGAGACCTACTTCAGGTGACATTCCTGCGAAGCATCTTCGGGATTGAGCAAATGGGCCGAGCAGCTGCCGCGTCATGCCAATGGCAACAGAGCTCTCAATGACAATGACAGCTCCCGGGCGGGCACGCTCAAAAACAGTCCGGATCGCATCTTTAAGATAAGATGCATCCACCGTCTTGTCAGGGAGAAGAAGAGTCGGAACCGAGATGAGAAAGTGTGTAGCTTCAGACAGATCCGACTGAGAAGAGCTAAACCTGACGTTCTTGTTGCGGCAGAACTCCGTCTCCTGTCGGATCTGCGAGATACGCTTCTCGGAAATATCGAATCCAATGACGTCCCAGTGACGGGAAAAATTGCTGACAAGGTGGGTGCCCACGTAGCCAACACCAATAACAGCAACCAGAGGGACGGTCTCTGGAGTGATTGGTGTGGTGATGTCTGAGCTGACGATGATCTTCTGCACATCATCCTCCTCGGGTGGGGGTGTCAACGCGAGCACGGTGTCGACGCATGCATGCTTTGAAGGACCATTGAGCGTTACATCGCTCAAGTCCAGAGGAGAAGGTCTGATTGAGGGGTCTTTGTAGATGATGGGCATCTTGAAGTTTGAAAGATGTTGTTGAAGATGAGGGTAATGGATGTAAAACGGGGAGATGTTTGTGTTGATGCTCCAAGCGAAAATCTACAGAATTGGCAGTGGACATCCGCGCCTTTTCTAGGGAGAGAACCCCCCCCTCAGCACCCACGAATTCATGTGCTTCTCGTTGGGCACTGCATCACGGAACATCATCCTGTGCTTCAGCTCGCCGAGCCGAGCATCACGGCCGGTTGCAGAGATGGGACGAAAGGACCTCGTTCTCCACCCACGTCTTGCTCATTATTGTTCACGACTGGATGCTTCGCATGGAAGAAAACTCAGACTTCCGTCTCAAAAGCCTCTAAACCACCTCCGAGGAGCTTCCAAGCCCCTATTAGCCGTCTAGATGCCTTCCACGAGACATCAGAATCAACCGAGATGCTGTTTCCGGCCCGGCTGAAAAAGATATTCGGCCAACTTCAGACGGACAACATACGATGAGAGATTTCTCATCGAGACTTCGGCCTCTTCATCGAGCTCCAAAGTCCGCATCGGCCCCTGTCGCTGCAACACCAGGTAGGCCCATCGTGAACACTCTTGGCAAGACCTGGACCAATTGCCTCATCCGGAACTACGCGGCACGGCTCGGGGCTCGGGGAGGCGGAGAGCAGCAGCGCGCCCGTCATCACTGTGAATGCGTACCGGACTCCACTCCGAAGGACACCCATGGCCAACGTTTGTCACGTTGAGGTAAGACTCTGTCTCTGGATGACATTCCACATTGGCCACAAACCATAGCTCCGCCCTAGTTGAGTCTCTTGGCAACCACGTTGTGTCTACATGTACTAGGGGGGAATTGCAAGGGGCTTAAGCATTCTAGCGGGCTATTGTCCATGACCTACGTCATGCCACCAGTCGTCTTCCGCCAGAGAAACAGGCGAGGGGTCCCGGGAACCCTTCCTAGAACGGCTGCGACATGGTCGTCGTCCTTTCTGCAGCGCTAGAAACAAGACTACTAGGACAGGTTGGCTGAGGGGAAGACACATGGCAGAGGGTTGCGAACGGAAGGAGATGTTCTTTGGCCAAGGCGCTTGAATTGCTTGTCGGGTGCTCGCGTGGCACTCTCCCGCGTGTTGGGCCCCTTGCCCTGTCGATCACCAGAGTTTGACTCGATCTTCGACCGTATAATCACGGAGTCGATTCAAGCCTGGACCAGACTAGCTTTGAATACCGATTCAAAAACGTGGCCGCATTGGAATTGCCAGACCCATGCGTGGTTCGATGAACAACCACCCTGCCGAACCTGCCTTTCAGGTGAGCAGACTCCCTGTCTGTGAGCCCCCTGTCACGTCTGAAAACAGACGTGGTGTTCGAAGAACCTGGTATTGTTTGCAGATTTTTCTCATCTAGCACATGGCATCATGATCTCGGCAGTTTTTGTCAGGATGTTGCACAGGAATATGGCTCAAGACCCGGTCCGAGGCATCACACGATATCCCTTTATCTCGTCCTTCCCGAGCAAGCAGGTGACCTCCCAAGTGTTCAGTCAAGTCTGCATTATCTCTCAGTCCGTTTTCAATTCTACCTACCCATCACCAAGTCACTTCTCATCTCCCCCAAATTTACAATGCCTCAGCCAAAAGACCTCGGCCTAGCAATCATCACGGAAGCTGGCCCTTCCAATACCACGTCGACCACTCCAACTTCCGGTCTCCAAACACCAAGATCCCCTCCCCCTGTTGCATGCCACTGGAATCATACCTCCAGGACACACACCAGAAGTGCTTCCACAGCATCTTCTGCAGTGTCACCAGGGACCAAGAAACACTTCGGTCATTCTTCCCCTTCCCCATCTCTGCCGAGCCAGTCCCCAACAATATCGGATGCTCCATCACCTCGCATCCTTGATCAAGTGATTGATGGGGATGAGGAGAAAGCTGTTGTCAAGGCAGGAAAATCTCTTGAAGTAAGTCCAGTCTCTCTCCTACTCATCCCTACACCTGCCTCATGGATGGAAAACAACCATCGGGCTACACCCTTGACATCATTCAAAATTCAACCATTTCATACCATATCATACCATCGCATTTGACTGACACCCACAGCGCCCTCCCCCTCCTCCTCCCGTTTTCGGCTCCTTTTCCAGCAGCACCTGCTCTTTTCAATCCACCGTCTCCCAAGAAGAAGCCAAGCCCCCCTATCACCCAGACACTGAGCTGAAGAAAGTATCCCGCTCCCTCCTCCGCCTCCAAAAGTACAGCCTCATCTTCGGCTTCCTATGCACCAATGCCGGCTTTATTTGGGCCCTGTGGAATTACCACCACTACTGGTACATCTTCCTCCCCTTTCTGGCCGCAAACACCTTTTGCCAAGTCATCTTCGCCATCTCCAACACCATCGCCGCCACATACACCACGCTCCGTCGGAAGCTTGGCTTCAAGAAGGATGTCGTCCCCGAATCACCTGAAAAGTTCGTCATGGTCCTACCCTGCTACAACGAAGACCGCCAGGAGGTGGAGACGAGCTTGAACTCGCTCATCAACCAGCAAAAGATTGACGAACACCCTCGTCTCATCATGGTCATCGTCGATGGCAATGCCAAAGCTCCGGGTGAAGAAATGTCTACCCAGGACTTTCTCCTCAACGACATGTTCGCCGGAGGTGAACGTATCGAGTTTGAAAACGGATATAGCGCCCGTGATGGCTTCTTCATGCCGGTCACGATCCAGCACGGCATGTATCGCGGCGTTCCCTACATCATCATTGGAAAGAAGCACAACCAGGGAAAGCGCGATAGCTTATGCTTCGTACGTTCGTTCCTGTATCATTACAAGAATCGCTCGGAAGACATCTCGACGATGTTCAACCCTGATCTCTTCAACTGTCTTGGTTCCGTTCTGACCGACAACGGGTTGGATACCATCGACTACCTGTGCGGCATGGATGGCGATACAGTCTTTGATGACGACTGTGTCTACGAGCTCATCTTGGCTCTTCGACGCGGCGGCCCCAAAGTCGTCGGTGTTTGTGGTGCTGTGCTGGTCAAATTTGACGAGAAGCCATGGGGCTGGTGGTGAGTCTTCTTCTCTGTCCCTGTTCTGCATCGTCCATGACTGACATTTCCAGGAACCTCCTCCAAAACACAGAGTACAACCTGACCCAAGGCCTCCGACGCGAGTTCCAGTCCCGAGTCTCCGGCAAGGTCAACTGCCTGCCAGGCTGCTGCCAGCTTATCCGGGTGCAAGACGCCACCTTTGGCGACGCTGTCCTCCGCGAGCGCTTCGGTCATGTCCCCAAGCCAAACGATACAATGACAGAACAGATCATGGGTGTCTATTCTGAAGACTCCATCCATGCCTCCATCATCTTTTCCCGGCATCCCAAGTCACAGACCCGCCAGGCTCTCAAGGCTCGCGCATATACCACCGCACCCCAGTCTTGGTCCGTCTACCTCTCGCAGAGGAAACGGTGGGCTCTCGGGAGCAAGTCGAACGAGTTTGTCATGGTGTTTCGTCCTGGCATCATCTCGGTGGAGAGGCTATGCTCGTTCATCACTGTCATCACCTGGTGGCTTGGCCCATTTGTCGTTGCGGCCATGTTTGGCTTCGCGATTGCTCTCGTACGTCAGGGAAAGAGGATTTTTGAAAACCACATCATGATCAGTCTCATGTCGGTTTTGGCGTTCAGATACGTGAGTCAGTCCGAGACACCCACCTCTTGCCATACTGACCACTGGCAGTTGTACTCCCTTCTCATTGTCACCTGGTTCCCCCACACCCGGATAGCCCGGATCCGATTCCTCGTCGGATTCGGCATCTACCTCACCTGCTCCCCTTTTATGAACGTCATTGTCACAATCTATGCCCTGTTGCACTGCGACGAGTTCAGCTGGGGCAAGACGCGGGCTTCCGCAGGTGACGAGAATGGGGCGGGCGGGCACGGAGTGTTGCCCGGCACGGAGGTTGCGGAGAAGGAAAAGTTCAGCCAGAAGATGCCGCCCATTTGATGTAATCACTTTAGAAATTACATGTAGCCCCTCATGTCCGATATTGCGTCGGATACCGGAACCAAAGACGAAAGAGTTTTCCCACGTGGCGTTCCCAGCGTGCCCGCCCATCCCCATATTGAACCCCAGGAGCGCTGAAGCGATGTCCAAAACGGCACGTCTTCCCGAAAGCTTAGCTTGAAAGCCGAAAGGCTACGAAAGGCTAGACGGCGGCGCATGACACGTTCGGGGTCCAGGTTCGCTGCGTTGACAGATACCGGTGCGGGCGCCGGACCGTGTCGGGAAAATGACCGGAGGTGTTCACCGGGTATGCCGGCCACCTTGCCTCCAGCGTCATCGACGACAGTATACCACTTATAATCCCTTTGCTGGCGAGATATCCACGATTTGCTGGCTTTTCCTGCCAAATCAACTCTCAAGCCCTACACACACTGCCAACTTGTCATCATCTTTTGTAAACATCCCATCATCCTCAGCTTCCCCAGATATCCACAATGAGACTTATCGTCAGGTCTGATGAGAGGGCTTCGTCTGCCCATGTTGCCCACTATATCCTAGGTCAGTTGTGGCTGATGCACGGCGTGCCCTAGTCCCATCCCAGTGTGTATTCCATAGTCAACGGCCAGGTCTGACCGTTAAACTAGATCGTATCCGCACATTCCAGCCCACTCCTGAGAACCCGTTTGTGCTCGGCCTCCCCACGGGCAGCAGTCCCACGCAGGTGTACAAGATTCTGGTGGACGAGTACAAGGCCAAGCGCATCTCGTTTGAAAATGTCATCACGTTCAATATGGTGCGTACCTAGTTCTGTCTTGTTCATGATGACGATAATGTTGACCGAGTCCGTCAGGACGAGTACATTGGAATTCCCAAGGACCACCCCGAGTCGTACCACAGCTACATGTTCAACACATTCTTCAGCCATGTGGATGTGAAGCCTGAGAATGTGCACATTCTCGACGGCAACGCACCCAACCTTGATGAGGAGTGCACCAAGTACGAAGCCAAGATCAAGGAAGTCGGTGGCATTGAGCTCTTCCTTGGTGGTGTCGGCCCCGACGGCCACATTGCATTCAACGAGCCCGGCTCCAGCCTCTCATCGCGGACGAGAGTCAAGACTCTTGCCATGGATACCATCCGGGCCAACGCCCGCTTCTTCGGAGGCGATCTGTCCAAGGTGCCCCAGATGGCGCTCACCGTTGGCGTCCAGACCATTATGGATGTAAGTGGTAGTCTCGTTTGAAATGGAAGCACACCTGCTAACGACCCTAGGCTCGCGAGGTTGTCATCATTGCCAACGGCGCATCCAAGGCTCTGGCGCTGCAAAAGGCAGTGGAGGGGGGCGTCAACCACATGTGGACGCTGTCTTGCCTGCAACTGCACCCGTACTCCATGATTGTGGCGGACGAGGATGCCACATTGGAGCTGCAGGTCAAGACTGTCAAGGTACATTGGTGCCGCTTTGGTTCTGTTTAATTCAAGACTAACAAATCACAGTACTTCAAGAGCATCGAAAAGGTCGGCCTGGGCAAGGGTTTTGAGCAGAAGCTTCCTCTGAGGCTGAGGACATGGTCCCTTGCCAGCCCTCCTCAGACTCCCAACTCCAAGGGACCGCTCAGCGTGCTTGACGACCCGGAGAATGTGGAGCTGACGCCGGACAGCATGTCTTCGCGAATTGGAACCTGGCCGACTCTTTAGGGACCTGATGAAGTGTTAATTTCTTTCAGTGTTGTTTTGAAATAGGGTACCTAGACTGGGCTGTTTCCAACTGGTTTGGTAGAAATCTGGAGGACATCCTCGCGGCGTTAGGACATTCGTTACAGGTTCGGAGACAATGATCAAATACCAAGATGAAATTGAATATTGAATTAACGTTAACATTGATTGCCTTGATGCGTTCCGTGCCAATCGTACCGGGGTCATTTCACGCTCGCGTTTCAATGTGGAGGTAATGTCCCATGAAAAGGGACGTCTCCAGAAGTCGTACAAGTCTTGCCATGCACCAAGCACATCAACTCCACTATTGAGACCGATTATGTATTTCCTCTAAGTATGCTGTTCATCCATGACTAATCCTGCTTTGCCGCCGACCATGCAATCAACGCCGCTCCAATCCCACTGCCATCCGCAGCCGCTCCCATCCGTATCCGCCGCTCTCCCTCCAAATCAACCTCCGGTATCTCTCGCAGAGCAATGCGCAGATTCTCCTCGAATGAAGGGAAGAACTCGAAGAGAGAGCCGTCCACCCCAATATCGATGATCTTGCCAGGCTGTGCGTTGACTTGGTCGCTCGATGAGTCGGACCCCAGAGACTCTTCGTCCTTTGCCGGTTGTCTGCCCTCCTTTCTGGAGCGCAAGCCAAGGAATTTGCCGAGAGATCGTAAGGGCTTCATGATTGAGTTGATGAATCGTCCCCAGAATGATTTGGGCGGCGGCAGTGAGGACTGGCTCAAGCTCTGAGGGGCGCCTGCTGACACCAACCTCCCAGACTGGATGACAACGCCTGCGATGGCAATAGCTGAAAGCCTCGCGGCCCTCAAACCAATTGCAGCTGCCACCGTTTTGATGGCTTCTGCGTCTTCCGTGGTGACCGACTCAACTCCAAGTGCCCGCGAGATCGCCTGCTTGGCGACTGCAAGGCCATTGCCTGCGTCGCGAACCACTTCGGAAAGGAATGAGCTGTCGATGGAGTATGGCTCGTAAAGTCTTGATCCTGGGCGAACTTCCAGACCGAGACATGGTTTCTCCGACTGCAAGTCCTCGAGAAGCACCCTGCGAAGAATCTCTCCCAGGTAAAGACCGGATATCCGCTTCTCATAGTGCTGATCATCCGGGTTGACCGACTCGCGATCCAACGCCTCGTCGAAGCGCGTCACTGGAAGAACTTCCAGTTTACCGTCGAAGCCTCCCCATTCCGTGTTGAGCGCCATGAAACTGTCGGGACCGGGGTTAGAGAAGCCAGGGCTTCCGTGTAGCTTGGTGATGTCTTCGATGCGCTCCATGTACGCGCCGTTGGTGCCGGTGCCAAAGATGGCAGCCAACAGTGTTTGCGACGTTCCCGGTGCTGCGTATGCACGGGCAGCAAGGGTGCCGACTGTGTCGTTGACGAGCGCCCTGACGATGAGAGGCAGGTGAATCTCATCAAAGGCCTCCTGGAGCATGGCGCAGGGGTCTCTGCCGACAGCATCGTCGATGCTGAACGATTTGGTCCAATACATCAAGGTGCCCTTGTCAATGGCATGCTGGTCGAATGTGAAACTGAAGGTGAAGCCCAGAGAGTGCAGGTTCGCCTTTCGAATCTCGTCCGTGACGCTGCCCTGGGCGGCAATTCTCCGCCATTTCTCAACTTCTCCAGGCAGGTTCTTCAGCATGAAAGACTCTGTGTGCTTGGCGATGAAATGGAACAGATCCTTGTAGGTGCTCGCCGTCATGAGCGAGAATGGAATGGCCACCTTGGACTGCAGCAGCGAGTACGTCGTGTCGCCATGCAACTCAACCGAGCAGACTCTCAAATTGGTGCCGCCGAGGTCAATAGCCAAGCAAATTCCCTTTTCAGAGCCATTGGGGAGCTTGACGACGTATGAAGGCACCTGTAACAAGGCGGTGCCGTCTTGGCGCAGGCCATCCTCTGAAAAGGGGGGGCGGGTCAGATTACAGATACAGGTACTCAGGGGGAGGGATGAACTTACTTAGTTGTTGGACGAAAAGGCCTGTTCCTTTCCGAATAACATCTGTGGTGGCACGAAACTCATCGGCGGTGGACGCTGCCCAGTCCCGAGCCCTTGAATGATTGTCCATTGGCATATCAGCACAGAAGAGACAGCCTGGGCATCAGATGCGACGTGTGTATCTTTTCGAGTTCGGTGTGGGATAGAAGTCAAGGGTCCATCATGCAGCTAGCTTCCCACTGATAGAGGAAAGGTACGCAAATCAGGTGCAATCGCGGGTTGGGCTGTTTGTGTTTGGTCTGCCCGCCAACGGGTGTCGTCCGGCCTCCGTGTGAGCCGCTCAGGGGGGGCCGGGGTAGCACCCGGGGAGGCGATAACCGGCCAACCGGGCAAGTCTTTGCCGGATGTACCGGTCTCTAGGTGTGTTCTTCGTTTTCACCGCTGAGGCGTGTCCCTAAACATGCCCACCGAGGCTGCTAATCTTCCGTAGTCAGGCACGCGAGTCAGGGGTCCCGGCAGACACGGCACCCTAGGAGCTGCCATAAGGAACCCCAACCCCCCCCCGGTGCACACCGGCAAAAGCCAGACACCTCTCCCATTTCGCCGGCCAACACACAAATCTTTGCTGCATCCTTCACAACCGGTCATTTTCCCCGACCGGCCCTTTCTCCCAAGCGACTCGACCTGCAGATCACTCGGCCCTGCCCTGCGACCACACCATCCAATCCATCATGAACGGCATCGGCAGCGCAGCAGCACAGATGGGGAGCCAAGGTGCGGGGGAAGCTGCCGAGGGCCAGACCCCGGTCAAGTCACGCAAGGCCTGCAGTAAGGACCAACATCCCCTCCGCCCCTCTCGGCCGTGACGGATTCGGACGGAGATGGAGCCCCTGACTGACGCGCCGTTCTGTTAGTCAACTGCCGGAGGCAAAAGGTGTGTGCCTGGTCTGACAGCCGGTCTTGTATTCTTCCGGGGAAGGCCGACGTGGACTGACAAGCTTGGTCCCATGATAGATGAAATGTCGGATCGATCGTGGGTCCTCTTGTCGACGATGTCTCCGCTCCGGGGTCCAGTGCGTCTTTGTGCCTCGCGCCAATGTGAGTCAAGCTAATGACTGTCCAATTGGCGCGTTCATGTCACTGACTGACTGCAGGCTGCGGCATCCCACAATGATCCGGTGAATGGGCTCACCGAGCGGGACAGACCTGTTGGCACTGCTTTTGCGGCGCGAGTGCTTCGAAGGCTAAGCAGACTTGAGAGCCATCTTGGACTATCAGATCTCGAGGACGACGTGGAGCAAGACGTCACAGTGGACATCACTGACCGTGACGAGACTACGGAGCCGTCGGGGCCCAGGGACTCAACCCTCAGCCCGTTATGGCCGGCCATTGAGGTCCTACGAAGATCATGCTCTGACCATTCAGACCCCAAGATCTGGGAAGAACCTCTGATCAAACACCTTTGGATGACCTTCCACGACACGATGCTCGGCCTTCACTTCCTCCCAAGCAAGCAGACCTTTTCCTCGCCAACACCTCTCATGCTAGCCGCCATGCTCTACTGCTCAAGTATGAGGGGCAGCGCCGAGGTTGCCGTCTACGCATCCGAGTTCTTCAGCGTGCTGTGCATCGCCATCTCCCAGCTATGCATACCTGGGAGTGACATTGGGCGACAGCCGGAACACCCAGTGCGCGCCGAGGAGTGGGCGTTCCAGACGATCCTCGGCATCATCCTCGCCGGCCTCTTGCGCGAGGGCGTCAGTAAGGAGACGGGTGTATGGATCTCAATCGCGTACCGTCTCATGCTCGAGCACTGCCCGCCAGAACTGGACGGACGCTCGCTCGAGTGGCAGCGCCTCTTTACGGGTCTGCAGATTGTCGACCTTGAGCACGCCTCCATCCACCTCGCCTGTCCCGTCATCCCCATCGCAGCGCCCTTTTCACGACTTCGCATCTCCCCGCAAGATCAGCTCTACCGTCTCTCTCGGATGATGCACACGGGTCTCACGCATTTCACCGGCCGAGGGCTACCCACGATCTGGTCGCATTTCTCAAGTAGCGAGACGACTGCAAGTGCCGGGGACATGGCCACCACCAACTTTAGCGGTGTCGACGCCGCCGTGATCCGAGACTGGGCACGGCAGCTGGATGACTGGTTGGTCGAGTTTGGCGCACGTAACGATGACCCGGAGGAGGGCGAGGGAAAGCTCACGTTTCGGCAGTACGTCTTGCATCGCGTTCTCGTCTTGTCCATCTACCTCCCGGCAAGGGGGAGTGATCTCTTCTCCATCACCACGCCCAATGAGCAGCATGAGCTTCTCGTTTCGGCACGAGCGGCTGTCAAGTTGCATCTGGCTGATACTTCGATATGGTCCAACTTTGATCTGGTCGTCATCACGTGGGCGGCTTTGATCATCATCCAAGGGGTCGAGGGTGGCGTGGGTGAGCCGGACGGTAGGTTGACGCGCATGATATGCAGTGGACTTTACTGACTAAGATCGCAGACCTCGAGAATGTCAATGTGCATTTGGCCAAACTCAGAGAGATCAATGAGCAGGGGCATAACCTGCATGGCCTGCTGGCGACGAGACTCGAGGCCAAGTTGCAAGGATTGACGACGCCAGCCATGGCACCCAACTGCGGCTTCGGGCCAGATGTCGCGTTTGACAGTTCGTGGTCAATCTTCAATCAGGACAGCTTGCAGACGGGGTATGACATGTTCTTCTTTGGGACGCAGCCTCAGTAGGCACGAGCACTGTTTTTGGAGGACATCTACGAAATCTTGTACACCACTGTGACTGTCAATTCACTCGCAGAGACTCGTGACTGAGGATAAATATTATGTATTATGTCAAGCTCGACGCAGTCTACTTCTTAAGAGTAAGGTCGAGGGTGACGGTAGGAACACCCACAAAGTCCTTGGGGAGAGTGTAGGTGAAGTTCCAGAACTCAAAGTCACGGATAGGCGAGTCGGCACCGCCGTACATGCCGCCGAAAGACAGGCCATATTCAGGGGCAACATTGCCCGAGACCTTGACATCAAGTCCCTGAACATCCTTCCACCCAGCAACGGTGCGCTTCTTCTCAAAGGTACCGACGATGAAGGTGAAGATGGAGCTAGCAGTGCCGTTGGGGTAGGCAAGAGTCAGCTTGCGCGGGCTGACCTTGACGTCAAGAGCCATCTCGGTAGGGTAGAGCGAGATGAAGGAGATCTCGCTGCCGGTGTTCCACTGGATGACAGCGGGGTTGAACGAGTTGGGCGAGCGGGCGGGACCGCCGACGACAATCTCATTAAAGGACTCGGCGCCGATGGTGAGGTCCTTGGAGAGCCAGGTGGTGATGTTGCGGGGAGCGAGGTCGAAGGGAGGGTACTCGGCACTGGCGGTGAAGGTGCGCTCGCCGGTAAACTTGGAGAGCTTGGCGACGGTCTTCTTGGGGATGAGCTTCTCGTGGGAGCGGGCGAGGGCGGCGAAGAGGGGGGCCCAGGCGTAGTCGGCCATGTGGGACATGACTTGGGGCTGTACACGTTTGTCAATATCTGTCATATGAAGTGGTCGGGGCCGGGTGACTTACGTTGGCAATCATCGAAGACTGGTCCTTGCCGAGGAGGGTCCAGAACCACAGAGCCATGAGAGAGACGTAGCGGTTCATGTCGTATCCGTAGGCACGATCCCAAGGGCCGGCCATGTTCTTCATGCCAGGGTGCCACAGCTGCGAGACGGCATCCCAGGTGGCCTCGACCATGCGGGGGCCGTTCTTGGTCATGACCGAGTCCTTGGGCAGGTACTTGCTCCAGAGGACGAGACCAAAGAGCGAAACGCCCGTGTAAGTGCCCGAGTTGAACTCGGAGAGAGTATCGTGGCGGTTGAAGAGGTCGACAATCTCCTGGGCGTAGCGCTCGCCGCTGGCCGTCATGTTGGCGTCTTTGAGACGGCGGCCGGTCCAGCCCGAGACAAAGGCGCGCATGATGGAGGGGTTGCTGTAGGCCGGGTAGAGGTTGTCCTTTGTGACGTCGAGGTGACCGAAGCGGTAGTCGTCGCCCTTGGTGGCGTTGTGGAGAGACTCGAGGATGAGCTTTTGGGTCGACTTGCTCAGGAGGTCGGGGAACTCCTCCATGGCCATGACGAGGGTGGTGCCGACGAAGCCGCGCCAGTTGGGGTCCCAAGAGCCATAGATCTTGGCCGGGTACGCGGGAGATCCGACGTACGGCTCCTCGACTTCCTGCTGGTAGTCACCGTACCACTCCTCCGACTCAATCTTGTACTGGCCGGCAATGGTGTTGCGGATGATCTTCTCGGCCTCGGCGGCGTCCTTGCCCTTATTGCGCGCCAGCAGGCCAAAGGCGTACCAGACGGAGCTGCGCGTCTCGTGGCGGAGGGCGGTGGCGGCGCTAAAGTCGTAAAGATAGCCAGCTTTGGAGTCGTAGTACTGGTCCATCCACGTCATGGACTCGGTGAAGAGCTGGCGTGCGTTGGAGGACATGCCGTTGACGTACTTGGACGAGCCGGTGCTGGCGGCCTGGGCCATGCCGGCGAGCGGCAGACCGAAGGGGAGGATGGACGACAGACGCATGGTGACGGGGCGAGGAGAGACGAGATGAGAGGAGGAGGAGGTGTAGAGGAGGGGAGTGAGGGCCAGTGGAGGACAAGGTGACAGGACAGCGGTAGGGACCCGAGGAGGTTATTTAAGTTGCAGTGTAGACTGACTAGACAAACCACGCGAGTGCTACCGTCCCCTCTCCCCGCGATACCGGCCTCTTTTCCGCGTGGCAGACATCCAATGGTCGACGCCGAGGAACGGGTCAAGACCGAGGAGCAGCAAGTCAACAACAGTAGGGTGACATCACGGAGCATGACCGGCCATCTGCGGAATTGTGAGCGACGGCACGACTAGCTTCTGATTGTGGTTAGAATCTCCGTTCGTCAACCAGGGCAATCATGTTGAATGCGGAGCGGCCCCTCGGAGCCGGCATGGTCGGGGTGGTATCGCCCAGTCTTTCCCCCGCGAACAAACCACCTGCCGCCCCTGTCCCGGAGGTCACCCTGGCAGCTAGGCTAATTCATCTGATCCCACCCCCCTAATCACGAGGTGTCTCTCCGGGGTCCCCTCCGGCCATCTTGCCGGTCACCACCGGACCGGGTCTACCGGGTCCCTGAAAGTCAATCTAGCCCCCGAATCTTCCCCTATCGGACGAACCTGGCGTGACTCTGAGCACTGGAGCCCGCACCGAGATAGGGCAGATACGGGGATGGGGCCTGCAAAACCGGGGTAGGAGGGGTTCACTTTGCTGTCGCCAGAGAATCGATTATCGAACGGCGGGCACTCACGCGACTGTGCACCACTCGCTGGTGCCGGATACCCGGCGGTCGTGCCCTCGTTGTCCGGGGAAAGGGGCCCGAGGGGGTGGACAAGGTTTTAGAGGAAAGAGTCGTAGTCGTATATCTTTTCTCTGCGCCCCGGCCTCAAGTCGTCACCATCAGCCTCAAGCCATCCTACCTCAATCAAACCACCCCCTAGTCTGCATCTCGACTTTTTTCCAAAATGAGCGCCACTGCGACTGACTCGGTCATGCCGAGCCCCAAGAGGAGCGTCGAGGTTAGCGACTCCAAGGCTGAGATTGACGCCGATGAGCTTCGTCTCGCGCAGATGGGTAAGTCGTGATAGCTTCATTCCCTCACTCGCCCCCTGAGCCAAGCCCTGACGCATTTCTCAAGGTCACACCCAGGAGCTGCAGAGACATTTCAGCACTCTCAGCCTGATCGGTCTCGCGTCCACAACGACAATCTCCTGGACTGGTCTTGGTCTTGGCCTGACCACTGAGATTGGCGCTGGTGGTCCCGGAGCTGTTATTTACGGCTTCATCCTCGTTACCACCCTGCAGTGCTTCCTCGGCGCCTCTCTGGCCGAGTTTGTCTCGTCGTACCCGACCGAGGGTGGCATGTATCACTGGATCGCTGCTGTCGCTCCTCGTCGCGCCACCGGTATTCTGAGCTTCCTGACCGGCTGGTTCAGTGTTCTGGGATGTAAGTCATCTCCCATCGCACATTTCAAGAATTTCAGCCCTAACACGCCCAGGGATCTTCACCACCGCTTCGACCAACATCATCTACGCCCAAGTGCTGATGGCCCTCATCGCCCTGTACCGCGAGAACCTCGAGATCAAGGCGTGGCAGACCTTCATCGTCTACCAAGGCCTGAACCTGATCACCGCTGCGGTCGTCATGTTCGGAAACAAAGTCATCCCCGCCCTGAACAAGTTCTCGCTCTTTTACCTGCAGATCGGCTGGCTCGTCGTCCTCATCACCGTCGTCGCCTGTGCCCCCAAGCACCAGGACGCCGAGTTTGTCTTCCGCACCTGGATCAACAACACCGGCTGGGAGAACAACGCCATCGCTTTCATCACTGGCCTGGTCAACCCTCTCTACTCGCTGGGCGGTCTTGATGGTATCACCCACATTACAGAGGAGATGCCCAACGTGAGTCCGCCCTTGCTTCTGCTTCTGCCTCAAATTCGTAAGCTAACAATGTGCAGCCCTCCCGCAACGCTCCCCTGGCCATTGCCATCACCCTCTCCATCGCCTTCTGCACCGGTATCACCTACCTTATCAGCCTCATGTTCTCCATCCAGGACTTTGACGCCCTCACCACCGGCAACACTGGTCTCCCCCTGGCCGAATTGTTCCGCCAGGTGACGCAAAAGGCCGGCGGCGCCTTTGGTCTCACTTTCATCCTGTTCATTGCCCTGGGCCCTTGCGTCATAAGCTCGCAGCTCAGCACCGGTCGCGTCTTCTGGGCCTTCTCCCGTGACGGCGCCATGCCCCTTTCCAGGATTTGGTCCAAGGTGCACCCTACTCTCAGGATCCCCTTCAACTCGCAGCTGGCCGTCACCGCCATCATCGCCGCCCTCGGCTGCCTTTACCTCGGCTCCTCGACGGCCTTCAACTCGCTGCTCGGCACTGCGGTTACTATCAACAACATTTCGTACATGATTCCCATTCTGACCAACCTCCTCACCGGCCGTCGCAACATGCACAAGGGTGCTTTCCACATGGGTCCTCGCATCGGCCCCATTGTCAACACCGTCACCGTGTGCTGGCTGACCTTTGCTATCGTCTTCTTCTCCTTCCCTTACGTCAAGCCTGTTGAGGTGACCAACATGAACTACACCTGTGTTGTGGTTGGCGGTCTGGCTATCCTCATCCTGGCGTACTGGCTCAAGGCTGGCAAGGCCTACACGGAGCGCATGATGAAGGCCAAGGAAGAGTAAGAGTGCCCGGCACAGGGTCCCCGTCAGGAGACCACCAACATACAGAGAATAGGTCTGGACTCTCCACCAAGTCAAGAGGAGTAGACAGGAATTAGTAATTGCTGGGTCATTGACCCAAGTACATCAAATAACATTGAAGTATCTACATCGCTGTCTTGAACAAAGGCTGGAATGATATCAACGCTGGCTGGCCACGATATGTATGCATCAAGGAATCGGCACAACTGTCCCCTCTGTCCACTCAGTCCCGCTCAGGACAACCTCTTGCACAACACCTCCCCTCTGGAAGTAGCATTTCGTATTCCTCCCCGGCAAAGGAATGCGCTGCGTCTTTCCATTGGAATTGCTGATCGATGATCCGAGAGTGATGCAAGCAATGTCCGTATCGGGGTCAACATCCCGTAGCGTCGTGGGCTCGACCTGCTTCCACGCGTTCCCGCCGGCCGTGTAGACCATGTGAATGTCGGTACCAACCAGGTAGAGGACGTAAGTGTCAACCCTGCCGGACGAGTCGTTGGGGCGGGCGACAGAAAAGGCGGCGATAGGGGCGTCCAACTCGACGGCGATGGTCGGGAGGTCTGCGGAAAAGTCAGCTACAGTCAGTCTCAGGATATCCAGAACTCTCATACCTTCCTCCGGCCACGAGCGAGCATAGCCCTCGGCAACCTCGCCCTGATCGAGCCTCGGCACAGCCAACGCCAGCACGCCCTGGGAGTTTCGGTAGATCAGACCAAAGCCTCCCTCGACAGCCATGTTCCGGAAGATGGCCGACATGGGAACCATGACGACAGCACTTCCACCCTGGGTAGTGATCCCAAGGCCGCGAACATCCCACGTCGACGACGATTGAAAAGCATCCCCCAGCTTGTTGCGCACCTCCATTAACTCCCCAGCGGCACTCTGATACGTGAACCAAGGCCAATAAGCACCAGCCGCACTGCCCTTCTGGGCAACGAGACGACTGTTGTTGATACTGTCCTCGCCCGAAGTGGGATTGGAGCGTAGGTTGACGTTGAATCCAAGCATACGCGACTCACCGCCGCTGTAATAAATCTGGACCTGAGGATGGAAGGCCGTGCCTTGGATGATGAGGGTAGCAGCCATGCGTGTATTGGCGGTGGCAAAGGTGTCGACGGCGACGGGCTCGGCCCAAAGGGTGTCGTTCAGAGTGTCGACGGGAGTGCTGCCATCATAGTAACGGGAGTAGTGAATGTTGTTGTCCGCGTCTTGGTGGAAGAGGAAGATTTCCGTGTCGCCTTCGGGGGATTCCCAGCCTGCGACGGTCAAGGGGGAGCCTTGGCGGATGAAGCGGGCTGCCGGTGAGGGGGTAGCGGATGGTGCTGCGGATGAGGATGAGGGTGATGCGCCTGTGCCTGTGGTGTTTGAGTCGTTGTCGTTGTCGGCGGACTGAGACTTCTTTGACCCGATGACGCCGGCACCGAAGAGACCTCCGACGACAGCGCCGATGATGATGAGTATGAGGACGATGCCGCCGATGATCCACCACTTCTTCTTCGAGGAGCGCGCGGGCGAGGCGCTGTCGGCGTGAAGCTCCCCTGTTGGAGGCGGGCCGGGATAGGTTGCTGGTGGTTGTCCATATGTGGTGGCTGTTGGTGGTTCACCAGCTCCTGGAACGACACCGTAGGCGTAGGGATACTTTGGATCGCCGGGATGAGTGGGAGGCAGGGCATGCGGCGCGTAGTAGCTGTCGTTGTATTTCGGATCGCGGGGATCGTTCGGCCCCAGGGCCTCGGGGGCAGAGTAGTACTCTGGTTGGCTAACCTCGAGGCCAGGCTGGTAGCCATTGTTGTAGTTGGCCATCTTTGAGCGTCCCGTCCCCAGCCGATGGCGGCTCGACAGACTCAAAGGCGGTTGTTAGACATGGGATGAGAAAGGAGAAAGACCACTTTCTGACAGTTCACGAGAAATCGGACGACGAGAGACCGCACCCAAGGCAGAAATAGAGTCCGCCCCCCTTCTGACCAAGATTCTCACAAATCATGGCCCCATGTCGCTGGGCAGGGGCTGGATTGGAGATGGGCATCAGCAGTCTCCGTTTGGGGGCCGGGATCGTGGTCATGATATTGGTCGGGACAAGGGTCTGGCCCATGTCGACATGTCGGCCTGCAGAGGCGAGATGACCTGGTTCTCGATGCTGTTGCACTGCATGTACTGCAGTGCACTACAGGCTAAGCAAGATGGAGGTTTGCTGAAGAGAGGCAGGTCGTGGTGGTTGCTTGCCCCTGACCAAGGATGTTACAATTTCGCACGATGTTCCTGAACACAAACACCCCCCTCTGCTCGCCTTTTCAAGAGTCAGTTCATCCCAATATTTGTCGCCCCATTCAAGTCTCCGCCCACAGTAAGCACAGGGGCCAGCGCGCATGTTGGGCCTGGAAACAGCCGCCTGGCCCGTCGCGATCCCGTCGCTTGGACCCCTGTCGTGTCTTGGCCCCCCTGGTGGTGTGTGTCCCCCTGTCCAACGGTCAGCGTTTACAGGTACCTTTTAGCGAAGACTGCCCCTGGGCGCAGGGCGGCCACACGCGCTTGAAGACTGGAAAGGCTGCAAGTCGGGTCGACTGACTGGATGAGGAGGCGCCGAGGCTTGCCATGATGCATCCCTCGGGTCTCGGTCCAGGGAGAAGGAATGGGTGTCTTGATGATATCTGGACTTTTGTTAGTGCCGCTGTGGTGGTATTTTTTGGAAAGACGAGACCCTTCTCCAAAAATCAAACCACATGCAGGGGTCGGCCTGGCGGCACAGAAGCTTATTCGAGAGAAGAGATGATCCTATCCGACCCTCCCTCCTCCTCTTCAACCCCTCTCAAGAATTTCCTCCCTCCTGACCCTCGCCAGCCACGCGCCGGATGCCAACGCGTCTCCCCAACATTCCTCTCCATGCCTCGTGTCAAACATGCCCCCCAACCCCGCCTCCCTATCATCGCCACCTCCCACCCGGTCGGCCCATCTGAACCTCCCAAAATGCTACACCACCGGCATGTGCCGTGGTGCTATCGTGGACCGTCCGCTTCAGCCTTTACCCCAACGGGCCAAGCGCTGTCGCAGAGACAGCTCCCTCACGAGCTTGACTCCTCGGACGAAAAAGTGTGCATCGAGGGAGAACTAGGAGGACAGGGGGCTCGTGCTGTGCGAGACAGACACCCTTTGCTTTTTTTCTAGGCAACCACGGTGTGGTCCTTATATCCTGATGGGTTCCCTCCTTCGCTTGGCTTGATCGTCGGACAATGGGTGGATGCTTCTCTCTTCTCTATCATCACCCATCGATTGAGCGACAGACACAATGTTGAAGACTAAAGTCACCCAAAAGTCCGTCGTGTGCGGCATGATGGCGCTGTTGTGGATATGGTTCCTCTGGGTCTACATCACACAGCCCTCCGGCGCCGCAAGTGTTGTGTTCCTCGATGTCCTTTGAATGACAGCTGACAAGAATACGATCAGATGGAGGGACATCCTCACTACGACGCCAGCGAAAACCAGGCCGCTCCCATCCCGGAAGTGAAGCACCCAGCCAAACCAAAGCCCGTCATCGACAACTCAGCAAGCCCCTATGACAAGCCCAAGAAGCCCGAGTCCATCTACGACGAGGACAACGCCGACAAGCCCATGTCTGACAAGCCCATGTCTGACAAGCCCAAGTCCGACAAGCCCAAGTCCGACAAGCCCAAGTCCAACAAGCCCGAGTCCGACAAGCCCGAGTCCATTTACGACAAACCCTGGACCCCTGGCAGTCACCAGGCCGGCGACCAAGCCGACTCCATGCACAAGCCTGCCGTTCAGGAAGAACCAGGCCACCCCCACGAAAAGCCCAGCACCTCCTTCGACAAGCCCGGCACCACCCCTGACGGCAAAGACAAGGACCAAGACCACAAACCCAAATCCCCCGCCGACACCGACGACAAGTCAACAGCTCACAAGTCATCAACAAAGGGCGGCCGCACCCTCGTCGTCTACGCCTACGCAGAATCAGAAAACTCCCGCACAAACCTGAAGTTCTTCCTTAAAAAGGGCCTCAACGGCGCCGCAGACTTTGTCTTCATGCTCAACGGCAAAACCGACGCCGACGCACTTATCCCCGACAAGCCAAATGTCCGCATCATCCGCCGCCCCAACACTTGCTACGACCTCGGCGGCATGGGCGAAGTTCTCACGAAAGACGACCTCTGGAAGGGCTACTCCCGCTTCATCACCATGAACTCCAGCATCCGCGGCCCTTTCCTCCCTATTTGGAGCAATGACTGCTGGATGGAGCGGTACCTCGAGCGCGTCACGGACCAGGTCAAGCTCGTCGGCATGAGCGTGAACTGCGATCCACGACTCCACGTGCAGTCCATGATCTTCGCGACCGACAAGGTCGGCATGAAGCTGCTCCTGGACCCTGCCCTGGCGACCTCGGGGTCCCAGGATGATCCGTTCGGCAAAGCTACCGATCCCGTCGGGCTGAGCAGCTGCTATGAGTCGTGGAACTCGGCCGTCCACGCCGAGATTGGCACCACGGGTCTCATTACTGCCGCTGGATACCGCTACGATGCCATGGTGACGGCCCTTCACTCCGAGGCGACGATTGAGATGTTCTGCGCTTCCAACCCGAAGATCAAGGATCTGTGGTGGGACAATGCCTACTTTGGCGGCAACATCCATCCGTACGAGACCATCTTTTACAAGGCCAACCGGAATGTTGACACGGCTTTTGTCGAGTCGTTGACCGAGTGGCACCTCAAGATCAAGAAGGACAGCTATGACACGTGCGGCAGTTCTCACTAGCATTGGGTCTTGGGGAAGAGAGATGATGGCGTTGGCGTTTGGTGTTCATTTTGGATGGATAGATGGGATAAGTGATTGGGCAACGGAATGGGAATTTAGACATGAAATGCCAAGGTTCTCTAGTTGATGACATGCGAGTCCTCCCGTCTTGGCATCCCACGTCAGTGAGAAGAACTAGTGAGTCCTCAGTGAGTCCTCACCCAACGTCCCCAGTTGGCCCACTATCACGGCGCATCGACAGGGGCCGAGGCGCCCATCAAATAGTCCATGCCAGCGGCTCCAGGTCTACACCCAACAGCACAACCTAATCATGGACTCCGACATGCCCTCCGACTTGCCAGAGGAGCAAGTCTCGAGGTTAGACCTCCCGCCAGACTTGCAGGCCCTGATCCTCAAATGCGTCACCTACGCCACGCGACCACTGCGACTCCTGGAACTTGCAGACCTCGTCGAACAAACCCACAATCCTACCTCCCAAGGACTCGGGACGATCAAAGCCATCGTCCGTTCAGCATGTGTGTCACCCCTCCAGATCCTGCCCGACGAGACCGTCCAAGTTGTCCATCACTCCTTTACGGAGTATCCCCGAGGGCAAACTCACAACGACATCGCCCTCCTCTGCATCTCCTACCTAGAAGCCCGCCTCGATATCGTCCAACTGGACCATCACCAACTCACCCACATGCCAAGAACCAGTCCAACCCCGTCATTCCTACAATATGCAGCGCTCAACTGGCACATCCATGCCCGCAATGCCATGCTCGCCGGCTACGACCAGACTGAAGCCAACGCCCGGCTTCTCACCTTACTGAAGCCGAAGGACAACATTATCAAAATCGCCCTGCTTGGTGGCATCAGACACACCAAGGATCTCGCCCCGATCATCCTAGCCACCACCCTTAGATTGACAAGCCTTGCGCGCGAGATCCTGGAGCAGGCCAAGGCCGCCAACACCCAGATCTCCCTAGACCTCCCCTTCCGCATCGCTGCACGAATACACGATGACGCGCACATCATCAAGCTCTTCCTCCAGCACGGAGTAGACCCAGCAGTGTCCAGCCGACACGGGGAAACACCGCTCAACCATGCCATCCGTCGCAACTGCCATGACATCGCCAAAGCCCTCCTCGACGCTGGTCTGGAACCATTCGAAGACCCAAAGTCTCGACCAACAACCGCCGGCAGCAACATCACCATCTTCCGAAACGGAGACCCCGACATGGTAGACCTCTTCCTCTCATACATCAAGACCGCAGAATCCGCCCAAGTCGCCCTTGCCATGGCCGTGACAGCCCAGAAACACGACGTCATCAAGCACCTCCTACGGTATCCTGCCATCAACGTCAACGCCAAAACAGCCTCTACCACGCCCCTATACAAGGCCTGCACGCTCCGGGACGCCCGCTCCATCAGACTTTTGCTCAAAGCCGGCGCAGACCCGAACAAGATCCACAAACGCGGTGGCGATGGCCGCAAGGGCGACAAGAGAAAGGGCTGGAATGTACTCTATGCTCTCGCTGGCGCTCGCTCCTACTCTCTCTCGGGTATTCCTCTGGACAAGGTCAATCGCGACAGCGAGAACACTAGACTGTGCTTCCGCCTCGTGCTGGACGCCGGAGCCAATGTACATTTGGTCGATTGGGAAAATCGTACCGCATTGCACCATGCCAAAGACGCTACGGCCGCCGAGTGCCTCCTCGAAGCCGGGGTGAATGCAAATGCCGTCAATCTCTCCGGCGAGACCTTGCTTCACTTCACCATGGATGTGGACATCATACGAGCGCTGGCGACGAGAGTTGATGTCAACGCCAAATCGCAAGTGACGCCGCACTGCGGCCAGTCTCCGCTCATCATCACTCTCAAGGATCCGTACAGTAACAGGTCCAAGATTGCAAAGGCCTGTTGTCTCCTGGACCTGGGCGCCGATGCAACTGCTGTCGATGACAATGGCAGCGGAGCCTTGCACTACGCCGTATCATCCATCCGTGTACTGGAAGAAAACGGAGCTTCACTTCTGCGGCGGCTGGTCGCCCAAGGGGCCGATGTCAACCTCCAGAATGATAGAGGACAGACGCCAGCTCACTGCTGTCTGCCCGGCGACACGTCAAGATGGGCTACTAGGGATAGCACCCCCTTTCTGGAGCTGTTGATTACCGCTGGGGCAGATGTAGAAATCAAAGACCACCAAGGCATGACCCCGCTGTTCCAGATGATGAGCAGCGGCGGCGTCTACGCCACCGAGGGCAAGATCAAGACGGTCAAGATCATGATGGCAGCGGGTGCGCGGATAGACGCGCTGGATGGCGGGAGCCATGGTAGT
This sequence comes from Plectosphaerella plurivora, assembly GCA_020726575.1. Classification (NCBI taxonomy): domain Eukaryota; kingdom Fungi; phylum Ascomycota; class Sordariomycetes; order Glomerellales; family Plectosphaerellaceae; genus Plectosphaerella; species Plectosphaerella plurivora. The sequence continues at coordinate 371,773 of JAGSXJ010000005.1, read as the reverse complement.
CCGCCTTGGCGCCCGGCAAAACTCGAGGAAGACAGGGAACTCAACAGACTCGGATGTAGATTTCTAGACTTGTGACGAACTTGAAATAGTAGCTGACCAAGTACATCCAGGATCCCCCTTTAGTCCGCCTTTCTTTCGTTGCCCCGTTTGGTAACCTCATCGATCCTCTCGACCAGCGTTGCCGGCTCGATCCCATACGTCTCGTGATGCGCCCTGGACGAGGCAGCTATGAAGTCCAACGCTCGTCCGCACAGCCCGGTGAGTGATTCGGTCAGGAGGCCGAGGTAGACCCCGGATAGGGACCAAAAAGCCGTCTGGAAGAAATTCTCCGTGGTCCCCTGGAACAAGGTGGAGACTGTCGTGACGCCGCAGCCCGCGGTGCAGGCTACGACGAGAGAGCCGGCGGAGCGAGGCCAGGTGAAGTGCGCGCAGGTGCCGAAAGCGCCGAGGGAGAGAAGCTGGGCGTATAGGTTACAGACCATGAGGCCCGGGTAGTCCTGGCTGAGCGAGGGGGTGGCCCAGTCGGCGTACCCGACGGCGCCGAAGACGAGCCATGAGGTGATGGCGAGACTGAGGGTGACGAGAACGCCGACCGGGGAGCCGGGCGTGGACGGTGCAGTTGTCTGGGGTGTGCTCGGAGGATGAGGGGTGTTGGGCATGATTTGGTCAGGCAGCTCAGTGCAGGATAGTCGGTGGACTTTGAGCGGTTTTTGAGATGGATGTCTGGGGGCAGGCAGTGAGAGGATGAGGGGGTCTTTGGGCAGCTGCTTCAGAGAACTTCACAAAAAGAGACGATAGGGACGAAGAACTCAGGGGCGAGATGGTGGGAGACGCCACATATAAGGTTCGACCGGGTAGATAAAAGTCCAGCTGCATCATGCCGCCTCGTTCCCTTTGCGCTTCACACGGCGAAAAACAACTTTCTCCAGCCTGGCTCCCCCTTTCTACCTACTTTCCATGTACCTCTTCTACGATGCTTCCAGCCGTTGTCCTCCTTACACTCCAAGCGTGCCTCGCCAGCGCGGCATCTCGCAGTGAGCTGATCGCCAGGGCGTTCAATCCTGAGACCGACCTCGACCTCGGGGCCTTCGGCGACTTTGACGCGTTCTACGAGGCCCTCGGCACCAACGCAAGCGACTGGACGTACTACGAGGAGCCCGTTATCATGGAGACAGTCGACATTGAAGCAGCCGAAGAGTGGAACCGGCTGTGGCACGAGGGCAAGAACCCGGAGAACCACATCTTTGCCCGACAGAAGGAGATATGCAGGGACAGGTCTGGATGGGAATGGCTCGTTTGCGAGAACATGCCCGAGTCCGGCGTTCTCTGGGCCGTCGGCGTCCCTCTCGCGGTCTTCTTCGGACCACGGGTCGTCCACTGGTGGCTCTTGGACATCGCCGACCTGGTCCGCTCCATCGCTGGCGCATTGCGCCGGCAGAACAGCCCAAGCCGCAGGAGCCTGCCATTGCGTGCCCGGGACGGGACAATCCTGGCACGGGACGCCGATGTTATCCGCTTCAAGATTGAGATGCCCACGAAGCAGCTCGAGGCACGCGACGAGAACATGTCCGTCTCGGACGCAAAGGTCTTTGAGGACTACATCTACGACGCGGCCTCGGGCGAGGTTCATTCCAAGGGCATCAGCGGTTCCATATCGGGCGAGCCGAATGAGTTTGACGCCTCGGCCCTACACAGCTCGCACCCGGCCCGGCAGAGCAATGGAGGCTGGACCCTGGCCATCGAGTGGACGAGAACTTCCTCGGAGACCACCACGCTCGCCCAATCTTGGTGCATCGCCGAAGTCCTCGAGAACATGGTGCAGCGGGCCGCCAAGTATCACACGGAGAGCTGCCAGCCCTTGCACAACCGCGGCACCTGGCGAGGAAACATCGGCATCTCGTTCTTCTACGGACGATGGAGCCAGAACACGCCTCGCCACTGCTGCTGAGTACTTCATGGTACTGAGTCTTGTTGACTCATATTGACGGTCTGGGGTATGGGGTGAAGGTCTTCATGCGGCGGTTGATGGGTCGTGTGCGACAGAGATTGTTTCTCAGGGTGATGACATTCGTGTGGGACTTTCTCGTCCTCGCTTGTTCCAAAGTTGATAGCGAATAAGATCGTATCTACCTACATTAGTGTACTTGGCTTACCTCATGTAGCTCTCAAATTTGAATACCATTCTGTCCTGGCATAAGCGACAATCAACGTTTTGCTGTGAGGAAGGCTCGATTTGCAGTGCCAAACGCAGTGATCCCGTTTCCCCCCTGTTGAGGAGCGGCTGGACGAGATTGTGGACCTGCTGGTGTTCCATGGCTGTAGCAGCTGGTACTTCAACGAAGCTGTCGCCCCGGCGGTGGCAAAGGACTGGAGTTTGATCCTTTGGCAGAAGGTTTCCTACGCCCAGGAAAGCCTAAGTTTCGAAAAGCTTCACGAGCTCGGCCGGGAGACGTTTGCAAGGCTCATTGCCCGCGGACAGCGTTCGCCGGGGACACCTCAGATCTGGACCCTCATGTCTGATCGTTCGCTATGCGCTTGCAATGGAGGGCACTTTTTGAGGGCTTTGCCAGTGACGTGACACTGGAGCAGTTGAACCTCTTGCTGTTGGTGGCGTGCCGGCAACCGCAGTGGAACACGGATGGTTTGACGCTTGGCCGAGGCGGATCTTGACAGCCTCAACATCGGCGTTCGGTCAGAGATGACGGTTGAATCCGGGCTCAGGGACATGCGCAAATGCTCGACGGCACTGCACGTACTGGTTCGCGGCGGGCGATGGTGGCAGGTAGAGGAGGCATTCTCACAACTCCTCAGCCTGGGCGCAGACACGGAGGCCAAGGATGACACAGGTCTGACGCCTATGGCTGTCGCATTGCAGTCGATCAAGGGTGCTCATTTCAGCCTCAGAGCCGTCGAAGCCCTCCTGCAGGCCGGGGTCGATCCGAATGCCGTGGATGGTCAGAGCAGAAGCTGCCTGTCCATGGCTGAAGACAACGATGAGGTGTATCGGCTGCTCATCCGCCATATGAGAACAGTCACGCCATCGGCCATGTCGGAGATCATCAAGCGGCAAGACGTGGCCCTGCTGGCAGAGGTGCTCGCCAATGGTGCGGATGCCAATGGTCGAGTGGGGTGCTCCCGGACGAGCGAGACATCGAGATGCCTGACCGGTGGACCCCTTACTCGTTCTAACCCCTCGAAGTGGTCTTCATGAATGCGATCGGAGATGCGACCGAGTCGGAAAGAATGGTCAAACTGCTCTTGGACCACGGAGCCGATCCTTCAGCACGTTACGCAAAGACGACGGTGATGCACCAGGTCGTGGATCGCTATCGCTACCGCTGGCCTGGGGCCGTCTTCGAGGGGAGAGGCCGGCCTCTGAAGATGATGCTGCAGAGCCCAAGGTTCAGCTTGGAGCACGTCGACGACAGTGGCATGACGGTGCTGCATGTCGCGGCAGTCAGACGGGGTACAGATTCGGAGGACGTTGGCAGATCTCTCGTCCAGGTGCTGCTCGACGCTGGAGCCAACGTCCTCGTCAGAGACAAGATGGGGATGACGGTGCTGCATCATCTGATAGCCTCAGAAAGCCGCCGACGACGTGGCATATCTTGAAGTAGAGTCAGCGACATCCGCCGCATCGTTGCAGCCGCTCCAGAACTGGTCTTGGCCGCCGACGATGGAGGCGAGACACCTCTGCATCGGGCCCTATGTGAGGGCGCGAATCTGGACAACGCTCATGCGCTGATTGAGGCCCGTGCAGATGTCAACATGTCGGTGGTGACAACGGGAGACGAGCTTTTTCATCTGTTATTTCGATAGCGATGGGTTGTCGGGCCGGAGGGCGATGTGGACATCAGAGCCAAGCCTGGCAGCAGGTCTGGTAGGAGGTCTGGCAGCAACGAGCCAGTCGAGGGGGCCGATATGCTGCGACGGCTTCTGGAGCTGGGCCTGGACATCAGCACCAGGAACGGAGAAAAAAAAACGCCCGTCTTTGGCTTTTTCGAGGAGGCCGAGGTGTGCACCCGGGATGCAGATGGCGGAGAGTCGAGTGGCAAGAGCGCCGATTCGAGGGCTGCCGAGAGTGAGGAAGCCGTTTGGCGTTTGCTGGAAGCTTAGGGCGTGGATTGGAGGGCGGTGAGCTCCTCCGGGGAGACACTACTGCACGTCGTGGCGAGGAGCGACATGACGAAGGGAGATTATGATGCAGACAGGAGGAGGAGGAGGTTCCGTTTTCTGTTGAGCCTGGGAGTCGATGTTGCTTCCGAGGACGGGCAGCATCGCACGCCACTGGATGTTGCTGCAGTCAGTAGGCGGGAGGAGCTACTGGAGCTTGTGAGATGAGGCGTCATAGTACGTCGCAATTGTTTGATGGAAGTGATGTACGGATTGGCGAAACTCGAGAAGGCAATGAAGAGGTGAAGAATGGAGTTTGGTTGTGGTTTGGGCAGGAGTGTTTGGTGTTTGGCGTTAGTGGACTTGGGATTCATTTAGGGGGTCTTTGGTAAGCTCTGATAGTTGAATGCGCTGGGGTTTTACCACCCCAGCGGTGTTTTTGCCCAGCACCTACCTGCCTGACCTCCAATGTCATCTGTCCATCTCGACCACCACACCCAACCGACCACCAGCTCTCGACAATCACATCGCCAACCCGCCTCAAGGTTTCCAGTTTCCACGCCTCTCACACCTCCGTCTCAACAAGATGGCCCGCACAGACGAAGCGCAGGCCTTCTTCCATGCCGTCTACCAAGCCGTGCAAGAGGTCCCGGTCGGCAAAGTCACAAGCTACGGCCACATCGCCCTCCTCGTCGGAACCCGTAGGTCGCCTCACGCCACTCACTGCACTACACGACACTCCCAACACTTGGATCAGTAACTTCGGCATCAGCCTCAACTAACGCGACACAGCACAGCGACCGCGTCAAGTCGGCGTGTGCTTGAAGCACCTCCCCGCAGACCCTGATGCGCCCTACAACAACTCCAACGTCCCGTGGCAGCGCGTCATCAATTCAAAGGGCATGATCTCGCCCAGGTCCACCCCTGAAGGCACCCAGAACCAGGCCGACGCCTTGAGAGCGGAGGATGTCGAGGTTACCAGGTCGGCCCTCGGCGAGCTATCAGTCGATTTGAGCGTGTACGGCTGGTTTCCTGAAGTCCTACCCTCCGAAGCCGGGCAGGAGGATGAGCAATGATGAGGACATTTGACACGGGCTTCTGAGCAATTCACGGATGCCAGGGAGACGGAGCGGCAAGGGCGTGATCTACATGTCGGCCATTACCCGATTACTCATCATCGCCTCAATGCCGAGGGAAACCGTCCGACTCCGAATACCCGCCGGCATATCTCCCTCTCCATCTCTATCACCATCATCAACTTTCTCTCAAGACCGAATCACCATCCATTGAGCAATGAATTCCAGGACATTTGTTTCGCGGGTCTGCCGCATGCCCATCGGCCGTCATGCCCAGCTCGCAACCGGGCGCAGGACCTTTGCATCCGCCGCGCAGCCCAATGCCGAGGTAGTTGCCGGCGCCCTCAGCCCGAGGTGGTTAACCGATCTCCAGACACGCCTGAAGAAGGTGTCTGTCACGAAGCTATCTCCCGCAAGTGGAGCCGAGTGGAAGAGACTGCATAGGGAAATCGACAGTCGCTGGCTAGATCTACTCGCGGGCTCGGACGGCTTCCTGACATCGCCGCGGTGGAGGGGGCTCAACAGCCACGCCGTGGCATGGGGGGACATGGTGAGTTTGTCCGTGGCACCTGGAGTGGATATGTCTGACCTTGTATTTTTGCGTGGAAATAGGACAGCATGGTAAGTACCCCATTTCCCTGGTCCTGTCCTTGCTAACTTGCCCAGGGTAAGCCGGGAAACACCACACGTCTAGGGCCATGACTGACAAGCAGGCCATGTGAACAATGTCATCTACAACAAGTACGCTGAATCAGCTCGCGTCGAATGGGTTCGCAAATTCACCGAGGAAGCTGCTCTTGAACACAAACAACAGTGGACCGAGTTGATGAGTCCCCGAGGCATCGGCCTCATCATGCGGAGCATCAAGACTGAATACAAGCTGGTAAGTCTCGCCACATGCCCTGTCATAAGTCTCTCATTGACCTCCGCCCAGCCCGTCACATATCCCGACCGTGTCACCGTCTTGCACCGGCTGACGAAACGGCCCGACGCCTCGTCAGATGCCCTCTACTTTGATGTGATGATCCTCTCCGACGTCCACCGGAGGTTGGCTGCGCGGTGCTCCGAGGACATAGTCGTCTACGACTACCGCACGGCCAAGCGCTCCCCGCTGCTGCCGTTCATGGTCGAGCGTCTGCAGGAGACTTTTGATCTTCAGGAGGAGAACCGGACGCGGTGTCGGGAGGAGGTGAGAGGCATGTTTGACGCGGTGGAGCGAATGGAGAGAGAATCGTCGTAGGATCCAACAGTGAGGGCATTCGGTTCTCTGCCGAAGTCAACGGGATGCACGATATATTCTGCCCATAGATTCGTTATCCAAGGCCCACGCCATTATCACACCAGCCGGGTGACGCCCAAATGCATCTCGCAACAACCTTTCAGCGGCGTCCCTTCACAAAGCATGATGAGAACAACCTCTGACCCAGCGACGGCTGCCCTGACACCGCGCGCGCCACATGCACGACACTTCCACGTGCCGGACCATCCTCCCAGGGTGCCTGATCTAACAAAATGACGACTCCAACCTTGATCTCGGCCGAAAAAGCGACCGGCGCCGCCTACGCGACTCGCAAGTCACTTCGCTCTGCCGTCCGTCTCCTCGCCGGCTCACCCGCCTGGCTGCAGCGGCCCCTCACACAACATGCGCACGCTACGCCACATAAGGCAGCTGCGAAGCGCGATCGTCCCCCTTCACCGACCATCCTGTGCCGACATTGCCGCCAAGCATCGTCAAACAACGATCCTTACAGCCATTTGGCTCCGGCAACACGACCGACCATGTAACCCGCTGCGCGCGCAGCCGTCCATAGGCCGTGCCGCCATCCGAGTGGAATACGCAATTGTACCGGTAGCGATGACGTGAAGACTAGATGAAGCCGTTGCTGACCGGCGGGGGAATGATGGGATTTTTGTGAGTATAAGTAGGGCTTTGGCGGCCTGCTTTGAAGAGGGACATTGCTCATCGGCTCATAGGCTTCGTGTACTTCAAGATGCATCTCAGCGTCCTCCTTACCTCTGTGGCTGTGGCCCAGGCTGCCTTCAACAAGGGCGCCATCAACGCCTTCTCCCGCGAGCGTCCCCGTCGCCACGAGCAGATCCGATACCCTGCCATTCCTGAGCTTTCATTAGAGAAGAGAGCCGACTCGCGCTTCCTCACTGAGAAGACCAGCAAGTTCGTCGTCAACGGCACCGGTATTCCGGATGTGCCGTTCGACATTGGCGAGTCCTATGCCGGTCTGCTGCCCATCTCCCAGTCCGAGGATGAGGAGAGGCAGTTGTACTTTTGGTTCTTCCCCTCGACAAACCCCGATGCTGGGGATGAAGTGGTTATCTGGTAGGTATACGTCTGATTTGAAAGGATGTTGGGCTAACATCTCGCAGGCTCAATGGAGGCCCTGGGTGTAGCTCCCTCAGCGGGATGCTCACTGAGAATGGTCCCTTCCTATGGCAGCAGGGCACCCTCGCGCCCACGCCCAACTCGTACAGCTGGACAAACCTGTGAGTATGAAGTCTCCTCGTTAATCTACCCATCTAACTCCCCAGAACAAACGTCATCTGGATCGAGCAGCCCGTCGGCGTCGGCTTCAGCCAGGGCAAACCCAACATCACCAACGAAGTTGAACTCGGCCAGCAATTCACCGGCTTCTGGCGCAACTTCATCTCCACCTTTGGCCTCGAAGGTGCCACGACCTACATTACCGGTGAATCCTACGCCGGCTACTATGTCCCTTACATCGCCGATGCTTTCATCTCCGCCAATGACGAGGACTACTTCAAGCTTGGCGGCGTCGCCATCAACGACCCCCTCATCGGCGACTCTACTATCCAGCAACAGGCCGTCATCTTCCCCTTCATCGAGTACTGGCAGAACCTCTTCTACCTCAACGAGACCTACATGGATGCTTTGCGTTGGACGCACGAGTATTGCAACTACTCGACCTACCTCGAGACATATGGCACATTCCCCCCGCCTAAGGGTCCGTTCCCCGTACTGCCAGACCCGTTCCTTGATCAATCGGGCAACTACACCTGCGACATGTTTGACTATGCCTACGCTGCTGCCCTCGAAGTCAACCCTTGCTTCAACATCTACCACATCACTGATGTAAGTTGTGCTTCTTTCAGATGATGAGCGATCCTAACCCCGACATCACAGACCTGCCCATTCACCTACTCGCAGCTCGGCATCGTCAACCAGGGCGACTTTTCTCCACCGGGCGCCCAGGTCTACTTCAACCGTACCGATGTCCAAGACGCCATCAACGCACCCCGCACAAACTGGGAGCAGTGCACGCGCAACAACGTCTTTGGCGAGGGCGACCCCAACTCCAACTCGAGCGACACATCCCTCGCCCCCGCGCAGACAGATGTTCTGCGCCGTGTCATCGAACACACCAACAACACCTTCATCGGCGTCGGTCGCCTCGACTACATCCTCCCTCCCAACGGCACCCTCTTCGCCCTTCAGAACACCACCTGGCACGAGCTGCAGGGTTTCCAGAGCTATCCTCAGGACAAGTCCTTCCTTGTTCCCTTCCACAAGGAGTACAATGGCGGAAGGTTAAGCGAGTCTGGGATCGTGGGCCAGTGGGGACACGAGCGTGGTCTGACGTACTATGAGGTGCAGCTGGCGGGACACGAACTGCCGGGATACTCGGCTGGGTCGGGCTATCGTATCTTGGAGGCGCTGTTGGGGCGCATTGAGAACTTGGGGACTGATGAGCCGTTTACGACGCAGAGGGGGAAGAGCAACTGCACGAGGAGGGCTTAGTCTAAAGTTTTAATGTCGCTGGTCTCTAGTCATATCTTTATGCAGCGCAGCACTTCCATTCTACTTGTCTGTCCACCTACCCTCATTCAAACGGCATATCCACCTCGTCAGCTCCAATCATGCCAAAGCTCGCAATCTCAACTCCGCCCGATACATCCAGATACAAGAACTGTCGACCAGGCGACGCCCCAAGCGTCGTGTTGACAAACACTGTCTCAAACTCATCCCCAGCCGGCAAATGGTACTCGGCCAACACTGCCGACATGTTCCTGACGACAAGATCCGCCCCATCAGCAGACAATACCTCGAGCCTAATGACGGGCTTCGACAGAACGTTCCATAACAGCGGGTACGCGAGAGTCGCATTGCTCTCGATGACAGCGATGTCAGGGGTCGTGCCGTTTCTCGCGCGGCCTTCGACCGTCTCTTCATCATCTGAAAGACGTCTCGATGCCGTTCCGGCGATGACATCCAAGTACGCCGCTCCATACCCGGCGGCTCGCGTAAAGTTGAGTCCCTCAAAGTTCCCCTCCTTGGCATAGATGAGGGTATCAAGCCCGAGAGTCTGTGTCTCCACGTACATCGTGAATTACTGCAGACGCTCTGGCACCAGCTCGCGGAAACGGTAGTACGCAGCCGTCGGAGACCAAAGGGCGCCCGAATCGGTCGGATGCTGCATGGTCCGGAAAGGCATTCCTCGGTCCGATGTATTGGCAACACGTTCGTAGATCGTGCCAGCGGGCTCGTTGATCCAGCGCGATTCCCCGGACACGTCATGACCAAGATTGTAGCAGGCAAAGTACTCATAGCCCGCGAGGAGCCGGTAGCCGTCAAAGGAGAACATGTCGACATACTCGATACGGCCGCCGAGATTGCCCTGAACGTCTGCCGTGTAGGCCATGTCGGCGAAGATCTTGAGGGTGCCAGCGGGATGGACTTGATCGCGGCCCATTTCGGTGACTTGGCCGTATGATTCCGAGTCGTTGGGGATCATGCGGCGGATGGAGTAGTCAATGTAAGGGAGGGGGTTTGCGCCGACGGTGCCTTGGAGGACCATTGGGCGGAAGAGGTCTGCATCTTCGATGAAGACGGCCATGGCCATGGCGCCGCCGTTGGCGTAAGCGCCTTGGTTGAAGAAGAGGTCTGGTCGGGCCATGCCGTTTATGCTGTCCCAGTTGGCCCGCACAAGAGTCGCAAAATCATGGTAGAGCTGGGTGTCGGCCTCAGTCCAAACAGATGACTTCGTCGAGCGCAGGATCTCGCAGGCAGCGGTGAGGTAGCGCAGGCCAGCGCCGCCGCGGATATACTCTTCCAGAAGGTCGAGCGTAGTCAGCCACCGACGCACGGCATATAGAGCGCGCTGGCGATGAAAATGGTGGCCGGTGACGAAGTATGCAACCGTATGGGGGGATGCGTACTGGGCATCGACGGTGAAGTTTGACGACCAGGCATCCTCGCCAAAGGGGAGAGCTGGAAGGGGTCCAAGGATATGGTAGGCGCCCACGCTGGGGACTTCGAGACCGATGGGAGACTGGTTGAAGGTGCGGCTGAAGGCTGTTGTCCATGGCTCCTCGCCGGCCCAGACTTTCGTTTGCATGCGCACGAGGTCCTCGCAGGTGTGGAAGATGCCGGTATGTCTGAAGCCGCCTGAAATAGTCTCGGTGCATTCTGGCTTTGCGACGAGTTTGTATTTTGCGCCGGCTAGAGTGAGAGGCACAAAGGCCGTTAGGATGACGGGGTTGAGGCGCATCTTGGAATATTGAGGAGGAAGACGAGTCAACTTCAGGGGGAGGGGTGGCCGAAGGAGTTGCGAGCGGTGATATGAGGGGGTCGTTCTGACCATGGCTGCAAACCATGGAGTCTTTTATACCAATACTTCATCATGCCCCCGGTTCCCCGTGGGGAAATGACTGGACGGCTCGGATGAGGGTGATCACAGTTGTGAGGTTGGGCTGGGCTTGACGGCCCCCGAGAGATCCCCCGCGAGCCCGGCTGTGATCGTCGCCTTAAACCCTTCGTCCTCAGCTTGTAATGAGGGAATTTTGACAGAGAGTATGCGGAGAGAAATGTTATGGGGATTTTTTCGTTTGTTGTTGATGTCTTCATGTTTTCCTTCGCGATTATTCAGGGGTCAAACAGCAAGACGAGTAGGCTGGTCCAACGGGCTACCACTCGAACTTTCGACATGCGTTTCAGACCTGTAAAAATAAGACGATGAGCCGTTTCCAAGCATTACTGCCGCTTTCATATCAAATTGTGCAATCGGATCGTTGGGAATCTGGGGTCATGTTGACCACAAGCCTGCCGGCGTCCCGCCTCGATGTTCATGGTGTCGGGCGCATCCCCGACAGTGCCTCCGAGACCACTCCCCCGCCAATCGCCCCTTAATCTACTCGCGAGGAAAAAAGAACAATCATTCGGCGATTCCCCGCGATCGGCAGTTCAGATAGTACATCCCCAGGCAATCAACCCTCGCCGGACCCTTACCCCCAAAAGGCAAAAGAATGACCACGCGCGGTTTCGATCCACGGGCCTTTGTGGCTCTCACAGAATGTGAGCACAACGCGCTTCCACTGCGCCACGCAGTCATTGGTTGACATCCACGCTCGAGTATGGATTTATGTAGGGAAAATTTGGAGCAGATATGATCATATTGCAAACGACAGGCTCTAATCTATCGCCGTAGGGAATGACTGGAATGTAATATATACAAGAAAACCACCCAGCTGGAGTCCAGATCCAGCATTAGTTTTGATTTCATGTTCTCAAAAAGCCCAAGCTTAGCACTTGGCGCCGGAGCCCGAGGGGATACCGGTGCACTTGGTGGAGGTCTTGCCACCGGTGACCTTGTTGCCGGTCCAGGTCCACTTGGAGCAGTTGGCGCACAGAAGGTAGACGTTGGTTCCGGAGGACTTGACGGTACCGACGACGCGGTCGATGGTGATGTCGCTGATGGGGACGCCCTTGGTGGGGGTACCGGTAGGGGAGCCGTTCTCGTAGTCCTGCTCGATGACGATACCGTACTTGGCAATGTTGGTCAGGGCAATGTTGGAGTACTTGACATCGGACACGGATCCGGTAGCGCCGGAGACGGTCTTGATGCGAACGCCGTTGTCAGAGTTGGAGATCTTGGAGTCGAGGATGCGGACGGTCTTGACGGTGTTGTCGGAACGACCGCCGACGGAGCCGATGGAGAGGCCGTGGCCACCGGAGCAGTTGCCGCCGGTGAAGGTGATGTTAGTGCCCGAGTTGATGGCAAGGCAGTCGTCCTGGTTCTTGACGATGGCACCGGAGATGTACTGGATGTGTTAGCTTGGCACTGTCATTGTTGACGGGGAGAACTTACGACACCGGTGGAGGAGCCGACATCGAAGGCGTCAGTGTTGTGGCCACCCTTGGTGTCACCCAGAGAGTTGTCGAGGGTGATGTCGTAGACGCCGAGGTTGGTGACGGTGTTGATGCTGAAAGCCTGAACGGGGGTGTTCAGGACCTTGAGGCCCTTGATGTTGGAGTTCTTGAGGGAGTGGGCAGAGAAGAACTTGGGCTTCTTCTTGCCGCCGTTGCTTCCCTTGGTATCCCACCAGCGCTGGCCCTCGCAGTCGATGGAGTGGCCCGAGGCGCCGTCGATGAGAAGGTTGTCACCGCTGAAGGAGATGAGGGGACCCTCCCACTCCTTGTAGCCGAAAGTGGTCTTTCCGGAGAAGGTGACGTGAGTGCCGGCCTTGAGCTTGGTCAGGTCAAGGGTGGTGCCGGCGGGGACAACAATGTCCTTGAGGACGATGCTGGTGCAGCTGGCCTTCTGCTTGATGGCGGTGGCGGCATCGGTGAAGGTGCAAGCGGCGCGGGTGTCGAGGATGGGCGAGGCCACAGCGGCGGAGCCGAGGGCGGCGAGGACGAGGAACTTGGAGACCATTTTGATGATATGTAGAAAGGGTGGAATATATGTATGTGATTGAAGATGAAGTGGTTGATGGCTGCCGTCACTGACGAGCGTGGAAAAAAGAGTGAAGGTTGGAAAAGAGAGTGAGAGAGAGTGAGAGACTGATGATCTGGTGGATGATGGAATCTCTTGGCATCTGGGGAGGATGCAGAGCCAAGCCCTTTTATCGACGATCTCCCGACCTGGGCATTCGTGAATGTGGACATCGCGAGTCCGAGTAAAATGGTCCGGCCGGGGTGCAGGCATCACGGCACCGGTCCTGGGCCAGGCCTCTCGCACTACGATATTCAGATAGATGATTGATGGACCTCTTCGAAGCCATCAAGACCGGGACCATGCCGCTTTGGTTCGCTCTCCGCGGGGCAACAGTCGTCGTCACCAGCGTCCCTGCAATTTCGACGGACGAGCAGAAAAGGGTCAAGCAAAAAAGCCCACGAATGGAATGACCACCGGGTGGCCATGTGCGTGCTCACGAACCTTGACCTTCCGGTGCCGACAGCCCGGAGCGGAGGGGCCATCAGCGGCAGTATCCCTGTCACAACGTTGCCGAGTCCCGGGATGAACAGGGGTTCGTGGGATGGGCAATGGGCTGGACCACTGGGGAAAGGGCCAAAGGGGGTCTTAGATCGTAGCCGCTCCCCCTTTTGGGTCTTCAAGGGGGAAAGTCAGCAGAAAGTCGTCCTGACAGCACCATCATCCCTGTCCGCCCCCTGACTCGAGACTGCACGGCCGTCCGACACACGCGGACTCATCAAGCCGATACAGGGGAGTACGATGCGCCTAGCGCACGGTCGAGAGCAAACGCCAGAGCTGATCAGGCACAGCTTCCCAAGCTAGATAAGATGCTTGAAAAGAAGGGAGATTTGGGTCCTTCGTCGGGGTGCAGTCCGGCCGAGTGGTTAGTGCTGTCTGTGGTCGAAATGGCCAGGGGTCAGGGTTGCATTGAGCGGCGCCGCGGCGGCGAACTTGCTCGATAGAGTGCGACTGACGCGTTCTCAAGGCTAGCACGGCACGGCAATGGGAGCATGACAGTGGCATCTCCCTTCTCTTGCTGCACGTTTTCCCAAGACTGACTTGTGCTCACGGGACTTGATGTTGTACCCGGAGGAATCGAGTCTAGAGCCCACCAACCGGCTCCTGCCGTGGGCTGCAGACCATGCGAGTAATGCCGTCTCCTGTGTGATAAAGTTTCTCGATCGGGCATGATTCGACGGGAACCAAGTCTTAAGTTACCAGAAAAGGAGGTGCGGAGGATGGGGCAGATCATAGTCCGTCGGAGATTCGCTCGGTTTCATTGCCAGCGTGACCGGTGGATTGGACACGGGGGCCGGGAGAGGTCACGCCATTTCGTATCAAGCATCGGGGAACATTGGTATCTTGGGTCTATGTTCTTCCATGACATGACTCCTGGGAATTACCTAGGCCTCCCTTACTCGTATCGAAGTATCACTCCTCTGCCCCTTTCCCTACACCTTGTCTCCCGTTCCCTCGCCCTCGAAAATCTGCGCCCTGGCAGAAGCAAACTTCCTCGTCGGCGTGCGGTTGGCGAACAACCAGTCGAGCTCCTCAAACGTCCGGCCCTTGGACTCGGGCAACCTGAAGAACGCCCAGACAAACACCGCAAACGCCGTCGCGCCCCAGACGAAGCCCGTGTATCCCCGGAGGTTGAGCTCGCGCGGATTCATAAAGTACGGCTGAATGACCTGCGAGATCATGGCCACGATGTAATACGAGTTGCGCGCCAGCACAATCGTCTTTTGTCGCAATCGCGTGGATCCAATCTCTGACGGGATCGCCCATCCGAGCTGGCCGGCGGAGAGCTGGAAGGTAAACGTCCAGACGAGTGTCAGAACAGCCTGGGTGTAGCCAATGGAGGAGCTGGTGCGCCAGACGTTGAGGATGCCGATGATGACGAGGATGGCGGACATGGTTGAGATACCGAAGAGGTAGATGCGGCGACGGCCAAAGTAGGGGAGCAGAGCGAACCAGCTGATGATGGTACCGACCAGGGCCAATGCTGTTCCGCCCGTGTTGAGGTAGTACGTCTGCCGTGTTCCAAGACCGACCTGTTGGAAGAAGTACTGCGCATGTTAGCTTTGACATTGCCACCAAGGTGCAAGAGTACTTACTGTAGAGTTGTACGCAAAAGTCGACCCAGAGAGCACCTGTCCCGCAAAAGCAGCACAAGCAATCTCCGTCCTCCTCAGCTCCGTCCCACGGAAACAATCCAGATAACTCGTGCCAGCACTCAGCTCAATTTCCGTGTTGTTCGTGTGGATGATCTCCGCCAGCGTCGACTGCACATTCACCCTCTCCGACGATGCCGAGGCCCTCTGCAGCCTCGTCAACGACGCCTCAGCCTCAGCCACCTTGCCCACGCGCACCAGATGCCACGGCGACTCGGGCGCAAAGCTCAGCACCGGGATCAGCAGCGCAGGCCAGATCCACTGAATCGCAAAGGGAATACGGTACGACCACTCATCCGGTCGGGAGACCAGGCCCGCCAGCACGCCTGCGGCGATGAGCTGTCCAATGATGAAGCACATGTTTGTCCAGGATGTAAAGTAGACGCGCAGGCTCATAGGGAGGACTTCAGAGGCGTAGGCTGGTGCGGATGTGACGAAGACGCCCCACGGCAGACCTGAGAGGATCTGCCCGACAATGAGCATTACGATGTTTTGGGCGAAGAAGGTGATGAAGATGAATCCCGAGAGGACGAAGAGTGCGGCGATCACGACGCGTTTCTGGCCGAAGCGCGAGACGAGCCAGCCGTTGGCCAGACCGCCAAAGAAGCAACCGACGATACTGGCGTTTCCGAGACCAGCTTGCCATGCGGCTGTGAGCTGATGCTGGCCGTTATCGTCAATGTACTGGCCGAATTTTCGTGTGAACTCGGGGTATGCGAAGAAGTTGCCGATCAAGATCGTGTCGTAGCCTGGGTTGGGAAGTTAGTCAATGTCAACCAAGGCAGGTCGGGAAAACTCACCCTCCATGATGACACACATGGAAACCATTAGACTCCAGAAAATAGCCATGGGATATGCGCGGATGGCTTCTCGCGGGGAGAGGTGGTGTGCCGCATCGCTGGCGGCTTGGGCACGTGCCTCGATGATGCCGTGTGCTTTGCTGGGGGCGACCTCAAGTTGCGCCGCCGAGGCGAGCTGCTCGTCGGTGATCTTGGACATAGCTGTGGCGGATGATGATGAGGAGGAGAAGGAGGATGAGGAGGAAGTGCCTTGGAGACGAGAGGGTAAGTACTTCCAACGACAGCGCCGTCCTGGCGTCTTTATAGAAACATCAACCCTAACCCAAAGCCTGTTCGACGATGGACCATCTCTCTCGGACCGATGACCGTCTCACACCCAACGCAATTGCCCCGGAATACTCAATCCCACCTTTGTGATCGACACACCCGCAGCTTGGATGGATTCCCGGGGTGCGGCCCCAATGCCGACCTCGCCTCCCCCAGACAGTGACCTGTTTCGAGGATGGATGCGGGGTACGCGAGTCGGGGGGCGGGATACAAAGGTTGGCTCATCACATCTTGTGATTGGCTACTAAGGATCTCGTTGGCTCGCTTCCCCAGAGGGAGCATCTCGGGCTAAAGACTGTGGGTGGCGGGCGGCTTTGGCCGTGGTTGCAACGGCGGGCGGCATTCAAAGGCGCGGCATCGCCGTTGGGGAGAACTTTGGGGAGATTTCCGCCGTTCTCCGCCAGATTTCCGCAACTACTCCGCGGGTGAAAAAGGGGTCGATGTGACTGAGATATATTCCGATGAGGTTGAGCCGCATAATGTCGTTTGAAACTGGCGTCATGCAGACATGTTCTGGGTTATTCTCGCCGAATCATGCCAGAAGAGATGCATCTGGTCTTGGTCACCTCGAGAAAGGCCGGCTGAAGAGCCGGGGAAAACTCCGTATCACATCTCCATGACGATCACAACATGGGTGTAAGCCAGTCGCTGTTTCCTACATCAGCTACCACCTATCTATACAGTCAGCCAGTCAGCTAGTCAGTCCAGACGCTGCCATGCCCTCCTCCGGGTATCTTTCCATGCCCCGTAACGCCGTGAGTAAAACACAATCCAACCCGCCAAATCCAAGGCCAGGCATATCCTACCCTGTCTGCCAGGGCTACGCCTCCCACTCGCCCTCCTCGATCATCCGGCCCAAAATCAGACTCTGGATAACCAGCTCATCGTTGAGCGTGCGCACCCTGCGCGGTAGCTGCGTCTGCGTGGCCCGCTTACGCCTCGGCGCCGCAGTCCTCTCAAACAGCGCCTGCTCCGTTCCAGTGTTCTCATCGATGTAGACCAGGTCGAACGGGCTACCGAGCTGATCCCGATGACGCATCATTTCCTGCGCATCAGCCATGCCGTATGCCCGGAGCAGTGACGCTCCCAGCACATGTGTCAGGAACACATAGAGCATCTTCTTGTCCTCCTGTCGTGACTTTTTCATCACCAGCAGAATCTTGCTGCCCGCGAGAAGCTGTGCTCGCTGCTCCACAACATCGACGAGTCGTGCTTCCGCTGCAGGGTACGGCGTAAGGAACCTCGACCGCACAGCGCCGCGGAGGAACGTCGACTGTCCCGCGCAAAGGAGGTATGGCGCCCAGTCGAGAATGGCCCGCTTGGCGACGCAGTCGGTAATCCAGCGGTCCGAGATACACGGAAGGCCGAGCGCGAGGGCCTGCATGTACTTGACCTTGCGTGAGTGGCCATCAGCTACAAGAGCAGTAAAGCCCAGACCACGCGAGTCCTCCGCAAGGCCGAGGTTGTTGGAGCTGGGTGCATCGCCCTCGCTTGTGGGGCTGATGGCCATGGACCGGAGGGCGGCCGAGTCAAAGAGCTCGTTAAACCCCTCAGCCAGGAGACGACCCCCGCCATCGATAATAATCCCTTCCACCTCCTTGCCCAGCTCCATCCGCTTATCAAACGCATCGCCGTTCTCGCCGGGGCGCTGCGACTGGAACGACACGGCAAAAGCCATGCCACTAAAGAGCTTGTCGCCGCCCGGTTGTGGCGCCGTTCTGATGCTCTTGAAGGGAGCCTTCTTGGCCGGCTTGATGATGCTATTCTCAAAGCCAACAGGCGTTGAAGACCTCCCCAACTCGTCGGTAGATGTGGAGCCGCGTCGAGGAATGCGACCGGAGCGCCTATACTTGAAGTGGCTGCCCTTGAGCCCATCGAGCGCCGTACGCAGCTGTGGCAATTCTGGGCGCGACCGGGGCGTGCCGACAACCGATGCTTCTTGAGTGCTCGGCATGGATGGATCAGTCATGGTCGAGAGCGAGCTCAGGCTGGAGGAAGAGCCTGACATGACGGCCGGCGCTGTCGATTGGGGGGCATCCGGGGTTCTGGGCTCATCCGCGGCTTGGACCACGGAGACCGGCAAGGCCGAGGGCGGCGCTGGAGGCGAGGAAGGCAGATTCGGGATGGAGGCTCGCGGTTGCAGTCGCGGGCTCGACTCGGGGATGACCAAAACGTTCGAGTAGCTCCTGTTCTTCTCAGTACTGGAGATGGTTGCACTGCCGGTGCTCTTGGTCACCTTGGGTGTGCCGACATCGTCCGACATGACAAGTTTGGCCTTGGCTGACGGTCGGGCCACGCGACCAGACCGTCTTGAAGGCTCGGGAAGTCGATCAAAACTGTCATGGTTGTGAAGACTGGGCTCCGGGGCCTCGATCGTATCCGCCTCGACATCAGGGTCTGGCTGTCGCAACGGGCTGGTCTCCAGTATCACGTCGACATCGGGACTGGTGTGTGGCAACCTGCCATCCGGGCTGGCAGGTTGAGTCGCCGATGGGGCTGGTGGGTTCTCGACTTCTTTTGTCTGCGTGCATGTTGTGCTGTCGGGGACTCTCTCATTGCTAGACACATAGCCCGGCTCTGCAGCGGGCCTTTCGGGTCTTTCGGGTTGATCAGGTGAGCGAGGGACTGTCGTCAAAGCCCCCAGCCGGCGTGCCGTCAGAGTGGGCTCTTGGGAGTCTGCCACGGTCGAACCCTCGTCCTCGTCAACCTCATCCTCGATGACAGGCAGGGAACGGCTGGCCTGGGCGTTGCGGTCCTTTCTCGTGGTGTCCGGGACCTGGACGTCTCCGCGGAAACCAGTACGGGGCGTCCTGACCTGGGCTAAATCTTGGTCGACCGCCTTCTTGATCTCCTCTACACGCATGCGCTTCGCCTTGGCGGTCTTTTTCTCGTCGTCCGAATCAGAGCCGTTTGTTTGACGTGGCGGCGACTTGGTCCGCTGACGCTTCCGCCTCTCTTGCGACTCTTGCATGGATTCGTAGTGCGCCATGGGCTCACGCTGTGTGTTTCTCGCCACGGCCGCAGTCGGGGTATCTTGCCCCACGTACCCACGCCACCTTCCGGGTGCCGGTGTATGTAATGAAGAACCGGCGCCTCTGGGCACCGAAGTGGGCACATGGCGGGCGTTGGATCGCACGGTCGGGGGAGTGATGTTAAAGCCGTCCTGGAAAGGCGATTCGGCCATGTTCGGGGAGATGGATTGATGCATCTGCATGGCGGGGGTTGGACGCGACGAGGTTGGGCTGCCGATCTTGAACGGCGACGACTGCTGGGTCTGACCAAAGAGCTGCGTTGCCGCGATGGCCTGGCCCCCGAACATGGCATTACCGGCAAAGGGGTTGTTGGCGGCAGCTGGTGTCTCTGGTGCAGGGTGCGCCTGTCGGAAGGGGGTCTGTGTCTCGGGCCTTTGCAGGGACGAGTGCTGCTGCGAACTCGATGTACGCATGTGCCAGCCGCGGCGCGAGTTGGAAAGGCTAGGGCCGGGGCCCAGGACGGGCGAGGAGGGCTCAATGTCGGTCTGCTGGCTGTCGGAGTTGATCTCGTGGAAGCTGAATCGAGCAAAGTTGATGATTTCTTCAGCTTCGGCATCGGCTTGGGCAGCCTCTTCGGGGGCATTGTCGGCAGCTTGCTGGTAGTCAAGCTGGGTGGCGGGAATTATCGAGTCGTCCCTAGTATGAGGTTCGTAGTCCCGATCGTCGTTTTGCTGCGTCGGCGACGCCTGGGACGTGTCCATCTTGCCGCGTCGGAGCTTGTTCGGACGAGTTTGTGTGTGAGAAGTATGATCGGGAGAGGAGTCTGGGAGCGAGACCGACGGGTCTGCGCATGTTGAAGGGCGATTGACGCGTGTAGGAGCAGTGGTGGAGCGGGTTGTCGCGTCGTAGGTCCAGAGCGGTTTTGTTGAAGCGATTGGGGCAGAGGATCGGGGGAGTGTATTTGGCTTGTCGGCCACAGAGTTGGGCCAGCTGTTCGACTCCACGTAGGGTGCAAATGCCTGTCCAGATGGTGGCCTGGTCAGCTAGGCCATGTCTGGGGATGTTTTTTTGGAGGTGGTAGAGGGGCTCTGGGAGGAAGGCAAACTTACGGGCCTGGTGGGTGTTTGGACCAGCTCTGGAGCACAATTGTCTCGAGCAGTCGACCCGGAGGGCACAGGGGACGTTGCCGGTGTCGACCGAGTGGGATCCGGCACTGGCGATGTCGAGCCGTCACGATCGGAACTCTTGCTCTGGAGTTGAGGCAGACGACTACTTTTGCGAGCCTACAATTGAGAGGGACAGAAAAGGTTAGCGCATCTTGCCCTGGAGCGATCGACAGGCCTGCGCCACGGTTGGGTCGCGTCGCGCGTTCGGACGGAGGGCGGGGGAGCAGGCCGGAACTAGACTGGCCAGGCCAGGACAAGGACCAGGACCAGGGTATCGCGACAGAGGAAGATGGATGGAAGAAGACCTGAAAACCTACCGATCCAACGCCAAACTCTTGCGCGTAAATGGCCATGACCTGTTGGCTGTCGAGGCCTTCTTTGTCGGTCGACTCGAGAACCCGCCTTTCGGCTGCGGTGATTCCCGCCGCCTCCATCTCGGGGGGGAGCTGCTGGCATCCGTGAACGGGTCAAGCAAAGCGAGACAGTGTGAGGGCGAGTTGGGGAAAAGAAATGTGTCTGGCATTGTGAGTGGTGGATCAAAGGCCAAGGGTCGAGGCGGGCTGCCACAGGGAGCGCCACAGCTTGACGCGAGGTCACGTGGCTTTGTCAGGCCCATGTGGGCAATCAATCGGATTCACCAAACGGCGTTCATCTGATCTGGCACAAAAGGCATTTGCAGGTGGTCTTCTAGAAAGGAACCGATTCCTCCCTTGATCCATGGCTCCTCAGGTCTTTCGGAGTTTGGCCTTTCAACCTTGATCTACTCTGGCTTGGGAAGTCATCAGGATTGTATCTACAGCATCTCCAGAAGCCAAGTCAATGCAATGAATCTGCTTGAGACTTGACCAGTCGTCCAGAGGCATCAAATCTCAGGTCTGGCATCTCTATCAACACCATCACATGAACGAGAACCAGATCTGATATCCCTCGAGTTCTCCATCAGACAAAATGCCCAAGACAAGGGTGCATCCGGTGGATCAACCAGGCCAACACCAGCAGCATGTGACAATGATGTAATAATATGCCAGAAATGTCGGCCCCCAAAGCCCGACTCTCCGTTCCATTTGAAAAGTCCCCACTCCTGGGATCGAAGCCCCTGTCTACGATCAGATTTCGCGGTGGCGGATCTCAATAACCACCGATACCCTCTTGGTGTTAACCCCGTCTCGGCAAGTGGCCACAAGACTGAACTTTTTCTCTGTCGCGGCAGACTCCCCCATTGGCTCGGGCGGTTTGTCGTCTTGACGGGGCGCCCGAAACATCCTGGCAGCAGCGACGACAGGGTCCCCAAACAAGTCCGAGGCACCGGGAAGCTAGTAGGAATGGCCAGGAATGGTTTAGCCTATCCGCTGCTTTTGAAGCAGTCGCATCGTCGTTCATGTCAGCGAACTGGCTGGGTGGCAGACATGCCATTCGCACTGGAAAGGCCAGGACTTCTCTAGTTGAATTAATGAACAATAAAAAAGAAAACTGAGCTTCCAATTGTGTCATGGCCGCCTGTTGGGCCATGTTCAGCGTGGACAGTGTTGAACTTGGCCAAGACAGATAGAGTTCAGTCCATGGCAGAAAGTCTAAAGCGGCTACATCTTGGGCCCCACAGCGGAACGGATGCTGGTGCCAAAGTTCCCGGGGGCGATTCCAGGAACAAGTACAAGAATGAAGCGATTCCCATGACGAAACACTCTCGTCAGCTGTCCAGCGACTTTCAAAAGCACCCCTGGCGATCGAAATACATAGCTAGGCCCGTGTACATACCGAACTGCAACAGCGCGCATCCATCATACTCCTAATCGTCAACTTCCTTTCACAACACCACGCCAGGGATCGCGACATCCCTCCAAACGCACAATGACGGAACAGTCGGCCGCCGCCAAGCTGGCCAGCTACATCTCCCAGCTCAACCCAATCCCAACCTTCCCCGAATACACTGGCCCCTACAAAGTCGGAACCGTCGACGTCGAGATCCCCATCACCGAGCTCGAGGCGCCCAGCCCAGCTCCCGAGAATGCCGCCGACATCCCTACGGTCCAGTTCCGCGTCTTCTACCCCGCGACGCCCGAATCCAACGGCAAGAACATCAGCTGGCTTCCCGCGCCTCAAAGACAACATGTCTCCGCCTACACACAGTTCATCGGCATCAAGCCCATGCTTGCCGACCTCGTCTCGTGCGTATGCCCATGTCCATCTCCCATGGCTGCCTCTCTGACACTGCCTTTCCAGATTCCTCCCAAGACACCTCCACTACACCACGATACCCGTACACAAGAACGCCGACCTCCTCGAGCCGACGACCGATAACGGAAGATGGCCGACCATGATCTTCTCCCACGGCCTCGGCGGCAACCGCAACGCCTACTCCTCCCTCGCCGGCTCCCTCGCCTCCCACGGCCTCGTCGTCATCTGTCCCGAGCACCGTGACGGCAGCGCCGTCGCCGCCTTTGTGCGCATCCCTGAAGAGCAGGACCGATACTTCATCCGCAACACCCGCCGTGTCGTGCCCTACGAGCGCATCCCCCACGAGGCGACTCCGGAAATCTACAAGTCGCGGGAGGCGCAGCTGCGCATCCGCCTGTGGGAGCTCGGTCTGATCCACGATGCCATTCTCAAGATCGACCTTGGCCAGACCCTCTTGAACCTCAACAAGTCAACACCCTCACTCGACCTCTTCACTGGCAAGATGGCCGTCCACGAGCCCGGCAGCATCATCTTTGGCGGCCACTCCTTTGGCTCCGCCACCGTTGTGCAGCTCCTCAAGAGCACCTACTACGCTGGGTCGCCGGCCCTCGCCAAGATGGAGAAGCCGCTCTTCACGCCCCGTCGCGACTCGGCACTCTGCAAGCAAATCACCGAGAAGAACGTCACCATGCTCCTCGACATGTGGTGCTTTGCACTGATCGCCCCCAACTCGGCACCGCTCTTCGACCTTCCCCTGCCCGCTTACGCCGACGTCCCCTCCGCCCCGGGTGGTACTGCCCTGCTCGCCGTCGAGTCGGACGCTTTCTACAAGTGGACTGAGCATCTCCACGTCACAGCGCGCGTCCTCTCCCCCGATCCGTCTGCTAAGGTCGTCACCTCCAACCTCTACGAGCGACCCAGCGGCGTGCGCCTGCCAGAGCCCAACTTCTTCTACGTCCGCGAGTCGGCCCACCTGTCACAGTCGGATTTCGCCATCCTCTTCCCCTGGCTGACGCGCCGCATCTTCAACTCGGTCGAGCCCGAGCGCGCCTTGCGCCTTAACCTGCGCGCCCAACTGCAACTGCTCCGCGCCAACGGTGTACCCATTGCACGTACCTGGTACGGTGACATCGTCGATGGCGCCGGGGCTGCAAAGGACGGACCGGCTGCGCCTACAAGCGACGTTGCCAACAAGGGACCAGAGGATGGTATCATGGACGACGCGGCGATTTTTGCGCGTGGCCCGAGCGGCGATATCGATTGCTGGCACTGGATCGACAGCATTGGCATGGGCGACGAGTCCAAGACCGATGCTGTCGCGGGCGAGAATGCCGGAAAGCAAGTGGCTGATCTGGAGAACTCGGCGCCTGATATGGAGGACGAGATTGAGCCGCCGACTGTGGCTCGCACCACGAGCCGCACCGTCGAAGCGACAGCCTGAGAGGTGGAGAGAGTGTACAAGATTTGGCTACGCGGCAAAGCATGGACTGGCGTTGGCAACATTTGGCAGGCATTGGAAGAACTCCCGCCTGCGAGCGGGATACCCTAGTTACATAGACACATGGCGATGAAGAGATAGAGTTGAGATTCCGGAAGTCTCGCGGTTTAACCTCCCAGTCGTGATGGCGTGACAGATGTCAATCGCCGATGACTGCCAAAGGCTCTGATCGGGGGCGCCCTGTTCAATCGACAACCCATTCCGCATCCGTAACATGGGATTTCCATCTGAAATGGCCGGAGGAAATACCCCAGGATTTCTCCGCATGGGTTATCACATGCGCCGCTGGAGCCCTTTGTACGCATCACTTCGTCATAGCTCCAAGTCAAGGACGTCATGGGGACCAACACCAGCAAAGCGATCTGAATGATCGAGCTAAGAAGCTTCCATAGCAAAACATATAACATCTGCACTTCTGGTAATCATTCTGTACGTCAGTCATCGAAAGACCAGTTCTCAAACCTCGCATCTCACAATTACCTTCTCACAATGGCACCCGTCCGTCCTCCTCCCCAGCCCTGAGAAAGCCCTCACTGACGTCCCACAGACTCAAGTAGACAAGCTCAAGCAGCAGCTGGCCGAAATCACCCCCACCGAAGGCGATCAGGGAAAATCCTCATCCGGGTCAAAGCAGGCCAAGGGCGTCAACTCGGACGGCAGCGAAGTCAAGGGCCAACCGAAGAGGCTCAAGGAGCTGGCGCAAGACAAGTTGGACGGCAAGACGGGCAACCCATCGCAGCTCGGCGATCCGATTAGTCTCAAGGCGGAAACAAACGATTACGAGCCGCAAGAGACGGAGCGTGGCCCAGATGGGCAGAGGGGAGGGCGCGAGTCGAAGCTCTGAGAATGTCTGAGGGGGGATGTCCGACATTCTAGGAACATCCAGCTGCCACGTAGGCATGTGGCGTCGCAGGATGAAGACATTCTTTGTTGTTTCTGAGACCAGGTAACAGAAGGACCAGGTATCTCAGCCATGATTGGGCATTTTGAAAACTTCTCAACATTGTCTGGCGAGTGACGAGTGACAAGTGATGAAATGATGGAAACCTCTTGCCAGGCCACGTCGCAACGAGAAGCAGTGTGGACGGCAAGGAAAGCAGTTCCTTGGACAGGAGAAATGAATAAATAGGCAAACGAAGATGTCTCATGGGTCTGCATCCATGGTTAGCCAAACGATCACCAGCACTACAAGCACCACGCACCACCGCCAACTAACACCACCACACCCACTTTGTTTGCCAATATACATTCATCATGCTGTTCGAGTATTTTGTCCTGGTTCTCCGGAAGATGCAGTCCATCTGCCTGGACCTCCTCGTCCTGATGGGACTTGTCATCTTTGGACCGGTCCTAGCGGTAGTCAGACCCGACCTCCTCGCCCTGATGGCACTCAGTGCCATCTGCCTACTATTTGATGGCCGCAACCCCCGAAGAGCCCTGCAATAAAGAACCATCGCCAGCTGCTCCGATCATGTTCGACACCCCCAACCTTTCCACCGACATCAATGCCATCGGTTCGAAAGCGGATGCACTCACGGTCGTCACAGGCCCAAACCTTGATGAAATCTTCCTTGCCGCCCCCGTAAGTATTCATGTGCCCCAAAACACCAAGAAACATTGCGCTGACAGAAACATGCAGCATTTCCTCGCCGTTATTCGCCACATGACCAACGTCACCATCGTCATCACCGACAACGCGGTTCAGCATCGACGAATCGAAGTCTCAGTCCGCACACGAGAAGCTATGTGCCTTCGCCAACTTCCGCGAACGGTTCGATGTACACCTCCAGCTACTTATCGCACTGCGGTTTCAACTTGGCGCCCGCGATGTGTTCTGTCGCACGCCCCTGGACCTTTTTGTGAGGCTGTCCTGTTGCGGAATACAGTCACCATCAAGTACATCCCAATGTTCGCAACGCAGGTCGCGGCGTTGTCTGCAAAGCTCGGGGAGAGCGTGGAAATGACTGTTGGAAACCTCGACCAGGTGCGTGTCAAGGAGAGGAGACGGGCAAAGAGGAATGCCAATGGGTGTTGGCGATTGGATAGTGGGCAGGCAGGGAAACTCGGGTCGCTCGTGTGTTGCAGCCGGGGTGCAATTTACCACCATTTTCTCTCGCGCTCTTGTTCTCGCCATGATGTGCTGGACGGCGACCCTGGTATTTGCATACATACGTCCTGGCCAAGCACCCGGGCGCAAGAATCAGCCCACTGCGGCCATATGCCGTTCGGTTGAGTCGGCTGCAGCTGTGGTGCGTGCAATGAGCCGCCAGATGCCGGGCATCGGAAATCTTGGGCGGCAGGCTAAACAGACGCCCCGCTGGCCAGAGAGTGCAGTCGTTTGATGCCTCGAGGTAGGTCGGCCTCTAGCAGCAGGCACTCCGACCCCTCGACCGTCACGCTGACCAGCAACCGCGATCGAGTTTCCTCCTTCGATGCAGAGTTGCGGTGTCGAACGGAAAGCGGCAGACGGCTGACAGCCAGAGTAGCACGACTTGCAGGTTGAGATTGAGTTGTATGTCGTTTGGCACGCAGGATCCGCTGTACCCTGTCCGCCAAGGATGGCCGTCTCGAGAGGGCGTCAGGGAGTCAAGGACACCAAGGAGAGGACGCGTCAGTCGCCGTACGACCAAGACACGTGGTGCAGACAAAAGTTCCGAAGGCCGGCCGGTCGCCAAGGTCGTAGGTTGGAGGAGCGGCGGGCGAAGGGACGGTAGGATTAAAGATAGCCTTCTGGGATGCTGCATTTGTGGCCCATCGCAATGTCGTTGTCAAACCGCCTTCCACATTGGTGTTTGGGGAAGTCCGCTGAAGTCGATACGAGGGCTGGGCGAAGCTGCTAAAACAGCGCTAGGACGATGGCGCCCTGGCATGGATGCGAGCACCGTGGGGCGGTCCACTGGCCTGTATCGCAGCGGGGGCGCCCGGAGAGCCCTGGAGTGACCTCGCTGACATAACCCTTGTCTGCCCCTGAACACGTGCAGGCAGGGCCTTCCATCGTTCCCGACCGTTGGCATCACTGGAGAATTGGATGCAAAACCACTTCCCTTCTTCACCACTCCATCATCACGTCGAGATCCTCCATCCATCGCGCACCCCACCATGTGACTCAGTGACCTATACAACTCCATCAGACGGACTACATCCTCCAGGAAAAGAGTCTCGACGCATCGCCAGACGCACCGCAGCTCGCCACCACACCACCTCGCGCGATCGCGATGCACTGAAGCAGCCACCAGACACTGCCGGACGCCCATTTTTAACGGCTCTGCAATTCAATGTGCAGGCCACGCGGAAGGTCGCAGCCCGCAACGGCCTGCAGTCTGTTCGCCTGCAGCCAACTCCCTGCTCCTGCATGAACAGCCACGCGATCGACAGGAACAGGGCTTATTGATTTGTCCAAATCCTTCGGCCGCCAGCGGGAGAAATTAACCATGGGCGGGGCAGGGGTGCCGCAATCTGGGCACGTTGCCCGCAAGAATCCCAACTGCCTTTCTAGGACGATGGCCTGGAGAACGCCAAAACCGCCAGGCACAACGGTCGACCATGGATCGATCGACGCCAGCGATTATTGCCCAGCTCGACGGACGCCCGCTTGTCCCCGCCTGCCAGGCCACTGGCACTGCTTTTCTCGCTGCTCTCTGCCCTGTGCTGGACCAACTCGCCCGCCGTGCCCCCGATGCTGTCGCCGCCAAGATGTTGAGGCCGTAATCTACATGGGTCGCCCGTGCAGAATCGCCAGGGGGGGCTCGCTTTGCCCCGGCACCTCCCGGGGCGACTGCCACGGTAACATCGGAGGTGTTCTAATATCATCAGGGACCCCTCCCACCATGCTGGCTGCTGTCTCCGTCCCTCATCCTCAGACCTCGCCCGCCTGTCAAACTCAGGCTCGCAATCATGGTCCGGATCGCATGGCTCCTTTCGGCTGCCGCCGGCCTCGTCAACGGCCTCGCTGACACCGACACCATCACCTGGGGCGGCGACAACTCGCGCGCTGGTTACCAGGAAAACCACAACCTGGATCCCTCCGTGGTCAGGAGCTCACAGTTCGGCCAGCTCTGGCGCACCCTGCTTCCTGGCAGTTTCGCCGAAGCCCCAGAGAGAGTTTTCTCTCAGCCACTCGTTTACACCCCCGACGACCGGCAGTTCATCTACACTGCCACCACACAGAACAACGTCTACAAGCTCGACGCCCTCACCGGAGAAATCGTCGAGTCGCGAAACCTACACATTCCTTTTCTGACCGAAGATCTCGACGGATGCACAGATATCAACCCTACCGTGGGTGTGACTGGGACAGGCGTCATCGACCCCGAGACCGGCACCTACTACCTCCTCGCCAAAACCTACGAGGACCAAACAAAGCCCGGCGTCGCGCAGGGCAGGCCTGCTGGGCGCTACTATTTGCACGCCATCGACGTCAACGACCTCTCCGAGAGGCCCAACTTCCCTGTTAATCTTGAGGGTAGTGTCGCCCGCAACAGCGCTGAGCAGGTCTTCAACGGTGGCATCCACCTCCAACGCCCGGGCCTGTTGCAACAGGGCAACCGAATCTATGCTGGCTTTGGGTCTCACTGCGTCAAATTCAACTTCACAGGTGCTGTTTTCGGCTGGGACAAGACCACCGGCGAGCAGATTGAGCACTTTGCCACCCAGGGTGAGGGTGTTACCGATGAAGGTGCAGGTATCTGGATGGGCGGCGGCGGCCTTGCTGCCGATGATGCCGGATCGATTTTCTTTTCGACCGGCAACGGGTACGCCTCCCAGCTGGCCGAGATCCCCGTCAACGGTCGCGAACCGCCTACCGCCCTGGAGCAGGCCGTCGTTCACATGAGCCAGCAGGACGATGGCACGCTCGAAGTCGTTGACTTCTTCATGCCCTGGGACAAGCAGCGCCTCGACGCAGGCGATATCGATCTTGGTAGCAGCCCGCTCCAGATCTTGCCCTCGGACCCCTTCTCCTGCGGCGATGTGCGCCGTATCGGTATGGTCACCGGCAAAGACGCCGTGACCTACTGGTTGAACCTCGATGATCTCGGTGGCTACCGCCAGGGCACCGGCGTCAGCCTCGACAAGGTCATTCAGTCCTACAAGGGCGAAAACTCGGTGTATGCGGGTGCTGGTGTGTACCCGCTGGAAGGCGGCTACGTCTACGTCAACCCTGTCAGCTTCCCTACCGTTGCCTTCCAGTTCGCCTGCACCAACGGCGTGCCGTCTTTCAGCATGGTCGGCCAGACTCTGGAGAACAACGGCGGCAGTGTAGGTGTCAGTCATGGCACTGTCACTTCCCTCAACGGAGAGCCTGGCACGGGTCTGCTCTGGACCACCGACATCAACCACCCTCCTGGACAGCTTCGCATTTACGATCCTGTCCCTCGTGATGGCGTCCTCGAGATGCTTCGCATGTGGGAGATCCCGGGCATCAACAAGTTTGGCCGTGCCGTCTTCGGCGACGGCATCCTCTACATGGGATCCAACAACGGCTTCATCCATGCCTACGGCGCTCCTGTCAAGGCCCCCATCGACTGCACATCACCCCACGCCTTTGGCTCCGTCGAGATCCTGACGACAGGCGAAGCCGAGACCCTCACCTGCACGGCTGTCATTGGTGTCCAGATCACGGCCATCAACCTTCGCAACGAAGAAGACTTCTCCGTCGCCGAGCTCCCGACCCTGCCGCTGAATCTCGCTGCCGGCCAAACATTCACCATCAGCGCGAGCTTTTCTCCTAGCCAGATTGGTTTCATCACCAACGACATTGCCATCGATTCCACCAACAGCCAGGAAGGCTTCCGCACCACCACGTCCATCCGCCTCACCGGTGACGGCTTCTCCCAGAGTCCCAGCCTTGCCATCAGCCCTCGTTCCATCAGTTTCGACAATGTCATCACCGGAAGCAGCAACGTGGCCCGCCAGACTGTCCTTATTCGCAACCGCGGCAACTCGCCGCTCACCGTCTCCGAAATTCAATACTCGACACAAGTCAACGGGACGTACGAGTCCTTCGACCCCTCGCAAGGCGACCTCACTGTCGGACCTTTCACCATTGGAAGCCTGCCCTCAACGATTGACGCCAATTCGGACGCCTCGGCGACGATCGCCTTTGATCCCGCCAACTCGGGCACCTTTGGCGGCCACATCCGCATCATCTCTGACGGTGGCAACGGCGACTTCACTCTGTCCGGACGCTCCGGCCCCGCCCCATCGACCCTCATCGAGTTCCAGGCTGTGGACGAGTCTCAATGGGTCACATACGAGACTGGCAAGAACTTCACCTTTGGCAACGTGACCGAAAACACGACCAAGAGCCTCCGCATGCGCATCACCAACACCGCTCCTCCGGGGAGCGTGCGTCTGTCTCTGACCGTCTCCAAGCCTCCCTTTGGCACAGGTCTCATCCGCGCCGTCAACCAGGTCGATCTTGGCGAGGGCACGCACCTCGGTCCTGGTGAGAGCGCCACGGCCGTCATCTACTGCTCCGTCCCAAGGAGGCAGTGGAACATGAACCCCTACGACGCGACGGCATTCTGGTTCATGAACACCAACGACCCGACCTTCCTGTACCACAACATCCAGTTTGCCTGCAACGCCGTGTCGCCCCAGGCACCGCCTCTGCTGGACAATGGCATTGGCCAGTACCAGTACGTGGGCTGCTTCAAGGAGAGTAACACGGCCCGCGAGCTCCCGCGCCAGCTGCACAGCATTCCGGACAACACCAACGCCAAGTGTATCGAGGCTTGTGTGGAGGAAGATTTGATCTTCTGCGGCACTCAGTACCTGAGCGAGTGCTGGGCCGGCAACAACCTTCCCACACAGCGCGTCGACGACAACAACTGCAACTACCACTGCTCGGGCGATCTGAACCAGGTCTGCGGTGGCAACGGCGTGCGCGACCTCCAAGGCAACATCTTCATCTCCCTCTTTGCAGACACCTTGAGGTTCGACGGTGACGAGACAAACCTGCCTCCCTTGCCCGAACCGGTCGACCCCGTTGTGAACCCTGGAGTCAACGGGTACGTGAGCGTCGGCTGCTACATGGAAACCCCTGGTCGCACACTTCCAGCGCTCCGTCCCACCGAAGAGCAGACTGTTGCCGCCTGCATTGACGCCTGCTCTACTGCCGGATACTCGTTTGCCGGTCTCGAGTATGGAGGCGAGTGCTGGTGCGGCAATGCCATTGCTGAGGCTGCTCTCCCCGCTGGCGCAGACGAGTGCGCCATGCCTTGCAACGACAACAGGAGCGAGCTGTGCGGTGGCCCCAACCGCCTCAACATCTACCGGAAGGATCCCGACAGCCAGCCTGAGCCTTCAGTGACATCCTCCATCATCGGCAACTCAACCGCCATCCCCTCCAGCCCCGTGTCAGCCCCGTCATCAGCGCTCGCAAGCCCAACCACATCCGAGCCCGCGAGCCCCACGACATCCGAGCCGGCCACTTCTTCCGCCGTTGAGACGGGCCCCGCCAAGACCGAGTTCGTTGGCGAATGGCACTTCCAAGGCTGCTACACCGAGGGTGATGGCGTCCGCGCCCTGACGGAGGGATTCCTTGCCGACGACGACATGACCCTCGAGACGTGCGCCCAGTATTGCAAGGGTTCGCTCTATTTCGGCACTCAGTATTCTAGAGAGTGTTTCTGTGGTACTACTCTCGGTCGCGGGTCCGGCCTTGCTGCTAATCAGGGTGACTGCAACATGGTTTGCGCCGGTGATGCCTCGCAGTACTGTGGTGCTGGCAACAGGCTGGAGCTTTACATCGACACCGACTTGGAAAGCACGGCGTCTTCGTCTTCCGTTGCCACCTCCTCTTCCGCCATTCCTGATGTCTCGTCGGTCATTCCCTCCGCCCCTGACGCCACGTCGGCCATCTCCAGCGTCCCCGAAGTCACGTCCACCGAGCAGTCCGCCCCGATCATCACATCAAGCTCCGTCCCGAGCACCACGTCCATCCCGCCCATTGCCTCCTCGACCTCCACGCCCGCGGCCCCCGCCACACCCTCCGTCTACCCAGGCAACGAGGACTACGTCTACGCCGGCTGCTACCTGGAGCCCGAGCCCGGCCGCCTTCTGCAGCGCCAGCCGCTCAACGATGGCGACAACATGGACATTGACCTCTGCATCGCCACCTGCGAGGGTAGCAACTACGCGGGTGTTGAGTACGGACGCGAGTGCTGGTGTGGTGAGAGGCTCAATATTGAGGGCGACAAGCCGGCCGAGGGTGTGGCTCGTCCTGGTGAGGTGTTGGAGGATGCGGAGTGTGGTTTTACGTGCCCTGGCGATGGAAGCCAGTTCTGTGGCGCGGGTGTGAAGATGAGTGTGTATGTGCTGAGATCGCTGGCGAGCGAGTCGTCAGGATTGTGATGAGGATGTGGTAATGAGTGATAGATTCTTGATAATACAGCCTGAACGGCATTTTCTTGTCTATACGATGGGGTGGAATTGAAGTCAGGGATGTTCTATTTTTGCACTGTCTGAAAGAGAAACCGCGCCTCGCCCCCATCTTCGACGTCAGATTGTCAAAGAACATCGCCTTTTTCAAGCCTCAAGTATTCCTCTTATCTCCCCTTCCCCTCCATCTCTTTGACCCCCTAGGCACTCGCAGGAGGCTCAATCAGCTTAAAGTCCTCATCGAGGTAGAACCACTGGTTGAAGCGCTCAGGCTTGGCAGCAGCAGGCTTAATGTCCGACTCGGTGGGCAGACCGAGCTGAGCAGTTGCGGCACACTTGCCGACGTAGCTCTTGCGGATGTCAGGGCGCGATGTCTGGTTGTAGTTGATTTTGCCGGTGTCCACAGCGCCCTTGACGAGGTCGAGCCAGTAGGCGTGCGATTCCTCCACGACTTGGGCGGCGAAGGAGGCGTTGTGGAAGCCGCCGCCGATGAGGGGGATGACATCGTCACCGCGGGCGACCTTGTAGTACTGGGTCTGGTCAGCTGGCTATCAGGGAGGGGAGGGGATGAGGTGGGACGTACGGTGAACCAGTCCTTGTAGGCGGCGATCAGACCGGGGCGGAACTTCTCGACGTCGTCAAAGTTTTCGACGTGGGGAGCAATGGGGTCGTTAACGTCGATGCCGAGGACCTTCCAGTCCGTCTCGCCGCCATCGTTGGGAGCAAGGGCGCCGAGGATCTTAACCTTCTTGACCTGGCCGATGTAGCCAATGCTGCAGGGTATCAGTCGCAATCCCGCTTCCTCCCCAAAGGAACACTTACTCCTGACCAATGTCGAAAAGGTCCATAGGATCATTGTCACCCTTCTCATTGGTGTAGGGGTGCTCAAAATTGGGCGACTCCCACGTCTGGGGAATGGAGCCGTAGAGGAAAGGGTACGACTTGTGCGGCCACACACTCTCCACGAAGCGCGGGGCCTCATTCCGATCATCGTGGAAAATAGGGTTGAGGGGCTCCTGGCGACGAATCTCAATCTTGCCGTCCTCCCAGCGGGGGATCTCGACGACAAAGTTGACGATGCGCTTGTTGGCTTCGTCGGGGTAGAGGGGGACGTCGTGCCAGAAGGAGATGGGCTGGCCGTCCTTCTCGAGCCATACGCGCCAGTCCTGAGGGTGTCAGTGAGGAGGAAATAACGGGGGGGGGAGAGGGGGCTCACGAGAGTGTTGCGGCCGCCGACGGTGCGGAGGCTGAGGGAGTCGTAGTCAAAAACCTCACGACGGGAGAGGGCTGCGCCGAGGACGAGGGCGGGCACGAGGGCCTTGACGAGGACGTGGGCGACCATGGTGGGTGATGGCAAGGGGGAGAGGTGCGACGAAGACAGTGAACAAGGTCAGCAGCGGCGGTTGAGGAAGAGCTTATAATGACGCCGCCTCCCGCTGCCGAGCCTCATCCCACGCCCACAAATCCCCCCCATGGGCGCCGCCTTGCCCAAAGTACCCCTCGGTGGACCGATAGCTCGCCGCGAAGGATCGGCCAGGGACAGACCTCCCGTTGAATGGTATTCCCGTCCGTTGACCACGTGCCCGCCCATCGGTCGTGTCCCCGCGAAGCAGGTCCCTCGGGGTCGGTGTTGGACCGGCCGGAGCCTAGGCGCTACTGCAACCGGGGCTGCCGACTGCCCCCACCCCGGTCCGGAACGTCGCCGCCAATCGACGCCACGCACGGCGCAACGTGCTGGTCAGGGGCCAATCACCACGACGCGGTGACGTGCGTTTGGTTTTGGGACGAGTGTTGATGGAGGGTGGGAGGGAAATGAGGGTCTTGGGTTGGGTGTGGTCGGGTCGGCGGGTGGTGGTGGCGTGCTCAGCTTCCTCATCGGGAGTCTTGGGAACGACGACGTGTTGAAGAGGTGCAGGTCGATATGGTTGATGAATCGAGTGTTGGTTAAAGTCGGCTTTCAAGTTTGGAAGTGTTTTGGCTCTGATTTTGGACAAAGGTGTTGTTTTTCGAGGATGCAAACGAAGATCTGGAGGAGACAAAACGTCAGTTCAAGGCGGAAGGAGTTTGTGTGGATGCAATCTTAAGGTCAAGTGAAAAGAAAGGGCTGTACTAAAAGTATTGCACCCGCGTCAAGGTGGACGAAAGGGAAAAGGATGCACGCATCAGAGGTGCAAATCTGGCGATGCCCTCGTCGGCTGCAAGTATTGGTGCTGCGCGGACGTGCAGGTGGGCGACTGGCAGCTCGCGTTGGTAACTTGGTGTGGCGATGGAGGCGGCCGCGAAGATGGGCAGGCTGGGCAAAAGGAAAAAAAGAAGATGGTAGAGTTGGGGAAACCAAGATGTGATCCGGGGGCTGCCGGGGCACGATCGTGATGATGATCACAATGTTCCCGAACGCCACTACTTGTGACCTCTACGCCAGCCCCAACTCTGCCCAGAAAGTATGAGACCCATCCCCAAGTAGGCAGCAGGCGGGCTGATTTTGATATGTGCGAGATGCCCATGGTCTTCGGGATGGGCAAAAAAAAGAAAAATAGAAGGGGGAGACCAGGATTTGATCCTGGGGCTGCCGGGGCACGATCGTGATAATGATCCCAATGTTCCCGAACGCCACTACTTGTGACCTCTACGCCAGCCCCCAATTGTGCTTGTAGGACAGAAAGGACTTGGATAAGTAGATAGGCCGGTAGCTGGGTCGGGGACGGGTGCAGTGCATACCTCAGAGCCAGATGCAGCGCGCGAGGGGCACTCACGTCCCGGCCACCCTCCCCGGGCCCTCACTACGCGTCGAGCCAGCTGCAAGTGAATTTGACGCGCCTCGTCGCCTGCCAGCCTTTCCACCTGCACTTGCGCCTGCACCTGCACCCATTTACCTGTTTGTTTTCCCACCCGCCTCGCCAAAATTTCTAGCGGCCCTCCATCATCATCACCACACCCTTCTGTGTGGTTCCAATCCCCCGAGCTTCACTACCCAACCATCAGTCACGTGCTGTTCACCTTTGTCCTTACAGTGGATCTTGCCAGCGAGAACCGCTGGTGCAAGCACAACGACGCCGCGGACGCGCTCGAGCGACGCCGCCTTCGGGCTGAAGAGGCAGCCTCTGCCGCGCAGGCTGTCATGGGTCCTGAAAAGGACAAAGATGTCGAAGATGTCGACATGAACGAGGAGGACGCGCCTCCTACCCCCACGACCTACAAGGAGCTCAAGAAGAGCATCAGTAAGGAGGCTAAGGAAAACCGCTTCCTCTATAAGACTTTCCCAAAGATCGTCTCTACCGCCTTCTCCGCTGGTTTCGAGGACAATTACAAGGACCCTGACCAGCCCAAATTCTTCCCCCTCTGGGACCCTGAGGTCATCGCCTCGCTCAGAGCCGCCCTCGACTTCGCGCACTCCGTGCCCAAGAACGCTGCGCGCCTGCAGAAGTACGTCTTAAATATATTCGAGGCCGCGGTCCAGGTCAAGAAGGAGAACCCGGACATGTTCCCTGTGGGCCAGCTGGTCCTCCCCGCCGACCAGGAGGCCTTTCTTCACCTCGTCGGACAGACGATGAGCAAGGAAATCAATGCTGGCAGTCTGAAGCGCGTCAACCGGGACCTCTCGGCTTTTTGCCTCGGTCAAATCATCGACGGGGTGGCGAAGGCGCGTCGCGCCTACCTCGACAACTCTGTCCCCGGCGCGCCCGAGGGAACCGTGAAGGAGCTTCGCGTCCTCGAAGTCGTTGACCAATGGATTGGCTCATTCAGCACGGGAAGCACCTTCCTCCTCCAGGATCTGGTTCTGAAGTCTCGCGGCCTGATCACGGCCACCCTGAGGCCTGCCCAGGAGTAGGATAGTGGAGTGTGGAGTTTGAGCTGTGAAGGCCCTCCTGTAACTAGACTTGGGGGAGTTGTCCAGCGCCTTGAAGATAAAAACACCAAAACCCCTGTAGTTAGGGAAGTATTCGACCCGTCCTTTCACGCTTTGAAGCGGCTCCTTCGTGATTTTCATTTCATCCAGATCAACTTCAACTTGCTTCCGTGATTAGCTACGATACTAACAATGTGACCACGAAAGATACATCGATGAGCCACCATGCTTCCTCTCCATGACACCCGGATCAGAAAGTACAAGCCATCATACTATCGAAGCTGGTCAAGTCTCAATGCTCGGTCTTTCGACGTCTTCCAGACGGACTGTCCTCGTGAGGTGAGGTCGGAGGTGGGACTAATGCTGACTAAGCTAGGCATCATGGCGAACACACAGGAGCCAAGTCTGCTTCTGCTGGCATTTTCCAGTTGGTAAAGCGGCTGTCTCGAGGGGAATCGATTGTTGATTCGATTCATCAAGATAAATCCCGATTGATGCGTCGAAGTCTGCGATGATGGACGCTGCATGAGGATTAAATGCGTCGCTTCAATCACGTCTGGCTCATGGGCACCCATGTTCCACAGTGCGTGTCGAAAAGGGGCCGCATCTCCGCTTCGAAGGCGCACGCTGGATGTGGTCGTCGATGAGATGATCACGCAGTGTTGCCATCCGCATCCCAGCTGGGACGCGAGTCTGAAAACATCCAGATGCCCAATGAAGGATAAAATAAGCGTAGAAACTGTATTTGCTATCTTGGATCTGGAGATCAAACGAAATGTTTTCCCAATGGGAAGTGTGCCAAAGACTCTGGTACTTCAATCTCTTTGAACAGTCGAGTTTGCCCAAATTAGCTTAATTAGTATTCTTGAAGCGATTCAAGTTCTTGTTTAAACTGAAACAAAACATTAAGTGATCAAAGGTCTCGTCCCTGACTTTGTCCTGGTATCTTCAGCAGCATCTGCCTCGGTCTTGCGGCCGCCCGCCCGCTGCGCAACCAGCGCATCACCACATCTCTCCTCTTCGCAACAGGCGACATCATGGCCCAGCAAGCCATCGAAAAGCTCGGTAACAAGAGCAACAATTTCTCCCATGGCGGCAAATCAGTGGAGTTCTTCCCTACCAGAGTCGAGCATGTGCCCGAGTCCTCACGTGTCTCTCAGTCAGGAGTGCTCGGAGGCAAGGTGTTAGTTCAGATCAACCAAACGAGAATAGAAAAGGTGGCGGGACCGAGTCTCTACGGATAAGCTTTGAAGAAGATTCAGTATCATCAAGAGGGGATTCAGTTCATAAACGCGTGCGAGCGGTAGGTGTTGTTATGCCTTGCCTCCAGGCTCCGGGGCTGCCCGCCGGAGCCACAGGGCCTCGTGCACTGAAGCTGCCACTGCACGCACCGCACACTAGATACCCTTATATATCACTTCTTTCTGCCCCTCTATCAACATTGGGGGATGGCGCAACAGGTAGGTCAGGCTTTTACCTCAAAATGTGGGCGATCCATGGGGGCCGCTACCGTCTGTGACAGAGACTCCTATGGACGGAGCCAACCCGGGTTCATCTTCACTTTTTTCATTTTGCCCAACCGAACAGAACACTTTACTTTACTTGATCAATCCAAAGCTGTACAGCTCGACGAGACGCACAATTTCATGTAGTTTTTAATTCGTGCACTCGTTGGGAAGATCGTGATTTGGCTTGCATCCGCCCAGCCTCCCGGCCGACCGGGCCAAACCGCCCAAGTGGTGATGCTTGGCATTGCCCGGGCCCGGGGTGAGGCCTGGCTTCCACAGTGCGCGTGGATTAGGGGTCGCTCTTGTCGGCCTCCCAGTCTCTCTATGCTTGATGGGTTTCATGGGGCATGGATGTTTGAAATCTGTAAGCAAGAAGTCTTTTTCGAGTCTCGTAGGCTAAATCTCGTTGCAAACCGGACATATGCATGCACCGGCTGGAGCTGGCGGCGGCAAACACCCAGGTGCATCGACTGGGTCGGTCTGGACAAAGGGGCGACACCAAAACATCACCACTTTTGGCTCGACCTCCAGACTCGGAGGATGCACCGCAAAACAACACCGTTGCCGACGAGCGCACGAAATAAAACCTAGATGAAATTTCTCGCTGCGTCTCGCTCTACATTTTAAAAAAGATTTCCAATCATCCAAGGTGTTGGTCGAACGGGCAAAATGAAAAAAGGAATGCGCCCTATTAGGAGCTGCCTGTGCACTTTGCCAGGTTTCGACATCTTGCGGCGACTCCCAATGCCGCGCAGCTAGTTTGCGTGGAAGTATTGCCTGTTGCGCCATTCCCAATTGTTGGGAGTAGGCACTGAAGAACTGATACATAAGGGTATCCGGGGCCTGGTGCGCACAGCGGGTGCTTCAGTGCAGCGAGACCTGGCCGCCAGTGCACTGCGCGCTGGAGGTCCTGCTGGAGCAGGGACAACAACACCCGCGCGTGACTGCCTGCTACCCCGTGACCGGCACGCGTATTTTTGGCCCGACCCAAGTATTAACCACTCGAGCTGCTGAAGAAATTTCCCCCGTCCCTGCAGTGCCTTGCCTTCCTACAACCAGTTGCCCCTCCCACTCACTCTGCATCGAGTGCGTGCTGCGAGGCTTTCCCACCACACCGCTTCACGATTCTCATCAGCACTGATTCATCAACCTTCCGGCCGATCGGTGCAAGAAACTATGGGCAAGGGCAAGCGTGCCAGGGAGCGCATGCAGCGCTTCCAGGCAGAGCGAAAGATCAAGCAGAAGGAGCGCAAGGCTGCTTTCCGCGCGGCTCGAGGTATGCAACCTTCAATGCGTCTGCCCTGCGCGCGTTCTTGTACCCGTTTCCCGAGCTCCCAAAGCTGACAACATACTCTAGCAGCAGAGAAAGCCGCAGAGAATGCAGGCACCGAGGGCGTTACTGGCGAGATGAACGCGGCACCGACTGATAATGCCGAGGGTAAGTCACAAGCTGCTGTCCAAAACCGATCCATGTCCAACACTGACTTGCATTCTAGAGCCTCTGAACGCCGATGCTTCCAACGATGACGTTGAGATGCCCGATGACAACGGCATCGAGGACAACAAGAAGCCCGTCAAAGTCCCGGGTCCGTTCCACGCCCGTGATGTGGTCTTCCAGCCTATCTTGCGTCTGGATAACAAGACGGACGAATACTGCGTCACATACTTCAAGAAGACTCTGTCCAGGGCTACTTCGCGTCAATTTTTGACTTCATACGGAAACAGGCTCGACCCCAAGCTTTGGCCCATCAAATACATCAGAGAGCTCGGCAACATCCTGCGTTTTACCGGCAAAAACAGCAACGATTCCGGTCGCCTGCTCGCGTTCTTCACCACGGTCATGGAAGAAGCCGTTGAAGTCAAGGCCAAGAATCCTCAGTGGTTCCCCCAGACGACCGAGCAGCTCATGATCTTCGACGACCTCGTCGAATTCATGCGCGAAATGTACAAGCGCCTTTACGGTAAGCGCATCAAAGCAGGAGGCATGACCCATCTTGGGCGCATGGAAGCTTTTTTGCTCTACGAAACTATGCAGTACATGCTGGTCGACCGTCAAGGATTTCTGAACGACAACAATGCCAAGCTCGACTTGGCCGTGGGTGGAGAATTAAGGGACCTCACAAAGAAGCAGCAGGCCTTGATGGACGCCATGGAGGCCTGGAAGGCCAGCTGGCCCGGCGACAAGTTCCTTCTGTCCGACTTTCTGGTGACGGCGATCGATCCCACTGAGCTCGAGGTGCTCAATGTGTCGCTCCGCCCTCGGGAGGGAGCTGAGAAGGACGAGGGCGATGAGGCTATTGCCGAGGAGGCTGACGAGCATGGAGACTTTGAGGATGAGGATACGCATGACGAGGAGGAAGAGGAGCCCCGCCCATCCTTCACCAACCTCAGCATGCGCCCTCGCAAGCCTGCCGACGAGTAGAGGGGGTTTTGGACAAGGCGAACGAACTGTGCCAAGGCCACCATCAGAAATCAGAAGACAGGACGGAGTAGCCCTCCTAGAGCTAGCTTCTAATACCTGCTTTCGTATCTGATAAGACCTTCTGAAGTCACTCAACATCTACCTAGTCGCGTAGTCCCTTTGTAACCAATGTAGGACGAGGTAGCTTCGAGGAGGGTACGACAATAGTCGCAGCCTCGTCACGCCCGATACATAGAGCTAAACCCATCTTGCTCTCTTCCTCATATTCACAGCGGCGAGACATAGAGAAGAGGCCCTCTCAAGATTTTCGGTCTCTTCCCGAGTCTTGATCTATTTCCCGCAGAATGTCATGACGAGCTCGCTTGAATCGCCGTCAGTCATCATGGGTGAGATATCGCCGAGGTGTGGTTTGCGCCGGCTAGCCCTCTCTAAATTTCATTACTTCTACAACAACATCTCATCCTGGATGGCTATCTCTCCAGGACCCTATGAATAAATGCTCAACGAGGATCATTTCGCTCCCCTGCTTGTGCGTGTGCTCCTGTGGAAGCCACCCAAAACTGTCCTTGGGCAACACGAGGACGTCGCCGATCAGCTTGGGCTTCTTCAGCGATGTCATCTCGTTCCCCGTGTGCACCACTCCAGTTGTGTCTGAGAAGTACCCCATCAGGGCCTTTGTGAAGGCGAATGGTCCAGTCGTGGCCATGACCTGCTCAAATGACGTGTGGGCGCCCGCCCCAGATTCAATCAGGTCCCGTAGGTCCGCGACCACCTGCTCCACCAGCGCGCGTATGACGGGATGACCGGGTTTTGCCAGCACCGTGTATTGGCATAGTTGGACCGAGTATGGCAACCCTGGCCAGATGGGCTGCTTGTGGTGATCGTTCTCGATGCCGATGACGAGGTTGACAGAGTCGCGGTACTCCTCGGGGATCCATGTTGAGATGGGTTGGTGGGGGTAGACGTCAATGTCGGCCCAGACGCCGCCTTCGCGCAAGAGGATGAGGTATCGGAGGAGGTCTGCCTTGAGGATGATATCTTGTATGCTGACGAAGAGGTCGGAAATGTCGTCGTCAAAGTTGTCTTGGACGTAGGCGTCAATATTGGCGTCGGTGATGCGCTCATAGCGCCACCCGGGGTTGACGATGCGCCATTGTCGAGGGAATCCGATTGTGCGATTTGTCGGGTCGTCCGAGTCGTCTTTCCAGCTCTGCCAGATCTTGGAGGGGAATGCTTGTTCGGTGAGGTTCAGCGGGGGCGGGAGCTCGGCGGGGGTGTTTGGGCCCAGTTGGTGGAACACGTCTGATGTCGAGTATGGGGAGTATTGATTTGTGAGGTAGACTCCGACGAGGAGAGTAATTGCGACGGCAAGAGAGATTCTAGCCTGTGGTGATAGCATTGCTGCGTCGCCAGCGAGGCAGTCTGGGATGAAAAGATGGAGAGGAAAGAAAGCAAGCGTCGGCAATCCGGGCGACAGTGACAGCGACGACATGCGCGACCTGGGGAGCGCCCGGGGGGCTGACTGAACACAGGTGGGTTCCGGCCAGCCGAGCAAAACCCCCTCAGTGCTCCAGTCGTACCCTTGACAATCAAGACCTGGGTAACGGAGAACCAGCATCATCAGAAGTCTTGGAAGTCGCAAATACGGCCAATGACGATGCGTCGGCGGCGCAGAAACGCCTCCCCGTTGGCCGACGCGCCGCCGCGGAGGCGTAATTTACCAAACTGTCGGGACGCTCGCGATATTGATAGCAACTTGACGGACCAACACACCAATCACACCAGGGCCGCCATGCACCTACGCGCTACACCACCAACAGGCCAATCGCGGCGATGACCATGATGGAGGTCATGGAGTCGGTCAACTCTTGAAACCCAGTATCATCGCATGCTTTGTCGCCGGACCAGAATGTCGGGATTTCGCCTCCAGATGGCAGTCGAGGCACCTGGTCGCAGGTTTGCTGGGCGACTAGGGGGAATTGCCTCGTCGGATGGTCAAAGTACTTGCCCGCCTCTTCGAAGTTCCTCCGTCTTTCCCGCTTCTCTCTGTGCTACGAGCCATTCTTTTCTGTTCATGATCTTGATATTGACAAAGGACTCTGTTCCAGTCAGCAGCGCCCGCAGAAATGGCTCGTCAAACTTTCTTCGTTTGCCTACTCCTCTCGGCAGTCTCCTTCTCTTCAGCTGCTGGCCGCTGCTACTATCCGAATGGAGCGCAGTCTTTCGACAACTTCCCATGTGACGTCGACGCAGAGGATGGGCCGTGCTGTCACGGAAGCCAAGGATGGGCATGTCTCGACAACAAGCTTTGCAGAGGGCCCGATGGCAATGTTGTGCGAGGCTCCTGCTCAGACCCGACCTGGGACTCGCCAGAATGCTCGCATTTCTGTCTCAGTACGTCTACTTGCCTGTCCCGTTTCCCTTTTGACTCATGCTGACTGTCCACAGGTGCCAGCACGGGCGGAACCGACCTCATCTCCTGCTCCAACGTCACCGGCATCGACACATCGTACTGCTGCGATCACACGGTGAATTGCTGCAACAGCGGTGTCGGGCGTTTCGATGTCTTGCCGTCCGAGCCGCAGGTCGTGGCAACCTGGAACAGGGCGTCAAGCCAGTACATCACTGTGCCGACATCATCCAAAGCATCATCGACGTCTTCAGCCCCCGAGTCCACTCCTACAACCCTTGTATCTACATCAGCAGCCCCATCAAGTACACCGTCGGAAGAAACAAGCCAAAGCGCTGCGCCAGCCGAGTCAACATCCGGCCCTACCTCTGGCGGATCCGAAGGGGAGATGTCGATTGCTGTCAAGGCCGGGATCGGGGCCGGAGCAGGCGCTGGCGCCATACTCGTCGCGGTCATTGTCTACCTCCTCCTGAAGGTCAGAAGAAACAAGCGGCAACTGCAAGAGTCTCGAGCGGCGCCTCAGGTTCTTGATGTGTACCAAGCATACCCTCGATACCCTGATCCTCCGCCACACGAGGACACGCCGGGGAAGTGGGCAGCGTGGCATGATCCGGATGTGAAGGAAACAAGACCACGTCCGGCTGAGCGGATGGAAATGGATGGACGTCCTCGCCAGCCTCACTGGACACGAGTCGAGCTGCCCGCCGACTGATCTTGTGGCTGTGCTCGAGAAAGTTGGAGATCGCCTCGCTGGTTCTCTCGAGAGCATCCCGAGGGTGCTGTGCGTACATTCTTTGGTGTGCGTAGAGGACTTCGACATGCATATTGTACATAGAAATTAATGATGACAGAAATAAATGAGGTACCACTACAAAAACCCTGGGTCCCCGTCGAGTTCAATAGAAATACTCGAGGTAAATATGGTTCGGATTTTCTTTCAAAACGTTGCCAACATCTTTTCATGGTGCCAGGGGCTGCAGGGCGGTGTTGATCAGCCGCTTGTGGCTCCCGACGCCGTCGCAGCTGGGCCGCACTCGACAATCATCAGCTGAAGGCTGAAGCCAACACATTGTCTGATGTGATCAACGACCGCAGTGATCACCACGTGTTTGGAGCCAGGCTCCACTGTACTGTTGTGCAACTGGAGAAGCAACAGGTATCCAGCTCCAGGGCGAAAGCGGCGCAGAAGGTTGACGCCACGGAGCTACTATGCAACCCCAACGCACCAGCCGTGGCCTGCCATATACCGGTAGGGACAAGCGCCGGCGGGAGCTACGAAGCTTATCGAGAGGATGTGCCAGCTCTAGCTCCAGGCATCTATGGCGCAAGGAGCCATGCCGAGCGGCTGATTTTAGATCAATGTCCGACGAAACGATGCTGCCAGCTCATGGCGCAGTAGGCGCGGGACGATCTCAAATCACCTATAACAAGCTGCACCGTCATGTACGACACCTCGGCGAAAGGGGCTCGTGGAGCGTTGGATGTGCAGAGGCTTTATGAAGTGGGAGTATTGCACCAGTCAGGAGTAAAGAAGTCGATCATCAACATCTTACCTGACAACGCCGAAAGCTACACACCAGCCGCACATCTGGCGTCGAAAGACAGTCAGCCAGACCCGACACCATGCA
Organism: Plectosphaerella plurivora; assembly: GCA_020726575.1. NCBI lineage: Eukaryota > Fungi > Ascomycota > Sordariomycetes > Glomerellales > Plectosphaerellaceae > Plectosphaerella > Plectosphaerella plurivora. The sequence goes on along the minus strand of JAGSXJ010000005.1, from coordinate 327,551 downwards.
AAAGATGGACGAGTACAATAATCCAGCTCTCTCCCTGGGGATGCCTTGCTACACCAGCGCCCAGCCCTACGGTGTACCAGCCGGCTACACGCTGCCGCCGCCACCACCCGGTCCGCCGCCGATGCGATGGGCGAACCTACAGCAGGAGGCGCTGTCGCAAATTCAGGACCCGCGTTTTCAACAAGCAAGCATGCAACCAAGCTACCAGATCGACACCCCGTATACCCCGTACGCGTGGGCTCCCCCGCCGCAGCAGCACCAGGACGCCGTGGCGGTAAACGCCTTCGCGTTTGCACCGCCTCCAACGCACGCGATGCCAGCGCAGCCTAGGCGTCCCTCGGCGCTCGGCGGCCTCGTGAAGGACGTGATGAGCGCTGGCCGGAACGCCATCGATTCGGTCAAGCAGGACTCCGGCGCCCAGGGCTGGAAGAACGCCGCCCATGCGTTCCAGGGCGTCACCATCAACCGCCCGCCTCCTCTGCCGACGCGCCCGAGCACGCTGCAGACTGGCTCCTCGGTACAGAATTTTCAGTACAATGCGCCTGGTTTTCAGGAGCAGGTCGCTGTGTCGCCTGTCTTCCAGGGGCAGGTCGCTGTGTCGCCTGTCTTCCAAGAGCAGGTTGCCGTGTCGCCTGTCTTTCCAAAGCAGGTTGCCGTGTCGCCTGTCTTTCCAAAGCAGGTCGCCATGTCACCGGTCGAACAGGTGGCCCCCAAGCCAGAGATCAAGCGCAAGCCGGTCAGGCCGCTGGGCGACCAGGTCAAGTCGATGGGCACCAGCGCCGTCAATTTTGTCAAGTCTGAGAAGGGCGCCAGCTTACTGAGTGGTGCCGCGACGGCCCTCAACTTCATCGCCTCGGCGGCAGACCCAGACGACCCGGACATGGCGGGACTGACGTTCTTCAACACGGTGGTGCAGTCGCAGGTACAAAAGAGCAAAGCGAAGCAGGCGGCCGAGGCTGAGGCACAGGCAGCGGTCCCAACAACATCCGAGACCACCCAGGACAGCCGAGAGAGAGACAACACCCCTCAGAACATGAACCCGCTTGCTGGCCTGCCACCCGAGCAGCTCATGCTGATCATCGTCATGGCGGCGCGACTGCAGCAGGAAGCAGCCATCGAGCAGGCGCAGGTGGCGGACCCCGGCGATCCAGAGGTGCCGGACCTGAGCACGCTCAACGTCGACGACCCGCCGGAAGCCAGCGTCGACGAGGTTCAGGCCACGGCACGCGATGCAAAGGTCCTTTCCGTCGCTCCGGCCTCTGCCCCGATGATGGCCCCACCCCAGGCTCCGGCCCCGGCTGTTGAGGAAGAAGCCGTCGCGGCAACAGGCCCCTCCAACCTGCAAAAAGCCGGCAACGTCGGCAAAGCCTACATGAACATCGCCATCAAGGCCAACAGCAACCCTCTCGGTACCAGCATGAACATGTGGAGCGAGATAGGGCGGCAGGTGAACAAGTATCGAGCCAAGCAGGCGACCGGGACGGCAGAGCCCCGAACTATGGGCGACATGGCCTCCGCCTTTGGCACAGCGCTGATGAAGAGCATCGAACGTGTTGGCGCCCCCAGCGAAGGCCAGGACAACAGCGTTGCCAGCTTGATGCAGCGATACCAGGAGTCGGAGGTGGTAGCGCAGCAGCGCCTGCAGGAGATTGAGGCGACCGAGGCTGCGTTCAACAACCTGTTTCCCTCGCAGGTCAGCAGCAACACGGAGAGCAACGATGGCCCTGTTAGCCCGTCAGCTGCCGTGGCTGCGGCCCCTGTTGGTTCTGCCACGACGGGCAGTCTGGAGCGTGCCCTGGCCGGTAACTACCGGTACTTGCGCACCGGGAACGGGTGGAACGAGAATAACTCCTATGCTCTCGGCACCAACGGCCGCTTCTCGTTCTCCATCGGCAGCAGCGTCATCGCCGTGTCGCTGGACGAGCGAGTCTCGGCATATGCTTACGACGTGACCAACCCGACGGGTACATGGAGGGCTCAAGGCGACGTAAACAACGGCACACTTATCCTCAACCACGATGATGGCAGTGTCGAGCACCGTTCTTACCAGCGGGCATCTGACGGAAAGTTCTACGTGGGCGGCATGCGCTGGTTCTCGGTGTGATGATCGGTCAGCGGGGCGTCATGGCTGTCACGGTCATGGCGTAGAGGAAGAAGAATACTAGATTTGATACTCCGCCCAGGCTTGGTGTCACCCCGATATGACGAATGTGTGCAAGGAGGTAGCATTTCTATCATAGCTAAATTGATAACTCTAGTCCGTCCTGTAGGTGGCTGTAGCGTATAGGCCCATCATCGATCTGACGAGTAGTAAAGGTCGGCCGTGTCAAATTTCAAGTCCCCCAAGCCAACTCAAACCGAGGAGTCACTGGGACCCCTTTGAAGAGGACTCTTCTCGGCACGCGGCGTTCCACCCGATGACACCTTCTTGCCGACGCAACGTCCAGGGAACCAGACAGCGAAGAGAGCGACAGCGACAACGACAGGGGCGAACTCCAAAACGCCAAAGTACACCTCGTTGGAGTACAGTTCTCCGCCCAGCCCCTCAGCAGTCTCGGCCAGCCTGAAGATGGTCCTCAGGTAGACCAAGAGGGTCGCCGCGTAGAAGACGCCGATGAAGACGGTCAATCCGGCACTCTTGATCTCGACCCTGGCGCGGATGATGAAGATGAGGGAGATGATAACGAAGCAGCCCATGGCAAAGACCTGGTAGGCTAGACCGCCGAGGAGAATGTTGTTGGCTGTGGTCGGGTCGTCGCGGTTGGACTGTGCGACGCCAATAAGGGCAGCGCCAGCGACCTGGGTGATTGTGGCGATGGCATCGCTGGTGATGAAGAACCAGAGGACGAATTTGGGAGGAACTGGCGAGTAACTACGCCCGAGACGATGGATGAGAGCGCTCAAGATTGTGTAGATTCCAGCAGCGAGGAAGACGGGAGCGGTGACGATGAAGAAGTAGTTGAGGATGAAGTAGATCAGGTTGTATGGATTCTTTTGGGCGGAGAGAGAGCGCGCCACGTAACCGATGACCTCGAATGTCAGACCGACGGGGAAGGTCATCCAGTACCAGGAGCGGAACTTTATCGTTTGAAAGAGGTGGACGACGCCGAGGAGGAAGAAGAGAACGGCTGCGAGGATGGCGAGGACGACGGAGGGTCGGTAGCCGTAAATGATGACGGGAGTATCCCATTCTCCGCCGGGGGGAGGGAAGTTTGGGTCGATATACCCGCCGCGGGGTGGTGCTGTGCGAGTTAGCAAGGCCAAATGGAGTAGAGCGAGATGGCATACGTCGGGAGTCCTCCATTCTCAAGTTGCTGTCGGCGAGGTGAGAAGATGGGAGTTGAACCGGCGGAGTTGAGGTCGAAGTGTCGTGAAGATTTCCTAGCACAGCCCTAGACAAAAATCCCACGCAGCAGGGAGACCCTTATTTATGACCTGGACGGTGTCAAAAGAAGCATACCAACGGGTAAGCGAGGCGCTCCCAGGGTGGGTAGTTGGGCGCAGGCGGATGTCAACGTCCGATCCTGCTGGCGCTGGTCAAATCATGGGGATCGCCCAAAGCGCTGGCGGCTCCCGCTAGGGAAGGGCTGGACGGCGGAGCTCGGTACAGGGCAGATGCCGCGTGAGCTGCAGAACGTGGGTGTGTTTGTTGCAAAGCGAGGAGGGTGATTGGGCGGGAGGCGTTTGGCGACCTGGGTGTCCATGACGCGAGGTCGCTGCTCGGACTTGACTGTAGTGCGACCGTCTGGGAGAAGGTTGATGTCGCTGGGCCAGATGGGAGGTTGTGGTCGAGGGAGATGGAGGCAAGGGAGGATTCCAGTTGACATTTTCTGTCAGGGCAACGAAGGTTTGACCCTTGATCAGACCGATTTCTTTGACGCAGAGATGTGTTCAACTTCCTTAGATGCACAGCAATGTGTTCTAAAAGCAACTGCCCCGAGGCCATCATGGCACTCGGCCGGAAAGGTGAGGTCGGTCGGGTAGGTTGCCTCGGAGCTCGCTGTGCCAAGAAGGCCGAGCAGCGGGATTGGTGTGGATCGGTGTCCGATCTAGCGCCAAACTCAGGCATTTCCCACGATGCTCGTCCCAAACATCTATGACGCGCATCGTAGTCACTGGCAGCCTTTCTTCAGTTTTTGCTTGCGCCCTGGCTTTAGGTATGGACTCTTGAGCATGTGGAATGGCTTCCAACCATTGTTTGTCATGAGATTGCACTTCGACTATTAGCTGCTTGGGCACCTTCATCGACATCCCTTTTCGTTCGTCAACCGAGCTCGATGTCATGATAAGCATATCGTGTGCTTGTTCGAGTGTAGGCCATCTCTTCTGCGCCATTGCAACAGACGACCTCGAGCTGTCATTGAATCCCGCAAAACATACGTCTTCATGCCAACTCAAGCCAATCCCAGTATCATTCCATTCGTACCTGTTCATGCAAGACTTGAGGACAGTATACCTATAAATCATCGCCCTCCATCCTCGCAGCCATTCCACAGGAATCCTCTGGGTTTCACGCCACGTAGAGGGGGAAAAAACCAATTGCCTTATCATTTTTGACGGACTACGATGACCTCTCAAACGATCGCAAGATCTTACAGCTCACTGAGCTCACACCTCGCGCGATGCGCTGCGTGGGGGTACTGCCCCCCGCGCATGATGATCATCGGGGCATCTGTCACTGATCTCAGGGCTGTGACGCTAAAATCGGGTGCCTGAAACCGGTGGACCCTGACCTGGAGCTCCCTGTGCACCTTCCCGCTCCAGCCCGAGCTGTTGGGCCAGGGTAAGCTCCCAACTCTGGAAGCTACAACCCTGCCTGCACCTTCCTCGTCTCCTCGACTGAATCTGCAAATCTTCTTCCCGACGTCCATCCTCTCCCGAATTCAAGATCATCACGTCGACGCCCCTTTCAGCACCCGACCTCAAGAAAGCTTCCACCTTGCGACAACTTCCTGATCCGACCGGAAGACACGTGGCAGCTCTACATAATGGCACCCCTTCCTCGAGGCCAAGCCGCGGCCCTCCCTCGAATCATCACCTACTACCAGACGCATCACACGCCCGAAGGCCAATTCATTCCGATTCTCCCCCTGATCACAGAATCGGGTATCAGCGTCACCCATGTCATCCTTGCGGCCTTCCACATCAACGAGGATCCCGACAAGATCACCCTCAACGACCACCACCCCTCGCACCCGCGTTTCCAACAACTCTGGGCCGAGCTCTCTGCCCTCCAGGCAAGCGGCATCAAGGTCATGGCGATGCTGGGAGGCGCCGCCCCAGGCTCCTTCACGCGCCTCGACGCAGACAGGGCCTCCTTTGAGCGATACTGGACACCAATCCGCGATATGATCCGCCAACATGGCCTGGACGGTATCGACCTCGACGTCGAGGAGCCGATGAGCATCGACGGCATAGTGCGCCTCATCGATCGCGTCAGGGCCGACTTTGGGCCCGACTTCATCATATCCCTCGCCCCCGTCGCTGCGGCCATGCTCGACCCAACCAAGAACCTCAGCGGCTTTGACTACATGGAGCTCGAGCTGCGCAAGAGCGAAGATATTGCTTTCTACAACACACAATTCTACAACGGCTGGGGAAGTGGCGCCAACGCCATCATGTACGAAATGATGCTGCGTCAGGGCTGGCCACGACAAAAGATCGTCATTGGCCTCCTCACGAACCCCGAGAACGGCCATGGCTGGGTCCCCTGGGACTCCCTTGGTGCCGTCCTTCTGGGCGTGCGCAACCGATACAACGACTTTGGAGGCATCATGGGATGGGAATACTTCAACAGCCTGCCCGGCGGCAGAGCGAGGCCGTGGGAATGGGCCCGGTGGATGACCACGATGCTCCGGCCCGAACACATTGGGTCGTCGGATGGGGCGCCGGCGGCTAATGTCAGCGATGCAGCGGAAAAGGTGCAGCGAGTCTTGGTCGCAGAGGCCGATCCGGACCACGGAGCCACCGGGGACGCGCCGGTGCCTGACAAGTTCGAATACTACACCGATGGCAGTGATGCCGAGGACTAATCATGGACTGGGGAGCGGGAATTCGATACGACTTGCCGGCCCACCTACCGCCCCAGTCCGGGAACAAGGCCGACGGGAAAGAAAAAATGTGCGGTCGCCACCAACTCCATTCGAAGATGGTGATGGTGTCACAGTCTCAGCGGCCGATCCAGGTCGTCGCCGCTGACCATGGTCTGGAGCTGCACCATCCTACAGTACCAACCCCCGGCGCAGGCATCAGCACGCCCGTCCAGCGGTCAGCAAGGGCACGAGTGAGGGGTCGAAGGGGCTGCTGACCGCGAGGACCCTCCTCGTAAAAGACAAAAAACCAAGGGGGCGGGCGACCGAGTCGAGATTCGAACCCTGCATGGAATTTACTCTCTTGGCACGCACCGACTTTGCCCATGGGCCGTTCTGGGCGTTGCCTGATATTCGCTCGCCGTCGCTGCAGACCTCCCACGCGATACGGGTGCTCCATACGCCCCCAAACAACGTTGCGACCCGGCCACTTAACGCGACTCTGACGGGGAACCCCGCGTTCCCAGTTAACCACCACGGTCACCCTGAGATGGCGGGGAGCGGGCCGAGCGGGATCCGTGAGGGGCACTGCGGCCTTTTCGGCGACAACAGCGTGACGTACAGCCCACGTACAACCGCCCATCCTCTGACACGCGCCCCCCTTGGCCGAACGCAAGGTGCACCGCCTCCCCCGCCGAGCGTCCCAAAAAGGCAAAAGCGTGGAATGCGTCAAGGGGAGGATCCATCAAAGGCGCCAGGAACCAAACCGACCGACCGACTGACCCCTCGGCCCTTCGAGCCCTCCCTACCTCTCGACGAGTCCTTCTTGGCCGCCCATCTTTTTCTCTCTCTGTCCCCTCTTCATCGCTTCCCACAGTCTTGCCATCCTTCGGGCAAGGCGACAGGCTTCTCGTCCCTCGGACGACATCATCGCGAGTGTCATCCTCTCACCAGGCGGGGAGCTTCTGTGCAGTCAAGTCAGCCAACTCTCAGCTACCCGTGCCTCGAATGGCCCCACCTCCCACCCCGGCTTCTCTTGACGCTTCTCAGAGGGAGGCCTCCTCTGTCGAGAAGCGATCAGAGAAGCATAGCGAGATCACCACAACCGTACCCATCTTCCCGCCAAACCCATATCGGAGGAATCAATATGCGTCGCTCCTCTTCCTGCCAATGGAACTGCAGTTCCTTATCTATTCCAACTTGAAATACGGAGATCTTCAGAAGCTCCGAGCCACGACTCGGTACTTTCGCCAGCTCATCAGCCTTGATTTCATCCGCATCTGCCTAGGCTCGCCCGCGACCGACGCCGAATTGCGCTTCGTGTGCCGGTCATGCATGCGCTACGATCCCGTCGGCCGCCGCCTGGTGTGGCCGCTGGCGCATCGCGGACAGCCCGACCCCGTCACCGGCCGCATCGTCGTACAGGAAGACGGCTCCGATGATGAGGAGACGCCGCCGCCAAATTACCCCGGCCCGGGCCTTCCCTTTTCCGCCATCTGCTCCGATTGCGCCGTCCGCGCCCGCCAGCTGAGCCCCGGCGAGTATGTCCTCATGGACGGCGGCGAGCGAAAGGTCCGCGTCTGCCGTTGGTGCGGATGGCCCTGCCACGGCCACGAGGACTGGGGACGGAACATGGAGGACAGCTGGCCTCGAAATGGATGGGAACTCCATCCTCGCTGCGCTTTGGCCTACCAAATGGTCATCATCGGCTACTATGTCCTCGTGTGCATCCGATCTGGCATCGCTCTTGTCACGTACATCCTTTTGTGGAGGATATTCGCCGACGAGCAACTTGTCGTCATTCCCAGCGTGGTGAGTATTTACTGTGCACCCGTTTCTGAGCATTGCTGACGCGCAACAGCTGGGCTTCCTGTTGATGGGCATTATCCTGGGCATCATCTACGTGAGAGGGCGCGAGATCCGGACGTATCACGTCGTCGGGACACTCGAGTTTAGTGTTCTAGCTCTCGGCATCCCACCTCTGGTTGTCGTCATCAGGACCATTGAAAAGGAGTACGACGCTGGTGTCATCGCGGCCGAAATTCTCCTCATCTCGCACCTGTAAGTTGCACCACAGCCCAAGCGGGCCCGGACACCCCTTGCTAACAAGCGACAGTATCATCCGGCTCATCAATGTTCTGGGCAACTTCATCCTCTTCCTGGAGTACGACGTCACTAGACACCACGCTCCCGACATTCCACCATTGCGGAAGCACTTCCTGAACCCCCTCATCGCGGGCCTCGTCTTCTGGACCTCTCCCACAGCCCTCGAGAACATGTGGATCGGCAAAGGCAAGCACAAAAAGGGCAAGTCTTTTCGCCGCGGGGTGAAGCGGTTCTGGGAGCACGCCAAGAAGAGCATCGTCGACTACGGCAACGCGCACGGCAATGCTGTAGCCTGAGGCGGCTCTGCCCCAATGACCTCGACTCTCCGACTTGACACGACGGCATGCGACTGTGGCGTTACGGTTTCCATTTTCATGCATTTGTTTTGAGCTTCCTCCTGGTTCTCCCCTCCTTTTTCGGCGTTTCGTCACGATGGGCATGAGCGTTTCCCAAAACCACTGCATTGCCTTGCGGGCGAATTCGCCTCGCCACTCATCATCACATCGCGCGCCCATGCGACGTTTCAGCACTTAGGAGAGAACTCGAACTTGAACTTGAAGTTTGCCTCTGATGGGCTTTATTTCTATTTTCCCGAGGGCTGTGTTGTCACTGACTCCCTCAAAGCCTGGTGACTGCTCACAGGGCCCAAGCCTTGTACATGCCATTTGACCCAGGGACCGGATCATGGAACCCTGGAAAGTCTTGCGCGTCATGACTGAAGTCGAACTCGAAATCTTCCGGCATCATGATGGCAGCGCTACCCGGGATTCCGGTACCGGATCCGTTGACCACGAACCGTTCTGTTTGGGCGGCTAGGTTGTCCGCAGCTTCAATCGGGCGGAGCACTTCAACAAGGAAGTTGCCCATCGTCTTGAGAACCTGGACGGACGTTGCAAGCGCCCGATGCGCGGCCTGTGTCACGTCGCCTCCGCGTGGGTATGCTACTATGAAGCCAGCAAGCGTAATGGCCGCGTTCCATTGCACGTTGAAAGGTTCTCGCCAGCCGTTGAGCATGTCGGATTCCCGCATCACTTGGTGAAGCAGCTGCGTCACACATATTGCGTGCCGGGCTGCCAACTCTGCATTCCGAGGGGCTTGCCCTGTCGGCTGTGCTGGCGGTGTGGGGGAGTTTCCAGGTTCGGGGAAGACGATGGATGATCGGCAGAGCGTCAGAGCGAGGTTGTGGTATTGTGTTTCCAGAAGAAGTCGCTGACACTGCAGCCAGGGAGGCGAGAAGGTGTCGATTTCAAGCTCGGTGCCGTCAGTCGAATAGGGTAGACCACCCTCTCGGCGGGCCGTCTTCAGACCATCCGGAACGGCTTCGACCCATGACTGCAAGGCTTGCATGGACTCGTCGAGGGAACCAACGCTGTCAGATTGCCTTCCCGCCAAGGCCAGCTTGGAAACATGCAGGGCATAACTCAGCGCTGTCACGCCGTCTTCGAGATCCGTGGGTAACGCTGGCACACTGCGGTCGACATTGTCGGATGGCAGGCTGCATGTGGAAGTCGCCTCGCCCAACGACGTGCCCCACGGCCGGCCAAGACGGATGCACAGGTTGATATCGTATGATGTCAGGGACCACCAAACGCGCTTTCTCAGCTCTTGCTCGGCGGCGGCGAACTCTGACGATGGCTCCAGGTGCAGGCCTAATGCTTCCGATGTTCGAAGTGAGGCGGCGAGCATGGCGTAAGCAGTCGCCGGGCGGGACGTGTTGTCCAAGTACAGCACCGAGAGGAACTGCGACTGCGCTGTCCTCAAAGAGGGCTTCTCAATGTCGTCCATGATGATGGTTTGGCACCGGCGGTACAGCCATCTGGACAAGACGGAGACCTCCTGAGTATCAAGCTGTGCCCTTGTTGATAGGTCATGCGGCTTGACGATGGAAGCGTACTGCATTCCGAGACCGATGACGATGTCGACAAGAGACGAAGGTTTCCGTGAGGGGCTGACAGTCCCCGCGTCCGTGATCCACAGACTCTTCCAGTGATTTCGAAAGCCAGCGTCGTCGAGGACGTTGTAGCAGCAGTGCCACGAGTTGCAGAAGAGGCCGATAAAGTACGACTCTTGGACTCGCGTGAGCTCCACGCCGGAAAAGGGGACGTTTCCGCCGGCTTGCCACGACTGCTGGAAGAGAGGCGCCGGGGCCGACCCGGATGAGGTGAGGTTTGGGGCATCTTCGGGACTTGATCGAAGATGTGAGTTGATCAACTCGAGAAAGGACTCTGCCGACGAAGGGCCATGAAAGTGCTTCCCGGGCGAGACTGGTGCGAGCGGGAGTGAGGTCAAGGACGAGTTTTGCCGCGACAAGCCCCTGAAAGGACTCGCATCGTCTTGTCTTCCATCGGAGAGCTTCCTGCTACGCTGGGAAACGGAACTCGGCGAGCTGGAGAACTGCGGCGGTGCTGGTGATCGCGACATGGATTTCTGGCTGTCCGATTCGAGACGGACCGACTCGACACTCTCCTCGAGCTCCTGGATCCGTTGTCGAAGTGTTTCGATTTCTCTGCAGGCACATTGTCAGTCAACAAAGGGGGGGGGCATGGCGACAGCTTTTAAGCAAAGCAAAGCATACCTGATGGCCCTGGGCAGAGTGCGGACCTGGCTCAGGCTGCCGTTATTGCTGCACTCGCCCCCCCTGGCTCTACAGTTGCGACATGGCTGCTCCGTGTCGCACTTGACGCGGTGGATGCGGCACCAGTCGCAGGCACGAGCGACTTGTTTTCGCTTCGGCCTGACGGTCTCGGCCGCACTCGGGGCCGGTGATGGCGCAACTGATGATGGTCGACTCCCCGCGGGCAGGGAGGCGTAGAAGGAGCCAAACATGATCCCGGTCACGCGGGCCGGCCAGGCACACTTCTTGGCCTTGCCCCCCGTCTGATCCGGTTGTGCAGACAGACGTCCGTCCGACCTTCCGTCCTCACGCAGCCGCAGCCGCAGCCGCAGAGCCTCCCGATTCTCCCACACCGAGCCTCAAATCAGGAGCTTCTTCCGTCGAGTGAGAGGCCCGTCGCCGTCTGTATTCGGGTGTCTCACAGGTACTCCTCGGGTTCGGCGGGGTCCTTGCTGGGGTGGAGATCCTGCTGTTTTGAGTGCGAGGCGTTCTGGCCGATCACAGCCTGGCAGGCAGAAGAGGCGAATAAATCCGACAAAGATGAGCGTTACGCGTAAGAGCGGTCGAGGAGGCGCTTCCAGGCAGCTGTGTTCGAGAGCGAGATAACGTCGGTGCCTTGAGGGGGGGAGAGGGGGGGCGGCGAACATCAAGATGCACCCAGTTACTTATGACGGGATGCCTTGAGCAAAAGGGTCTCGCCAGCCCCCCTTTTCTCCCAGAAGGAAAACAAACGAAAACCCGCGGCAGCTGGGGTTGGTGTTAATTCGGCCGCCTGGCATCCTTCACCACCCAGTTTACCGCCCCCGCCCCTCTCCCGGGCGGGAAGCAAAAGAGGTCATCGCGCGTTTGTTGTCACGGTGCTGCTGCGGCCGTAACGCCCCCCCTGGAGGTACCGGACCAGGCAGCAGAATAAGAGTGACAGCGGGAGACGAGGGTGCTGTCATTGGACGAACGACTACGCTGTGACCCGTCGCCATTCCTGGGGCTGGCATCCCCGGTCCTTGCCAAAAGGAGAATCGGGGGCCGAGCGTGCTACGGTGCAGGGTCGGGCAGGGCCACTTCGGCGCCGAAACAGGGGAAGCTCAGGGTACGGAAACACTGATCAGTGATCATTCAGAAGGCCGGGCCTAGCCCTGTTTGCTGAGTTGGCACGGCTTTGCTTTCTCTCTCCACCACCGGGCGACGCAAGCTCCCCCCTGCATGCCCCCAGACTGGAGATGTGGTTCTGGAAGCTGGTCCACGAAGGGAGGGGCTGTTCTAGGCGGCAGCATTCTGGCCTTGGCGGGACTTTTGGGGCATGACGTCCGAGAGCAGATTCCGGGTCTGCTCACCTGATTTCAAACAGCAGCCGAGTCTTTGTAAAGACTCTGGTATCCCCGAGCTGCCGAAGGATGGCTGTCGAGATGGACAAACTGCCGGTACTCAAGCATCTCTCGAGTCTCACCTGCAGCTCATCAGATGCAGGGGAAGACGGGCCATCGACCTATTGTCTCTCGTTTGGTCTCTGCCTGGGAGTTCACTCCGCGCGGGATTTAAGGCCGCAGCAGCCTGTCCGATTATACGGGTCAACAACACACACACGCGGGGCGGCGCGGGAGACAAAGAATAGCTCACCGCATCTTCGAGTGACGGCATGCAGACGCCGATTGCAACTCGGCTTGGGCCGCCGGCAAAACTTTTCTGCGTCTTGCAGACGGCATCATGCATGATCAATCCACGTGCTAGGCGCAAGCACACCTGGAGCGTGATGGGGAGGTTGTGCTTCGCCACGATCGATGCACGTCAGCACCTCGTGTTTGATGTTTGATCGCCTTGAAGCCGGCGCGGCGGACTTGGCGTTAGCGGCTCGTGGAATGGCGAAGGAAACATATCGGATGAAAACAAATGAAGCTGGCATCTCCCTTCCAAGATGTTGCTTGCTAATTGTCGTCGTCGTCATCGTTGTATAAGCCCAGCTACCCACTGGCAAAGGACTCAAAATCATCAAACGTGCGTGGATCGCATGCCATCCGCCGAGCACCTGACACAGCCGCCTTGTGCTTTTCCAGAATATTCGCCCCCATGGTCACATCTATCAGCCGTAGCTCGATGCCCATTTCTCTATGGAGCCAGGTCCGTTTCGGCACGTCGTCAAAGTGGTTGGCGAAGATGGACGCGCTCCACTTGAAGTGGCGGTAGAGCTGGCGACGGGTTTCCTCCACCATGTCGAACGTGGAGGGTATGAACTGCAGGCCGAAGTGTGCGCGGAGGAGGTAGGTGTAGAACTGAGGAGGCGGCGGCGGTGCCTCATGTTCACCGAGGATGTTGGGGACTCTGCCGCCGCAATAGACGTTCGATAGGGCGCATGGGATATTTGGCGAACTCGTGTCGGCCGTCCGCGGGGGGCGCTGCTAGTCGGGCATAGAGAGGTCCTTTGCCTGCCTCGTCGGGAAGGATGATCGTCTGGCGCGAAAGGTCCCCAAAAGGACGATATTGACTGGGCGCTGCGCCTGAATCATGGCTCACAGATATCTTGTCAGATATCTTGTTGGCAGCCGAGCCAGGACCCCGGCCAAGCGAGGGCTCCGCTGGATGGTCGACGATGCTCTCGAGCAGAAACTCAAACGTATGCACCGTCTGCATGACCACCCAAACGACACCCTCGCACTCCGCCCCAGATCCGAGAGGAAACTCGTCAAACAAGTCATCGTCTTCCCTCGGCAGCATCATGACCACGGCCCAGACGTCGCCTTCATCAGACCCTCTCCAATGTGCCCGAGACTCAATGAGCGAGCGACGTGGACACTCTACCATCGACGGCTCGCTTCTGATCCTCTCGAGCGTGGACTCAACAAGCCACCGCGCAGTATCCCCAAACACCGCCTCATGGCCTCCATCCTCATTGATGAAGTCAAAAACGGGAAACTGTCGCAGATACGCGATCTCTCCCTCCCAGGACGACGGATCGAAACCCCGAGGCCCTAGACGACTGGGAATTTTCCCTCGCTAGTGTGCTTCCCCCGAAATAAAGGGCTCCTGGTATGGGCGTGCAAGCACCGCTCCCAGGAGTCATGTCGTGTAAATAGCCCTGCGGAAGCGCTCCGTCCACTGAGGCATACCTTCAGGCTCCTCTGGAAACCAATCGTCACCGAAGCCACGATTCCTGTCCGGTGGCCATCGTCCCATTGGTGCGTAGTACATCTCTTCTAGCTCCTGTGAGGCGTCAAACACTTTGCAGTACCTTGTTTGGATATACTCCGCGAAACGGTTCAGGTCGACGACGGCCGTGAGCTCCGAGGGTGTTGGCAGGCGACATGAAATAGGCAAGGACCTTGGATCAATGGCCGGCGGGAGCTGAGCTGCCAGTTCCGCTTGATGTACCATTTCCGTAGCACGGACCTGCAAAGGATTAGAAACGCATTTAAGTCAATGGGGGCGGACTCACGGCCATGAGAGCTTCGTCAAATAGAAGTACAGTCCTGGGTGCTACCGCCGCGATGATGACTGGTGCGTGAGCAAGCCATACGACATGGTTGCGGCGGCATGTGAGCATGAGAGATTTGACGTCGCAGAGCGATTCGCAGCTGCCCATGATGGCCGCCAGGAGCTCCGTCGGACAACGCATGAAGTCAACCATGGTGGTTGAGCGCCCCGCCTCTTAGTGATCAGTCGGGTGTTCCAGTGAGCAGCCTACCCAAAGCAATGTCTTTTCCAAACATCGCCTCGTTAGAACCGAAGTCTCCAATACTTAGTGTCAGGGTTACAAGTTTCCATACTTGAACGTTCCGTCTGCGCAGGTCTCGGCGAAGGGTGACGGAATGATGACGTGACATCTTGCAGACAACACACAGGATGCATGTGATATAATCAAGTGATATTCGTAACAATGATCATAGATTACTTCAGTCCCCGCCTACTCCTCGTAGTGGAAGACGCCACGCATCTCCATGGCCGACTTCTTGCTCCACTGGTGCTTGTCAGCCTCGGCAGGCCTGTTCTTCTCGGTGTAGAGGAACTCGGTCAGCTGCTTGTACAGGAAGCGACCGGTAGGGGTGCGGATCTGGCTGGGGATGCTGTGGTCGTTGTCCGTGTAGGCGTCCCACTCGAACTTCTGGGGCGACACGCCGGCGTCGACGAGGAGGCGGACCATGACAGCCGAGTTCTGGTAGTGGACGTTGTCATCGCCGGTGCCGTGGCCGAGCCACGCCTTGCCGGCAAGGTTCTTGAAGCCGTCGGGCTTGCGGACAGCAGTCTCGGCGTAACCCTCGGCGTTGTCCTCGAGCTTCTTCATGAAGCGCTCCGTATACATGCTGTCGTAGAAGCGCCAGTCGGAGACGGGGGCGCCAATGAGGCCAGCGGTGAAGACGCCCGAGTCGGCCTCGATGGTCTTGGCAGTCAGGAAGCCACCGTACGACCAACCGAACATGGCGACGTGGTTAGCATCGATGAAGCTGTTCTCGGCAATGAGCTGCTCGGCGGCCCAGATCTGGTCAATGGGCTCGAGGCGACCGAGGTGCTTGGTGACGGTGTTGCGGAACTCGCGGCCCTTGTAACCGGTGCCGCGGTTGTCGACGGTGTAGAGGATGTACTCGAGCTCGGGGTCCGAGGCCAGGTAGGTGCGCCAGTTGATCGGCTGGAAGCGCTTGTGAACCTCCTGGGCGTTGGGGCCGCCGTAGGGAACGAAGAGGATGGGGTACTTCTTGGAGGCGTCAAAGTTGGCCGGAAGGCGCTGCATGACGTTGAAGGAGTAGCCGTCGGGGTGCTCGAGCTCGAAGTAGGTGATGTTGGGCAGGTTGTACTCCTCGAGGCGGCTGATGAGGGCGGCGTTGTCGGTGATGGTACGGAGGGGCTTGGTCGAGTTGAAGGAGTACAGCTCCTGGTAGGGGACGTTGGGGCCCTGGTAGGTCAGGATGTAGTAGGCACCGCCAGCAGAGAACGAGGCGGTGAAGTAGGCAGGGACCGTATCGTCGACAAGGGCCGTCTTCTTGCCCGAGAAGGAGACCGAGTAAATGTGGCGCTCGGTGCTGTGGTGCTCAGTCGACGTGTAGTAGATGAGGCCCCTCTCCTGGTCAACCTTGAGGACCGCACCGACCTCCCACTCGCCGCTGGTCAGAGCGACGGGCTCACCACCCTTGACGGGGTGGAGGTACAGGTGCTTCCAGCCGGACTCGTCCGAGACGTCAATGTAGTAGGCCTCGCAGGTGCCGTTGATGGCACCGACGTACTGGATGGCCTGGTTGTGCTCGAGCCAGCCGTCGGAGCCATCACGCTCGCGGATCTGGGTGGACGAGAGGTCCTCGAGGTCGACGCGGATGAGCTTCTCCTGGTCCTGAACGCGGTTGAAGGCGCGGTAGGCGAAGCTCTTGTGCTTTCCGGTGAGCCAGACCACCTCGCCGATGATGAGCTCCTCGGCAGGGAAGGCATCGAGCTTGAGAGGGGTCGTCTCCTCCGACTCGACCTCGAGGAGGGTCAAGGAAACGGTGGGGTTCTTGCTGCCGACCTTGGGGTAGCGAAGGTCGAGCTCCTCAGGGTACTCGGGCGCGACCTCCTGACCGGCGAGGTAGTAGGGCACGGTGAAGGTGCCGACGCCACTCTCGTCGAAGCTGAGGTAGGCAACAAATTTGCCGTCGGGCGAGAACCAGAGGGTGCTCGTGGTACCGAAGATCTCCTCCTCGTAGACCCAGTCGGGAACCGCGTGGAATTTATCAGGGCCGCCATCGGTAGTGATCTGGGAAATCTTGCCGCCCTTGTTGAGGAAGAGGTTGTTGCCGCGAACAAAAGCAATGGTGTCGCCGACGGGGGAGAAGGCAGCGAACTGGATGTCGCCAGCCTGGTCCTCCACCAGAGGGGTGAGCTCGCCAGAGGCAACGTCGAGGACCTGGTAGTCGGCGAAGTAGGTGTAGCGGTACTGCTTGGTGTAGTTGGTCGCGAACAGGACCTTCTTCAGATCCGGGCGGATCCAGTACTCCCAGTACTCGGGCAGAGCGCTGGCGGGGACAAAGGTCTCGGAATCGCCGGAGACGATGTCCTCGATGACCAGGCCGGCGGTAGCATCAGCATAGATGTAGCTGCCGTCGTCGGTGCCGGCGATCCAGCTCACGCCGCGCGAGCTCGCGCCAAAGGAGCCGCTGAGGGCCTCCTCGAAGGTGATGAGACGCTCGCCGCTGCCGGTGGGCTGGTGAGGAGGGCGAGGGGGCTCAATGGCGGCGGAGCCGACAACAGCGGCGGCCACCGTCAGGGCGCGAAGGAGGCTTGCCATGGCTGCTGCGAGGGTACCGAACGACGACGGTGTTGACAGCTAGGGAGGAGGGGCGGAAGCCTGAAGCGTAGCAACGGAGGAGAGGGAGGGAGCGCGTGGAACAGGCGAGGGGTGACGTGACGAATTAATAGGGATCGCCATGTTACAGGACTGGTGCGCCCTCACGCCCTCGGCGGCATGTCGTGACCTTGACGGCCTGCAGTCCAACGGCCATGGGCAGATTGCGAGATGGGGAAGCTCGTTATCGACCTACCCGACTCGGAAAGCTGCCAGCATGCGGAAGCCAATGTGACCTGCCCCTCGCCAGGGGGTGGAGGACTTTTGGCGGGGGACATTGGGCGTGTTACGTAGGTAGGGCGGGCAAGGCGGGATACCGCAGGAACAGGCGGGTTGCGTTGGTTGCATTTCGATGGATCTTGGGTCTTGTTTGGACGATCTGGGGCCCCTCTGGCGTGATGGGCATGGCGGGCGGGCGGTTGGTTCTTCTGAGCTTCCTATCACGGGTAGCTCCATGGAATTTTCGAGGTGGCCCGGACATATCCTTGCCTTGGGGAGGTTCTTGGATCGTCGATTTGTTGGACGTCTTCAAATCCATCGGAGACCTGAGATCGGGCAATTCTTCTTCACTTCGCCTGGTGGCTGAAGTTCGTCGATGCTTGGCTGCGGTGGCTTTCTTTAGCGGACGTCGAGTGCCGATGGCTGAGGGGCCAAGACGAAGCCTCATCGGAGGCTGGCTGTCAGTGCGGGTCTGCCCAGGCGGGAAGCTGGCAAGGGGGCAAGGGCCCAGGGGCGATTGGAGAAGCCGAGGCGAAATCGCGAGTCGACGTGATGGATGAGCAAGTTGACGAAAGGCATGTCGCGGTGTTGCACCACCTGCCCGATTGAGCTGTGGTCCGGGAACAAATATTGGGAGGAGATGTTTGCTGCGGGCGGGCCATCAAAGATGCGGACCGGCGGGCGAATCAGCGGTGCCAATTGGAATTTCGTGTGCGTCGAGCTTCGGACGCAGAGGTGCGGCGTCGAAACAAGGGCTGGAGGGTTGCATTGAAGCTGTGGACGTGGAATGTTCATTTTGTTCAGCCGTTGAGGTGCCTGGAAGCTAACGCGCATTGGGAAGGTCTTGGGGGGATGGGCCAGGGATTTAAAGGGTGGTTCGTGCCTTCCCTCTCGAGCTTGATTTTTGCCTTGCGAGGAAGCAGCCAGCCGGTCGTTCTTGCCACCCAATTCATCAAGTCCGACTGGCCTGGCCTGGCCTTTCCTGACTGACAAACTGATAAGATTGATGTCATGTCCTGGGGAGGGCAGGAACGGCGATGGTCTTGCGTGACGTGCCTGCTTTGCCTGATATGCCCCAGTCATGGTGGATGTGTCAACTCAACAGCGCTGCCCAGCCCCTGTTCGGTCGCATGCTTCCCCAACTTTCGGCGACCTCTGCTTTTTTGGCGTTGTTCGATGGCGTCCAATGGCCAGCGTTGTAGCGGACAGCCTCATCCACGACATCTTAAAGTCAACTTCAAACTCCTCCGTATCATTCGAGCCATAGTGACTCAGCTTCTGGTACAGCCAGGGCTATCGACGGCAGATGCTGCCAATTGCGGCGCCTGCCTGGCTCTCTGTGAGTCCTGGCCTTGAACTGGACACTTTGTTGACCGTTTCTTGCAGCTACGATAGCCAGCGCGCATATAGGCATGCAGCCTCACTCGACTGGGCCGTGTCTGTATAACAGAGCCCCTTGGCCAGAATAATGCCTCATCCAGGACATCAGCTCTTGTCTCACCGCGACGGCAGCTACCTTGATATCAGTCCACCTCGGATTCTGCGGCACCTGCAGCCATCGTGTCGGCCAAAAAGGCGGCGTGTGCCAGGACTGACCGGGTTTCGGACAACTTGCGCCTCTCTTTCTTCTCAACATCACAACGACTTTTGAGCGGGCGTCGGCGTACTCCTTGTCTTGCCTCAGCATGCTTCTTGCTCTTTCCTCATCCCGGAAAAGGTGAAGCTGAGGGGCTGCATCAACGCCGTGCTGTTGCCCCTCTGTTTGTCGTGGAGGTTCGGGCCAGTCGAAAGATGCCAACAAGCTGTATCATGGCTCAGTCGAGGTCAAGGGTCTTTGAGAGAGGTCCCTTGATGGCAACTGAGACACCGGTATGCAGGTCGAATGACTGCAGATGCGGCCCTGCTCACCGGTCGTCTGTCCTGGGCAAAAATATGTCTCAGATCGAGCGTGGCCTTTTGGGGGTGGGTTTGGGCCAACCGCGTGTCTCACTTACGGTGATAGGGCCGACTACCACCACCTGCCAACTGCCAACAAGGGCAACTTCAAGGTGTCTTTGGTATTTCTGATTTGTAGCTGGCATGGAGGTTCCTCTTCTCAGAGCGTAGCTGTTGAGGGCATGCAAGACTATGAAATACAGTACCTGGGCGTCAAGGTCGACATCCAGCGCTGCTTGGCATGGATTTATGGAGGGCATGAGGGCATGTGCAGGGAGAGATTTGTCATGGAATCCAGCACACCGGTGATAGATTGGAGCGTCGTGGCTGAAGCCATGTCCACGAGGGTAACAGATGGCGTCGTGGTCCTGATCTGATGCAGGCCAGGCAGCCTCCCGACAGAGCTATGAAGTCGGCAGCCAACAAAGACACGGCCCAAGACAAGCATGGTTGTTTCGCCGAGCAGTGCGTGGCAGTGGAATGTCGCAATAGTGTCCTCCTTCCAGCAGGGAATCCTTATCATGGCATCTCCCCATGCTCTGATGTCTGCATCCAATGCGTCCAATGCATCCGGGTAAGCCGGTTAGGTAGTCTCAGATATTGGACACATTGCTTTTTATGCTCCCATTCCCGCGCAAGGATCAAGACAAAAACCGGGAACATGCTTCTTGTCAAGTACCTCTCTTCGAGTATCTATAGGCACTGCCTGGGGTATAACCATTGCTGAAAGTTGAAGGCGGTCGAGGCTTTGACCTCGGGACGGATGTCTTCCGCGGGACCCCGGCGCTGTCTCCCTTGCCTTAGCTCGCTGTTTAGCGCTCCTGCCGGGGTCTTGGGGCAGACCCCAGGGCCGGGGCCCCGCCTAAAGCCGCTGTTTAGTGGCCGCCGTCAGTGCCGTCACTTCTACCCCGTCAGCATGGGATCGGCGTCTCCTTCCCTCGAAACATTCCCATCTCCCGCCTGGTGCCTTTTTCTTCTTTGTCGAGGCGCCCGGATCCATTGTCACCTTGACCGCACTCCAACCAATGATCTCGACTCGACTTGACTCGATCACCGGAGGGTCCGACCTCGAAGTGTGCGTCCGTGTGTCTGTGCCATCTCATCAAAGGAAAGGCTCTTCCCGCGCCCGCATATCGACCAGCCCGCGCGCCGTCCCGATTTCCCCGGATAGATGGATGGATGGACAGATGAAGGGAGGGTGAAAAGCCAGATCCCCATCGGCGCACGCAGGGCCGAACTCGGATCGAGCGTCGGACTTGAGGACAAGAATGTTATCCTGTCCAGTACCTGAACGCCCACCCGCTCCCAGAGCCTAGGCCCCGGACTCGCGGGGGTCTTGTGTTCAGTGGCTGCTGGCTGACGCGCAAGGGGGACTACAAGGGGCTCAAGGCGGATGTCGAACCGGGGAACAAAAATCCCGACCACGACACCTCCCTCAAGGCCAGGTCAGCCCACTCGACATTCTTCGGCTTCAGTGCCCAATATGCCCTCGCCTCGGATCACAGACAGTCAGACACACCGACAGACAGACAGCCTGGTCAAGGACAGGACATTGACAAGGACAGGCCTTGCTTTCCCTGCCTCGTACTCGCAGACCGCCAGCCGACAACCACCCACGACCCCAGTCACTTTACCACTGCTGTCCCTCGCCAGCCCGGACTCGTCACATTTCCCGTTCGGCGCTGGCTGGAACGGGGGCGGCGGGCACATTGTATCAACTGTCACCTCTCAGCCGTCACTCACTGTCAGTCATGGATGGCTGGCCCGGACCAAACCTCGCGTCCACTTGCACACTTTACAGTACATACCTCGGACATCCTCCACCAACAGACAGACACACACACAAACAATCAGCCAGCCATATCGCCCACGCCCTCGGGCCTCTCCGATCTTTCGGCCCCCTTCCCGCCAATCTGTTGCCCCTTTTGATTCCAAAAAGAAAACAGTTTGCCCGTCCGAGTCACGTCCAAGTCTACTCCCCCATCCTATCCTGTCACATTTGACTCTTTGGCCACTTCTCTCTCTCTCTCCCACACAAAACTCGATGCTGACCTGCAACATGCGCGCAAGCCCCGTCCGCTTCCCTGCCGCTCCAGGCCAATCAGCCGCCGCGCCGCCGAGCGCGTCTCTGCACGATTGCTCCCCGGGCGACGCACATGGACAAGTTCGTCACGGCCCAGTTCGATGACGGTATGCGCATGCGAGGGGCAGCCACCAACAGCACCCCCAAGCCCTTTTCTTCCCTCATGCACTGCAACGACACTGCCAGCGCGGGACCCCGATCGCCGCCGTCCTGCTGGACCAGCACCATCAGCCCCGCGGCCAGCCAGTCCAGTCCAGTCATGCCGTACTGTACCTCCTATCCTCTGCTGTATGTACTTTGCTTTACTCACCTGCATACCCCTTTCCTCCCTTGTCCTTTGTCCTACTTGTAGGTACTGGAGGGGCACCCGCAGGGTCCTGCGTCCCCGTTGCGTCCCCTCCACCCGTCCGCATTCGTCACCTCACCAGGAGACGCCCCCGTGTTGCATTCCCTCTCTGGGGGTGTTCTGCGGACCCCCCCTGCCCTGCCCTGACGTGCGTGGTTCACGGCCTCGGGGGGCCTGCCCCCGGAGGCGCGGCATGGCCCAGCCTAACCCGATCACATTGTGTGCCTTACTCGTAAGGACTCTGATAGGATGTGCTTTTCCACTCTTGTCCTCTCCTGTTCGCCCTGTCCTGCCCTGCCCTGCCTCGTTGCCTACCTAGCTTGCTTACTTGTTTGCTGGCGCGGGTAAAGGGGTGGCATGATACACCTGCCGGCTTGCACTTTGCCGGCCGGGCTGACAGGGCGTGCGTGAGTACGTGCGTGCTTGTTGGTCCTCAGACCGACCGACTGACCGACGGCCCTGCTGTCTCTCCTTCCGCGCCTCCGTTGTCTTGCCCTGCCCAGCTAGCCTCCTGGGATGTATGTGCATGTACCCTCCCCGACAGGACGGCAGCGCAGGGGAGGGGGGGCGTGAGACGGGTCTGCTAATCCTCACACACACACTCCCGCCAGCTTACTGCACCGACGATCGCCGCCGGACCTTCGCATATATAACCGCCCGCCGTCCAACTGGTTCCCTCGGGCCGCTACATCTTCGCCCAACAATATCTCACCGTTGGTACAGCGTGGTATCATCCATTTCCTCACCGAAATCTGTTCCATCACAGTCTCTGCCGCTGCCGCTCAGTCACATCGATCTTGTGTTACATCAGCCCGAAACGACGAGAAACATCCCGCCACTGGGACGAAATACTTGGACACATCTTCTCTGACTGTTGTTTGGGGGCCACACGCAAACCTACCTCTGGGCACGTCAAGAATCGCCCTGCTATGACCTGACTTCTTGCTGGCGGAAGCGCTGGCCTCTCTTTCTTGTGATTCACGGATACACGGCTACTCAGTCCTTGCGACTCCCGGGCATCGCCGGTTTTCTTCCAAACATATCCGGCAGCCATATAAACCCCTTCTCCTGCAATGATCCAGCCTATCGCCATGGCTTCCAATATTCTCCAATCCATCCAACACTCACCCTACCAACCACCTTCCAGCATGGCCATCGATATACTCGGCCTTCTATGGCCCAAGAACTCGTCACTCTTCAACCCCAACAAGAACATCACAAAGGACGCCCGCTACCACGAGTATGCGAACGAGCTCACGCTTCTAAGCGATTTTGTCGCCACATTGAAGCAGCAAGGTCTCGAACAAGCCTTCAGCGTGGTCAAGTTTGTCGACCTGCGCCGGAGCCACCTCACATTCCCTGGCAAGAACAAGGCACACGTGGTTCGGGACCTGGAAAACAGGGACCACGTCTTCAAGGGCTTCGACTTCAACGCCTTCCTCGACCACGGCCCCGACTTTCATGCCCACCAGCGGGACACGATGCTCCACGAGATATGTGCTCTCGCCGCCATGCCCCCGCACCACAACATCATGCCCTGCCCCCAGATCCTGGTGGTCGTCGACGACGAGGCCGGCAGGGAGAGGATCTGCGGGTTCCTGCAGCCCGTCATGCGGATGGGGACGCTGGACGATCAGGTTATTAAGGCTAACAAGACCGGCCAGCGCATCCCCCTTGCTCAACAGGCGCGGTGGTGCCACGGCATGGCTGCGGGCCTCTTGCATACCCACCGTCATGGAGGGACCTACCACATGGACGTCAAGCCGGGTAACACCCTCATCGACGATGACGATGAGATTCGTCTGATCGACTGGGAGCAAAGCGGCGTTTCCATGTTCACACACTCCAAGGAGGTGACGATCGACCAGACTGCCGAGGAGACGGGGGAACCAGACGCCAATGGCAGGCGCAGAATCATCTACAACCCACACGAAGACCAGACCAGGGTCAACCTCCCCTGGGGCTATCCGAAATGGAACGTATTCCCGGAGTGGCACGAAAAATGCCCCAGGGCCGCTGAGCTCGCTGAGGTCTTCAGCCTGGGGCGGGTCATGTGGATGCTCTTCGAACAGCTGGAGCAGAACCCTGATCCCACTGTATGGACCGAGCGGAGTCAGGATATCCCCTCATCCTGGATCGACATGTCCATCGAGTGCCAGCAGGTGGACCCCAACGACCGGCCTGAGCTGGACGAGGTGGTTGACTTTTGGAAGCGTGAGGAGGAGAAGTACTCCTTCAGCGAGACGGACAGCAGCACCAGCACGAACCGTGGGTAGCAACTGCGGTGCTTCGTCTGTGTACCTGTACCGCTGAGTGTATGGATGAAGATGGCGAAGCGGCGAGTTAGACAAGGGAGGTAAGCTGTATTGTCATAGCGGTTGCATCATGGGAGGAACAAGCATTGGCGGTATCCTCAATTTCAGTTTCATCAGTGTGGAAAGGCACAGCTCCCTGGTCGTTCGTTGTAAGGGTGTGTGGGCCAATAATGTGTGGGCGGGAAGCGGCATCGGCAGCGGCAACACTCCCGTCACACCTTGGCAGGTCCGGGGCAAGGGGATCCCGCTGGCGCATAGCGTGCCATAGTATGAGAATGTTGGCCGTTGCTGAAGCTGGTTCGTCACAAATGTGAGATGGATTGTGCGGCCTGGTCTAACCAGGGAATGCTGCGAAATCAATAAAACACCCCCAACTCCATGCCAGAAACGCCCCCCAAAAATGATAATGCCATGCGTGTCAGGGCGAGGGTCACCGCATGTTCATCCCGCCAAACATGCGGTCCAACTCACGCCCCTCATCCGTGTCCTTCTGCGCTGGCGCACCCGCATCCCCCATGTCAACATCTCCACCGCCAAGCAGGTCTTGCGCCGGCACGCCCTTGCGCTCAGGCTCTAGGATGCGAGCATCACTGTCCAGCCAGCCTGGTGCGACGCGGCGCTTCTCTGCCAGCTCCCTTTCACGAATACGTTCTTCAAGGGCGCGTAGCTCGCGCTCACCTTCGTCTTGGATGCGCGCGATATGTGCCTGGAGGGCGCGGCAGGAGGCGATGATGTCTTCTGGGTGGGCAGCGTGACCGGAAGAGGAGACGACGTATTGCGGCTTGGGGTGGGTTGAGTTTTGATCTGTGCCGGCCGGGGAGGTGTTGCCGTCGGCAGCTGCAGATATGCCGATTGCTGACGGGGGGAGGGCTGAGGGCATGGTTTTGTAGTTGTAGGAGAGGGTGGTGGATGTTGGGAGAGAGACGAAGGGGGAGACGGTCAAGGGGACCTGTTCGAGGAGGTGGGAGCCTGGGAGAGGGTGTTAGTAGTGGAGGTAGACGAGAGTGGGAAGGACGACGTACGATTGCTATACATTGTGAGGTTGTGGGTGTCGAGTGGTTGAGGTTCTGGTCGAGTTGTCCCCCACTGATCTTGAGACGTCCAGTCCATACAGCGGGCAGTTCGAGGACCTCGACCGTGCGGACGCGTTGCGCCGCCCTGTTTCCCCACGGGCCAATCGAGACGCTGTCACATCATGCCGGCGCCGCGGGGAGATAAGTGAGTAGATCTCACGTGATCATCCGATAAGAGCTCCCGTTGCCATGCCGTGGGTGGTGGGGAAGCTCCAGTGGTCCCAGGTGCATCAACACCCCGCCATCCGGCAGAAGAAAAGACGGCTCCCATTTGAACCAACGACTACCGCCCCTCCGTGCCATTGACCGACGACCCTCGCCACGACCCCTAAAAGTTCCTATCCGTCTGCATCGAAATGCTGCCCGTTACGATCCGCTCCGCTCCGGAGCTTGGGGAATTCATCCCTTTGGAAGAGTACCAGTCTACGACACCAGCTTCATTCTCCGGCGGAAAGCCCGTGCTTCATGCCCATGCCCAGGGCGCGAAGGTGTGGATTTCGAAGGACCAGGTCTCGCAACTTCCCATCTTCTCTGGCGAGCCTGCGCCGTCAGCTGCCGTTGCACCGGGGCCTGAGATTGAGACGGCCGATCTCGTCGAGCGCACTGTCGACATCTTTGTCAACTCCGAGTATGTCTCCCTCCCGACCCCTGCGCACCACCAACACAGCTAACCCTCTCGTCTAGGAACTTCACTGTCTTCAGCACTGAGGCTAGCACAGGCATATCCATCCCCTACCCTGCTATCTCCATCCACGCCGTCAAGCAGCTCGGCACCTCCTCCGATGGTGTCCGTCTGCAAGCCATCTGGATGCAGCTCGAGCCCTCCGACAGCGCACAAGACGATGACGAGCCCGCTTCCATCGATCTCACCATCATCCCCGCCCACGCCGGCGGCACACAGGCCGATATCCAGACTCTCTTCGACGCAATCTCCGCCTGCTCAGACCTGCACCCCGACAAGGAAGACGACGATGAAGATGATGACGAGTACGACCGCATCGTCTTCGAGGGAGACCTCGAGACTGTAGATGGCTTCACGGGCGTCATGCGCGGCAGGGAAGACGGCGGCATGCCGCCCCCTTTCCCCGGCAGCTCGGGCTGGATCACGGCCGAGAACATGCACGAGTACTTCGACGCTGATGGCAACTGGATCGGCGATAGTGCAGAAGACGAGGAGGAGGGTGTTTCGGGGGAGCTGGGCGAGGGCGCTGGCCGCATCAGGACCCGGGACGAGGTTAATGGCCACGGCACCGGAGATGCGCCAGAGGACTCGGAGAACAAGCGGCCGCGTGTTGATGAGCCGACACAGCCTTAGGAGGGATGAGAAGCATCTTTCAAACAAAAGCATCAAGTTCATAGCACGGCGTTTAGGGGCATAGGGAGATGAGGCACGGAAAAGACGTACGCGTCATGAATATAACACAATCAGATGATATACAAATGCCGGCTAACCCTGATTACATCTACACTTCTCCTTCTTCATCTTATTCTTTTTCTAGGTCATGAAATGCCCCCCTTGCCGTCCTCCTCCTCCTCTGCCTCCCACCTTCCGTCCCCAGAAAAACAACATTATCACCGTGCCTTTACCAGACTCTCAAAAGTAGGTACACGGAATACATCCGCAGGCCAAAATACGAACCAAAAGCAGAGAAAACGCCACAAATAGGTATCGGGCGGACGAACGGGCCTCTACCATCCCGCCGTTCAAAGATCCAGAAAAGAGAAACAAGAAAACGTGCGTGCCGACTACATCCTCAAACCGCTCCGCGGACGCGCCCCCGCGCCCTCTGCCGCTGACGATGGCAGCCTGTCAGGGGAACTCATCAGAAACCCATCCTTGTCATACAGACTATCGCCACTCGTGCGATCAGGCTCGGGAGCGGACCGTTGCTGTTGCTGCTTCTCCGCCGCCGGGGCCACGGCTGTGGCCGCTTGAACGTCAGCAGGGCTGTGTTCCTTAATCTCTCCAAACCGAACACTCATCCTCCGACGCTGGCTCTCCGAACTACGGAAGCTTCCTTTGAGCCCGAGTCCGCCGCCCGCGCTTTTGTCCTCGTGTGATCTGCCATTCTCCTTCTCATCGCCAGGAGCCGTCTTGGTATCGATGACGATGCTGGCGGTGCGGGTGGAGCGTTTGGAGCGAGGGCTCGGCGTGCCCATGGACAGGTAGTTTTGGCGACCGGCCTTGACGGCGCGGGAGTTGCTGCGGTCCGGGCTGAAGCCGCCGCCGCGGAGGGTGGGAAGCGTGGGACTGTCGGGGGCGGCGGTGTCGGAGACCATGGACGAGGCGGCGCTGTAGGCGCTCATTTGGCTGTTCATGCGGCGCAGCTGGATGATGGATGCTGTAAGAGGGGACATGCGCACGGGGGAGGTCCTTTTGGATGTTGAGCCTGGGGATCTCGCTGGGTGTCTGGACTGGTCGCCACGCTGGGTCTCCGAGTAGACAGAGCTGCGTCTGGAGGCGTTGGAGTTGGCACGGCTTGGGGCGTCGTCGAGGTAGCCGCCGCGCTTAAGGTGAGCCCATGTGGGGGACATGAGTTCTGGGTCTGGCAACGGCCTGATACCGGTTGGGCTCTGGCGAAGGGGGTGGGTTGAATCGCCGGGGTGGACGTTAAGGTTGAAGGGGGGCCACTGGCTGCTACTGTCGCCAGGGCGAACCGATGCGTCGATGGGGCACAGGTCGAGTGGAGGAGGGACGATGGATGGCTTCTGACCGTGGATGGTCTTGGGCCTGCGAGACCTCTTGTCGTCCTCTGGCGTTGAGGGATCGGCACGCATGCTGGAGATGCTGTTGCTCGTCTTGAAGACGGGCTTGACGGGTGCCACGCTCCGAGGGCGCACGATGGGCTGCACAGAGAACTGAGGGGATTCGTTCATGAGGATCGATAGACGGATATGCTCGTGTTCCTTGCCGAGAATGGGCGATGACATGACGGGCGAGGCGTTTTGGCCCGCGTTGCCTGAGATCTGGCCGAGAACCGACGCATCCTGACCGGGATAAGGGAGCTGGAATTCGAGAGGTGGCAAGACGGAGATGCGGCGGGGTGACTTTTCAGGGAGCTTGGGCGCCAAAGGATCGACAGTGAGGAACGGATCGCTCATCTTGGGGACGTGGCCATGCTGTCTTGGACCCCGGCCACGTGGCAGCGGCGCCTCTTGCGTCTGCTTTGGGCGTCTGTACCGCGACCTCTCGTGCTCCGCCTCTTCCTCGCTGTACACAGTCGACAGGGCTGAAGAGACGGAACTCCTGACGGATGGCGCAGACGTGCTCCTCCCGCGCTGGTGTTGTTGAGCTGAAGGCTGAGTCTGACCATCACGCCGGCTGGGGCTCGAGAGTCCAGCGGGCGCAGTTTCGCCGTGGTCTGGAACAGAGTCGCCAAAGAGACTATCCTGCGAGAGCATAGACGAGGTGGACATGTTGCGCTGATGAGCCGTGCCATTTGTGGCAAAGCGGCCAGTGGACGTTCTCGAGGGTGAAGCTTGCTGGTTCTGCTGGCGCTCATATACCGAGGCCGGTGCGCTCTGAGGCGTCGTCATGGCTTGTACCGGCATCTTCTTGGGGCTCGGTGTCTTCTGGAGACCCCTGAGATCTCCAATCATGACCGGACCGGAGGATCTGTCGTTGCGGAAACCCTTGATGGGCGATTCCAACGACGCCGGCGTCCGACGGTGACCCTTGTGCTGGCTCGACTGAGCGTCGGCCATCATCTGGGCCTGGACCAGGCTCTGAGCATTGCGGTTGACGTTTTTGCCCGTTGGCTTCCTCTTTGGCACGGGGCTCCCATCTCTTAGCCTCTCGGCTGTGTTTCTCAAAATGAGGGCCAGGTTACTATCAGTGTTGACAGTCCTGATCCTAGCAAGCTTGGCGGCCGGAGGAGGCCTGGGGCCGTTGGGCACAAGGTGCGTGTCGGAAGAGACGATGTGAGACTGGGATCTTTGGTGTTGGCGGGGATCTTGCTGTTTGCGCTGTTGTAAGAGTTGCTGCTGGATGTAGGCTTCCTGCATCTCTTGGTTCTGTCTCTGCTGCTGCTGCTCTTCAGCACTGTAACGCATGGCGGCAGCTCGTTGCTGGGCAAGCTCGTATGACGGACTTCTAACGAGTGGAAGGCGAGAGGGTCGGTTTCTTTCCTGGGTATGGGGTTCTGGGGCGAGGGTGGCGGGTCTCGGGGCAGTGATCAGGGGATAGTTCTGGTGGCGGTAGAATGGCTCCGTCTCGGGATCATCGCGGTATCCGAGCAGGGCTGGTAAGGTGGGTGTCCGCATCATGAGCCAGCTTTCGCGTAGGGAAATTCGCCTCGACTCACGACGCTTGATGTCCGGGCCATGAATGGCGTCCTCGTCGATCCAGGAGGTTTTGCGGCGGGAGTGTTGGACCTTGCCCTGGCCTGACTTGGCGGCCTCTGTTCCGCTTCCAAAGAGGCTCAGGATGCTGCTGTTCCTCTTGATCTGCGGCAGGATGTGCGGGAGGGATTTTCTCTTCTCTCTGACGGGCGATACAGGAGGAGACCTCGAGGGGTCACGATAGTGGTTGGAAGCGTCCTGGTGGTGTCCGTTGAGGTCGGATGTCGATGTTGTTTCCTCTTCGTTGCTCACCAGAGCGGCCTCTGATTGTGCTTGAAGGCGTGCCCTGTGAGCTCGACGATCGCTGAAGCTGACGAGGATGAAGGCCAAGGTGACGAAGAGCAGGGCTCCGCCTCCCAGAGCGATGGCGAGAAGCCATCCGATGGACATGCCGCCGGAGGAGCCCGGCTCGTTCCGGGACAGCAATCCTGGCGGCATCGCGGCGGACGGGCTGCTGGAGGCTACAAAATGTCGGGATGTTGTGTTGTAAGATCGAGTATCATGGCCGCAGCTGGCGGCGTGATGAACGTGTCAGGGTCGGGGGGAGATGCATCACGGGTCTGCGAGCGTCAAGAGGGTGGGTGGCCCGGATGAATGTGTCCCAGCAAGCCATGGGCCAGGGCTTATGAGCCGAGGACAGCGGTAAACAAGGTCAGAGGCATGGGTAATCTCTTGCATTGCTTTGCATTGCCAGTCAGGTCGTACCCTGCGATGGGCGCAATCGCATTACGAAGTCTCAGTCCAATGTCCAGCTGGAATGTGTTGCTCCAGGCAGCTCGAGCAGCATTCCAGGCGATTCGGGAGGTCATGATGGCAGGTCGGTAGTGAGAGCTTCCGGGATCGTCGAGGGTTCGTTTCGAATCTGACGACAGAGTTTTGGGAAAAGACAGGGACGGAAAGTAGCCCGGTCGCATCTCATGTTCTTGTCCTCCCTGAGTTGGTTCATGTTGTTAGTACGAGCGGTTGGATGAAGTCAAGCCAGGAGAAGTGAGTGTCTTGGATTGCCCGATCAATCGAAGGTGGCAGTTCGCACGTGATGAGCATCAGGATGCCAAGAAAGTAACGGCATAAACGGATTCTCTAGTTGAGCAACCGCGGATACTGCTCTTCCGATGGCTGCAGTGTGAAGAGATAGTGCTGGTGACGTTCGAGTTGTCGTCAAGTTGAGACAGTTGACATGGGACCCACTTTGTCTCACCGAACCCACACCGTTCACCGACCCCGGATAAACCTCGCGTAAGGCTTGCCGCCAGGCTGAACCGCGCTGCACCGACCTCGAATCTGAGTCCAGCCATTGCAGAGCTCCGAAATTTGGCGACAGCTTCAATCCCAACCCACGCGCGACGACAGCATCACTTACCGAACCCCGAATCCGACCATCCCTCCACCTCACCACCACATCCACAACCATGACGTCCACAATTGGCATCCCGATCAAGCTTCTCAACGAGGCCCAGGTCCGCAATCTGTCCCCCGCCTGCCTCAAGACCTCTACTGACATCTACCTCCACAGGGCCACATCGTTACCCTCGAGATCACCTCCGGCCAGACCTACCGCGGCAAGCTTCTCGAAGGTATGCCCTCCCCCATTCCTCAACCCCGTGTTTCACCTCGCTAACATCCCTCTCACAGCCGAGGACAACATGAACGTCCAGCTCAAGGACATCACCGTGACCGCGCGCGACGGCCGCGTCTCCCACCTCGACCAGGTCTACATCCGCGGCTCGCACGTCCGCTTCTTCATCGTGCCCGACATGCTCCGCAACGCGCCCATGTTCAAGAGCCGAAACGTCAGGGGTCGCGGTGTCGGTCTCGCTCGCGGCAGGGCGACGGTTAGCAGGGCGCGCGCCGGTGGCCGGGGCGGCGGTCGGTAGACAAACATCTACCTAAAGAGAAGAGGCGGAGGGGGAAGATCTTTTTATTTTTCTTGCACTGGGAATGGCGTTCCGGATAGAGACAAAACCGCGCCGAGGAGGGGCCAGAGGCAGGCGGGGCAGACGGATGGAACGAAAGCAAAGTTGGCGCGCGCAGTGATACCACGGCGAGAGAAGGTGTATTGCATCATCGCGAGGTACTTTTACATGGCCCGGGGGCGCGGGGGACTCTGGGATAAATGAGATTTCATGATGCGCCGCTGCTCTGCGACTGGGTGTGTTGTCTAACAGGCCCGCTAGGTCGTTCCGTAAATGTACAAGTTCTATGATTACAACAGGCGAGGGCCGATGACGTCTACTTGAGCCTGGCCAGGGCATCGTTGGCCCGGCTGATGAGCTCCTTTGCCTGCTCGCGCGCCTGCGCGTCCTGGGGATCGTCCAGGCTGGCCGCAGTCTTGCCCTCGAGGGCTTCAGCCACGCTCGACTCGGTGCCGCGGACCGCCTTGCGGCCCTCTTCACGCACCTCGCCCTCCCAGAAGTCGCGCGCCGCGTCCCACCGCTTCTGCATACGGCGCAGGCTCCAGACGATGCCG
Source organism: Plectosphaerella plurivora (assembly GCA_020726575.1). NCBI lineage: Eukaryota > Fungi > Ascomycota > Sordariomycetes > Glomerellales > Plectosphaerellaceae > Plectosphaerella > Plectosphaerella plurivora. The sequence goes on along the minus strand of JAGSXJ010000005.1, from coordinate 295,728 downwards.
ACGGCCGCGACAACACCGGCCTCGTAGAGTGTCGTGGCAGGTGACCAGAAGTAGAGCAGACCTGACAGCGAGGAGGCCAGGAACGAGGTGCTCGAAGCCTGCACGACAAGTCGCTGCGCCAGCGCCTGCAGCGCCGGGACCGTCTCGGCGTGGAGGTAGCGTCGCGTGAAGGAGATGTGCGTGGGCCACTTGACGGACGATTGCGCGGGAGCTGTCTCGACGGTCTTTTGCGTCTCGGGCGCAGGTTGAGAGTATGAAGGCGTCACATCACCCGTGGCCGCCTTGGCCTCCTCAATCCTACCAGCCAGATAGACCAGCTCCCTCTCTGCGCTAGGCAGGAATCGTTGGGCAAGGATGTCATTGGTGAGAAGCTCGACATCGTCGACGCGCCAGAAGAGCTTCCACCACCCCAGCCTGCGCCATCTGCGGCCGGTAAAGGCGAGGTCAAGCTGCTGCTGGAGCTCTTCATGCGCCGACTGTGACCACTGCGCAAGACCTCTGTTCAGGCCAGCAGAACCTCCTGGCACCGATCCAGCAGTAATAGCCTTGCCGACCAGACGGCTCTCCTCGCTGTGGACAGCAGCCGAGCTAGCCTGAAGCATGGAGGCAATGAGCTTCCTCACGGCCGGCTTGGTGGTCGGCTCATCCGCCTTGACGCCAGTCCTGAGCCAGGACAGGAGGGCGGGGAGATTACTCTGGTTGACAAGCCTCTGGTATTCCATCGCGTTTCCCAGGCTCTCACGGAAAAGGCGGATACCCTTGGACGCAGTGGCAATGTCGATGGGCTGGAATGTCACATCGGGATCCTGCGGCGAGTAGCCAGGGAGATCGACCACTGCCAGCACAGTATCCTTGTCCTGCAGGATAGGCAGGGACGTCACTGACGCAGCGCCCATGATGCCGTGCGACACGACCAGCGCCTTGTGCACAGGCGTCGTAATGGCATTGAACCGGCCCGTGTTGGAGGGAATGTCGACCGTGGGCACGAGAAGCGTCTCTTCCTTGTCAACAACGGTCTTGATCCCCGATGCGTCGCCAGCAAAAGGAGACACCTCGGTGAGCAGCAGCTCTAGCTGAAGGTCGTTCAACCCAGGACATGATATCTCCAGCTCATGCAGCAGATTCGTCTTTGATATCCGAAGTGTGCCGGGTTCTTCCGTCTGCCGCGGTTGTCGCACCCTGACAACCAGGGGGTGGCGGGGGTCATGGTTCTCAAGCTCCCTCTCCCACTCTGCCTCGGGCGATAGGGCGTCGGAAAGAAGCACGCGGAGGAGATCCTTGGCCGTCTTGCCCGAGTCGACGCCATTGACGAGGCCGAGGATTGCGACGCGGACGAACTCTTGGCCTGGGGCCTGGCGAAGGCCCTGGAGAGCCAGTTGCAGCCGTGAGAGGTTGATGTATCCGGGCGATGTCTTTTGTAGCTCGATCAGGATATCGATGAGCTCAGCGCGAGCGTCGGCAGCGGGTTTCGGTGCGGTTGCCGTCGATTGGAACCGCCGTGGGTTGGAAGCATTCCGAGCTTCGGGTGTTGTCTGCGTCGTCGTAGATGACGCAAGCGAACACAGAAGACACACGGGCCGACTGGGGGCCACCTGGGACTTCCATCCGAGGACTGTGCCGCCCTTGAGCGGCCGCAGAGGCAGTCGCGGCGGCATGATTGGTGGTGGTGACAAAGAGTCGTGGTGGTTGTTGTGGGTTGAGGTGCAAGTTCCTGCCAAAAGTTGAAGCTCCAGGAGCTCGGGCCAGTGCTCCGACATGCGCCGGCGTAAGTCCGGCTAAACCGCCCACCTCCCGGCGCCCGCCGCCAGATCGCCAGTTCCACCCCCACCATCGACTTCCGAGTCGGCATTAGCATGTCATCCATATCCCAACCACTACACTGTGTACCGTACACAACTCCCAGACTCCATCTCTGCAACAAGAAGAACACAATGGCAGCGAGCACCGCCCACCGCCGTCTCCTCCAGGAGTACCGCGCCCTCACCAACAACCCCCCGGACGGCATCACCGCCGGCCCCATCTCGGAAGATGATCTCTTGCACTGGGAGGCTCTCATCCAGGGCCCCGAAGGTACCCCCTTTGAAGGCGGCGTTTTCCCCGCCGAACTCAAGTTTCCCAAGGACTATCCCCTGGCCCCTCCGACTATGAAGTTCCTCGCCGACGTCTGGCATCCCAATGGTACGTCCCATGCTCCCGCCCTCTCTCTGCTGTAATCCCTCTAACATGTACCCCTCTCAGTGTACCCCTCCGGCCTTGTCTGCATCTCCATCCTCCACCCTCCCGGTGACGACCCCAACCACTACGAGCACGCCTCGGAACGCTGGAGTCCCATCCAGTCAGTCGAGAAGATCCTCATTTCCGTCATGAGCATGCTCGCAGAGCCCAACGACGAGAGCCCCGCCAACGTGGAAGCTGCAAAGATGTGGCGCGAGCGCCGCTCAGAGTACGAGAAGAAGGTCCGCGATGGTGTGCGCCAGATGCTGGGTCTGTGAATAGGCGGATGGGCACAACAGGGCAAGCGGTCAGCATAGCATGGAGTTTTGGGGTAATTCTTGAATCTAGGCATTTCTTCTAGAGACCGCTCGTCGTCTCATTCTACCGACCACGCTCGCCCCTGGCGTGCCGGGGTGTTGCAGCTTTCCTCTTGACATGTCCTCTATATCCCTCTTCCCTACATCATCTCACAGCCCGTTGTCTGCCTTGAACTTGTCCCAGCTCTCGTTGAGCGTCGCAAATACGGTTGCGGCGATGAGCCTCACCTCGGTGCTCGCGTCCTGGGGCAGCTGTGTCACGAGTTAGCTTGGTCATTTCTGCACCACTGCGTCCTTCACTTACCTTGTCTGGGTGCGTCTTGGCAATGGCCTTCATGTAGACAATCTTGACCTTGTTGGCCATGACAATCTCGTGGAGGCCGACCTTCTTCCACCCGCTGTTCTCCCATAGCACCGAGTCCAGACTGCCCAACAGCGCGCGTAGGTTGTCACGCTTTCCGTCGCGCCATGCTGCGATTCGAGCGTCGACCTTTTCCGAGAGCGCAAACTTCTCGTCATCCTCAGCCGCCGCCGCCTGGTTCTGCTTACGCAGTCGCTCAACCGCCTCGGAGCTCTGCGCCGCCGCCGCCGCAGAGGGCCGCGCTGCCGGGCGACGCACCGGTGCCGCCGCACTGGGCTTTGGCTTCGGCTTCGGCTTGAGGGCATTCTGGCACCGCTGCCTGCCTGTGACGGCCGTGGAGCCACCAACACCCGCCTGGACAGCGATTTGCCACACATCGCCAGCATCGGACCAGCGCTCCATCTGCTCAAGAGCCTCCGCCTTGCGACTAAGCGCCTTGCCGTAGAGGTCGCGCATGTCACGCTGCTCCTCGCCACCCGTCTCGCCCACGACGCTCACCTGCTCGCCTTGACCGCCGGACGGCCCAATGACCTTGAGTGCTGCGTCTGAGTCCTCCACAGCCTTCTTGGGTTCACCCGTCTTGAGAGCTGTGAGTGCCCTGTTCGTGAGGAGCACGATGACGAGGGGGTGAGAGTCTGGGATGCCGGACAGCGAGTTCGAGTACGAGGCGTGGGCAGCGGCGTAATCGCCTCTCTTAAAGTGTTGCGTGCCAGCCAGCCTGTGTTTCGTTGACTGCTGCACAGCTATAGACGAGACTGCTGGGACTTGGCGGGCAGGGCGCGGTGTCGGCTTGGGGGACGGCTTGGGGGACGGCCGACTCGCAGACTGTGCCGGCGACGGGCGAGATGCCTGAGGAGCGGGACGCTGAGGCAGGGAGGCCGTTGGCTCTGGCGCGCGGGAGCTGAAGAGCAGATCTGGCTCTTCTTGTGGCGGAGGCGCCTGCTGTGCCGGAGGAGGCCTGCGTCTCCTGTTCGGACTGACATACGTGCTGGCATCCTCCTCAGCGGCCAGTTTGCTGGCCCTCGTTCGAGAGTCTGGAATAATCGGGCCTGCGGACTGCTGCCAGCGAGGTACCGGGGTGTTGCGACCCGACGAGGCTGCAGAGCTGGGTTGTGGCGGGCCCCGAGACGACTGTCTCTCAGGTTCATGCCTCGACGACGTCACCTTGGGCGTGCTTCGCCGCTCAGGGCGCCCGCCGCCCTCCAGCATCATAGCCTCGTCGGTAACGTCCTTTTCGACCGCTGGCCGGCGAGCAGGCTGCTGGTGGTGGTCGGGCTGGGCCGCGCGCATCCACTTTGGCTGGTTAGGGTCACCCTCTTGGTTAAACTCGGCATAAGCTTGGGCAACCTGCTTCTTGCCCGTCTTCCAGAGGGAGTTAGCGGCCTTGAAGATACTGCTACCAGCAGCCGAGGCCGTCTTGGCAAAGTCTTCGTTGGCGGGCGATCGGTTATCTCTCCTACGGGAGGAGTCGCGGGGGGCAGCCTCCTGCCTCGGCAGAGGCCTGGATGGGGATGGCTCCCGTCCCTGTGCCTTTGCTTTTGCCCGTCGGTGCGCATCATCCAGGAGCCAGTTGACTGTCGCCTGCACGTTCAAGCCGGCGCCGCTCTCGGTCAGGCCCCGCTGGGCATCCTCCTCGGAGAAGCCATAGGCCGTCAGCTGCTCAACCGCCTTGTCAAAATCGTCCGGCTGCTGAGCCGGCCTCCGAGGAGGAGCTCGCGGCGGCGGCGCTTCATCGTCGGAGCTCGAATCGGGCCCCTCGATGGGCTTGCCGGGTTGAGGAGCACTAGGCTGCGGCGGCGTGGGCTGCTTCCGCCTGACCTCTTCGACTGGCTTTGCCAAGTCGCCGAGGAAGTCGTCATCGTCGCCCGTCTGCAGAGCAGGAGGAGGTCCCTTGGCCTTGAACTGACTAAGGCCAAAGGGGTCGTCGTCGTCATCCCCAAACGCTGCTATATTGGAGCTGCCAGCTTGGCCCCATGCGCTGGGGCTGCTCAGGTCCAGCCCAGGCGCATTGGCCGGCGAGGCCTTGACCTCGGGCGGCGGCGGGTAGTGGCTCGCATTGTCGACCTTTGTCTCGGAGTTGAACGCCGCAAAGAGGTCGTCGTCGTCCTTGGCCTTGCTGCCGTTTGGCGGCGGGGCAAACTGCTTTAAGGGAGCAGCAGCAGCGGGCGAGGCGGTGCGAGAGACGGATCCCGAACCCAGCGCATCCAAGAACTGGCCATTTCCAAACTGAGACGCCGTATTCTTGCGCTGCTCCTCTGCCTTCTTCCTCTTCTCCGCCTCGAGGCGCTGCTGTTGCTCGCGCAGGCTCAGGTTGGCGGTGGTCTTAGCGGGACCGCCAAAGTTGAGGAGGTTGCTGAAGCTATCGGCAGGCGCCGCGGCGGCCTTTGCTGGGGGTGGCGTGGGCGTCTTCTGCTGTGTTGCCTGAGCTGACAGCGGCGTGTTGCGTCCGGAGAGGAAGGGCGAGGGTGTCTGTTGCATCGAGCCATAGTAATTGGCGCCGGCGGGGATCGTAGGTGCCTTCGGAGCTGGCTTGCCGGCCGTCGATGACCACTCCAGCCCCGACAGATCATCCATTGTGCTTGTCGAAAGTGCAAATGCGGCGCTAGCGGTGCTTCATCAGGGTCGTGAGGTCGTCGGGCGTGGATGCTGGGAGATGCAAGTGCGGTCCCAATGCCGAAGCCAACTTGCGTCAGTGTCAACTGTCAAGCCCCAAGGCCCAGGGTGTGGCTGTGTGGCTGAGCTAATGTGGCTTGGCCGGTTGCAGCCCAAAAGGAGGCGGGCCACTTTACCCCTGAATCTGCAACCAGGAGACAACACTGTCATGCCACTCTACAGTGCAATGCGATTGCGATTCAGCTTTTGCCGTGATGGCTTCTTTATGACCCCCATTGAGGCGCAGTTGGCTGCAAATATCGATGGCGGTATCGCCGGTTACCTCGTTGCCTCAAAACGCAGGTGTTGGACTTGGCGAAGACAACTCTGACTTTTCCGTCTTGATGGCGACTCGTGCTCCATTTCTGGTGCCTCGATCCAAGAACAGCACTTCAAGAAGCCACGTGACTTCCATAGTCTTCGTTTAGATTTACCAATCAAGATAATCGAGACGCGCAGTGATGACTTTCGCAAGATCATACTCTGCTTGAATGCCTGTGTGTGGCGGACAGGCCAATATGACCATTATAATCACAATCGGAACACGCAGTCAGTACAACCGAGATCATTGTTTTCCAAACCAACGTGACATCACTAGAAATTCATAAAACTTGACGAAGACGCCGCCGCTATGACTGTTCAAAATGCTCCCGGAGCTTCTCGTGACCGGCGCGGCACAATGACTGTTCCGAACACCTTTGCCCAGTCCCCCATCACTGGCTGTTGTCAATATCCGCATCTTCCTTACTTTGTGCCTGCTTGCCGGTCTACCTGACTGGTACACAAAGTCGTGCATTGACGTCCGTCCGCTCCTTGCTATCAAACTTGCAGCATGAGTTGTCCGTCCTCCCATCCCGCCAAGCTTGCCGCGAAGAAAGCACATCAACCGCCCCCTCCACGATAGGCAAGGGTACGAGAAACATCACTCGGAACGACAGCGCGCGGCACAGGCGTCCGCCGGGGATTAAAGGGCTGCCTCGAGGGACTCGCACAAGCGGGTCTGGCCTGACGCCGTGCGATGCTGTCGTGCGGCGGCTGCGCTGCGCTGCGCTGCTCACTAGCAGGTAGTTAAGGCCTCCCTCGCACATGCATTTTCTAGCACGACAGGCTGGCCGTTTGGACGTGCGATGGTGCGGTCGAGAGCGGCGCCCCGACGGCCGTTGTACGAGGCGGCAGCCATCTCATCTTGCATCGTTCGTGCGCTGATCGCCCTTGCGGCCAGCGGCTGGTGGTGTGTCGATCAGGAACAATGGATGTAAGGGCTTGGGATGGCAGCCATGACAGCTGGCGCGGGTTCAGATTGGATCACCAGTGTCAAATCCCGACGTCGGGGCTTTCGGTGGCGCAGTGAGCTCTGTTTCCCCTGGTTCCGCGCCTCACATTGGTTGGCTGAATTGTAATTCCCGCCGACGGGAGAGGTGAAACCCGTTTCAACCAACCCTTGGGGGCGGGATGGGAAAATGGAGGGGTAGGGGGCCAACCGCTTGGCGTCACTTTAACGGTGCTTGGCGGCGCCGATGCCCATCTCCCGCCTTTTGTGTCTGCTTGCTGCTACTTTTCTTGTGTGTTCCGTTTTACGGACCGAGCTGAGCGACCATAACAAAGTTGTCCATACCACGTCTGTAGAACCAAACAGCCTCCACACTTTCCTGGGCGCCGCGAACTTTGCGCTGCCTGTGGCAGTCCAACATTTCATCGTGGCACCTGGCAGACAAGCGCCAGGACGGACAGGGGGATGATGGCGCTTCAACATTGTCGCACCGGCGTCCGGGTCGCTGGCAGTGCGACTCTGCCAGTTCTTCCTTTCTTTGCCTCTTTTTGATTTTTCTGCCCTTTGCCTCGACATTCGGCTGCCCACCGCCTCGAGATTGGGGGTCCAGAGATGAGGTCATTGCCGAGGGGGCGGGCGACCGAGGGAATTCAATGGGTCGCTGGTGCGTGCCACAGCATCCTGCGGTCTACTGTTCCTGCGGTCTACTGTTCCTGCGGCATGCGAGATTTGGCCCGGCCGAGGGACCATTTTTCGTTTCAGCCAGACGAGTGAGTCGCCGGCGCGCGTATTGAAAGGGCACGAGAGGCGAGGCGGGATCCGATGTGGTGCGACCATTGGGAAGGGGAAGTTGCGGCATCGGTCAGAGTCCAATCAATGTGTCGTCCATGGTCGAGCTGAGGTCTGCTTTACGGACGAACGTCCTTGCGGCCCCCCCCCTATTGGCATAATGGCCGTCCGGTGGTGCGACGTCCAACCGGCCACGGACTGGTCATGCGCCTCGGGAGAGGAGGGGCTTCCCTGCGTGGTGGTGCGCAAAGCCTCGCGCGACATCGGATGAATGGGCAGGAGGGGAGAGGCCAGGGCGCACAGAAAAAGAGGGTGTCGAGTGTGTCGAGTTGGTGCTGAGTTTGAAGCTGAGAAGGCTGCTTATCGTGATCGTGAGCTGGTCGAATGGCGTCCCCGGGGCTTCACTTCATCCCGTCGGAGCCGTGGTGGACCAGTGCTACTGGGTAGTGCTCCTGTGCGCGTGCAGCAACGTTCCTGCAGCGGATTGGTGACCTCATGTCGCCTGCGACCGCTAGCGCCATGCGCGCATGCACATCCGCATGGCTGGCTGCGGGATGTCCCTGCCAAGCCCCTGGCGCCTTCCTCCACGCCCCTGACGTTGATCATGCCGGCGCGATGGGGGGGCCGTTCGTCGGCCAATCACACACCCTAAAGCAACCGCACCTGGTCCCAAGCTACAGATCCCGACGTCCCTTGTCATTTCCCACATTCCTGCTCACCCATCCATCCCACGCGCTGAAGTGCCCCTCCGTTCACCGTGACCTTCTCCTGGGATTCTACGGCGCTCTTCTGCCGAGTCGCGTGCCCCAGGGCGGCGGGGCGAACCACGAAGGCGGCAAGAGGCTAGGATTGCAGATTTCCTCATCTCCCACCCGATCTCGTCACAGCAAACCAAACCAAACGAACCCACGAACCAAAAGCCGAGCCGTTTCTTGTAAGTAGCATGGAAGCCCCTCTGTCTCCAGGCTCCCTGGCTGTCTTTCCCCTCCCCTGGTACGACAGTAAACGCTCGCACGAGCAGAAAACCTCACGGCCATCGGCCCTTCTGCCGCGGAAGCCCCCCTGGACGAGTCGCACCGACAACGGACTTGATGATCGCAACGGCGGCTTCCGCTGGCGCACCGCAGATGATGCCCAGGGTTTTGGCGCTGCGCGCGAGGCGACAATGTCGATGCGCTGGCAGCTGGCTCGGGTGCGACGGGGGAAGAGTGGGAGGGGGGCTGACCAGTCCATCTGGGTGTCCTCGTTACTGCCCCTCAACAGACGTCGTGCCCTTGAGCGCTCGATAGTAGTCTAATCACTGATCTCCCGCACTATAACGGGAGGTCGTGAGGTGGAGTCGCATTGACCGGGGACATCGTGGGAGGCGAGTCGATCTCGGACGAACGTGGACGCCGGTCTGAGCGAGGCGTTCGTCCTGTCCTGCCATTTCAGGTTTCTCCCGTTTCCTCTATATCGTCCCATGACCTGGGACGGACGGACCGATGGCCGGGTGGCCACCATCAAGCCCGTGCTGGGAATTGGAAAAAAAGGTTGCTTCGGCTTCCTGAGAAACATCATGTGCGCAGTCGATGCATCGCCTCCCGTCGATCCCGGACATGGCCTTCTCTGGTTCTTATGCCAAATGCATAATGTCGCAGGTCTCCAGGGTCCCCGGCCGAAACATGGAGCTCGCCCAGCGTCTGGAGGCCTGGTTAGGCCAAAGTCCCGGCCTTGGCTGCAAGAAGCCCCTGGCGACCCCTGTCTTTCGAAGAGGGGGCAAGGGAGCAAGGGGGCAATGGAAGTGTTGTACCCTCGGGCGCGAAATCCCACGGAGCCGGTACAATGACCGCCATGTCTCTCGCGCACCCCGCCGACGAATTCGATTCGCTGCCCGGGGCCAATTGTGCTGTGAATTGATTGTCTGTGCCCTGTAGTGCGGCCTGGGTTGCGCCTTCCCTGACCTTCCCCTTCCCTCGCACTTCTCTGAGGGCAGGCGCGCGCCGGGCCCCACCTCCGCACCCACGATCCCCGGCACACCACCGTGCCGTCTCACTACCACTGACTCCATCTGGCAGTTGCGTTCCTTCCCTCGTCCCCTTGGGTCCCTTTTTGGTTTCACCCTGCCCACCTCCTCTATTCCAGCCCGTTTGGCACCCTCGTTCCTCCTTCTCGTCTACCCTCTCTTCCCACCCCCCAGCCTCGATCTGTATTCCTCGACCACGCTCACTAAAACCTCTCACATTCCTGGGACTCTCCCTCTGTGCGGCACCTCGCAGGTTGTCGTACTTCGACGCTCATTCCCTCCGCGGCACCACTTCCGACTCGACTCGACCGACTCGAACACTCTCCTTTGAGATCCCCTCCTCCTCCGGACCGCCCGCGACCCTCTTTGCGACAGCAGCCGGCCAAACCTTCACTTCGATTCCTGCGACTCTTCTCTTCGTGTTGACCGCAACATCCCTTTTTTTCCAGACGGCAGCCCACCGGTCCGACCAGCGCAATCAATTCTTTGCCTGCCTGCCTTCTGCTGGTTTCCTACTTGGACTCATTCACTTCGCCTACTTCGATTCGACCGAGATCCCGCGCGCGACCATCCGACCAGAACCTTTCGGCGCAAACCTCGTCGCAAACCGCCTGGCGCACCTCGATTATCCCACAGACTGCATCCTCATCAAGAGATAGCATTATCTCGCGCGCGCGCATCGATTACGCTCTTTTCACCCTGAAGCTTGAGCATCACTTTCTCCAGGGCTGCGCCCAGTTCACATTACGGCTCCCCGGTCATTAGGCGACTCTCGCACACTGCCACGGCAGAAACGAAACGTCACACCACGGTTGGCCAACGTCAAAGTTCAGAGGTCCTCCATCTGAATTTCGCACCTTCCATCTGAAGTGCAAACGCGACCTCCTGCCTGGTATGAATTTTGTCCCATGCCCTACTCGTCCCCGACCCCGCCACCCAGGTTTCCCACCACCAAAGACTCGTCAACTGACTGACCAAATCCAGTGCACTTCAACTTTCGTTTCACCACCAGGGTGACGCGAAACTTCACGTTCATTTCAGCGATTCTCATTTCGCCTGCCTTTCTCCGAGAGAAGTCAGACGAAGCACTTTCCCAGCAACGTTCCTTCGACTTTGGTCCAGACAACCACAAACTCGCCCGATAGTGACATCAAGTTTCACTAGGTGAAGTCCCAAGGCCACCCGAAGACACCAAACATCTTCATCGACTCAAGTGCAAGCATTGAGCAGCAAGACCAAGTTTCCACTCCCTCATCGCACTGCATTCTCCTTCACCCTCAACGCAAAATACCCATTCCGCATTCATTCATCGGCTTCTTCCTGCAGCCAGCCGTTACCTGAAATTTCGACCGATCTCACCGAAAGATCACTTTCGTCTCATCAACGCATCCAGCCCCGAGAGGTTGGATACTGAACCCACACTTACCCACTCACACCATCACAATGCGCTTCTCCAAGCTCATCACTGCCGCGGCCACTCTGGCTGGCGGCGCCCAGGCCTTCTTCCGTATGGAGTGCCAGGGCCGGCTCGCAGTCAGTCGCATGGACCCTATGATGGCTCCAGGCCACCCTGCCGAGCACGCCCATTCCATCCACGGCTCCTCCGGTAAGTTTCTCTCCAGACCACATCCCGACCGACCAGTGACTGACAAGTATTCAGGTTTCTCGATGACTACCAGTTACCAGGATCTCCGCGATGGCGACTGCACTTCGTGCCGTGTGACCCAGGACAAGTCTGCCTACTGGCACCCTGCCATGTACTTCCAGGATACCGACACTGGCGAGTTCGAGCTCGTTGAGCAGGTTGGCGGTATGCTCGCGTAAGTCACCCTGTGTCTATCTCATTCCGGCCAACAGCTCTGACACCCCACAGATACTACCAGTACCACCTCAACAACCTCACTGCGTTCCCTCCCGGCTTCCGCATGATTGCGGGCGATGCCAAGAGGCGCAATTGGACCTCTTGGGACCCCTCCAAGCCCGACCCCGTCGAGCACGAGTGGTCTGCCCTGGGCATCGAGACCCAGCAGTCCTACCTGGAGCGTTCCGTCGGCTTCAACTGCCTGAACTACGGCGGTCAGGCCGAGCCCACCCTCTACCGCCATTACCTTCCCGACCAGAAGTTCATCCAGGAGAACTGCCCCAACGGCATCCGCACCGAGGTCAACTTCCCCTCGTGCTGGAACGGCAAGGACCGCGACTCGGAGGACCACCGCTCGCACGTCGCATTCCCCGACCGCATTCGCAGCGGTAACTGCCCCGAGGGCTTCGATGTCCACCTGCCTAACCTCCTCTACGAGGTCATCTGGAACACCAAGAACTTTGCCGGCCGCAACGGCAGATTCGTCATGTCCAACGGTGACGCTCTCGGTAAGCAGCGACATGCCTTGAAGGTCCCCCGCACATATCTCACTGACACTGCCCAGGCTACGGATACCACGGTGACTTCATTGCCGGCTGGGATGAGGGATTCCTTCAGCAGGTTCTCGAGACATGCACAAACGAGTCGGGTAACATAGTGGACTGCCCCCTCTTTGATATTGTCTCAGAAGACGTCGCCCGCCAGTGCTCGATCGATGTTCCCGATGAGCTCAAGGATGAGGATGTGGTTGGCCCCAGGGCCTCTCTTCCCGGCGAGCTTGGCATCATCTGGGAGGACCACGTCGAGGGCGGTGGCAAGCCCATCTCCTCCGACGTCCTCAACACGATCTCGAACTTCCCTCCCAACCAGCTCAGCACCTACGAGTACGTGCCCGTCATCCCCACTCCCAACAGCCCCGAGGCTGCCCCGGTTGAGTCGACTCCTTCGCCCGCGCCCAGCCCGATCCCCTCTGGCGATTTCGGCGCCGCTCACATTGAGCTCGCCCCCGTCGCTGCTGAGCCTTCGCCCGAGCCGCCTGCGACCACCCCGGCTCCCGTTCCTGAGCCTGTCACCGCGGAGGAGTCGAAGTACTTCGTCTCTACTCAGACGGTCACCCAGGGCAACGTCGTGTCGATCATCTACTGGGAGGAGGAGATCGTCTACGTCACCGAGTACGAGGACATCACCACCACTCTGACCGTCACCGCGCAACCTTCCGCTGTGACTGGTCCTCCCTCGGAGGAGCCTGATGTGGAGGCCAGGGACCTTGTCCATGGCCACGCCCATCGTCACCTTCACCGCCACCGTCGCCGCGCCTTTCCCTAAGGTTTGAAGCTGACCGCGATGTTCTCTGTCTTCGACGGACACCACTGTTCGTTTCTGGGCATCGCACCGCCACATCGACACAACACCCCAGGGGCTTCTGGCGGTGTGCTTGTTCTTGCCGTGGCGGCTCGGCCTTATAGGAGACTGAGCGCTTCTCGATCCTCCTTTGAGAGCACGCAACGGGCTTGGAGATTCTGGGCCGGCTTGGTTGTTTTCGTTCGGAAAGGGGCGGGCCACCTTTGTACAGGTGGTCCTGCATTGATTCGCGGGCACGCATAGGGTTGCATTTGAGATGCAGCCATGAGCACACTGGAGTTAGCACTATTGAGTGATCTTCTACCATGAGTTTGGGCCATTTGGGCGGTTGAGACAGATGCATGTTTAAAAATTTATTTGGCAGATGGAGGCACAGCAGATATTCAGAAATTCTACACGGTCACGTGATCTGGCGCACGGTCCCATACACGGACCTTTGGCATGGTAAAGTCACGTGAACTGGCGTGCAAGCGCGTTCGGCAGTTGAGTCCGCCACCACCTGTTGGTTTGAGCTTGACGCGATCCACCACTCACCATTGGGGCACCTTCACATCCATCAGCGATAGCTTCCCAAAGATCAATCACTCATTTTGATTCTCACAGTTCGTTTCATTTGGTGATCTGGAATCGCCCTCGGCATTCACCATGGGCGACGAATACGACTCTGGCGATGACTTGTTTGACGGGGTAGACGCAGAGGAGCTTGCCCAGAGCTCGCCCGTGGTCAAGAGGGCAAGAGACGACTTCGGGACACCAGAAAAGAGTCCCAAGAAGGCAAAGACATCTCCCAGCGACCAGAGCAGGATTGAGCTCGCCCGTCGGATCCTCAACGACAAGTTTGGGTACCCTGGCTTTCGACATGAGCAAGAAGGTGCCATTGCCAAGATCCTCCAGGGAGACAGCTCGCTGGTTGTGTTTCCAACAGGAGCAGGAAAGTCACTTTGCTACCAGGTATGCAACCGTCACCATGCCATCTTGATCTGGCACCGCTGACATGTCCAGATCCCGGCGATTGCCTTTCCAGAGATGGACGAGATGACGGGCGAGAGGGGACCTGGTGATCATGGAATTACCTTGGTTGTGTCGCCGCTGATTGCGCTCATGAAGGACCAGGTCGATGCTCTCAGGAGGCGCGGCATTGAGGCAGACTGTCTCGACTCGACCAAGACCTGGGCGGAGATGCAGTTGATCAACTCGCGGCTGCGTGAAGGCAAGTTGCGGTTGCTCTACGTGGCGCCTGAGAGGCTGAACAACGAGGGTTTCGTGGGGACCATCAAGCATGTCAGGGGTGGGATTCGTCTTGTGGGTGTGGACGAAGCACACTGCATCTCAGAGGTATGTTGGTCGAGCTCTTGTGCTGTTGTGGTGTACTGATAAGTGTAGTGGGGACACTCATTCCGGCCAGACTACCTCAAGGGTAGGTTGTCTCGCCTTTTGGTTCATCCATTTGGAGTTTGCTGACGAGGAAATAGTCGCCAGGTTCGTCAAGGAGATCAATGCAGAGAGGGTTATTTGCCTGACTGCGACGGCTACCCCGATTGTCGCCAAGGATATTTGTAAGGGATTCGGGATCACGGAGGATGCCGTCTTCAGGACTTCGCCGTATCGACCAAAGTGAGTTCCGAGCCTCGGTCATCATCTACGATACTGACGTTGTCAAGCCTGCATCTGGAAGCTGTCTCAACAGAGACTCGCAATCACAAGCACGAGCTCCTGCTCAAGTTCCTCAAGCAACACCCAGGCTCGACGCTCATCTACGTCACATTGCAAAAGGTTCGTCTACCCTGTTAGCACCTGGCCTGATAGCTGACGCTTAGTAGCAAGCGGAAGACCTCGCCAACTTTCTCAAGACGAAAAAGTACAACGCCGGCTTCTTCCATGCTGGCATGAAGCCAGAAGACAAGACGGCCGTCCAGGACAACTTCATGTCTTCAAAGATTCCCATAGTAAGCCACGGCCCGTCTCTAGCCGAGCACCTCATACTGAAATTCGCAGGTCGTCGCCACCATTGCGTTCGGCATGGGCATTGACAAAGCAGGTAAGCATCATAGACACCAACATCGACACAGCTAACCATCCCAGACGTCCGCAACATCGTCCACTTTGACCTAGCCAGCACTGTCGAGGAATATTCCCAACAAGTCGGTCGAGCAGGGCGAGATGGCAAAGACAGCCACTGCATCCTCTACCTATGCCCAGAGGACTTTTACATGAAGGAGAACTTTGCCCGCGGCGACCTCCCCTCCCGACCCTCCCTCAAGGCTCTCCTCCAAGCCATCTTCTCCAAGGACGTCATCGCCCTCAAAGTCGGCGACTCCTTCATCAAGAACCACAACCATCAGAGCAAGGAGTTTGACATTCGCATGAGTCCTCTGGCTGTTATTTACGCCGCTCTCGAGCTGCGCTTCAACCTGATTCGCGCCATGACGCCGGAATATAGCACGTACAAGTACGAGGCCAACTCCGCCTACTTCAGCCATCTCCGCGGCCTGGGCACCCCAGAGGCAAAGGCCATACTTGCACATGCCAGGACGGCGAAGAAGTATACGACGATTGAGCCTTCGCCAGCGGCAGAAAAGTCCGGCGTTCCCCGTGGGAGTATCGTCAGATTACTCAACGAAATTGGCGATATCGGCATGATCAAGCTCCAACCGAGCGGTGTCGAGCAAAAATACCGCGTGCTTGACACTCTCCCGCGGACTGGATCCGAATTGGACGAGCTCACTGACAAGCTGGTAAGTCCATCACATCTCCAGATCACCAAACCTTCCTTTCCTAACGAAACCCCCAGTATGCCGACCTCCAAATGCGCGAGAAACAAGCCCTCAACCGCATTCGCCAAATGATCGACCTCTTCGCAACGCCCAAATGCTTCGCCCTCTCCCTCGCCGAACATTTTGGCATGTCCCTCCCCGACGGCACCACCCGCTGCGGTCATTGCACATTCTGCACCAGCGGCGCCCCGCTCACCGCGCCCCCAGGTCCCGCCAAGGTTGTCGACCACACCGGAATCCAGCGCGTGCTGGCCACCACCGATGTTCGTGACGACCCTCGCTTCCTGGCTCGTATCGCTTTTGGCATCAAGAGCCCTCGAGTCGGGCAGCTCGGTCTCGACAAGAAGCCGGCCTTCATGTGCATGGCGGATCATGACTTTGATGTAAGTTTCTCGGCATTTGGAATTTGTGTATGTTTCTGACAGACTGCAGTTGCTGCTTGCGGAGTTTACAAAGGCGTGCAAAGGCAAGGGTGCTTAGTAGACATCTGGCCATGTACGATCATGTGTGATGCGATACGTCTTATTGTGGGTGCTACAAGATCATTATGTAGACAACTCTCGAACCAAAAAGAAACATGTTTATCGTCTTCAACCTCCTCCTCCTTAGACCATCTCTTGCGGGTTGGGCTTCGTCTGGCTCTTACTTCTTGACCGCCCGCCAAAGATGTGCCTCCGAGAGTGGTGCGAATCAATGCTCTGTCGCAGCGCAGCGCCGCTGGCGCTGGCAGACGGGCTTTCACCACGTTCGATACTGCCACTGCGCCTCTCACGGTCGACACGGCTCTGTTCCCGGATGCTCTGCAGTCGGGTGATTTGAGGGTTGTGTTCCCTCTTGCGACTCTCAAAGACGTCTTGGAAGTCGGAAAAGTTCTCCTCAATGGTGGGAATCTGGCGCATGGCGGACCGCGAGACAGAGTTGCCCGAGGCGTTAGATCGGGTTTGCTGAAGGGCGGAGCCAGAGGGCATCGGAGGGTTTGGCTTGTCGTCACGGTCGTCGGCGGCGGACGAGTCGTAAGCAGGAGGGCCACCAGGGCCACACCAGTACATGGGAGTCTCGCGCGAGGCGCCAGGGGCGACCTGCCAGGGACCGGAGAAGCCGAGGTTCTTGATTTCTGCCATGAGCTGGGCGACGAACTTGTTGTGACGGGTCAAACGGAGAAGCTCGTTTTGGAAGTTCGACTTGTGGAAGAAGATGAAGTTCATGGAGAAGGATTGAACGTTGTTGACAACCTGAACCTCTGTGAGGACGCGGGGTTGGTAGTCGCGCTTGTTCTGGAGGGCGAAATCGACCATGCGAGCCTTGAGCTCTTCGATCAGGGAGGGGTCGTTTGTGATACCCAGCTCGAGGGGCACAACGTCGGCGAGGCCAGAGGAGCGGCGCTGGTTCAGAATGAAGAGGGTGTTGAGGACCGAGTTGGGGGCCTGGACAATGTGGCCTTCCATCTTCTTGAACTCTGTGTAGAGCAGCGAAATCTCGGTGACGTAGTAATCGTCGCCGGTCATGTTAGAGCCGGTGCTACCGTAGATGGTGACGCGGTCGCCGACGTCGAAGGGGTGCTTGACGAAGACGAAGATGATAGACTGGAGGAACTCCTGGGCCGTAGCCTGCAGCATCCATGCCAGACCAAGCACGGCGGTACCAGTGGAGGCGAGACCAGCGGCGGCCGAGGCCGAGAGAATAGTGATGAAGATGATGATGGCGACAACAAAAATGACGGTGAAGAAGACCTTGTCGAGCTTCTTTATAACCGAGTCGAGGTCCTTGAGAGAGGCGGCGATGGCCTTGCGCTCGAGGTGGATCTCGTTGCACACGGCCTCCATCTCCTCCATGCTGATATCGCCGTTGAAATCCTTGTCAAAGATGCCAAACGCAACTTCAGCTTCTTCGGCGTCCTTGAAGGCGACCTGCATGTCTTCCATGTAAATGGTGTCGTTGGCAGGGCTGACGAGGGAGCGGTAGATGAGGCGGGCGAGGGTGTGGGCGGATGATGTGGTGCGGAGGAGCTCATAGACAACCTTCTTGTCCACGTTCATGGTGGACTTGCGGCCAATGAAGTCATTGCCGACACGGTTCGCAACATCGCCGGCTTTATTGAAGACGTGACGAACATTGTTGTGGAGGGCAGCCATGGGGGTCCTGGTGCCTCCAGGGGCCATGGCCTCGCCTGTGGCCTTCCAGGTGTCATCGTCGCCGGCGACGTGCTCCTTGGCATGGATGTAGAGGCGGATGAGGTGGTGGATATCGCTCTTGTTGGTCTCGATGCGCTGGGAGTAGGTGCGCATGTGGAATGAGGTGGCGATCCACTGGATGCAGATCTTCTCGAGCCAGTTGAGGACGGCGAGAACGAAAATAGCGATGATGATCTTATTCATGATGTCGATCCACTGCACAAATTCGGTGCCGGCTCGGTGCTTGTCCATCAAGATCTGGAAGGTGATGAGGTTGATGAGCATCCAGATGAAGAGGGATGTGTGAATCTCGAGGCTGCGGCCGACGTCCTTCCACTTCTTATGGTTAGTCGAGCCGAGGAGGGTCGCGACAAAGTTGAAGATGAGCGGCATCAGACTGGTGACCATGCGGGAGCCCCAGAGGGTGCAGTAGAGGATCATAAGCCAGATACCGAACCACAGGAGCGGCAAGCCCGAGCTGCCACCAATGATGGGAGGGTCGTCATTGTAGAGGCCCATCAGAATGGGAATCATGAGCAGGCCAGCGCCGGGAATGAGGTAGAGGATGTAGCGGAAGCACCTCGGGATCTTCTTGAGCCAGCGCAGAACGATGAAGGTCTTGTGGGCGGCCTTGTAGTCCTTGGACGGGGCGGGCTTATCCTCGAGGCCTGGGTTTCCGGCAAACAGGTCCTCTGGCTCGGGGTGGTGCTGCCGATTCTTACTTCGGGTACGGGCCAGGTCATGTTCGGCGTTTGAAACGATGCGTTCGGCGCGAAGCAGCTCGAGATCGTCGTTGAGGCGGCTCGCCTGCTCGCGGGTGCCTCCAGGGGAGAGGAGGTCATTTTCGGGAGGGAAGTTGTTATTGTTAATGATGTTGTTGTTCTGGGTCTGTAGAGAGTCCAACCGTGGGACCTTTTCCTGACTCTGCTGGTTGTGGGCGAAGCTGGTTGAAGCATGCTGGTAGTGGTCGTTTAGGGTGTCGGCTGTGTGGGAGGAGCGTCTCTCGTCCAGCTCGAACTCATCCCGCGACCTGGAGCCGACCGGTGTGGTCATGATGGAGGAGGCCTTGGCGCGAAGCCTTTTGACGCCGAAAATGGATGAAACAGATGGATATTTGCAATCGCTTCAAGCGATTGGAGGTTCGGCGCGGAAAGGGCGACCGAGAGGTGTTTGGTGTAGGGCTCTGTAAGAGACGCCGACCGTGAAGCAGTAGGGAAGTAACGATTGAGGGTGCCTTCCAAGATGGAGTGGAAGGAACAGAGATGGAAAGACGGGGACACGAAAGAAGGGAAGGAACCACCCCGGACGGATGCAGGGAATCTGGGAGGACAGGACTTTTGACTTTTCACACCTCACTGCCACTGCAGCTCTCCATCGGAGATTCAGAGAATGCCGCTGTGCTCAAGCTCCCCATCGACTGATTGACCTTGCTTGACCCTGATTGACTACTCGGCGGGCGTCCGTGGAGCACGGGTTGGTGATGGAGGTGTGGGTAACATCCGAAGGGGCCCTGGATCCTGATCCCCTTTTTTTCTCCTTCCCTGCTGGCTCTTCTCTGCCTTGAAAGGAACCCTTGCGTCCACCGACTCGGGTGCTTGGTGCCATGGCTGCGGGCGCCTGTGGTTGTAGTGAGAAGCGGATGATTGCGTTACCCAAGATGGAAAGTGACAAGCCGATCGCACACATCTCGCTCCATCTCGGCCCCTGGCCACGGGCAGAACAGCAGCAAAACCGCGAATGGGTGCCGACCTTTTGCTCCCGACCCGTCTGAACAACTGTCTCTTTTGCCCGAATGACGGAATGCCCCCTATTGTTTTCGGTCTGAAGATGGAAAGCAAACGCGCCAGCCCAGACAATCGATCCGAGCCCAAGAAAACACCAAGCTGCTTAGCTGCCCCACCCTGATATCGCCTCGTTCCTAGTCCTGCCACCCACCCGCTCGTACTCCCCTTGTCCTGAACGCCGACCGACCACTCGTGCCGTTTCAAGGATGCAAGGCTCCAGTTCTTTTCACCACCTATCTCGAGGCATTGGCCAGCGATTGATGTGGACTGGCACCACCGAGAGAGTCTGCGTCTCAGGCCCCTCGGATAGCTAGCTTCCTAGTGTTCATGCTCGGTCGCGTCAGCTCCTTCGTTGAACAAACGGCTGCCCGTAGCTTCTTCCGTCTTCCTCGATCATCACAGAGGAATGTCTAGAACCTCGGCTGTGGAGACAGAGAGACGCCGATCAGCCCGGAGACTCGGGGGACAGTGAGGAGAAGCGGACGTCGGGGACGGCCCACGGCTTCCTTGGTGTCAGTTCCCATCCCCAGAATGACCTCACATCCCCCAACCTGATCGCCCTCCGGACACAAAAGTCCAGACTGCATCCGGAGGCTTTCTCGATCGCGAGATCGAAAGAGAGGGCCTTTTATGGGACATCCCAATCATCCCATGGCGAAACCCTGCCTCGATCAGTGCTTGTCTGCTCGACCTGCGTGTGACTGCCGGATGGTGGTCGTGATGTCTGATAAGGAAGATTTGAAGGGGTCCTGGCGTCAACTTGGTTCGTGCCTGTCTCTTCCCGCTCCCGCCCTGAGGCTCCCCGACGATCCCCCAACGCGACACCCTCTTCTGCCCTTTGGCGCCGCCACGACACCAACGGCCGCGACAGAGATCGTCCGGCCGCATGCCACAAGCGTGTGTTCAACCGTCAGCCACGCGCCTCGTGTTGGGACCCCTGGCGGCGATAGGACAAGTGCCCCCTGACGGAAATGGAAACAGTTGCCTTCACATGTGCTGCTAGACAATGGCGCCACCGGCCCGACAGGCAAGCGGACCAGGATCGAGGCGATGATGGGATGGATGGATGTGCTTGGATGCTGGATGGATGGCGAGGGAAAATGCGAGATTTGCGCGAGGTTCCAGTCAATTGCCATTGACGTCAGTGCGGGTCTGGCGGAACTTGACGGGGGCCCCGTTTTGGCTGTGTGGCGGCGGTGCACCGCCCGTCGTGGATGTCACTGTGGCCCGCCTGTCGCCTGTCCGCCCCTGAGCTTGTTCGGTTCAAGTTGGCCAGCTTGCCAGCTTGATGCGTAGTAGACTTCCGAGGAAAAGGCGCATGCTCCTTCCTCGCGAGTAAGACTGCTAGATTAGACATGTTTCACTGACTCTGCCGTCTGCCGCGGCGGCATGTCGAGATGCAAAGAAAAGGGATGGCTTATCTTGGCGTGGCCCAGATTAAACCCACCCCTTTGCTATGCTGGCACCGTGCCGTCTCGTCGTCGGTGTCGGTGTCCGGCCCAGTCACAAGGGCGCGGCGCCGGGACAGTCCGTACAGTATCTTCAACATCCCGCTGCTTTTGGGTCTTTGTTTGATCGTGATGCTTCTTCATATTAATCGCCAGTATGCTCATCGCTTAAACAAGTCCCAGTGCCCTTTGCAAAGCGTCCCAAATGAAAGGAACGAATCTTCCCCGTGGTCCGTAAACACCCCTCCAAGCTGATCCCGTGCCCCTTCGTCCGGGTACGTCGTCTTATACTCCCATCTTCGCCCATCGATCAACCTCTCAGCAATGGGCGTACCGGCCTTTGTCTCGCGGAACGCAGCCGCAAGCAGAAGCTTAAGATGCGGATGGAACCAGTACCGCTTAAAGTCCCGAACAAGATCTCTCTTGCTACACGTTGCGTGGTAGAAGGCGAAGATGTTTCGGGTTGCTACGTTCGTGTCGAGCGGCAGGCTGCCTACCCAGTCGCGGGCTGATATCTTGTACTTGAGGTCTGGGAGGGATTTATAGATGCGCGCCAGGGACTGAAAAACAACCGCGGGCATCTGAATCGGGAGAGGTTTGAAGGTCTTTCCTTGGTCGAAGACGTCTTTGGTCACAAGTGCTGTGTGGTCCGAGTTGTTGTAGTTGAGCCGGTGCATCCACGGATGGGAGTAACACCCAGTCTGCACCAGCGCGCTCTCGTAGTCGATGGCGACATGGTACTCTGTCTCATCGGCGTTCTCCTCCTCCGCGCCAGCCTTGATCAGCAATGTGCGGGAAACCTCCTGCTGCGCCCAGAGCCTCGCGAGGTAAATCTGATCCGACGAGTGATACTTGAACGTCGAGTCAAACGTCTTCTCAACCGCCCGAACGCCCGCTTCGATAAACTTGCGCAAATCGCCCAGGGGGCCAATGACGGATCCAGAATTGAAGAACCGCGCATCAGCGTATGTGCTGTCGCCATTCCCCGTTTTAGGTCCAAAGATGTTACGCGGGAGATGTGAGCGCGGTACCTCGGCACACTGAGCCTCATCATGCAGAGGCGGCCAGCACATCTTGTCGGCGCCCCAGAAGAGCGTCTGCCGCAAGCCCCGTGCGCGAGCCTCTTCAACGCTCAGCCCGGAGCGGTCCGCCAGTCGGCGGTCAGCAGCCTCAGCTTCCGCAAAGTATCGCTCCACCAAGACATCGGCCGGGAGTTGGGCCATGACATCGTGTCCGTCGCCAAAGATGACCAAGTCGTCGTCGCTACCACCCTGTGGCAGATCTTCGAGATATCGCCTGAGCGAGTATAGCTTGGCAGTATGCGCTGATGTTGCGTTGAATTGCCCCTCGCCGCGCCAGCCGACGATGTATGGTGCCGGGTAGCGGTTGACGAGCGCCGAGGCGACGACGGCGCAGAACATGTCGTTGGGGGATGATGCGGGCATGAGGTAGTGGACCTGCGATGTCTTGGTCGGGCGGCCGGCGCCAGCGATGCTGGGGAAGTTGTTGCCATACTGTCGGGGTATCGTCAGTCAGTCAAATGCATTCCGGAGCGGCCGGGAGTCGACTAACTGTATCTGACTTGAATATCTGGAAGAGGAGGAACACCGGCAGAGCGCACATGGCCACGAGGGCCGCACGGCGCCAGGGAAACGCAAAGTTCATCATAGCGGCATTCGAAAAGGGTCGTTGAGCAGGTGACGTTATGACTGTCGCGATGGTGATGAAGCTTCGTTTGCACGCGACATCCTTCCTCGCGCAGCCTCGTCCCGAGCTTCCTTCGCTTGGCCCTTGACAGGGCCGCCGCGCGGCCAGGGGTGAGTTTCTGCCTGTTGCTCCATTCGGGTTCGCATTATTCTATGCAGCTCTGAGCGGGCTCTGCTCCTGGGTGCCCGCCCGGTTGATATTGAGATATGGAGAGAGCCAAGCCTGGGCAATGCTGGGCGTCAGACGACTAAATTGTCGGGTGAAGAGGCAAAAGCGCTAGTCCTGAAGGAGTCGGGATCCAAGGTCCCACCTCGCCCAAAGAGGAATCCCGAGGATCCTTGGTGGCTTCGGTGAGTTGTCTCGAAAAGGGGCTATTCTTGCTGCTGTAATTTTAAGCTCAGGTCACCATGATACTGAAGACTCTTGTACTTGGGCACTCAGCTCATTCAATGTATCAATTTCCATCGTCTATCATTTACAGCGCAGGCGTGCTACTCGGTAGCCCGGCCACGACCCCGTATACTCCCGCAGACCATGCAGAAGGAAACTCAACGCTCGCTGGACGCTCGCTCATTTACGCCAGCTTGACGGTAAAGTCAGAGCCAATGCGAGCACCGACACGGCCGACGACAGCGAAAGCCGCCCGTCCACCGAGAGCCGCGTGGTACCGGACTGGGACGGACCAGCTGTTACCGCCCGACTCGACGAGGACCTTGTCGACCTTCCACGATGCCGGGGCGCCGACGATGATGATCTTGTCAACGTACACGCGCTCCATGGCCTCGAGCCACGACCCGGCCCTCTTGAGGGTCGACGTGTCACGGCCGGCAACTTCGGTAGAAGTGAAGGTGCTGGCGTCCTTGTCAAAGGCAAACTTGCGGTGGATGTACTGTCCAGCCTCGTAGTCGAACGAATCGCCGTCGTCAGCGTACAGCTCGCCCTCGGAGACGCCCGTCTTGCCGACGTTGACGACCAGAGTGTAGTCGTCGAAACGCATCAGCTTGGACGAACGGCGCGGGGTGTCGCGGCGGGGGAAGATGTGGCCGCCGCGCATGAGCAGGGCCGTCTTCTCCAGAGGCGTCGAGACGGTGAGCTTCTTGCCCTTGGACGTTGACTGGATCTGGTAGGTAAAGTAGTCGTAGTAAACCTCGTCATCGGGGATGTAAATGTCGACAGAGTCGATGTCCTTGCCGACGACGGGCTTGTGGAGCAGGCCGGTGTTGCCCAGGAACAGCTGGTCGTCAATGTCAAACGATCCCTCCTCGGTGGGGTGGGTGTAGAACATGGGCTTGACGATCGGGCTGCCATCCTGGTTCGACTGGTAGAAGGCCGTGTACCACGAGGGCATGAGGCTGTAGCGGAGGCGCAGCGCGGCGGTGACGATGGTACGGTACGGCTCTTCGAGGAGGTACGGCTCACGGCGACGGGCGTCAATGTGGGCGTGGCCACGGAAGAAGGGGTAGAAAGCACCAGCCTGGTACCAGCGGGCCATCAGGTCCGAATCCGGGTTGCCGAAGAAGCCGCCAACATCGGAACCGGAGAAGGGGAAGCCTGAGATGCCCTGGTTCAGGATCATGGGAAGCGAGATGGCAAGATGCTCCCAGGAAGCCTGGTTGTCACCAGTCCACATGGCGCCGTAGCGCTGCGAACCAGAGTAGAAAGAACGCGTGAGCACAAACGGCCTGCGCAGCTCTCCCTTCTTGCGGGTCAAGAGGGCCTGGTACGTGGCGTTGTGGAAGGTCATGCCGTTGAGGTTGTGGAGGTCACGGTGCTCCCAGTCGCCGTGGTGCAGGTTGTCCTTGGGCATGGTGACCTCGGGGCCGTTGAAAACAGACGGCTCGTTCATGTCGTTCCAGATGAAAGTGTTCTCCATGGTGCCCTTGAAGACGCTGTAGTCGAAGAGTCCGTTCCACCAATCGATCGCGGCGGGGTTGAAACAGTCAACCCAGTGAGACGAGCCAGGCCAGCACCAGCCGTCAAAGATGTTTCCATCCTTGTTGCGAACGGCGAGATCCTTGGACTTGAGCTCCGAGACGACGTTGTATCCCTCCTTGTTCTTGATGTGGGGATCAATAATGACGACGAGCTGACGGCCATGGTCATCCAGTTGCTGGCTCATGCTGATGGGGTCCTTGAACATGTTGGGCTCCCAGGTGAAGTACATCTTGTCGTTGGTGTACTCAATATCGAGCCAAATAATGTCGTAGGGAATCTGGAACTTATCCATCTTGCGGTCCACATCCTTGACGTCGTCGTCCGAGTTGTAGTTCCAGCGGCACTGGTGGTAGGCAATGGCGAACTCCTGAGGGATGGCCGTCGTGCCAGTGAGCGCAGTGTAGCTCTTGATGACATCCTTGGGCGTGGGACCCAGGAAAACAAAGACGTCGATGAGACCGGCCTCGGAGATCCAGTGCGTGTTCGTGTTGGTCTTGGCACCAATGGCCAAGGGGTTGGAGGTGCTCTTGCCCTTGGTGATGTCAATCCACGTCTCGGCAGCATTGAGCCAGAAGACGCCGACGTGTGAGTCCTTGCGGTGCGCCTGCATAAAGGGAATGGCGCCGTACAGCGTCATGGGGCTGTCGAGGATGTACTCAAAGACATCCGAGTTGTACAGCCTGTAGGGCTCCGAGTACTGGCCGTCGGCGCCGCGGGTCTCCTTCAGAGCCAGAGGTCCGGCGTGCTCGGGGATACCGTAGACGTGCTGGTAGCCGGGGAAGGTGATGTCGAGGGCGATACTCTCGGGGCCCTTGGGCTTGGAGTCGGTGTTGCCTCCAAAGGTCTCGTCCCACCAGGTGGACTCGTCCTCCTCCGCGGGCTTCGCAGCCTCGGCCTCGGTTTCGCCCTCGATGGGCTTCTGCTCGTCGCCCTCGGCGGGTTGCTGAACCACCTTGTCCACCTTGGGGCGCCAGTGCTCCACGTTGAGCAGACCGTGGTCGTTCAGCTTGACGTGGGAGACGCCGTCCCTCTTGAAGTCAACCGAGAAGGGCGAGAACTTGATGATGGCCTCGAGCTTGGAGCCGGGACCGTAGTGGACGACAACGTGGGATGCATCCTGCTGCGTAATCTTGGCCCCGGTATCCAGCTCCAGTCCGCCAATGATGGCAAGCTTCTCGACCTCGTTGTAGCGCTCCTTCCTCGCCTTGCTGCCGTGTCGGAGCTCAATGTCCTTATTCTGTCGCCTCTCCTCGTCGATCGTCACGCGGGCGGTGCCAGACTCGAGGAACGAGACAGTCACGGGGAGGTTGACCGTCTCCTTCTTGTCGTTGATGGTCTTGAGGATAACCGCCGAAAGCTGACCATCCTTCAGGGACACGGTGTCGGGGTTGATACTGTAGGGGGCGACCCATGATGAGCCCTGGGCGGAGGCGCTGTCGGCATAGTCTCGGTTCCGCTTGCAGAAGCCAGACTGGTGGCACTTTTTGAAATCATTCTCCTTGACGGAGGCTGTCGAATGGGTCAGCGAGGTTGTTGTTGAGGGATGCGCCTGGAGACATACCAGCTTGCGGCACCAGGCAAGCTACGAGCAGCCAGGCGAGGTTCCCTGACCGCATTGTGCGACCTGTGTGTCGAATTTGATGTGGAGAAGTAGACTGGCGCAGTAGCGACGTCTTGCGCAGGAGAAGAGCGGTTGAAGGGAAGGAGGACGGAATCAATCCGTGATGGCTGGGACGTGGAGGTTCAAGTTTGGGATGTGTTGCTGGCTCCAGCTGGCCGATGTCTTCGACCCACGTCGGGAGTTCCGCTTTGGGATTACAGCGGGCGGCAGGGGGCGACTTGGTGTCCAAGCCGAAACACCCAGCGGTCCAGCGATTGGGGTTGACTCAAGCGACTCGACTCAAGGTGTCGTATCGAGGGTACGAGCTGATGTGATTATACATACCGGATTCCTCTGAGGATCCCATCAGGGAGCACGACGACATTGACATCCAGCTTGAACGGATTGTGGCTCGAGTCGAAGCCGAGCTCATCAACTTGGGGTGGCTGCTGTATTCAAGTAACGGGTCTGCTTCCTAGACCACGACATTATGAACAAGCTTCTAGAACGCGACATATAATGTAAGTCTGAGGGAAGCTAAGAAAGACTGCTGAATGTCTAGAGATTCAAATCGAAGTACATGCATCATTGTGCTGTATCCTGTGAGTGATGCGGGATGGCATTCGTCAACCTTCCATATGCCATTATGCGAACGGCTGCTCCGTGCGTGACTTCAATTTGAGAAGCTCTTCGGAGGTTCCCTCTGACTGTCTCCTCTTGGCCTCCATGTACCATCATCGCCACCCCTTCTCTCGTTTCTTGTATCTTGTGCCTTGCATTACCCGCTAGTATTCTTATCCCATATCTCCCACGCAGCTGAGCCTCTGCACACCGAAGGACTTGGCACATTCGCAGCCGTGTCTCCTGTCCGTGCCAGCGCCTCTCACAGTGTCAAACACCCCCAAACCCCTTCACACTGTGGGGCCCGCCCAAGCTTGAAGCACCACCCGTTGGCCAATCAACATGGCGCCGTCCCTCCAGACCGCCTCGCCCTCGGAACAGAAGCTGGAGCAGCGGCAGGAGCAGGAACCCTCGCTGGCGGTCGGCCCCGCGAAAAAGCGTGGCCAATCGACCCCTCCACGCCGCTGGCTGCTGAACCCACTTGGCACCGCCAGCGTAATTCTCAACCTCCTCCTTCTGGCCCTCCTCTGCTACCCTTCCTTCTCTTTTTCCCCTCCACCTCCTCTACACACCACCATCCCGGAACCAAAGAAACCCATTCTTCATTCCACAACCGCAGCCATGTCTTCCTCCGAGCAGACGTAAGTCATACACCCTTTGCGCAACCCAACACACCCTGCACTGGCACTCATCGGGCGGAAGCTCGACGAGAAAAAAAACATTACCCCGCCATTTCTTGTCTTAGCCGCCACACACCCCGGGCCCGCGCTGACCCTCGAGATAGCTTCATCGCCATCAAGCCTGATGGCGTCCAGGTACGACGGACCACACGGCACATTGCCGAGCTACACTGCTTCGACCACGACAGCAACTGACAACGCTCTAGCGTGGCCTCATCGGCCCCATCATCTCTCGCTTCGAGAACCGTGGGTATGTTGACACCTAGCAACACCGCCTCCGAGATGCAACAATACTGACGATACACGTTCCACAGCTTCAAGCTTGCTGCCATCAAGCTCGTTTCCCCCGGCAAGGAGCACCTCGAGACCCACTGTGCGTTGCCACCGCTGTTGCCGCCCTGGAGCTACCCCGCCAATACTGACCGCCTCCAGACGCCGACCTCAAGGACAAGGCCTTCTTCCCCGGCCTGATCTCCTGTATGATTCACCGTTCTACTGTAGCTGTTGCGGCCTGAAGCTAACCCGTCGCAGACATGTCCAGCGGCCCCATCTGCGCCATGGTCTGGGAGGGCCGTGATGCCGTCAAGACCGGCCGTGGTATGTAGCATCCTTCCTCCTGTCCCGCCCGAAGCCTTCCGCTAATCAAACATGCCCCCAGCCATCCTCGGTGCCACCAACCCCCTTGCCTCTTCCCCCGGCACCATCCGTGGCGACTTCGCCATCGATGTCGGCCGCAACGTCTGCCACGGCTCCGACTCCGTCGAGAACGCCAAGAAGGAGATCGCTCTCTGGTTCGGCGAGGGTGACCTCGTCCAGTGGAAGTCTGCCCAGTTCGACTGGATCTACGAGAAGGCTTAAGCGCCTCGCTCGCCCTGATCCCATGCCGTACGACCCCGTGCCTGTGCCGGCGTAATGCTGGCTGTTCTAAAAAGTCAAAAGTGAAGGAAGAAGCTGTTTCGAGAGAGACGGCGGTCCCACATCAGATGAGATAGATACAATGCACAAAGTTGGAAGCACTCCCACGTTTGTTGTTGTTATGTTTTTGGTAGGACGGCGTGGTCACGGTGTACGGAATACGCTGCGTGCCCTCAGCATGATACCGGCAAACCAGGGCGTCGCCCACACGCTGAGGAGGATACGAGCCGGCAACAGCCCCTTTGTGATGAGCCATGCCACGGCAACCTCGGTGACGACCTTGTACTGGCCCTCGTACGCCTCCGGCTCGCCAACGGTGTCGTAGGCACTAGGTGACGCATCCCGTCTCCCATTACTCGTGCTGCCACCCGCAGAGGTACGCCCCTGGCCCGCGGCCTCGTCACCCGTAGCGTCGATTGCCTGGGCGTCCTCCCCGAGGCCAAACCAGCCCTTTTTCGCAAAGTACCGGGCAAACTTTGCCGACGTCTCGCCAATGTCGCCGCCCCAGTAACCGGCGGCGCTCGAGGCGAGGCCGGTGGGGGTGTACGACGTGTAGTGGAAAAGGGAGAAGAGGGCGAGTAGCGGGACGATGGCGGTGATTTCGTGGAGGATGAGAAAGGCGACGACGTGGGAGACGGGGGCGCGGCGGAGGGAGGACGCGTAGGGTTGTAGCCGGCGCGGGAGGCGGTCGATGATTCGGGAGGCTCGGTCGTCGGGCGAGGGGTTTGGTTTGGAGGTGTTGGAGCTTTGGGCGCGTCGCGGGGCGGATGTCTTGGGTTGGCGGATGACGCGGAGGATTGCCCGTGGCCAAGCTGTCGCGCGGGGAAACATGGTGGCGAGGATGCTCGGAGGGAGGTGTCGCGGGAGGGATACGGGCCTTTCGTCGGCTCTGCGCGACTTGGGTGTGCAATTGGCGTGCAATGGGTTGTTCTGTGGAAGGGGAGAAAGGGTTAGGTCGTGTCAGGGACGAAAGTCGTGACGGAATTTCCAAGCGACTCGGACGTGTGCTGAATATGGGCCCCTCATTTCAGGGCCTTCCTTCCGAGTCCTGTGCTTCACAACACCAACTTGCCACAACATCGATTGCTGGCAGCAAAGCCCGCAAATAGATCGATCGGTCAATTCATGTACAATTGGATCTGAAACCCGAAGTATCATATCTTTCGTGGCTGGCCAAGCTGGGCATTCTCCCAGTGCTTCGGCAGGCACGATCTCTCAAGGAGAAAAGCATCACGCTGAAAACGAGCAATGGGATTGAAGCAAGGTCTGCATATACGCTGAATTGCAGGCCGACAAAATAATCCCAGCACCTAGTATGAAAACGGTCGCTGGAGGTAAATCTCGCTCTCCTCAGGCCGCTCCTCCTTGGGCACATCCACAAAGTTCTTCTCCAGGAACCAGCCGGCATCGCCATCTGTCAACACCACCGTGTTCCCGTTACCCAGCCACCGCATCAGATTCCCCGATGGATCCGCGGACTCGAAGACAAAGTCCTCCCAGCGCGGGGACCGCAGCGTCTCGAGGCAGTGCAGCGACGACCCGGGCCACAGCCCGATGATGCGGTCACTGGTCCGGCCAGCGCGGTACCACGAGGAGCAGTCGTCCGTGTACACCGTCAGCTTGAAGTACTCGTCAATGTACTTGCTAAAGTCGGCCACCCTCTCGGGGCGTACTTCGAACGAGGCGTAGTCCTCCTTTTGCAGTTTGCGGATGATCTTCACGGCGTAGTCGCCTTGTGCTTCGAAGACACTAAGGAGGCTGCCGGACCCGAGGCTCGAGTTGGGTCCGCCGATCATGAAATAATTAGGGAACTCGTCGACTGCCACTGCGAGGTATGTCTCTGGTAAGGGCGACCACTTTTGCTGCAGTGTCTTGCCGTTGCGGCCCGTCACCGTGAAGGATGGCGGCGCTGCGACGTTGTAGCCCGTGGCGCAGACCAGCACGTCCAGGTCGATCTGCTCGCCTGTGGCCATCTTCACTCCTGAAGGGTTGACTTCTTCAATGGCCTTGTTGTTGAAGGTCACATTGTCCTCCTGCAGCGACTCGAGGTAGCCGGGACCCGGCGTGAGCCGTCGGCATCCTGGGGCAAAGGTCGGGAGGATGGCCTCATACAGATCCGGTCGTCCTGCCAGCCGGTCCCGCATGTGCTTTTGGAACTTTTCCAGGGCAATGGCCTGCTCGGGCGAGCCTTTGAGGGCAAACATGTACTTTTTGCCGGCCTCTTGCTCGATCGTCTTGCGCATCTTGTGGAAGAAGTCGGGGTGTCTCGCCATGCGCTCCTGCCAGTTTCGAGAGACTATTCTCGTCAGCAAGTCAGTCGCACGCAGGGAAACGCGTACACGCACACTGAGTATCCTTGGGATCCAGCCCCATCTTCTGCATGGCAATATCGCCAAAGGATGTCGACACCCATGTGGGGCTGCGGGCAAAGTTCCAGACCTTGATGCCCTGGATCTTCTGGATGGTGGGCACGATCTGGATGGCGCTCGAGCCGTTGCCGATGACGCCGACGCGTTTGTTTTTCAGATCAAGGCTGGCTGGTGTCAGCGTGGGACGAGCGAAGCTTGGCAGACTGAACGTACCTGTCATCCCAAGCCCCTGAATGGACAAGCTTTCCTTGGAACTCCTCCAGGCCCTTGATCTTGGGCCACGAAATGTCATTGAGGCCTCCCTTGGCAGAGATGACTACATCGGCAGAGTCTTCGATGATTTCACCCGTCTTGAGATTCTTGACTGTGACATCCCTGGCAGAGGTCAGTCTCGCAGTGAGGCTAAAGCAAACACCAAACTCACCATTTCCGCCGGCTGGCATCCCAGACGCACGCCTGGACTGCGTGGGAGACCTTGATGAAGCGGGTTGCCCCGTACCGCTCGGCCACGTCCTGCATGTACGCCCGGATTTCGGGACCGGGTGCATACAGGGAGCTCCAGAATGGACTAGGGGCAAAGGTGAACTGGTAAGAGTACGCTGCGGGGGTGTACTGATCAGCAGAGAACATGCGAGTTGACCCGAGGGTTTACTTACAAGGAATGTCGCAGGCGATGCCTGGGTATCGGTTCATCCACCTGGAAGACGCTGGTCAGAATTGTGAGTCTAGTGACCCGGGGATCGTCTTACCAAACGCCCCCAAGCTCCTCGTTCTGTTCGTACGTCTGGATGGTGACATTTCGGAGTCGCTGTGAGAGCCTGATGGTGGTGTAAATGCCCGAGAAGCCTGCGCCGATGACAATCACCCTCATTGGGCGCTGGTTTTCGACAGGCACATCCTTGAGGGCAAAGGGGTCGGGGTTGAATGTTTCACCCATTGCGACTTTTGGTGTTGGTCTGGGAAGGCTGTTTCTTCGAAGCTGGGCTATCTTTCAGGATGATGGTCGACCTCAGGCTCGCGCTTCGTTTCAACCTCAGTGCAGCAGATGAGACAACGCCCAGGCTTTATGTTGGTGAACATCCACATAAAGCCCAAGGCAGACCGCCCTGCTATTATTCCTCCTCCGGCAGATAAACACGGTTGAATGCAGTGAGGGCCCCTGGCCTCCTCAATGACACCTACCCCGCGGTTGATCCCCAGCTCGGCTACGGAGCTAACATCGCATGGGGATGATGGGCTCATGTGGGGAGCCCATCGTGGGGGACGGGCGACCCCTTTGAGCTTTCCCACATGGCCCCTGAGGTGTGGTGGGGAAGCTTGTTCGTCATGCACCTCCGAGACATTGACCAACATCCCTCGTTCAAGTTGCTTCCGAGTTGCCAGTCTTCCGGCACGGCACACTGCTTCATTGGTCGAGTTTTTCCAGAGTGTCGTTTGCCGAGGTCTACTCAGAGACCTTGGGTGAAGTGGGAAAAAACGCCACGAAAGGGAAAGCCGGAGCATTTCCCTACGCGGTTTGCGCACTCACTCAGATACGGGCCCATGACTGATACTCCTCCAGGCTGTCATTTTTTCCAACATGGTCATCCCGCCCGATCTAGACATACGACGTGGCTCCCTGTCACCTCATCCTCAGGGGCTCGTGCCATTCGCCCCTGAACACCAAATCCTCCTGTCCTCCAAGACTCGAGTAACGGCCGGGACCGCCGAGTCCAGTGACGCGTCGACTCCCTCGGTGTCGTGGCGGAGGATAGATGCGACGATACACATGATGGCCTCCCGGGCAACGACGTGTCCCTGTCAGGAACCGTGTCATCCCCCGGACGCCACATGATCGCGGGCGGCAGAGCTCATGCTATCGGACCGGAACGTCTGTACCACATCTTGTCCGGCAAACTTCCGTGGCCACGCCCGCGGGCACGGGAATTTGCCTGGCTTTTGATTGCCTGCCACGAGAAAACGACGTCGGAGATGACGATGCGAGTGCTACCAGCTCTGTCCGTCTGTTCTACCATGTGACGGTCACTAGGGGAACAAGTTGTGGCAATGGTCGAAGACTGGGACTTACAAAGAGGCTTGATGGACGACCTCTACTCTTGAGATACTCTCTTCACATCCAGTCTTTTTGGGTGAAAAGAATCCATCCGCGCCAGACAACACCCCTTACAGCCCCCAGACACTCGTTTCCCGCCATGGCCGTCCTCTCCGTCATCAGCGGCTTCGCTCTGGCGTGCCTCTTCCTCACGCCCGTCTCCTGTCAACAGGTCACCAACTACCAACAGAATCTCGTCCTCGCCGACTGCGGCATCGGCGACAACCCCGAGAACATCACATGGTCAACCTCGCGCCAGATGAACTGGTACTCAGGCGCCATCTGGGCTTCATCCAACGAGCTCAACCCCGCCACCCCCGACCAGGTCGTCGAACTCCCCTACGGCGATGGGAAGTACCCCTGGAACTACCAGGGCGCCAGCGCCACCATGCCCAACGGTGACTTGTGGACCGTCTGGATCGAAGATGGTACTCCTGAGCCGCAGCGCGCTGGCCGAGCCGAGAGTTCTAGAGAGGATGGCACCGATCTCATCTGCTATACCTACCGCGACCGGCCCATCAGCACCAGCATCTCCAATGCCAATACCATCTGCGTCACGGCCTTTGTCTGCAATCATCGCGAGAACGGTCCCACGCCGTGGTCTTCAACCGGCGAGGCACCTCCCAGCCCTCCTCAGCCGCCACCGCCCGCCTCAGAGCTTCCCCCCGTGCCTCCTCCCGAGCCTACATCTGCACCACCCCCAGCCGAGGACCCAGAGCCAGATCTGCGTACCCTCCGCGTCGCAACCCAGTTCAGCCCCAAGCCCGCCATGTGGCTCGGCACAGCCGACACCCTAATCGCCAGCATCGAAATCCGCAACGGCTTCTGCGACCCCAACCCCGTCCGTAACGGCCTCAACTCCACCGTCACATTCACCTGCTCCATCATGAACCAGACCCTCGATGTCTACCCCCTCTTCCTTAACGCCATCCGCAACCTAGGGTCGCACTCTGGTCCCGGCGGCTGGTTCGGCAGCTCAACCGGGCTCAACCCCAACGCCACCTCGGACGACCGCCTACGCTTGCCGCAGACGGGCAGCTTTGTTGCCACTGATGACGACACGGGCGATTTGCAGGGGACGTTTGGATGGGCTGTTGTCAATGCGCCTACAATGGTGTCGCATTGCTTTGCGTGCAACAATTCGTACTTTGACCCGGAGTATGATACGGCCATGAGCTCGGCCTTTGTGCCCATGTATCCTACTTACAATCGGTTTGTGCTACAGAGCAAGTGTACCTCGCCTGTTGTTTGTCGTTAGGGCAGGTCGGAAATGGGTTTGGGTCTTGGAGGAGACGACAGCTAGGCACCCTTTAATCAAGTCTGTTCTCTCCATCTTTTGAGCATTATCGGGTGTCTTCTTAGGTGAGGCAGTAATAACATCTCTTCTTCTGCCTGGGTATGTGATTGATGAAAGTGAGCAAATACACATGGATTCCAGCAGGGGGTTGACAAAGCCCCTGAGTGGATATTAGTGAAGCCCCTTTTCCCCTTAGACCAAGATAAAAGTCAGATCCCTATCCCCACCGTCTGCAGCCCAGGACAAGCCCACAACAAGTTTAGTCCCGGTGATGTGCTCTGCAAATGTTCATGTCACAGATTTCATGATGGGATCGTTTAAAGATTCTGTGTTTGGGTATCTCTGCAAAGAAGAGCCATTCTGCCTGCAAACCAACATTACATCATCCATCCACCCATGATGTTGAAGGTCGGTCGTTATCCCCAATCTCTCTGTGGTGATTTCCCCGGACCAGCTGGAAGGTGTGGTCAGCTTCTGCATGGCAGTGTCAAGGTACAAAGTGGGCTGCTCACCTGATTCTCTCTCCTTGAGGGGAGAATAGGGGCACCGTCCGGATGATGAGAGGGGAATTTGGCAGCTCTTAAACTGGCCAGGGCGGGAAGTCGTCACCCATGCTTGCAGATCCAGTCACCAAGTCCAGGTGTAGAGACAGTTGCAGTTGTCCCACTCCTCACCGCAGGACTTGCATTTGCCTGTAGAAGTGGTTTCGACCTTGGGGTCGATGGAGGTGAGTTCGACCATGGGGTCGGTGAGGTTGGTAGTGTGAGGACACATCTTGATGATGATGTAGAGTGAGTTCGTGTAAAGAGTAAGTTGGTTTGTGTGTAGAGTGTGCTGTTAGAGTTGTTTGATATGGAAGAGGAAGAGAAGAGGCTTCGAAAGTCAGCATCAATTTATATGGATTTCCGGGAGATCTCGAGAAACAGTGATGAATAGGTAGCATGGTGATGGGTGTGAGCATCGTTGTTCTGGTGAATCATGATCGCGGCGAGGAGGCTATCAGGGGTTGCTGGTAGCCGTGGTTCGCGACGCATTGGTGGGGATTGATTCAGTGCAGCTACCTCTACCATTGTGCCGAGCAACTAATGCTGGTGAGCAGTCGAAGAACAGATTGTTCAGAGGCGGGAGTGAAATTCGGTGAAGTCGGATGGACACTGCAGTGAAGGCGATTCATCTGGCCATGGCAATAGGTGGCATGGTCGCAATAGCTGATGGAGATCGATAAAATGGCAGACGAAAGCCCATGGCCCTGGCAGAGGTTGCTCGTCTGTGAGAGTTGTCTTGTAGTGAATGCTATCGAAGAAGAGGTGGGCAGCAATTGAGTTGAGAGCATGAATGGCTTGGATTGTTCACAGCCAGTCGATATCGCCGGGGCTGCATTGTCGATTGGGTCTGTCCGAGAGACTCGTCCCTCGACGGCCGGCGCCAAATCCGATGCCGAAACATCACAAAATAGCAAAAGTCATCAAAAGATGTTGATTAATCGAATCCCGCCTTTTATTTGGCTCAAGCCAATTGAGGGACGCATGATGCTGTAGAACGACTCCCTAAGCCGTAAGGTACCAGCTGGCCCTGCCGGACTGGACAACGACGGGAAGGAAACCTTGGAAGGGCTGTCCTTTGGCAGCTGCTCCCACGTGGTGGGCTGATGCCCTGCCAGGCGACGCACAGACCAGGTCCGAGTCGGTCGGCCGGGTGGTCGTGGTCCAATGTCACAGTGGGGAGCTGAGCTGTGTCTCCCCGCCATTGATACCACCACGCACCGATCTCCCTCCCTGTCTCTCCTGCTAATAATAGGCGCTCAAAGCCACACTGCACAAGCACCGCCCTCTTCATCTCCATATGTCCCCTCTCCAAGATGGGGAACGACTTCGGTGGACTCCTTGAGGGCCCTCGAGACAAAGAGCCCAAAGAGCAACAGCCTCGAGCCTTCAATCTCATCAGGGACCGGCCAGCGACGGGAGCGACAAGCTTGATCGACGCGGACAGACCCTTGCGACCCTAGCGACTCTGGGCATCCCTACGGACAATCGCCCAGCGAATGGCTGGTGTTCCCCTCGGATGCTAGCGCGCGACGGCGTGGGCGGGCTGGAAGCTCGTGGGTGAATGACCACACCTGACCGGGAGTCCCTGGACCCCCGGCTAACGCACCCTGGAACGGAACCACTGACAAGGGCCTGTAGTGGCAGTGACAGTGGGTAGAGCTGGACTCCTCCCACCGCACCAGGGAGCTAGCTCTGCCGTGCCGTCCTCTTCTCCCCAGTCCCGACGACTGCTCCTCACGAGGCTGCCTTGTGTGCGCCTTGGGCCTCGAGCCCGACGAACTTCCCAGCCTGCCATCTTCCGACACCTCACCACCCGAAGCGACCTCCCCAGCTGGCCTCCTACGTCCGCAAAGTCCGTCAAGCTGCCTCCGAAACAGCTCCGCTGACGGCTAACATTGCTCGAATCCTCCGTCCCGACACCTGTTTCAATCGCCCAAACTCTGGAGGATGTCGGGCCTCCCCCTCGGGTGGGAGTCCGACTACGATGGCCACCGCTGGTTCTATCGCTTCAAGCCCACGGGCCAGACTCAGTTTCAGTTTCCAAAAGAAGGCGACGAGTTTCCCGACTTCATCGACGACCTCGCCCCCGCACCAGCCCTTGCCCCCGAAGAGCGCCTCGAGAGCCAGCAGCAGGTCAAGAGGAAAACCACAACGTCAACAAGCGGCGACGATGTGAACAGCTCGGGGGTCAACAGCTCCCGGATGAGGGCCACCGGCGGACCCCTAGGCGCCGGTCTGGGCTTCGGAGGTCCAGGCGGAGGCCTCGACGACGACGATGACGATGGCGGTACATTTTACTACCAGCCTGAGAGCTTCATGTTCCTTGGGCCTGGCGCCTACAGCAATGTTAGCCCCATGGCCGAGGAGGACGACCGAGTCGATGCTGGCACCAACGATGCGCCCCGAGGGAGAACCCCAAACCGCGCCGTGAGCGCCGACAGAGCATCCCGCGTCTCTCCCATTCAGAGTGAGGCCACCACTCCCCTTGCCCTCAAGAGCGTACTCGCCACCACTGCGCCTGTCGAAAACAAGCACGCAGACGGCCAATCGTCAGAGGCTGCCGGCTCGGCCGCCACGCCTACACCCACAGAAACCACCGAGCAGTCAGTTTCGCCTCCGGCTATCCAGCTCGACTCGAGGGAGATAGCCCATGAGCTCCCCGCGTCCACCTACTACAGCCCTGTCGGATTCATCGCAGAGATGCCCACTGAGGACACCGCTCGAGCCCGTATCGAGACGCACCCCGATCCCGTCGAGATCGGCGACAGCTCAGTCCTCGCCCCCATCGAGATCCGCACTGCTGCCCTTCAGGCCGGGGTCGCAGAGCTCGCGGATCATACCAGCCCGGTTGAGCCCAAGTCTCTGGTGCTGCCCCAACCCAGTGACGAGCTGCAGCAGACGAGCATGCCCGAGCACCTTCTACATCAAGCTACATTTGGCACCCAGGCTAGGCCTACTACCGTGTCCCCGCCGTCCTCGGATCCAAACCTGTCAAAGGCACTCTCAACGCCGGCCAGTGAACTCGCTAATGAGGAAGTATCCCGGACGCCCCAAGAAGCACCGCTCCCGGCACCTGCGAGGAATCCTGCCCCTCAGTTTACCATCACTCGTAAGCCGACAAACGCTGGGGCGAAGCCTAGCCCATACAACGCCTACGCCCCAGGTGCATCATCTGCCCAGCCCTCCGGGACGGCTGTCAAAGCCGAGCCTGAGAGAGGTACCCAGCCTGGGGAAGCCCCTCAGACGAGCAACAGGGACAAACGTGCATCACTACTATCTCGGGAAGGGTCGCTCATGCTGGGATCTTCATCCTCCAGTAACATTGTTGCAAGTCAAGTGCCATCCGTTCTGCAGCCACCACAAGGACCGGCCGAACAACCACCACCTCAACCTGTAGAGCAAGCCTACCCTGTGTATGCCGCCGCCGAACCATCCCTGGCCTCCACAACCCAGAGTCCAGCAGGTGTAAGCAATGGCACTCCGGCCCCGGCTTCTGGTCAACATGACGAGGCCCCTTCGGGACCGCTGTCTCATGTGCCGTCGGTCCTCAAGCCTGGCCCAAGACGCACTGCACCTATTGTTCCTCAACCTACCTCACAGCAGCCCCGGGACGACCACATTGCCTTTCAACAGGGTCAGTTTCCTGGCCATATTGTAAGCGACAGGGCGGCTGGTGCGCGGACGGCTCCCCCAACGCAAAGGGCACCTCCGTTCCCCGTAGGCCAGCCACCCCAGTCAATGGCTCCCGGCTTCATCCAGCAGCAACGTCTGGTGCCGCGACCTGGAGTGCAACGCGTGCAGTCGGAGCCGATTGACCCCCCTTATCCCGTGACCCCGCGACAATATCCCGTCTTGCCAGCCGGACGGGGTCAGCCGCCGCCGCTGCAGACGCCCCCGGCTCCCGATCAGGGCCGCGCAAGGCAGCAATCATTTGCCTCAAGTGATGTCTCATCTCTGGGACCATCATCGAGCACACAGACGCTGTCGTCGATGCAGACACCCTCGCCCATGGAGGATGGGCGGCCGCGGATACCCTCAAACGCCTCAGGGTTCTTTATGAGCATGGACATTTCGTCTCCATCGTCGGCATCTGATGTGCACTCACAGGCCCAGAGCCCTGTGCCCCAGCCGGGGAGGCGCCGGGACTCAGGAGGGAGATCTTCGTCCTTCTCGGGGCCGATCCAGTCCCAGCCAGCTCCGCCAGCCATCCCGGACAAGGTCCCCCTACCCCAGGAGCCGGCCGTGCGAAGTAATTCGATGCCACAGCAGCAGACGCAGCAACCCCCGCGGCCGCCCCCAAAGGACGTCGTAGATACGAGCGATTCTGGACAATTTAGGCAGTCGCCTGCTTCGACGGATGTGGCGCGACAACAGCAGGCGTGGGGTCAGCCTTCCCAGCAGTCGCAGAACGGCATGGCTCCGAGGCAGATGCAGCAGCAGCCGGACCAACAAGGGGCTGTCAGACAAGGCGAGGAAAGCCAGGCAAGGCCACAGAGGCCTTCTGTTGTTCCGCCTCCTCAGCAAGGTCACCGGCTTAGCATGTCTACGCCAATGAGCCCGGGTCATCATCTACATGCTATCCAGGAATCTCCTGAGAGTGAGCATTCGTACCGTGTACCGCGGCCTGGGGTGCGCGCAGGACAGCCACAGCAGCAGCCACAGGCTCATCAGCAACCCCAGCAGCAGCGGCAGCAGCATCCTCAGCAGCAAGCAGGCCAAAACTCCGCCCAGCCCAACCCAATGGCTTTCTCAGGATCTCCCGGTGTCCATCAACCACCCGTGGCGCCCGCTCATCCGGCCGCGCCCTACCCCGGAGGCCCTCCCCAGCCAGGTGTGACATTCCTTCAACAGCAGTGGCAACAGGGATCCCAGAATCCCGCGCAGCTCCATCAGAGAACCATGTCAAGCCCGATCTACATGCAGCCTGGCATGACCCCTGACCCGAGGAGAGACGAGAAGAAGGACAAGGGAAGCTGGCTGTCTCGTCAGCTGAAGAAGACATCGAACAACAAGCCTTCTGTGCTACACAAGCAACCTCCATCCTCGATACAGCAGGGGTATTCTGTGCCTCAGTTTCAACCGCAGCAACCTGCGTACGTGATGCAGCAACAGCAACCTCCTCATCCTCAGCAGCAGCAGCAGCAGCAATATCAGTTCCCTCCCAGGCAGCAAGGTGCACCTCAGCAACAACATCACATCTCTCCCCAGCAGCAGCAGCAGCAGCAGCAGCAGCAGTGGTCGACGTATCAAAACCAACCTGATCAGAGACGGACAGGGCAGCAGGCCGGGGTATCACCTAATGGCAGCCCCATGAAGCTTTCGGGAGGAGTGTCACCTGCCAGCCAGGCCAGTCCAGTCACACAACCCCAACGGGCCTCGCTGGACGGACATCAACCGACCATCTCGCCTTTGTCGAACAATCCTAGGGCAGGCAACCCACCGCCACAGCAGCAGGCACAGCCCAACCACCTCCCATCAGCCGCTCAAGGTCCCGCCCCACCCCCTGCCGATCTCAACCGCAACGTCTCTAATGCATCGACATATGCCGCCTCAATCTCGACGGCTGATATCTCAGAAGCCGAAGCGCAACCGATGCTAAAGGGGCATCTCGTCAGTGTGCGCAGGCCCCCGGGCGCATCAGCTCCAAACCAGCAGGCGCAGCAATGGTCGTCAAACCAGCCCCAGGTCCAGGGGCAATCTTGGCCAGCGGCGCACCGCAATCCCAACCAAGGTCCGGGCACACCAGTGGATCAGAGCTATGTGGTGCCGCCGCTCTTCTCATCAACAAAGCAGGCTGCGCCTGGAGGAGAGGCCAGCAGCGGGAGGGGGTATGCGCGAGACTCGGTGGTCAGCACCGTCTCGTACCGCAATCCGCGGGCGTCCGTCGTCAGCGCCATGTCTGCGGAGGATGTGACGCCACCCCCGGGGAGCAAGTGGCAGCGCCCGGCGCCGGATTATTCGGGAGACTCGTGGGGGGAAGATGAATATGGGCGTCAATGAGGCATTCATGAAGGGATGCATATGAAGGATCCAAGGCTTTGATACCCTAATCTGCCAATTCAGAATTTACGATGATGTATTAACTTGAAGTTGAAGTTCCATCCTGACTATCGTACAAAGATCATGGCCCAAGTGCCGGTTGGTTTTCTACCACCCTCGCTTACCTTGGGCTTCTTTCTGCCTTGAACCTTGGGTACCCTCGACCCGTTGATGCAGCTCAGGGTTGATCAGCCAGAAATGCCTTGATATTGACGGCAGCTTTCTCCTGTCGTTCACCGGTGGTGTCTTGACGTCCTGGATGGCCCTTTGGGTATCAACCATGGTCAAGGTAGATGTTTCAATAGTCATGTGTTAACGTCTTGATTTATAAGTCTGTCCGTGTCGTGTCCTCGGATCCAAAGAATGTCTATCCGCAACGGCCACGCTCCAGCCCCAGTGAAACAGGCAACATAGGAAAGTAGTACACAATTACAAGATTACTATATCACGCCCTTGAATGGCGCGTGTCCAAGCCCGGGCGGGTGGGACCCTCAGAAGCCCTCGAGGCGCTTGGAGAGCTGCTCGCGAGTAACCTCATAGACCTTTTCAGGAGTGGCGGTAGCCTTGATCTTGACAACCTTGTTCTCCTGTTCGTAGTAGTCCACGACGGGCATGCTGGTCTCGACAAAGGTGCGGAAGCGCTTGCGGATGGACTCTGCATTGTCGTCGGCGCGGCCGCTGGTCTTGCCGCGCTCCAGAAGGCGGCGCTCCATCTCCTCCTCGGGACAGTCGTAGAAGAGGACGAGACGCGCGGGGCAGACGGCCTCCTCGAACTTGTGGGCCTGGTCCATCTTGCGGGGGAAACCGTCGATGAGGAACTTGTGCTTTCCGTTGGGGTTTGCGCTGTTGCGGATGGTCTCGGTCATGGCGTTCTCGAGCAGCTGGACGGTCACCTCCATGGGGACGATGAGGCCGTCCTTGATGTAGTCCTTGATCAGCTGGCCGAACTGCGAGCCGGGGCGGTCCTGCTCGGCGCGCAGGAGGTCACCAGCAGACAGATGCGTGAAGCCGTGGTTCTTAACGAGGTTGGCGCACTGGGTGCCCTTGCCGGCGCCGGGTCCGCCGAGGACGAAGACGACCGTGGTCTGCTCGGGGGAGAATGTGGGTGTCGACTTGGCCGGTGCGGCGATGTGGCCAGCGGGCTTCGGGGGACCGGAGATGGAAGGCATGTTGTCGGACACGGCTGGTGCAGCTGATTCAGGAGATGTGGTCAGTGTCTGCGACTCATGTTCACCAGGGGATAGACGTACTGCCGACACGGCGGTTGGTGAGGAAGACGAAAGCGCCGCTGGTGGCCAGGAAGACGGCGACAAAAGGCAGGAACTTGAGGACGGCGGGCTTGGGCTGCGGCCTCTTGGGGGGCTCAGAGGAATAGGCGCGGTGCTGCTGTTGCTGGTTGCGGAAAGCGGCCCTAGGAAGCGAAAAAGGAGCAGGAGTCGATGCAAGGAGTGAAGGCGAGATTCCTGCGACGCTGAAAGCTGCCGGAGCTCTAGCGGAGAATTGAGGACGGAGGCAGGACAGCATCGCGATGCGTGATTGGATCTGCTGGGCGAGAAAAGAACGTAATCGCAGGCGCGGATGCAGCAGTGTGGAAAGGGCGGGTGCTACCTCGTCGAGCTGCATTCCAGGTTTCGGCGCAAAGGGGTGCTTATGTAAGCAGATGTCGTGGTGATCTGACTTCCATGGGACTCGGAAGTGTCGCTGATTCAACACAGCCCGGTCGGTGCTCTCTTTGTTTTGGAGATGGTTAAGAGGAAGAAACATGGATTCTGGAAAAAATGGGAGGGATTTGGTAAATGAATGATTGAGTCGGAGTGATCTGGGCGTGGGAAAACTTTTACAGACTTTTCAGGAGGCTTGATGGAGGCCATCGTGGCTTTTGATATCCAGGCACCCAAGCCATGCAAGCCATGTCAGTGCAAAGCTTGTTGCAGTGGGCGTCATTTTGTCAGGGGCCAAGAAGAGGACGACAGAATGAGAGACTGTTCGTGCATCCGTGGATGTTGCGGAGTGACGGACTCCCCCATAACCCCCGAGGCCACACCGGCACCGGCGATTGCCCGGATCATTGACGCACCACTATTTTCTCACAATCTTGATCCTGGTGTGAAATTTCGATGATAATAACCAGCAGTGTCAGATTGTCATACGGCTGCTCCTCGCCTGCGGTTTCTGTGCCCACCTCCTCCGCCATGAATGGTGGCTCTCCGAGGCCAAGGATCGTGACAGTGAGACTCGATGACAAACCAGCCCTCAAGTAAGGGCCGAGAGGAAGATTCCTCTATTCTTTCAGTACGATCGTCGCGCTGACATGAAAGTCAAAGCTTCAGATGTGGTCGCTCAGGTGGGAATCCAGGAACAATAATAGCAGTGGCTGAGGGGGTTCTCGGGCCGTCTCTGTACCCCTGAATATCCAACTTCGACCCCTTTCTCGTCTTCCGCGAGACAACCGTATTTTCTAGGTTTCTAAGCAAATCGATCCTCCGAAACCCAAGTCCACAGCCTCCGAGACCTGGCCTGTTTGCCTCCGCTAGCCAGGTCCGAGGTGCCCTCAGGATCGCTTATAGCCCGAATCAGGGGTGTCGGATGTACTCTTCGGGGTTGATCGCTGTGATGATGCGTGCGTTTGGATAGCCTGTGTCTATTTTGTCGGCGGCAGTGTCTGTTCCGTGCGATGTTTTATTAGCTGGCCTCAGCTCCTCGGGGCCTTGATAATGAGCCCGGTCCCGGCCATTACTTCTCTCTGTGCCTCGAAAACCGTACACTCTTCTTCAGTAAATCTCCCCAAGACCTTCAAAATGGAAATGTTCGAGTTTGTTGTCTACTATTTCGTAGTTCTGGCGTTGCCCAGCGTGGCATATGCAGCCATCAATCGCCTCATCAAACGACTCAAAGCCACATCGTCCAACATAACCTCGACTCCCAGCCATCCTCCAGTAGCGAAAGCCTACTACGAAGAGGCCCGCTTCCCTGGTCCATGGAAGTTGCCAATCATCGGCCGCATTCATGACGTCCCGCGGTTCTTTTTATGGCTCAAGTTCAAGGAGTGGGCCGATGAGTTTGGCCCAATCTTCCAAACCAGCATGGCAGGCGACAACTTTGTCATCATCTCAGACGAGGAGATTGCCGCCGAACTTCTTATCAAGAATGGCAATAGATATGGAGGGAGGCCTCAGATCCGGGCCCTCATTGACCACAAGCAAGGCGTGGCCTATTCGGCCCTCATGGACCGCCATGGTGAGTAGACTTGACCCTCTTTCCCAAGACTTGCTGACAGCCACAGACACGTGGAAGACACAACGAAAATGGGTCCACGCTGCCATGGCCGCCTCCCACCAAAGCCACTTCAACGGCCACATCGAAAACGAGGTCAAGCGGTGGCTGGTGACACTCCTCGTTGACCCAGGCCAGTTCCACGCCAACACCCGCGAGCTCACAGGGCGCATCATCAACACCCTGGCATGGGACAATGCCGGCCAGGGCCGCGCCTACGGAGAAAGTGCCCTCGCGACCCTCAAACAAATGTCCATCTCAGGTCCTGTCGTCAATGCCCTGACACCGCTCTGGCACCTTGCCGACCTGGTGCGGCATAACCCATGGCGTACATACGAGGTCGGTCGCGAGGCTGCTCAACGTGCTTGGTGGGCGCGATCGCTGCGGGCTAGCAAGATACGCTTCCTTCGTGGCGACCTGCCAGCCGATACGTGGGCGTACCGGTATTGTGCGCAGCTTGCGGCCGGTGGCAACGTGACGCTCG
The DNA here is from genome assembly GCA_020726575.1 of Plectosphaerella plurivora. NCBI lineage: Eukaryota > Fungi > Ascomycota > Sordariomycetes > Glomerellales > Plectosphaerellaceae > Plectosphaerella > Plectosphaerella plurivora. Next base: position 251,163 of record JAGSXJ010000005.1, on the reverse strand, counting down.
AGCAGGATACTTCTGAGGAGGACTTTGCCGCCTGCATGCTCGGATTCCAGTGCCTTGTGGGCGTTATCACCATTTCTGGTCCCATGCAGTTCTTCCTCATGGCCATGGCTCTGCACCCTGAGTGGCTGGCGAGATGCCAGGAGGAGCTGGACCGTGTGTGCGGCAACAAAATGCCTACGGTCGCTGATGCGCCGCGTTTGCCGACTGTCAGGCCTTGTCTGAAGGAGACGTTGCGGTGGAGGCCTGGTGTACCCCTGGGTAAGTTGATCAGGCCCTGCTGATAGCCATCACTGACGAGCCTCCCCAGGCGTGCCACACCAGTGTGAGAAAGACCATGAGTTCCGCGGCGTGACCATCAAGAAGGGGACTGTCATCATGGCCTGCGAATGGTGAGTCTCCTCATGCTTCTTCATCATGATCTTACTGATGCTCTGCCCAGGAACATCAACCGCGTGCCGTCCAAGTACCCCGACCCCGATCAGTACCGTCCAGATCGGTACCTCGACCCAGCTTTTCCGACATACCAGGAGCCGCTGACGCGCTACCCCAACTTCCGTGAGGGAAAGAGCATGCACACCTTTGGCTGGGGCCGACGCTCGTGCGTGGGACAGCTCTTGGTTGACGACGAATTGCTCGTGGCTGGTGCCGCTGTTTGTTGGGGTTTCGACATGGGGCCCAAGAAGTGTCCGGTGACGGGGCGCGATGTCGTATTTGATACGCAAGCGACAAATTCGAATGTCATCTTGGAGCCGAAGCCATTCCCGATGGAGTTCCGCGCTCGGAGCAAGGAGAAGGCTGATATCATCATGGAGCAGTATGCTGAGGTGCGGGCCAAGCTGAAGGTATGAGGGAAGGAACGAAATTCCCAGTGTTTTGGTGTAGAGATGCAGTACTTCGTACTTTCTGACTAGATTGTTCATTCATGGTTATAGACTTTGCAGATATCAACATATTTCCATAGGTAAACATGCGTACCTGCGCGTTCATCATTCAGGGGTATCTGTGTATAGGTACGTAGGGAGGAACTCGTCTCACGCCGTTGATGACGCCTCAGTCGCCTCAGTCGCCTCCGTCATGGGCGTGTCGGTGCCACCGGCTGCGGCCTTCTTGCCGCCCTTCTGTCTCTTGTTCTTCTTGGCGGCCAGCATGTCCCGCTTCTCCTGCTTGCGCGTGGCCTTATCGACACTGCCAACAACAGTCGTCTCGTTGCCGCAAGGCCATTTCGCCAGGGCGGCGGCCTCTTCCTCCTCGGACCAGCCGCGCGGGAGAGTGGCAAAGACAAGGTAAGACGTGTGCGACTTCATGTCGCCCTCGGTGCGGTGGGTGACGCGACCGAAGCGCCAAGGCTTGCCGCCGTCGCCCTTTTCAATATCGACGGCATCGGGCGCGGGAACCAGGTCCTCCTCGGCCAGAGGTTGGCCGAACTGCTTGGCATTGTGGACGCGGGAGCGGCGCTCAATCTCGCGGAGGCGCGAGACGGCCTCGGCTACGTTGGAGGGCTCTGGCGGCGCCTTCTTCTCAACAGGAACCATGCCGGCAGGCCGCTCTCGGTTGACGACGATGCGCCTGTGAGCAATCTCAATGGTATCGATCTCGACCCAGCCCAGGCGGCGCATCGTGGTGATGGTGCGCTGAACCTGCTCTATGCAAGGCGAAAAGGTGCACAGGTAGGCGTTCTTCTTGGGATCCAATGGCGACGTCCATTCGGTGACGTGCTTGAACTTTTCGTCAAAATCGGGTCCGGTGGGCTTGGTGCGCGAGAGGTGCGGCAGTGCATCCCATGGTGCAGGGAGGTCGAGGAAGATGGCGGTAGCCTCGGGGCTCTTGTTGTCGTCGACAAGGAAGCCGCCGGTGTATGCGTCGCGGTGCGTCAGCTGGACGATCCCCTCGAGGCGGTGCCTGGTAATCTCCTCCTGCATCTTCTCGTAGCGCATGTGGTTGAACTCGAAGCTGAAGACCTTGCCGCGGCGCTGATCGGGCGTGGCGGGGTATCCATCGTATACGGCTCGCACCGAGGCGTGGGTGAAGCTGCCGCTGCCCGCGCCGGCCTCGATCAGGTGGACGCCGGGTCGAGCGCGTAGGCGCTGCAGGACGTAGCTGTAGTCGGGGGTGTAGACAACCTGAGTGCGATGCGGCAAGCTCTGGGTCCACAGCTCAGGGGTTGGAGGGAGGATATGGACAAAGCCGCTCGATGCGGTGATTGCTTTCTTGACGGGGTTGGCGGACTCGGAGTCGTCGACGCCAGGGGTGGCCGAGTCGTTGTCCTCGGGTCTCTTGCGCTTTCGGCCGCGGGAGCCCGTGTCGACGGCTGACGCGCGGATTTGCGAGCCCCACGGCACGCCGATGAATGTCGAGTGAGGGAATGAACCGAAGCGTGTGTTGAGCACGGCACCCTCGGCGTAGCCGTCGTTGTCGCCGGTGTGGTCCTGGAGGAGGACGGGCATCAGGCTGTCGCGCGAGAGCTGGATGATGGCCAGCGCGCCGGCTGTTGTTTTTGAGCCATGCTCGAGAAAAGCAGATGTTCCGGTCATTCTGAAGAGTCGCGCCGCGGGCGGGGCGGCGGGGGAGAAGTGGTCGGTATGTCGTGGATGTTGGGTGGTGATGTCCTGCGGGAAGGACCTGAGTCGGGCAAAAAAAGTTCAGTCAATTGACAGCGGCAGACGAGGCTGAAGAGACAGACCCCAAGAGGCACTGTGGCTGGTGCACTCCACCGCGGGGTAATCGTGGCTGGGCGTTGCTGGTCTCGGAGCTTGGGCCAACCAGGATGGTCCGTGGGCAATGGCGCAAGACGAGGCTGCGGCTGGACGGTCGAATTGGGCGATTTCTCCCTTGCGGGGTTGCGTGACCGAAGACCGTTTTTTGGCGAACTTGGCCTCTACTAATTCGTCCCTCAGAACCTCCCTAGTGAGTGAGTCAAGCAACGGAAGCTCCAGCCGCTGTACCACACCACCATAACCCACACACACCCACCCTTCGAGATACCCACCCTTTCTTTTCTTTCCCTCCCTTTTTGTTTTCCCTTCCTACTCCCCTCGGCTGGTTCTGGATGAATCGTCTCTACAGACTCACCTCGACAACCCGATTGACCATCTTCACTCGAACCCATTCGCTTCCATCCGCGCACCTGTTCCTTGCCCGCTCCTTCGCCTCCCATCCGACAATGGAGGCGCTGAAGCTGCACAACTCCCTGGCACCGGGCCAGCCCGTCCCCTTCGAGCCCATTGAGGCCGGCAAGGTGTCGTGGTACGCCTGCGGCCCGACCGTCTACGACAAGAGCCACCTGGGCCATGCCCGCAACTACGTCTCGACCGACATTATCAGGCGCATCCTACTACACTACTTCAAGGCCGACCTCAAGTTCGTCATGAACATTACAGACGTCGATGACAAGGTGGGGGAACATGTTCACTGGCAAGCCCCGGGCGTAACCGTAGGCTGACCATGTGTGCGTCGCAGATCATCATCAAGGCCCGGAGACAGCGGTTGCTGGAGCTCGAGAAGCAGAAGAAATACTCCGACGATGAGCTTGTCGCTCTTGGCCTGGAAGCTTTCCGCGCCTACGCCGAGAAGAGCCTGCCCTTGCTTGCCACCGACGGCGAGCCGCTCGACGCCAAGAACTACCTCTCCCGACGCGACAAGGCCTATGGTGCCGTCCTTGCCGGCGCCACCCTCTCCGGAGAGGGCAAGCCTGGCGACGACGAGGCCAAAGCCAAGATGCACATCACCAACATGGACGCTGCCGCTTTCGCCATCCAAGACCGAAAGATCTTCCCCGGCGCCGACGAAGTACTCCTGCCCTACCTCGACTCTCTCTACAAGGAGACCATCGATACCAGCGACCAGACCATGTTCACCGACCTGACGCAGAGCATGGAGAAGCTCTTCTTCGACGACATGGACGCCCTCAACGTGCTGCGCCCCGATCACGTAGTTCGCGTCACCGAATACGTCCCGCAGATCGCCCAATTCGTCGAGCGCATCGTCGACAAGGGCTTTGCCTACGAGTCTGATGGCTCCGTCTACTTTGACATCAACGCCTTTGAGAAGGCTGGAAACACATACGCCCGGTTGCGCCCCGGCGCGCGCAACGACAAGGCCCTGCAGGAGGACGGCGAGGGCGCGCTGTCCAAGAACTTGGGCGAGAAGCGCAACGACGGAGACTTTGCCCTGTGGAAGAAGTCGAAGAAGGGCGAGCCATACTGGGCCAGCCGCTGGGGCGAAGGTCGCCCTGGCTGGCACATTGAGTGCTCCGTCATGGCCTCGGACATCCTGGGCGCCCAGATGGACATCCACTCGGGTGGTATCGACTTGGCGTTCCCCCACCACGACAATGAGCTGGCCCAGAGCGAGGCCTTCTTCTGCGACGCGTCAAAGGGCGAGCACACATGGGTCCGGAACTTCCTGCACATGGGTCACTTGTCCATCTCGGGCTCCAAGATGTCCAAGTCGCTCAAGAATTTCCAGACCATCCAGGACGCACTTGCCACGAGCTACACCTCGCGCAGCATGCGTGTTGTCTTCCTCCTGGGCAAGTGGAACGATGGTGTTGAGATCTCGCCCGATATGCGTGCCCAGGGCGCCAGCTGGGAGACGACTGTCTCGGTAGGTTTTGGGAAGCAATGGCGTTATTGAATGCATCACTGACTAGTCACAGAACTTCTTCTCCAACGTTAAGGCTCTTCTGAATGCTACTGACAGCCCTGCCAGCGGCGTCGACTCTCTGTCCCTGTCCGAGGGTGGTGCCAAGGACGGTCTGCTCGCTGAGCTGGAGAAGGCGAAGAAGGACATGCACGCGGCGCTGTCCAACTCCTTCGACACCCCCCAAGCCATGCGCATCATTCAGGACCTGGTCGGCGTTGCCAACACACAGTCGTCGGGCCAGGCCGAGGCTGTTCTGCCCGCCCTCGAGGCGGTCGCCCGCTGGATCACCGAGATTGTCGGCATCTTCGGCCTCGACGAGAACGCCAAGGCGCCGTACAGCGGTCTCGGCTGGGCAGCGAAGCCGCTCGATGGCAAGACAGACCCCAAGGAGGCTGTTGCTGGCCTCGCCAGGGCGTACAAGACTGTTTCCGATGACATCAAGGCGCTGAACCTGTCCTCCGACTCGATCAACGAGCTGCTGGCGAAGCAGTCCCCCGAGTCCGAATCCGCCTCGGCATGGGCATCCGGATCCCGCGATCTGGACCAGCTGGCTCTTCCGTACGCGCGTGCCGTCTCCAGCCTGCGCGACGAGCTGCGACGCATCGTGCCCACTGCATCGGCCGACTCCAAGAAGGCCATCCTGGCGCTGACGGACCGCATTCGCGACGAGGACCTGACCAACGAGGGCGTCTACCTGGACGACCGCGCCGACGGCAAGTCATCGCTGATCAAGTTTGTGCCAGCGAGCGAGCTCATCGCCCTGCGCAACGAGAAGCTGGCCCGCGAGGCGGACAAGGCGCGGGCCAAGGAGGAGGCCAAGCGCGCCAAAGAGCAGGCGGAGCGGGAGAAGTGGGAAAAGGCAAAGGTCTCGCCGGCTGACATGTTCAAGAGCGACGACAAGTACTCCGAGTGGGATGCTGAGGGTTTGCCGACAAAGCTCCGCGAGGGTGGTGGCGAGGTGCCCAAGAACCAGCTCAAGAAGCTGCAGAAGGACTGGCAGAAACAGAAGAAGCTGCACGAGGAGTATGTTGCCAAGTTTGGCAAGCCGTGAGCGTGTATCTGGGGGTTGTTATGGTCAATTCAGCGAAATGGGAGATGGACTCTGCATGGATATGTGGTGGCCCGGTAGACACACTTTGGCTTCTCATCAAGTTTTCGATTAGGGGCCTGCAAGAAAGGAGCTGCTTGACTCGCCGTTTTTTCAGCACGGGTCGAAGCTTGTCGCCAATTGCGAGGAGAGCTACAATGCTCGTTCACACACCTCATCACATTATCTCAAACAGGTACAGGTCAAACCGCAAGCTTCAACTTGTCGGAGATACTGTGACCGTGTATTCGTCTTTAGGCTCTTCTAGCGTTCGCCACTCACGGACGAGGGCTGCTCTCCCTCTTCTTCAGGAGCCATAAAGCCTCCACACCTCTGACGAAGTCAGGCTCCAGGGCCTCAAAACACCAGGGCTACAATGGTCTTAGCTGGGGATGCTCAACTGTTTCCGATGGTGGTTCCATCCATCCATGTTAGGGAAGATACTTGCCCTACGACGTTGGCTCGTCCGTGTCGGCACACGGAAGGCTCTCGGAGTCCTCTGGTTCTTTATTGGCCTCAACCATCCCGTCAGAGGTTTCATCTATCGAAGCCATCATCGATGCGGCTGCAATGACAGCTGCATCGTCTTGCTTCGCCTCATAGGCGGTGTCAGAGTCCGCGGAAGTCCTGTAGTTTCTGGGTTAATTGCCTGCCGGGAATGGGAAGGACCCATCTCTCCACTTCGTGATGGCAGTTACCGTGTCTTCGTGGGCACTTACATGACTGTTTCTGAATGAAGCGTACGATGACGATGATTTCTTCGAGTGTCAAAATGGCTCTCGATTTTGACTTATTGAAGAAGACAGCGACAAAAAGAAGTACGGGAACCGGGATACATATAGCCCAAGCCAGACAGCAAGCCTTCCGCGCTTTTGCCCGGAAGGACCCCTCTCGTCGTCTTCTGGATCTCCTAAGATCTAGAGCTTTCGCAGACACCGAGATGGTGCGTTGCACTGCAGATGTTTGCGGACGAGCAAGGCAAGATCAGCCGAGGCCAGTGGGTATGGACACACTAGCCCATCCTTCAGTCGACACAAGAACGACACGCACCGGCTCCCATGGGATGGCGAGGCTTGTGATGACCCAGACACGCTGACGAAGAGGCCGAGGATTGCGTCGAAGGATCAATGCCACACATGGTAGGTCTGCTGTGCCAATTTGTGTCGTACGAGGCAGCCTACCGAAATGAAGGTCGCGGAGATGGTCCGAATGATCGCATGTGCACTCACAAGATGAGGGGCATCAGTAAGACTGCAGTCTGCCTTGTATGACCGATATTTTCAAGTCGCAATGCTGCCTACCCACCTCTCTTGGCAAGGTAGGTACTTGAATGGTATCAGATCTTGCCGACGCTGACTACCTAGAACAAACCCTTCTGGATCTTCTCCGTCACTTGCGACTGTTCTGAGCACTTGCATTACAACATGGCTGCCGTTCTTGAGGATCGCTTGGACCTAGTCGCATGTGTCGACTCGCCAGAGCGTGACTGCGCAACTGCAGGTGCCCTCATCGCAACCCTAGTAGATGGACTTATACCCCCCTACAAACTCGTCTACGAATTCTACAACAATGCTTCTTGCATACCGTCAGATGGAAACTATAGCTGGGGCCAAATCATCGACATCTACCGTGATTGGAGACGGTACGGCGGTGGCGCAGACCCGACAACCATCTCCTACCTGATCAATCTCGTCGGCACTGAGTGCCGCGAGGACTTTTGCCGGAATCTTCATTTTGCCGGCAATCCAGACTTTGCTGGCATCGGAGTGAGTCCTTCTGCAAAGTTGAGGCGACGCGGGCTGAGTTTGACCTCCATGTGCTAGGTTCTGGTCGCGTTCGCTATCCAGCTCTCTACTGCAACCTTGTTCTGCGGTCTCTATGCCTACAGCGTCTACAGGGGCATCTCAGCAGTACCGGAGCCACAGAAGAAGATTCTCAACGTCTTCATCATGACCTGTGTCTACTTCAACATCGGCCTTGCCATCGCAGTGCCCATCACCATGGCCGCTACTGGTAACTCGGAGTACACAGCCCGCATCTCCTCTCTTGGGTTTCTCATCGCTCTAGCATCGACTGTGGCTCTTTGGCCTTTCTACGAGAAATGCAACAGGGAAGTCTTGTCTTCTTACAGCAGTTGGATGAAAAGATTTGCCGAAATCGGTACTCTATTGACGTGCTCGATGCTACTGGCAATGTTTGCATACTCAATTCCCCAACACGTCGGCTGGGACAAGAAGTTCGAACTCTACTGCTTCCACTCACTCGATGCTCGGCCATTTGCAGAAACCTTCCCGTACGTCCCCATGGTTTTGGTGGCCCTAGGGCTGCTCGTGGTACTTTTGGAGTATATACTGCCCCAGAGGCTGGTCGACCCGTTCTCGGAGAGATTGGAGAAATGGTTGCTGCCGCTGACTTCCGCGCTGGGATTCCTTCTCATGTGGGCTGCATTTGCAGTGTTGCTTCGCCTGAGACAAGAGATGGGGGCCATCACTGGTGAATCGTACCAGGAGGCAGATTGGGGTTTCGGTCAAGTCCTCGCGGTCGTGGCATGGCTACCCACTCTGGTCCAGGCCATCTGGCAGCTGCTTGGCAAGCGCGGTGGACGGGAATCCGCTGCGTGTCGGGACGATCAGGACGATTGACTTCTTACGTTCATCAGTCCGTTCGGGGGAGACATGACCCTTAGTGGTGGCCTGTGGTGTTGGGAGAGACGGTGCCACGGTATGCATGAATGTTCGGCGTCAATTGCTCCCCGCAGTGGGAACTTTACGCGCAAGCGAGGAGGGGTCCGTCTCGGCCCAGGCCGAAGTTCCGCGGCGATCGGATGGGAGAACAAGCTTTGGACGTGCCGGGCTTGCCGTTGGGCCCCTATGAAAATGTCCTGCGGGGGGTTCTATTTCGGCATCGCGGCGATTTTGCTGACGTTGCCCGCCGCGCTGCCCTGACGATCAGTCAGCTTGTTGTTTTAATTGCCTGCTTCTAAGGATGGGCGACGGCGGTGCCGTTGGTGCCGGGGACTTTAGGGGCAGGGCCGGTCTTTTGGGGCGAAGGGCCGGCATTCTGGTGCCGTTTGGTGGGAGGCCACCGTGGGAGAGGCATGGTTGATGCTAAATCGAGAGTTTCACTCCGGTATGGCTAGGTTGTATTCGGATGTATTCAGGGGCCTCTTTCGTCATCATCCGCGCCAGCAGCTGAGCTATGGCTTGGGGTTGCGAGTATAAGTACGTTGGGGGTGCCTGGGAGCGAAGTGAAGTTTGGGAAGCATCATCAAGCACAGCATTCATCAACAATTACTCAGATCACAGACAACATAATCCCTTACAAAACTTCAAGATGTTCGGATTCGGTTCGTAACCAGACCACCCTTGAGGCAACCCCTCTCTGACACCCCTCCCTCTAGACGAGGCCAGGGACAACCGCGAGGACGCATACGGCGAACACCGCGCCAAGCTCAGCCACGAGGTGGTCGCAGGCGGCGCGGCCTTCGAGGCGATGAAGCTCTTCGAGGACCACCAGCGTCGCTCGGGCGAGCCTGTCAAGCACCAGTTCGCCAAGGAGCTGCTGATGGGATTCGCCGGCGCCGAAGTAGACCGCCTTGTCGAGACCAAGGGCATGGACTACATCGACCAGAGGAGGGCACGCGACCAGGCGCAAGAGCGGGCTGCTCAGCTGTACGACAGCCAGTATGGAGACATGGATCAGTATGACCCGTAAGTCGAGACCTGATGTGAGTGTGTCTAGCAGGGTTGAGAGGCTGACTGAAGATACACAGCAACCAGAGGGACCCCCATCCTCACTTCCGAAACTACTAAGTGGAGGGGGATTTGGAAGACGCAAGAGTAAAATGGGTATCATGAGAACAAGATGAAAATGCTATCACGAAACCGACTTGTCCCCGCTGAGTACATCAGCAATGATCTTCTGCCTCTCATCTTGCAGTGCTGTGGCCGCCCTCTCAAGCTCGTCCTCACAGTCCCTCAGGTTCGGGCCCAGTGACTCGATCTTCACTTTGACCTCACTCACGTGGGCTTCAACGGCTGCGCCGAAGCGCTTGAGCTCTCGCTGCGAGATGCGGACCTCGTCGTGCATCGTGAACGAGGTGGTGACGTCGCCCGACCAGGCGGCCCCGTAGATGTTGGCCCAGGTCTTGCGGACCTTTGGAACAGGACCGAGGGTTGGATCGGCAGCGCGGGCTCGCTCAACGAGAGCTTCGGCTTCGGTGACGGCCGTGTTTGCTTCAGCAAGAAGGCCGAGATGGCCGTGATCAAGGGCCAAGTCCATCTGCTTGTTGGCGACGGGGACCTTTGAAGCAGCAGCTATGAGTAGTGCGGCGACCCCGCGTAGGGCTTCGATACGTTCCCGAGCGTCGTGGAAGGCCTGCAATGCGGCGTCGCTTCGACGTGAGGCTTCGTCGGCGGCGGGGAAGCGACCGAGTTGTTCCCCAGGGAGGAAGATCTCAGCGTGGAGAGCTTCAAGGTCTCGACGGGCGGCGCGGTAGCGGGAGACGTCAGCGACAAGGGAGTCTCGCGCTGTCTCTGCTTCGCTAAGGCTGTAGGCAAGTGTGTCTGCGCGAGCGCGCTCTCGACTCGAATCGGCGACGGCCTCATGATACTCGCTCTCTTCGCGAGCGGCGCGCTCGGAAAAGGCTGTGCCACGGCCAACAGCACGGTGGAGGAGACGGCGGCCGACGCTGTCGCGGTACTTTTCGTGGTCGCGGAGTTCAGCGTCGCGGCGGGTGTCGAGCTCGGTGATGCGGCGTTTGGAGGACTCCAGGTCGTTACCTAGGTCGATGATGAGGCGCTCTTGGTCGCGATAGGCGGGAACGGCGTGCTCGGTCCGGGCGATTGTGTCGAGTAGCTCCGCATTACGGGCTGCTGCGGCGTGAATTCGTGCTTCCATGTTTATGTTTGTGTCGATGGGATTTGGTGGCCGTGATCACTGACACCCGACCGCCAAGCACTCAGGGGATTACCACAGATATATCATGACGCTTGGTACTACGAGCCATGTCTGACATGTGAGCTTCAGAGGCCTCACGTCAGTGGCATTAGCTGAAGCCTGACAGGATGGATGTGCAAGTTCGCGATGTGACGTCGAAGGATGACGATGACGTCGAAGGATCTGGGGTTCGGTGACCAGGCCAAACCTGACCACACAAGTGCGAGTGGGCCACTGGGGTAAGAAGGGTTGATGGATGGATCGGGATGAAATGGATGGAATAAGTTTGAGGTCGTATTCAGGGCTGTGCAGCGATACTGTTGCTCTTCCCGAGAAGCCAGGACCGACACTGCCACTCCTCGGTCACTGCCTCGGTGGGAAAATGGAAAGGCGATGTTTGCTTATGTAAGCACATCACCCGCCTTTTTCGTGTGGCTTCCCTCGGCGCCCTCCCCTGGCTCATCACCATCACAAACCCAACTTCATCATCGAGACACAATTTGAGACGCCTTGTCCAAGAACCCACCCAAACCCGCTGGAACAATGAATCAACCCAATTCAAACTCACTGCAGCTCTCTCAACTCGCCGTCCGGCCGAGTCACCGGTAGTTCCGTTGCGCCTTGCGAAGGGTGCCATACCTGACCACCCTGAACGGGCGGAGGTGCCAGACCCGGTCCTGGATGACTCGGCACCGGAGACTGTACCTGCGGGTACGGCTGGTACTGTTGCGGCGGCAGCGGCGGCGGCTGCTGTTGGTACAGCTGGTCGTACGGGATCGGCGGGCTGCTCGGCGACGCAAGCCCGACTCCAGGACTCACAGGTGACGCTGAAGCATAGTAGCCGCCTCCTGGCGGCTTGAAGATGCTGGCCCTGCCGCTATTATCATATCCGGGCGATGCCGGGTTCGCCATCATGACTGGCGGGTGCTGGCCTGTGGCGGCAAACGGCTGCTGCACGTCAGAATACCCTTGCGGCGTCGGCGTGTCCTTCCTCTTCCGACGGACCAGCAGGAACCAGGCCAGGAAGACGATCAACGCAATGCCAGCTAGGCATCGTGTCAGCCGATGATCTAACATGACATGACGCCAGAGGGAAAAGGATGTACCGATACCGCCAACGATGCCGCCGACAATCGGGGCAACGGGAAGGGGAGCTGGGCCAGGCACAGCCGTCGTTGTTGTTGGACCCGGTGCCTGATCGGTGCTCGACGCGCTCTCACTCGTCGACACATCCTGGAGAATGTCTCCCGTGACCGTGACTGTGGCGCCAGCAATCGTCTCAACCATATCAATTGGCTGGAAGTAGAACTTTTCAGTCGTGCTGACCGAATTACAGAAGTGCATCGTGTACCCATCGTACTTCGGGTCTCTGTACGAGTACACGCCGCAGTATGGTGCAGTTGCGTCACCGCTGTCTCAAAGTCAGTCATTGTACCTTGGTACGGTCCACGACACACCGCTACTCCAGGAAGGGCTTCTCACCACCAGTGCGTCCTCAGGGTGTCCCCGGCAAGGTACTCGGACGACGAACTGCGAGGCAAGCAGGCTGTGGCGATAGTACAGGAATCGTCCTTGTCAGGGAGACAGCAGCCTGCAGCGCTGGCGGCCGAGGCGACGCGGCATTCGGCCCCTGGATATACACATTCCACGGGTCGCGCTACGGCGGTCAGCTTGAAGCCATTCACGACGCAGTAACGGGTATTTGGCCTCTTACCTTGCAAGCCATCAATGTAGCCACATGTGCTCGTCTGGACCACTTCTCGAAGCTCAAGAACACCCGGCTGGAACGGAACCTGTGTGGGCTCAGGGCTCTTCTGCGAGTTGGACCCGAACGTCTCGATCGCGGGCCCGGGAACATATCGGACGAACATGGGCTCGTCAGCCGTCGAGGGAACCGCGAACATTGCCGCAACGGCAAGAGCCCGGAGTGTACACCAAAGCATCGTGGATCAGTCCGGTCGTCGGGGTATCAAGAATGGCGAATGGAAGAGACCAGGTCACCGACCGCAGCGAGGGAACATTCACAGTTATACCGGGCAGCACACGACACTAACACGATCCTCCAGCCCCGAGCTGCGGAACAGCTCATGCAGCCCGAGCTCCCGGGACGGCAAGGTGCGCGCCAACGACATGCCCGTGACTGTCGGCCTAGGCTCTTGTGGCTGGCGAGGTTATCTGTCGGGAGGGGGAGTCAGGAGTTCCTCCTTGTCCTTCACGACCGCAGCTAAACCTCGTGTTGCACAGCGTGGTGTTTAGGTGCTTCGCCGCGGCCTCTGACCGAGTCGCGGAGAGGGGCTTGGACGGGAGCTTAGGGTAGTGCGGCTGACGGATGCAGTCCACACGGGGGTTCAGCTGGGCGGCTGAGCCCTAAGGGCGATGCCTCATAGGCCATGGGGAGCAGAAGAAATGCGGAGGACTAGCGCGTTCTGCCGGACAACGTCGAAATGTTCCCGCGGTGGAGGCTTGGCTGCGTCTTGGGCTGACTGACATGTCCTCTGGCCGTTGGTGGTGTGGTTGTCAGTCTTTGTGAGGGACATGGCCGGAACTGATGTTCACTTTGAAAGAATGGAATGCTGACTGCGATTACCTAGGCAACGTTCTTCCCGAGCCTGACGTCTGCTGGCGTATCCTGATGCGAACAGGGCGGAGATGCCTCAAACGGTCCCCTCAGGATTACCCCCCTCCACACCACGACAGCACTGTCAAGGATATCCAGATCCAGGATGCTCCCCGTCTTCACCCGCCAACCTCCAATCTAACCTGGAGGGACTGAAACCCCGAAGCCGGTATGAACTCGAGCCCGGTCTTTGTCATCCTCGGGGCCTCCCCTTTGACCAAGTCCCTTTGTCTACCTCCCTCACCACTTCTTACCACCAAAGGGTGTCGCTCGAGGGCCCTTTTAACCTTTGGCCCCTTTGTGGGCTTTGAGGCCTCGAATATTTCGATAGGATTCTCATTTCAACAAATGATCTCCTCTTGTCCCGCCCATGAGGATTGAACTGCCTACATATCCATGGTCGTTCCGCCAAACCAACGACTTCGCCCTCTCTCTCGCTCCTGAACCGATCGCGAGTATCAAAATCATGGCGAACCAACAACTCCCGCTATGGTCATGGTCCATCCCCACTCTCCACCCTGAGACGCATCAGCCTCCCCCCCGGCCAACCGACGAAGCCCTCGACAGCTTGTATCTCAACGAGTCGGAGCAATCAAAACTACTTGGCGGCCTGCGCATCTGGGAGTTGGCCGAACTGTACACTCCGGTCAGCCATGACCTTCAGCAAAACAACAACTGGGCCGCCGAATCCTTCCTGCCGCCAAACGAATCAGACTGGTTCGCCGTATTCACCCGCAGCCACTGGCTCGTCTCAGACGAGAAGATATTGGAGAATAACCCCGGCCTTCGTGACTTCGGCTACACCGACCAAGACACATGGTCCGTCGATGATGAGCGTATCTGGAAAGAACTCTCTAGGGTCATTGAGCTCGCGAACTCTTTTCTCAAAACTGCCGCCGAAGGGGAATGGCTGCAGAACGCACTGCAGTATCATAGGACCTACAAAATACTGGAGGAACCCCTGGGGAAAAAGCTCTGGACCGAAGTACCACGTGAGAACGTCTATAATCGTCTCACCGCACCGGCTGTGTGTCAATGGATCGACTCGGGCGACTTCCACAAGTACATCAGGTGGGCGCTCGATTCCTATCCTGTCGGCGGACTTCGCGGCGCAGGCGCAAACGGAGCGACGGACAGCGGACAGCGAGACCCGTTTCATCTCATAACTATGAATGTTGAAACGTTCTTGATCTTGCTGGATCCTACCATGTCGGCCATGAAGAAGGTCACGGCTCGTTTCGCCATGGCGGTGACTGTGAGTTATCCGATCAAGTTGAAGATTCTGCGGCAGAAGCTGACTTGCAATGCTGCGTAGATGGTACACGAACTGGCGGTACGTGACTGAAATACTCCTGCTATCAACTAGTCGTACAAAGATCCCCCCTGACTGACTGGTTTTCTTTTTCTCACACAGCACGCCATGGTCTCCACTCTGTCCATGAGACTGCCGAGACCGGCTTCTCACCGTGTGCTGAAGCCCAATAACGCAAATCATCCTGGCGCATTTTATAATGAGCCGTAAGCTCTCTGATTCTCTATGCTTCGTCCTGGTTCATCCTGACACGGACAGGTTCTATGGTAATGAAGACATCTCAGAGGCATGTAACGGACCCGGCACCCCCCCTCGAGGGTACCTACCTAAAACGTACAACAGGACATGACTGACCCAGCCAATTTAGTGCGGGAACTCGTTCATCAACGGGACCTTTGGTGCCGATTTGCGGACCAGAGTCATCTACGAGAAGTGGCCCGAGTGCTTCGATCTGGGGGTTCCCTACGGTATCGCCATTGGCGTGCCCTGGCCTGAGTCTGGCCGTTTTTCCTGGTTCGACCACGGACCCGATTCAAAAGTTCGCACGCCCGACCTCAAAAGTATCCGATCCATCGCCATCTACCCTGCTCCCAGCAGCTGGGTCTGTCGCCTCCAGCAACGGGACTTTTGGACCGGCGACGTTGCGCAATACGGCCTAGAGGCCATTCGGCATCCCAACATTCTCGTCGGCCAGGAGGTCTGGTACACTGAAACCTTCTCCAATAGGTTTTCGCGCCCCGTGAGGTTAGACGATGCGGAAATCGATTCATATCCTCCGTCCATGCGCAGCCACCTGAGGACCGCCATTACCAAGATCAAGAACGCAAGGGTGAATTGCCGCCAGATGCGCCCCTGGCATTACGACACACGTCTGCGCTGGTCCACGACACCCTGGTCCCACATTACGCCACGTCGAAAGTTGTGGAAACTGACCAACAGCGTCTTCACCCTGCCGCGTACAGGCCGAAAGGAGGCTGATGCCATGAGCATAGTCGAAAATATGTACGTTGTCGCAGAATACATCATTCCTTCTCCCGACCAGGTAACTAGGTCTCTCGGGAGCTAATCTGCTGTTCCACATGGCATGGCTCTTGGTACCTTCCGACGCAGCCTTGTGAAGCTACCGGAAAAAGCATCAGCTAACTCGTATATTACGGAACCCAGGGGCTGGATTGGTGAAGAGGCCTACACCGCGGTTTTCAAATCTTACAACCCCGAAACCATGGAATTTGACCTCAAGATCGAGGGCTTGGCAAAGGACATAGAACACCGCTGTTTCAAGGCATGGTTCTACTATGGCATCTCCCATTTGGTCTACGGCAGCCTGCCAGCTCGAGAGAATGAAGAGACCTCCCCAGCCGTGCAGTTCCGTCAAAACCCTATCTACAGTAACTCGAGGGCGTGGCATGAGACTGACGAACTCATGCGTCCCTGGAGGTTGACTGAAGACTTGTCTTTGCGTTTTTCCATGGGCGTGGGCCTCAAAAATTATACCGTGCCCTTTACACTGAGGGCGAGACACACCGAGGAATGCATGAGTACGCCACAAAACCGGTCCATCTCTCTCGCCGAGGGCCTTGCCATTCTCAATGACTTCTTCTTCGCGTCACCGTTCGCCCCTCAACGGCTCAGGGTCGCCGTCAACTCAGAGTACACCAGGCTCGTAGCCCAGCTACGCAACCAAACCATCGCTCCGCCCGACTCTTCGGACGGCTTCTTGAGTTTTGGCTTGAAGCTACCCACCTACGTTGATGACCTCCCACACAGAACTCACCACAATTTTCTTTGGCACATCTTCTGCCTGCACTATCAAGGCCCACCAAGGTTTACGTTCGAGGGCGAGGACGATCTTGAGATGTGGACTGGCCTGGCCGCTGACGACGGGTTCAGCCAAGTTCAGCCTCAAGCCAACGCCATGAGGGTGGTGCAGCAGGCGGAGTCAGCCTACCTTACTATTGCTGAGCTCTACGACCTTCGCAGGCGCAAAAGTTGCGTAGAGATTGTTCTCATACGGTCGGGCCTTGACCTGGAGGTGTACGACCAGGAAGTCCTGCTGAAAACTCTGGATCACAGCGAAGAGCTGCTGCAGCAGAACATTGAGCGTACGCCGTACGGGTGGTGTCTGAACAAGAGGACGGCAAACGAGTTTCGAGCACGGAATGCTGAAGCGCATGAGCCATGGGCCAAGGTCGTCCAGTGGGTGACGCCTGAGGAGGTTTACTTGCAGGACGGAAAGGAAGGTCGGAGAACGTGGATCACGACAGGCGGTCAGGTCTACGATGTCACCGGTGAGTGATGACTGGGGTAGTGTCAAATAGTAACGATGATGAGGCTGACCATATTCGCAGAATTTGCGCTGCATCCTGCTGATGACAAGTTGCAAAAGGTTCTCCTCTCCAGACCTGGTGGTAACCCTATGCTAGCGGTGCATGCAGAGGGTTACAGGCCGCGGGAGGTTGTCAAGAGACTGCTCAGGTACCGCGTTGCCATGCTCTTTCCAGTGGGCTTGGATGTGGGACCGAAGCAGGTCAGGACGTTCACCAGCGAGGAACTTGGATGGCACCAATTCCGTGAGACGGGCATGTATGTGCAGATTTATAATGATGTCTATGATGTATCAACAGGTTCGTATTTCCAGGATGAGAGGGGTGAACGATGGCTGACATTTTGCAGTGTACCTCGACATGCATCCCGGCGGTATTGACGCTCTCTCTGCATACGCAGGGAGGGATGCAACGGAGGCTTTCGAGAAGTATCACCTCGAGAACCGGGAGCAGCTTCTTGAGAGCATTCAGGCGATGAAAATTGGAAGGATGATCAAGACCTACCGACCTCGTGACGAGGTTGCGGTGGGAGATGTTCGCCTGCGAGACTGCGTCTTCCGGGGTGAAGAGGCTACTGCCGCAGTCAAGGATATTCAGGGCAGTCCGACAGAGGAGTTCGAGGCCGCCTTGAAGCGCATTGCGAATGGCGGCGAAGACGAGGCCATCGTCACACTCTGGAACAAGCACCAGGACCTCATTGTGGGAAGATACGCAGCCCCGCACGAGGCCTTGTCCACCATGACCGATCGTCAGCTAAAGGCGTTCGACGGACAGACCATAGACTCCAGCTTCGAGAACGCCGCGTTCATGGCCGTCGATGACACTGTCTACGACATCTCGACGTTGCTGCAATTCGGACACCCGACCGTTGTCAGCGGGCTTCGCCAGTACGCCGGCAGGACTTGCACTGACAAGGTCGTGGCCCGGAATATGAAGACGCGCTACGCTTTTCGCGCCGTTGCACGGCTGTCGGAGCACGAGCAGAAGGACGGACCGAGCTGGGACCCGAGGCGGCTGAGGCATGATATTGCGGACGTTGATCTGCAGAAGCTTAAGTCTCATATGCCGAAAGAGAAGGAAAGAAAAGAAGAGAAAAAGAAGAGGAAGTTTGAGGAAATGGGATGCGGGGCGGAGATGAGCTTTAGGGATCCGCCCCCCAGGCTTAAGAAACCCATGGCAGAGCCGGTGGCGGAGGGGGAGAGACCGGCCAAGAGACGGGCGGCCGAGCCAATGTCCCTGTGGCTGGACTGGAGGACAGAGGAGCTGGTTGGGAAATTGCAGAAAGACTTTGCGTCGGGGAAGTTGTTTGCTGAGTGGCAGGCGAAGGAGATGGAGAGGGAGGAGGATGATGCGTGGGAGATGGAGGGGTACTGGGAGAAGGCTAGGGAAGAGGAGACGGTGGGTGCTTAAGGGCTCTTTGGGTAGCTATGCTGGTAGATCTCGTGGAGTCTGTATATCTGAGTTACCTATTCTGAAGAGTTGGTGTTTGGGCGTCTATGGTGTGTCTGTCACGCAGGGCTACGTCATGGTCAAGATTGAGGAAGCTCATTTTCAGATTCTAGAGTCTTGATCACCCAATAACTGGAACATCGGTGCTCACACATATGCTGAGGGTGCCTCAAGACGAAGAATCACATCATCTGGAGACAAGGCTACCAATCAGTTCCCTTGGTAGACGACTGGAATTCCCTCCATGCAGGCCAAGTCCATCCTGCAGCCACTTCTCTTTCATTGGATCTCGCCCGTCCAGGCTTCGTTCTCGCATCATTCGACTGGCTGAGCATGCTTCTGCGCCCTCGGTGGCCAACTTGGCGGCAGTCATGGTATTAATAGAGACCCCTCTTTTCATCCCGACAGCTGTGGTTATCCCAGACCTCCGGCGCAACTTCAACATCTCCAGCCCTCAGACTCATTGGAAGCATCACCATCGACGTTACAAGATGCTGAAACCCACTCCTCCACAGCCATGGCAGCCCGGGATTTTCAGGAATGCGCCGATGTTCTCCTTTGCCCTCCTCGGAGCATCGTTCATCATATCTGGCCTTGCGCTGTACATCGTCCACTTTGCTGATGGAAAGCCGGTCGACAGCTGGCCGATATCTCCAAGCGTTTACCTCTCCATCCTTGCGACAATGTCCGGAATCGCTCTGCGGTCGGCATTCCAAGAAGGTGCCGAGACGTACTGGTGGTCGCTACTACTCTCCGAGTCTGGTGTCAAGCTACGTACACTGCACAGCGTGTGGGAGCTCAAGCACGACGCTCTCTCGCGCTTCAAGATCACCAGGGCCGATCCGGAGCCGATCTTGCGAACAGCTGGAATCATCTTGCTCCTGATGGCGGCCAACGGACCTCTACTTCAGCGGGCGGTTGTCGTAGATCTTGTCAGCAAAGAGACCACCTTCGACGCGGATATGCCCTTCAGGAAGGAACCTATGTGGAATCTGACTGCAAAATTCTACTATGGAATCATCACTTCACCAGCCGCCTACCAAGACGAATTTGCCGACGTGGCCGCAGGCTTGCACCAGAGACGTCCCATCCGTCTTCCTTCCCCTATCTGCCCGTCAGACGCAACGTGCGAAACGACGATTACGGTTGCAGGGTTCAGTAGAGCTTGCGCGAAGGAACAAATCTCGACTGCAGCCGAGCCGGTCCTGATCCTTCCAGACTTCAAGGACTTTGCCAGCGGTGGTAAATCGCCGAACTGTACCGAGGTTAAGGGAAGCGTCCTCAGCCTCTGCCAATTGTTCTCTGTTGATTTTCAGCTTGAGGCCAAGTTTCTCTCACGGGTCAACGGGGGAGGCCGGGACGAGAATGTGGCGACCAGTCCTGGACCAGACGAACTGCCATGGTTAGCTCCCGACTTGTTTCCCATGGCCATGAACTACACCAACTATTCCAGAGAGGACAGCAAGAGTGACATGATCACCATACAAAGATGCAACTTCACGACAGCATTCGTGGATATTCCAATCGAAGTCACAGAGAGAGATGTGGTTCGCATGAAGCAGCTCACGGGGAAAGCCCTGCTCCTCCGAAACCAGGGCATTGAGTCCATCCCATCACCCCTGGACTACGAAGAGCCCCTACACCTCAAGATGTTGATTGGCATTGAGCAGATACTACAAGATCTGTATGCAGGATACTCTATCTACGACGGCGCCGAATATTCCCATGTCATCCAGGGCACAGGGCCACGACAGTTCATCAACCAAGCCGACATCAGACCGATTATAGACCAACGAGGACCTAACATCTTCCATCGAGGCTTTAATCTCTCCTTCCACGATCCACTAGAATCCTTCACCGAGACTCTTCATGAACTGTCCCTTCGATACGCTCTTGCCAACATCACATCAACTCCTGCAAGGCTTGAGGAAATGGATAAATACTTCTCCAACGGCACAATCAACACTCCTGCTATCCATGATCGGAGGGAACGGGCGCTGCAGGCCATGAATATTACGCCAGACAAGAGACAGCAAGTGACGGCGAAGCAGACGAGTATGGTGCCCGTTTACCAGACCAACTCCCAGTTTGCATTCATCGCCGTTGGCTTATCCACCATTCTGTCAGTCCTGGTGGCCCTCTTGCTCACAGGCTGGCGACGCTGCGGTCGCCTCTTTTCCATATCACCACTCGAGATTGCAAAAGCTTTCGACGCACCTCTCCTACGCCAGGTTGGAAGCAACACCCCTGCAAGCCAGATCGCCAAGGACGATGACGGGTCCATGGTAAGATATGGTGAAGTGAAGCAGCGGAGGGGAGACTCTGCTTCAAACTCTGACACGGAGCCCTGTGGCGCCCTGGACCCCGACTTCGAGACTACTCCGAGGGCCGAGGGTGATAGCCTCATGGAACCAACTGGGGCTAGGTTGACCATCGACTTGACGGACAGAGTCGTGCCACCAGTCAAGGGAATGGTTTATGTTTGAGATGGGGTTTATGACCAGTCTTCAATTTTTTTGTTCGTCAGTCGTCAGATAACGTCACAGAGCCACCCATTCTATCCATACATGTGTTTCTCCCCTTCCTCACCCAATGAACTCCGTGGTCATCAACGTCTCCCACGGCGGCCCCAACACCCATGCCTTCTCCATCAACCGCCGAGCCCTCCGAACTTGCATCATGCCACTAGTCTCAACACTCCTGAACCTCTCCAGCACCTGCCCCCTCCTCGCATCATCCGGCACATCGCAGCCGGCAGTGAACATGGGGAATAGCACTGCTGCCTCGGCCGACCCGCCGCGCCGTACTCGGCCTAGACACCGAAGAATGTTCCCTACAAGTACCGCCACATCAGGATGCGAGGCGGGCTTGTCCAACACGCGGCGATGCAAGTGAACGAGTCCTGCAAGATGAAATGCCTCGTTGAGTGCAGCCGTCTCGTCCTTGTCATTGGCGTCGAGGACTCCGGAACGTACGTGGCGGCAAGGGTGACTAGGCCGAAGCATGCTGCTCCTGAGGTCCTGATCGAGTCGAGATGCGTCTTGGGCAAGATCTCGGCCTCCATCTAGAGGGTACTGACCCTCTCTGTAGCGGATAAGTCTGGCAACCTGCGAGAGAAGACCTAAGCATCGCAAAGAGAACCCCATGATGCAGTCAATTTCATCCGGATCTTGGTCGAGTCCCGGCAGCATTGGTAACAACGGCTCGTCGTCCCAGTCGTGCGTTTCTCCAGCTGTTCCACCACTTAGAGAACCCATGACGCTGAGATATGCCAGCCAGCTCCAGAGGAAAGACGCGATGGCAGCTTCTTCCCGTGGAAGTGAGCGCCTTGCCAATGATTGAGCCCTCTTCGACATGAGGCTGCGTGCTGTGCCGAGATGCCTTTGCCATGGAATGTCGAACCCGAAAGCGGCGGGGGAAATGATCTCCAGCGAAGCCAACATAATGGCAGTTGCCAGCTTTGCATCGGACATGGGCCCATCGTCATCGTTGAGCGTTCGCCGGAGGGCAGGAAAAATGTCCTCGACCCATGTAGCCATTCGCATCTCTGGCTCGTTCTGTTGGAGGACTCTCGCTCGGTGGGAGGCTATCGTCAGGTAAGAGTCAGGTCAGGAGGTTGGTCTCAACATGCTCACCGGAGTATGCGAGGAGAAGGCTCAGTAATGTTTCGTCGTTGATTGCGATCTTGGGCAAGACGGTGTGGAAAGGGTTTGACAGGAGGTCGTTGTAGGGGACAAAGACTGGAGATCGTCAGCAAGAGCACAGCGTCTCGTTCCAGGGTGATATCTGACCTCTTGCAGTATGGTTGATGAAGTGATGCTATAACACCAGGTGTTAGTCGAAAGAGAGACAATACACGGAGATTGCATACAAAATACTAGCACCGGGAAAGTCAGCAGGGTCCGTCAAATCCGAAGTCTGCCATTGTACCTACCAATAAGTTCATCCGGTTCTCCTTCAATCTGAAGGCGCATCGATGGTCAGCAGCTTTCCTTAACTTGGAGGATTGGAGCGTCACACACTTCTCAGGCAAGGGCTCAAGAAGCCGCGGTATGAGAATAGGTACGGGGCTGTCGTAGTAGCCACCTACCCCTCTGTGCGCCGCACCGTAATTCCTGAGAGACGTCGAGCTGAGACGGACCCCTCCGTCACTCTTACACGCCGGAAGACCAATGTAGGGAACGCAAACAGCATCGTCGTTCCTCCCAATGTCGCGATCCTGGGCACCAATGTCAAAGCCATAGAAGCTGTACGACTCTGTGGAATCAGTGCCGCTCTCGTGGAAGGGCGGCATAGGAGGCGGGAGCAACAGAGGGGGCTTTGCCTCATCCTCGTCAATAGCGATCGACACGGCCGGCGTTGCTGGCGACCCATGGGACACAGAGGAATACCCGTGCCGGGCCATGTACAATGGCGGACACGGGCTTCCTGTGTTGTGGGAGGATGGGGAGGACATGATGGGCGAGTGCCATGTTAACATTGCGTCGCTCACCTCGGCAAGGGACCTGGCTCTGTGGTGCCTCACCGGTGGGACATACTTTCCCAGATCCTCCGCCAAAGGTGAGGGAAATGTCTCAGCCTGTCTACCGAGAGGGGACCGCAAAGGCACTACGGCGACAGGGGCGGGAACGGACGATGCTCCTTTTCCAAAGAGGGATGACGAGGAAGAAGCTCGAGGTACATGACTGGTGCCATCCTTGTACTCCAGACTCCCCTGCCCCAAGTTTGGCCATTCAGGCAACACCTGTGAGGTTTGGTGATAGGGGCCATAGACCGTTTGTGACGAGGAGGAGGCGGCTGTCGGGAACGTATGGCTTCTCTTGAGTGAGAGAGATGGCTCAGAGGGAACGGATTGTTGATGCTGGGGAGGGGTAGGTCTCGAAGGGCTTGCAAGACTCTGGCTTGACCGTTTCGTCCGGCGGCCACCCCAGTTGAGCCTGATATTGTAGTCGCAAGTATCACCCAGCTTCAAGCAGCTGCTACTGTCAGCAAGCTCGGGTCAACTTGAAGTAGAGGAATTAGCTGGCCTACTTGAGACAATTGGGATGTTCTTCTCCACACTTGACCTTGCGGCCTTTGCATGGCCTGATGAGATCAAGTCAGTATTGAGCTGCTGATGTTCCATCAGGTCAGGCCACGACCACAGCCAAGGCTTGGCAACATCCTGACGATTTGAACTCACCAGCACCCATTGCGACTTCGACTCTTCGGTGCCTGCGCGCCTGGTTTTCGAGCACGCGGCATGCTAAGTCCCGGGGACCATGTCCAGTCCAGGGGGGGGAGTAGCAGGCTGCTGTGGTGGTCACGAGTGTATGACAATGTGTGGTGGTGGGGGGTCAAGTCTGGGGCACTTGAAGTCTGGGGAAGATGGTGTACACCCGGAGAACAAGAAAGAGAAGAGCAGCATGGTGCCCAAACCCAAGCCAGGAGCAGAAGCACCGGTAGTTAAAGCCCAACCTGCGTCCCCTTGCAGCCACGGTCACAGATTTGGTGAGGATGAACGGGGCGACACGGCAATAGGCGAGGGAGTGAGGGCTGACCGCCGCAGTGACCGGAGCACCATGTCCACGCGCCCTCCGCCCCATCCCCAGAATGCGTGGGGGTTTGGGACCACCACGGAGTAGAATAGTCCTCCGAGTCGCTGATACACCGGCCTCTTGGGGGCACCTGCATGCGTGGCGCATACCTTATATGTAGGCTCTGCATATTAGGCTCGGTGTGGGGGTCTTGTCCCGTGCCGCAATTGTTCGTTGCGGCCCCAGAAATTGGAACAAGATGACGAAGGAGGGCAGATTTGAGGGATGAGGTGTCCAGAAAGTTTTTGATTTTTTTCATCTGTCTAACTTGGCTACACGGACAGCCTCGAAGCTTACTCCCGCCGTCCCAAGAGCTGCTACAGCCATCAAACCTCCAACCAGAGCAGCCAACGACGTGTAGCTGCTCGGATCACGGTCGACTTCGTTTCCCGGTACCAAGACGCCAGCGACGGGAGTTCCGACAAGCACGGCCAAGCCTTGCAGAAGGTAAATAACCCCCGCCATTCGAGGAATCTCCTTGACGCCGTAGAGCTCCACGATGGCCACCGGGAGCAGACTGATGAAAGCGCTCGCGAAGAGACCATAGAGAACAATGAAGGCGACGAAGAGGCTTCGAGCCACAGACTCGTTGACATTGCCTACCAGGGTACTTGAGAGCCAAAGACCCAGAGTGGAAGCAGCAGCGAGAAACGTGACGAGCAAGAACGAGTTGAGTCTGCCCAGGCGGTCTGCCACGAAGCCCATGGCAATCTTGCCAATGGCGTTGCAAGCGTTGCTCGCTGCAGTCAGGTACGCGCCGCTGCTCTCGCTGTACCCAAGAGTTTGACTGTAGAGGGCCATGAAGAAGACGGGTGTGTAGTAGGCGGCGCTCTGGGCGACCGTGCAGATGGCCAGCAAGACGAAAGCCCTCTGATTGATGGTGAACTGGCTGGGGAGGGGGATGTCGAAAAGCGCTGCAGCACCTGAGCGTCCCTCACCCTGATTTAGTAGCTGCCTCTTCATGGAAGGCTCCCAGTCGAGGAACAGACCCGAAAAGCAAATGACGACGAGTCCAACGCAGCTCGTCATGCGCAGAGTGTTCCTGAAGCCCATCGAGGCGATGCATGAGGAGAGGATGGGCGCCCAGACCAGACCGCCGACGCCCGTTCTCGAAGAGACCAGACCCATGGCGAGACCTCTATGCTCGTCGAACCAAGTGGGAGCCAATGTCATGGACGGCACAAAGGAGAGACCGGTCGCCAATCCCATGAGGAGCCCCTGAGCCAGCTGAAAGTGCCACAGGGTCTTGCCGTAGCTAGCCAAAACGCCGGCGATACCGAAAAGTACGCCGCCGGCTGTTGTGACGAAAAGGGGCTCGAAGTGACGGGTCCACGACATGACAAATGGGGCGACAATGGTCATGAGGGAAGCGGCGAGCGTCCCGATAAGGTCGATGGAGGCAGTCGATGCGCCATAGAAGGGGGTGCTCTCGTCCAGGACCATGGTCTCGTAGTGGTGCTGGTAGATTCCGAAGCCAAAAAGGATACCGCATGCTGTGAAGTTGATCATGAATGCGGCCAGAAGTGTCGAAATGTACTTCCTGGTGTTGGCGTCAGCATAAGGTCCTTGTCTCGTCTGCTTTGGGATGAATGAATTTGGCACCATTTGGGGTAAGTCAAGTGAAGCTCTGTTGGCTCAATGTTGTTGTCTTGAACAGAGGTCATGGTTGCAGTGGGAGGGATCGGGGTCGTCTGGTTCTTCAGGTCTGACATGTCGAAACACCCAAGCCATGTCTGTCGGGGAACTTGTATTTTCCATGACCATTGGGGGGGACCTGGAAGTTTATGTAGGAAAATCTTCGACAATCGATTTTCACAACATTTGATCCACCTAGTGCCGGCACGCAGTTCGGTAGAAAAGGTCTCAAGTTTGCGATGCGTGGTAGACAACGAGGCAGGAGAATGCGATCAGGAGCCCGTGCCCACGCTCTTCACCGGAAGACCTCGATCTCCCAACTCCCGGTTTTCGGCCCTCACGCTTTTTCTTAGGTACGTATTACGATAGCAGATGTATCAGATACTCAGAAAGTCTTGCAATACAGATCTCGGCAGCTTAAATTGGCCTTGACCGGTAGCGGGGGTTTTGGTTGAGTGAGTCACAGCACCCTAGTGTTGAACCCCTTTTCTCCTGGATGTTTCTACTCGTCTGCAAACAGGGTGCCCGACAGATACTTCAAACCCGTATCACAAACAATCGTGACAACCGTCTTCCCCGGCCCGAGCTCCTTTGCAAGCTGCAACGCCGCAGCAACATTGAGACCCGACGATGTGCCCACCAAAAGCCCCTCCTCCCTGGCCAGCCGACGGCATGTAGCCCTGGCTTCTTCCTCCGAGACCGTCCGCGCCCCATCGTACAGATTCTTGTCGACATGCTGAGAGATAAAGCCAGGCTTGATGCCGTCAACGCCATGAGAGCCGCTCTGGCCTCGGATGAGCAGCGCTGCCGAGTCGGGCTCCAGCAGAAACACCTGAACCCTGGGGATGGCTACCTTGATCACGCCGGCCACGCCCATGATCAGCGCGGCTGTGCCGGACGTGCCGCAAAAGGCGTCGAAGCCGTCAGGAAACTGTGCAATCAGCTCGTTTCCAATGCCCGTGCACCCTGTGAGGGCATCGCGGTTGCTGAATTGGTCGGTGTAAAAGTACCCCCCTCTCGCGCTCAGAGCTTCGGCTCGACTCTTCATGGAAGACATGAGATCGGGCGTCGCTTGACCCGACGGACTGTGCGTAGTGTCGACCGAAGCACCAAAGGCGCTCATGGTCTGGAGCTTCTCCTTGGCATAGGCGTTGGACGAGAGGGCGAGAAAGTCATACCCTCTGGCAGCGCACACCATGGCCAGGGACGAGCCGGTGCTACCACCTGTCGCCTCGACGACGGTTACTCCAGGCTTAAGGCTTCCGCGCTTCTCGGCCTCTTCGATCATGGACTTTGCCATGCGGTCCTTGTGCGAGCCTGTCGGGTTGAAGGTCTCGAGCTTGACGAAGACCTTGGCACTGTTCTCGGGGACGATCCGGCGCAGCTGGACCACCGGCGTGCCGCCGATGGCGTCGAGCACGGAGGATACAGGGGCTGGGACGTGTGACATGATGGTAAAGGTTGTGAGCTTGGCAAAGGGTGAAGGATAAGGGGTGATGGGGAAGGGAATGGAGTAGGGGGGCAGGGTTCCAGCTCTGCGCTGGACGGGCTATATGAGCTGTCGGCTCCGCACCTCGGCGAGTACTCCCTGCTCGCAAAATACTTCCCCTTTGACAGTCAAGTGGGCCTGAATCCGCCCAATTTTGAACCGGCGTCGAGCGCACAGTAGTGACAGTCGGCCGGACTCGGGAACGATCGCGAGCAACTCATCCAGATGGGCGTACTGCTGTGGAACCTCATTGACAAGTAGGCCTCAAGTAGAAGAAAAAGCACCAAGAAACCACATAAACTTCGGCTAAATGTAGTCAAGTGGTATATTTGTGATGTTGAATCCATCCATGCTGCTTTTATTCATGGCTTTACACCCGCGACCGCCCAAGATTGCTGTGCCATTTACAGCTAGTTGATCGGGAGATAGACGCTCATCTCAAACCCGTTGGTAAAAGGAAGCGTCTGATTCTGGAAACCGTTTGCAGGCTCGCGGAGGAATTCAAGAAGATCCTTGTATCCATCCGCGCTCGAGATGGTGTTGTCCGTCAGCACGACGGCGCCGCGTCGAAGCGCCGGGAGGACAGTCTTCAGCGTCGGAAGAGCCAGCGGAGACCAGACTGCAATGAACTAGTCAGCAAAAAAGTTAACGTCTCGTCTCGATATTCTGGACCACTGACTGTCGAGAAGGAGCAGATCAACCTGCGGCATGTTCTCCTTGAGAGTCTGGAGCAAATCGCCCTCTCGGAGGTCAATCTCGCGCTCTACCTCTGGACCGCACTGAGCCCAATACTTGCGGGCAATCTCCGCCTTGGATGGCTCCTTTTCGGTCGCGATGACGGTGCCCGACTTGCCAGTGGCGGCCTTGGCCTGCGCAACGGCGAGGGACAAGTAGATGGTGCTGACCCCGAAACTCGTGCCGGCTTCCACAACGTTGGTGGCGCCCATGGCGCTGATCAACTGATAAGTGAAGCAGCATTTGTCCTGGTCCAGGGCAATGAACTTGTCGACCATGAGCTTGTCGAAGACCTCGGCGGGGTTCGCGCCGTCTTGCTTGTCCTCCAGGTCGCCGACAAGCTTGTGGATGACCACTTTCTTGTTTCCCTTGGAGGATCTTATGACGGCCTCTTGCTCCAGAGACTTTTCATGAAGCTCGGAGAGGAGCTGGAGGACATGCGCCGGGGCACGAATCGTTGGTGAGGTGGCCATTGTGTCAGTCGAGGCAAAGGGATGAGTGAGATGGTGTTCAATTCGATGGAAGGGTCGAATTGAGTGGCCATGTCGACTTTTGTAAGCTGGAGACGACATGTCGCCGATGGCCGGATGGGGACGAGTGCGTCAAAGGAGGAGGTGATGTCGTCGGGGTTTCCCGCTTCGGCCACCTAAGGCCCCCCACATGCGCACCCAGGGGGAAGGCAGATGCGATCGATGCGGGGTCATGACTCAAGCGTACCACGGCACCGGGATGCCATAGTCGGTCGTGGGCCATGTCGGCGATGCGTCGGGGGACGAGTTGGCATTGTCCGCAATATCTTGTTGCTTCCAGATTGCCTCCACGATGGTGCGCAGGACGCGGATGTTGCCAATGTTGCGAGCTTCGACCATCTTGTCTAAGACGTCGAGCATGAAGCTCCGTTCTGTGTCTCTGCGAGACTCGCAGGCGACTACAAATACTGCCCACGGGCTCGTTGCTACGCCTGTGCGACGCAGGGCCATGAACGCCTCGTTCAGGTAGGACCTCCGGCGGCCCTCGTCGGCCGCGTCAGGGACGGCGCGCAGAAGGTAGAGCAGGGTGGCGAGACGGTATAATTGCGCTGTTGCCATGATCCGCTCGGTGGGCGTATCTTCTTTGGTGTTCACGTCGGCGGGATTGATCCTCTGTGTCGCTTTCTGAAGGACCATTTCCAGTTGGAACCGCTGCTCAAGGATGGCCTCTGATGTATAAGCGTCGCCAGGTTCGCATCTTGTACGGCGCAGTCGGTTCACATGGCGCATCGCGTCGAAGACTTCGCCAGAGCATCCAATGATGCCAATGATCTTCGTCGAATTAGCAAAGTCTCAGCCCACAGCTGAAGACGGCTGCTCCGACTTACCACATCTGACGGCTGAGACGACAGCAAGTACAGCTCGATTCTCTGGCCCGACTGGGTATCTCGTTTCGGTTCGGCAAAGTCGCATAGCACATCGTAGTAGAGGATCCATTCCGCGAGGAAACGCGAAAGCGGATGCTTCTGCTGCTCTTGGCTCAGGTTTCGAAAGATGTGCTTGGCAGCATCCAGGTGGAGGCGAAAGTTCTCCTCATGTTCATCAAAAACCTGGTCCCCTCACTCGTCAGCGGCTTGTCACCCAACCACCCATCGGGGTCCGACTGACGCTGTGCATGCACAGCATCATGCATGTGCTCAGCTGCGTCATGGTGACCTCGGCCGAGGCTCCAGGCATCGAATTGGTCAGAGACTTTCGAAACAAACCCATTGCGTTGGTCTTGTAAGTCAATGCTGTGCCGAGCTGCTGACGATGGTATGCCGAGATGGCCAGTATGGACGCGCGCAGTGAGTCGGCCGAGGCATCGCAGGAGGACAAAACCAGGGGCAGAACCTGGCACTGAAAGCCGTTCCTAGCCCTTGTCGTAGAGCACATTGGCGCGATGACTCGATCGTCTTGAAGCCGTCAGCATATGGACCGATTCTCGGGAAAGGGTGGCGACCGACAGTATGCCAGGTAGGAAGCATCTTCGCCCACGACGGGCGTGTGCAGTGACATAGGCATGGCCGGCGCGGGATACGCTTCGCT
Source organism: Plectosphaerella plurivora (assembly GCA_020726575.1). Classification (NCBI taxonomy): domain Eukaryota; kingdom Fungi; phylum Ascomycota; class Sordariomycetes; order Glomerellales; family Plectosphaerellaceae; genus Plectosphaerella; species Plectosphaerella plurivora. Next base: position 221,303 of record JAGSXJ010000005.1, on the reverse strand, counting down.
GAGGTACCGGCGCCATGTGAGGTGCTTGTTCGAGAAGCCATAATCCCCAAAGGTGAAGTTTAGAAATGCGCGCCGCGTGCCCGGGGGGTGGGATGCGACGTCAGTCGTCGTCGAAGTGGTGCAAATGATAAGGTCCCGTGCCCTCTTCCGAGACTCATCAGGCCAACTAATGCGGCAGCCATATCCCGCACATTCCCTGCCGGTACGGGCGCAGTTGTTGCACCCTGGAAGAGTCTTATCACAACCAATCTTCCGCTCTACACTTGGTCAGCGTGTGTCTCTCACCCGGCTTTAGGGGAAGGTACTCTTGCACGTCCAGCAACCGCGCGTCGCCTTCATTTTCAGCCAGAACTCAATGGAGATCCATATGGTGTGTGTTTAGAGAAGCTTTCGCTTCGTATGAAGTTGGCTGGTTGGTCCATTGGTGATAGATGGAGGAGATGACTCCAAGCCGAGACTTCAAGATCGTTGCTGAAGGCCTCGGACCGACCCGAGTCGTGCGATATTACATAAGCGGCACTGGTCCCGGACATCGTTTCCAAGTGCCATTCTCTCTATGACTCGCCACTCGACATACCTCGTCACCACCCTTGGGAAGCCGTCTTCTGCTTGTTGAAGCATCATCACGTAGTAGGATGGTCCTCTTGGTCTCTGCTACGCCGACCTCACGGGGGCAGCTGCATGCGTCGTGCATGGGCTCTGCATGTTGGGCTCGGCGTGGGGGTCTCGCCCTGCAGTGTCCGTCCCATCCCCGTCAGAAATTTGATCCCGGATCACTTGTGTTTCTCGGTTCTGTGTGTTTGGGCTGCGTCCTCGGGCAGAATCTGTCCCAAGTCAGATGGCTGTTCTTATTGTCCAATGGCTGCTCCATGCTACATGATGTCGATGTTGAGAATCTTGATATCCTCCTCGGGCTTCTCCTTGTAAGTTCGCGTCGTCTCAATCTTGTGGATGACGTCCAAGCCCTGTGTGGCGCGTCCAAAGATTGTGTGCTTGCCGTCGAGCCATGGCTGTTTGTCTCACTGTTAGCTTCCGAAGGTGAACACGAGATCACTTGCACGCACACCCCACGAATGGGGATGCCTGCCGGAACTGGGGTTGGGGACAAACTCACCGTCTTTTCCGTCGTGATGAAGAATTGGCTGCCATTGGTGTTGGGGCCAGCATTGGCCATACTCACGGTGTAGGGCTTGTCGTGCTTGAGACTGCTGAATTCGTCGGCAAACTCCTTGCCCCAGATGCTCTCGCCGCCGGTGCCGTCACCCAGGGGATCGCCGCACTGGATCATGAACTTGCGGATGACACGGTGGAATATTGTGTTGTTGTAGTAGCCGCGCTTTGAGTGTGTGACAAAGTTCTCCACAGCCTTCGGTGCCGCATCCGGGAAGAGGCGGATGTGGATGTCGCCGTACGTCGTGTGCACCACGGCGGCGGTGCCCGTCTCGCCAGCCTTTGCCTCTGCCGCCTTTTTCTGGCCCAGCAGTGTAGGCTTCTCGTTGTGCACGTCCCTCGTCGACTTGGACACCTCGTCTTGGTTGGTGAACATGTAGAAGCGGACCTTGTTGACCCCGGTGGCGATGATCATGGGGTCTCTCGATTCGGACTCTGCCAGCAGGGGGTTGCTGGAGGCGCCCATCTCCACCGTGGTGATGCCCTTCTTCTGCGGCTGGCCCTGGTAGATGGCGAGGTTGACGGCGCGGAAGTTCTCGTCTTTGCCGTACACCTTCACGACCTGGTTTGTGTAGGTGTTGACGACCTTGATACCAAAGATGGAGCCATAGATGACGAAGTGACCCGACTCGTCAAAGATGACATTGGCCTTGTTGTTGTAAGCGGGTGACTCGACCTCGCGCTCGACCGCGAATCTGCGGCCAAACTCGACAGGTTCGAGCTTTTGCGGCGCAGTGCCGGCCTGCTGCATCTCCTCGATGACCTTGAGCGACTCATCATAGGTCCTGTACAACTTGCCAGAGGCAAAGTCGAAAACCCTGATCTTGCGATCGGGCTGCGATAGAGCAACAAAGTGCCGGCCGTCAGGGGACACGCTGATGGATGTCGGCACCGTCTTTGACTTTTTGAACTCGAACAGATTCGTCGAGGCTTTGAACTCGAAGACACTATCAGGCTTCTCGTAGTCACCACTGGGCCTCCAATACTCGACCATGCCCTTGTCGTCGGCCGAGACGACACAGTCATATTGCTCGTTGAAGGCCATAACATTGACAGGACTGCGGTGCAACGACTTGAGCGTGTGTATCGGGTCCTGCCTCTCGCCCCTCCCGTCGAAAATGTGCACGAGCGGCTTCGCGTCCTCGGACACGGCCAGCAGAGGCAGCGACGCGCCCTTGCGGTGCACCCAGCACACGCATCTCGGGGTCCAACCAAGGTTCACCATGGCCAGGAGGTCGAAGGTGATGACGTCGAATATCTTGAGGGTATCGTCGGCGCCAGCGGTGGCGAAGCTCCTGCCGTCGCGACTGACGGAGACGGACCGAACCTCGCCCTGGTGTGCCTTGAACTCCTTTACAAACTCGATGCCATCGGCCATCTTCTTCCAGAACTTGACAACGCCATCGGTGGACGTGGTGATGAGGAAGTCGGTCAGAGGCGTGATGGTAACAAAGGCGACCTGCTCCTTGTGCATCAGGGATTTGGAGTATCGGCTCGACTTGGGCAGCGCTGCGACGTAGTGTTTCTCGTGGGGTAGAACCTTGCGCTTCTTCTTGGGCGCTTCGGTGGGCAGCTGGGGGCCCATGTCATCGTCGGAGGAGCTGTCTGTGAAGGCGCATGTCAGCAAAATGGGTCAAGAGGCAGGGGAGGGTGGATGTCGCGTACCGGAGTCATCGTTCTGGCTGAACTCGGCATGATTCCGCTTGTTGGTTTTTGAGTCTTCTTCTGACATGATCGCGGTTATGCGCTGGCGGGCGGGCGGGCGGGGGCAGGGCTGGCTGGTCACAAACAATGTTGTGAAGGTGGTGGATGGAAGGCGAGAGCTTGGTGATGGTGTTTTCAGTTGCGATTCGGCGGTTTCCTGCACCATCAACTGAGCCAATCACCAGGTCTGCTGGACCTGCATCAGCGGCTGGGCGGGTGGTGTGGGGTGAAGACCGCTAACCGATAACAGCCATGGCGCCTGTCCTGCCCTGTCCTGCCCTGTCCTGCCCTGCCCTGTTGACGACAACTGACGGTCCTAAGTACACTTCCAGGATGCGTAACATCACTTGCATCCAAGATGCCACTTTTGCTATTCAATTAATGACAGTCAGCTATTATCATCGTGCTTGGATGAATCAGTAGTCAGATCAAATGATCGGTTCATAATCTCCCCAAAAAACTACCGAAAAGTCGAAATCAGACCGCGCCTCCATCCAGTCTCACAGCCTGGTTTTGTTGCTGCCCTCCATGCCACCAAAGGTGATGTCTCGTTCTACATCGCTCATTCATGATCTATTCCTTGGCTCCATGGCGGCATCCATTCAACCCTGACTTTATCCTACCACAACGCACCAATCTTCTCCGTGCCACCTCTCTCGATATGGGAGTTGAATCATGGGACTTTGGAAGCACCCCTGAGCTCTTGTGCATCCAAAGCCCCACGATGCCCCCTGAACCCCCCGACCATCAGTATCCACCCCCCCTAAAAAGCCTCCGACGTCGAGCTCAAAAAGCCCCCCGATTAGTGTCACTACAGCGGTTCAGGCCAGTACCACAAGGCATACCATCCGAACCATCATACTTATTACTTCACACCACTAACTGAAATGTCCCCCCAATTCGACACAACCCCCGAAAAAGAGGGCAGCATCGGAGGCTTCCTCTACCGCCAGCTCACCACCACACCCCAAGAGGTCCGTGGTGTAAGTCTAGCCGGGAAAACAGCCATCGTCACCGGCTCCAACACGGGCTGCGGCCTCGAAGTAGCCCGACAGTTCCTCGACCTCGGCGTGAGCAGGCTCATCCTCGCTGTGCGTGATGAGGAAAAGGGCAAGACGGCAGTGGACAACTTGCGACAAAACAGGGACGCTGAATCAAGCACCATCGAGGTGTGGAAGCTGGACTTGGACGACTACGCCTCGGTCGTCGCTTTTGCGGATGGCTGCAATACCCTGGAGAGGCTTGATATTGCAGTGCTCAACGCCGGTCTATACCTAACGCAGCACGAGACGAGCCCTACCACTGGCCACGACCGTGTCATTCAGGTCAATTACCTCTCCACAGTCCTCCTCCTCACCCTTCTGCTGCCCGTGGCCGCCACCAAGCGCCATAACCAGGATGCCCCGACGCGCATCACCTTGACATCCTCTGATGTCTCGGCCTGGACATCTTTCAAAGAGCGAAACGCCGTCCCCCTCTTCCCTGCCCTCGACTCCTTCGACGGTGCCGACCCGCTGGATCGCATGATGGTGTCCAAGCTGCTGGGTCAGTTCTATCTCGCCGAGTTAGCAAAGCGCGTCCCGGCATCTGTTGCGACCACCAACTGCGCCACGCCCGGCATGCTGCACGGCTCAGACTTCAACCGCCAGATGCGTGGAACAATCACTGGGAGGCTTGTCGGAATCTGGGGACGTCTCATCGGATACTCGGCGGCTGTCGGCGCGCGAAATATTACTGAAGCGGCTGTGAGGCACGGCGAGGAGAGCCATGGGCAATACCTCTCCACGCAGAAGATCAAGCCGTGAGTTCAACACACGGGCACTTGTGGATTTGACTGACACTGTGCAACTAGTATGGCGCCCATCTTGTACACCGAAGAGGGCAAGAGAATCTCGGATCAGCTGTGGAGAGAGACAATGACCGAGTTTGCCTTTGCTGGTGTGGAAGACATCATCACCAGGTTGAGCACAGCGTAGGGGGCATGCAGAGCAAAGGCAAGCTCACTCCTCTGCTCCAGGTACCATGGCCGTCTAAGCTTCAGGGATGAGAGAAAAGCAGAGGCTGTCTGAAGGCTAAATTTCCTACCTAATAGTTTCCATCTCGAATAAATAAAATTATCACATTCAAATTTCAATTTACTTCCCAACTTCGCCATCCAACTTACACGCATCAACACCTCCTGGGAGAAAGCTTCCGGTTTTGGTATACCTTTGGGTTAACCGCGGTGGAGCGCCGGTGTGGGGCCGCGAGTTTAGCAGCCCCGGCCCAACGTCATCCAGCGAAGCTGAAGCCTCAAACCTCACCTCATCCTCGGAGACATCCATCTTCCCGAAACCTCCGCCTTTCCATAAACCACCGCCAACTCATCCCGCGCCATCCTTCTTTTTCCTTCTCATCCTCACACACACCACACCGCGATCACCCCGCCCACCATGGCCCGCCACAACCTCCAACGCCTCGCCTCGCCATCGCGCTCCTTCTCCCTAGCCCTCCACACCCTCGGCCTCGCCAGCTTCGCCCTCGCCTTCCACTTCCTCAACGCGCTCACGCACCCCATCTCCGCCGGCTTCGGTGGAAACTATCAACACCTCACCAACATAGGTTTGCTATTATCCACCGCAACCTTCGTCACAGCCGCCCTCGCGGACCTCACCCTGAACCCAACCCTCTTCGCCGCCAAAAACTTCCTCTCCGTCACTACCGCACCCCTCGAGGTCCTCATCAGCTTACTCTACTGGGGTATCCGTACCATCGACAAGAGCCTTCTCTACCCTCCCGGCTTTGAGCTCGCCCTCCTCCCGGACGTTAGCTTCCACCTCGCCCCCGCCGTCCTGCTCACCTTGGACCTGCTCCTACTGAGCCCTCCCTGGACTATCCGCGGCTATTCCGCTCTCGTTCTCAGCCTTGGAATCGCCTTTCTCTACTGGGGCTGGGTCGAGCTCTGCTTCAGCCATAATGGCTGGTACCCCTACCCCATCTTCACCGTGCTCGACACAACCCAGCGCGTTGGCCTCTTCACTTTCTCTGCTGTCCTGATGACCGGCAGCACTGTCCTGCTAAAGTGGCTCTACGGCAAGGTCAACGGTGTCCCGCAGATGCAGCGCGAGGCACAGAAGCCCCTTAAGAAGGTCCAATAGACCGTGATTCTTTCTCATGCCTTTACCACAACCCCCCGAGATGCTACTTAGACAGAATTTTGAACAGACATCACCATCATAGAACAGACAATTCACTCTTACACTTCTTACGGCAAACGCCAGTTCACATTGATCGACTATTCATACCCCCGATGCGGCAGCGGCAGCGGCATTCGCTATGCGAGCACGCACCGGCCGCCAGGTCCATCTGCTTCCGTGTCCAGGGGTAATTCCCGGCTCTATAATACGCGCGTGTCGTCGATGTGTCAAAACCCCTTCCTGCCATTCGGTCATCGGGTTACACATCTCGTCACTCCCCCCGTCTGATGTTTTTCGTCTCCCGGGTCGCGTGGTCGTCATCGTCATCATGCGAGGTCGGCCTCTTTCCCCTCCTTCTTTCCCTCTCCATGGACACAAGTAGTTCCCCATTGTCTGCCGTTCGTGGAGTTGGTGATGCCAAGAACAAGTGCCCGATACGCCAGCGAATCATCCATGCAAGCATCTCACGGCGGTGACCGCTCAATCGTCATCGTCCGTCCTCAGCCTCGGCTCCCTAGGCTCCCTAGGCTCCCGCGGCTCCCTCGGCTCCCGCTGACCGTCCCGCTGGCCATCACGTCGGCCGTGGCCGCCACGCTGCCGACCATCGGTGCCGACATTCTGGAGCTTGCGCTCGAGCTCCTGGATCTCGCGCTCCTTCTGGGCCTTGGCGTTGCCCTCCTCCTTGCGGACAACGTCGACAAGGTTGGTGAGGGTGACGCGCCACGAGTCAAGCCTGGTAGAGAGCTCCTGCCACTGGCGGGTACCGAAGACACGGTATGTGACCTTGTGAACCAGGAAGACCTGGTCCTGCTGGGAAAGCTTGCCCTCGACGAGACCGGCGCGGATCACGTCAATAGCCCACATCTCGACGTCCTCCGAGGGGACCTGCAGCGCCTTGGCGATGGTGCTGTACTCGATGCGACGGCTGGTCGTTTGGGCGGCGACCGACGCAAAGGTCAGCAGGCGCATTTTGCGGAGCAGGCGGTCGGCGTCGAGGTTCTCCTTCTCCAGGAAGCCCGCGTGCTCGTCGTTGAAGTCGTTGTAGTCCTCGAGGTCCTGCTCGGCGAAGATGTCGAGGAGCTGCGACCAGACGGGGTGCGTGTCGCTCAGGTTCTGGACACTGGGTATGCTGCGGACGTCGGTGAAGAGGAGGTGGGTGTTGGACAGCAGGCTCTCGCGGACAGCGCGAAGGGACAGCTCCTGGGCCTCCTCGGAGCCAACCTCCTCCTTGTCGTCGCCATCAAAGGTGCGAAGCGCCTTGAGGAGGTACTCGTAGCTCTCGCTGCGGGAGGGGGCGTCGTCAGCTCTACGCCTCTCAAACCGGGCTTCCCGGTCTCGCCATGTTGGGTATAACTTACGTATCGCGTCCTGCCTCCGAGGCAACCTCGGAGATGTTGACGTACATGTTGCGCTGGTACTCCTCGCCGGTGTTCCAGTCGTCGAACCATGCCGGAAGGTGTTTCAGGTAGGGCTCGATGACATCGAAGGAGCCCTGCGACTTGAGGAAGTTGAGGATGGCGGAGAATACGTTGAATCGGATGGGGTTCTTGGGCTCGATGAGGTTGAAGACGGTGGTGAGCGCGTTGAGGCTCAGGCCGACGCCATTGACAGGCGAGCTGGTGGGGGGCTTGGAGAAGGCCTGGCAGAGGGCGGGCAGGTGCTTCTTGGGTTCGTCCGACTGCAGAACCAGGTGGATCATGAGGTTCGAGGCGGCCGTGTATTCCTTCTCGGGGACCGTGTTGAGCGTCGTCGAGGCGCGGACCAGCTTGGAGAGGGCCTCCTCCTTCTTCGACTCATTCTCGAGGAGGGGCTTCAGCTCGTCGGAAACCTTGAGGTACTCGGCCATCTCCTGGGCGAGCTCGCCGAAGGCGCCGTCCACGAAGAGCAGCTGCGGCTGCGCATTTTGGGTCGAGCCGGCAGCCATTTTTTCGTCGTCGCCTTTGCCGATTCGGATAATGGGGGCTGAACTGAGGCGAAAGGTCTCGTCGTCGGTCGGTGAACCTTTTTGGCGGGGTCGCTCGGAATGGTGGTTGTAGTTTTCAGATTCAGTTTCTCACTTCTGTGCGAAGAGGGGCGAGCCCCACTTGCCGGGTCGGTAGTTCGTCGGCAAAACTTTCGGTGGCCGCTGCTGCCTCGGTGAGGTGTGGCGCCCTGCAACACCATCACACTCCAGGACCTTCATCGACGGCCTTGTGCAAGTTCAAAGCTGATGCTTCAATTCAAACATTATCTCCCGCGTCGGCGGTCCCTGTCGCCTGCGGGAATGAAGCCGACTACCGATGAATCCAAACGCCTGCCAACTTTTGACCCCTCGCCCCAAGTCGAACCACGACGAGGAGCCGTTGCCCCAGCCCAAGAGAATTATACAAATAACCGCCCAAAAGAATGGCACATGCCGGTGTTCAATCTCCCTCAGTACCCCTCGTCTCGCCCCTCAGCCTCAGCGTTTGCTCTTCTGTTTGTCCGTAACGTCTGTTTTGGAGTAGACGCTGGTACCGTCGTTCGCGAAGAGCTCCTCGTCTCCCTTGCCGCCCATCTGCATGAACTCGCCAGGTGCCCGGTTGTGGGCAGGACCGGCCTCCTTGCGGGGGTCGGCATTCTTGTCAATGTTCTTGGTAAAGACCTTGACGGTGTCGCCACCGGCGATCCTCGCCGTGACTTGAACATTGTTGAGCGAGCTCAGGAGGGTCCGCTCGCGGTGAACACCTCTCCGTTGAACATCGAGGCCCTTTATGCCGCCGACAAGGCCATCAGTACTATCCGCCACACTAGGCGCGCCCGCGGTCATCCAGGGGTGGTTGAGGCACTGATCAATAGTGAAGCGCCTTTCTGGGTCGACGATGAGCATCGAATCAATCAGGTCCACTGCGCGAGATGCATTAGTCATGTGGTCCAACGGACGCTGGGAAGAAAATACTCACATGCTGGATCTCCCACTGAGTCCCAGTATGGCGACGGGTAGTCGAATCTACCGCTCTTAATCTGCTGCGACAGCGTGTAGGGGAAACTCTGACTCAAAAGCTCGTCGGAGAATGGCGGGAAGCCGCAGAGACAGATGTACAACACGACGCCAAGAGACCAGATGTCGACTGCCTTGGTGTACTTGCGGTGCCTACCCTCGGCAAGAATTTCGGGCGCAACATAGCTGGGGGTGCCGCAAAGCGTTGTCGTGAATGACTCTTCGCCAATAATCTTGGCCAATCCAAAATCGGCGAGCTTGACGTGCAGCTCCTTGTCGACCATGAGAATATTCTCAGGCTTGATGTCACGGTGGACAATGTTCCGGTCATGCTATGGCGGAGTGAGCACGCGATCCTCGACAAATAGAAATACGAGTGCTGGCTTACCAAGTACTTGATGCCCTGGAACAACTGGACGAACAGTTTCCGGGTATCCGCCTCGGACAGCTTCTGCTTCATGACGATGAAGTTGAAGAGTTCGCCTTCGGCAGCGAGTTCGAGGACAAGGTAGACCGCTTTGGCCTCGTCAAAGGTGTCCTTGAGACACAAGACATTCGGGTGGCTGACTCCCATGAGAACGGCAATCTCCTGTTGCAAGCCCTCTGTCTTGGATCGTTCTTGCATCCCGGGCGTCTTTGTGAAGACCTTGACAGCGTAGCGCTGGCCAGTTGACTTTTCGATACAGAGGAAGACCTCGGCAAAATGGCCCTTACCCAGGCGCTCCAACAGGGTGTACTGCGCGAGGAAGCCATTGCTCTGGCGGCTCTTGGGGTAGCGGAAGATGAAGCGCGCCTTGCCGAGGACGGCAATCTCATCCTGCTCCTCGAGCTCTCTCCTCTGGTTGCGACCGACGATGGCCTCGTTCACAAAGGTACCATTGCTGGACAGGTCCTCGAGAATGGCGACCGTATCGCCGCCCTTGTTCTCAGCAAAGAGCAGACAGTGTCGGTTGGACACGATGGGATCATCGACAACAATGTCTAAGGGACGTGTCAGCGTGACGGCAGCTTCTCGGGACGCCTGTACATACCACACTCGGGGTGGCGACCGATGAGGTACCCGCCAGAGGGGACGCCCTTGATCTTTGTGCGCTCGTAGGACTCCTCCTCCTTCCTAAGGGGAGACTTCCCCTTCTTGTCCGAGTCTGAGGACATGGACTCGAGGGCGTCCGGCATGGGACATGCGCTGCGCTTCTTCATCACGAGAGGCCTTCCATATTTGGTGTCAAGGGGGAAGAGGTAGCCCCAAACGCCCTCCTTGACCTCATCCTCGACCTCTTCGACCAAGGAGTCCTTGGCTTCGCCAGGAAACTGGGAGAAGGCCTGTGTATCTTGAGGAGGCGACGACAGGGCATTGGCCTGGCTCTCGTCCTTCTGAACCTGGCTGGGACGGCCCTCGGGAGGGGTAGCGGTGCCTTCCTTGTACAATTCGTCCGAGTCAGCGTTCGTGACGTGCGTAACGGGCGAAGGCAGCTGTTGCTTGTGGGAGACCGGGGTCTTATCGTGGTCGGACAGGCGGTCGGATCGTCGGGGCTTCTTGGTTTCGGCGTCGGCCTGGGGCGAGCCTGGGGAGGCCTTGAAGGGGGTGTTAAGGAATGGCCACCAGGAAGCTAGGCAGAGGTGAGGACTCACACGGGGGCGCTTCAATTGACTCTGCTCTCGGGGCGCCATGTCCGCGGCTGTGATGGTGGACGTGGGCGACGAGATGGGCCAAGGGGGGGGGACAGGGAGATGGGGGGCGGGAGAGGATGGCCCGGCACCAGTGACAGACAGGCAGGAGGGAGAGAGACCAGTCCTGGACGTGGATGGCGGGATAGGTTGGTAATGGCAGGCTTGGAAGCGAGGCAGACCTATGGGATGATAGCTAGCTATGGGGATCGGTTCGGTTCTGGAATACGGATGTGCGAGAATGGAGACAAGCTGAGCTGGGTGCCTGGGAGAGATGCAATAATGCTGTTCGCACAGATGGGAAGATGTGGCGGGTGGTGTCGAAGGAAGCCTGGAGTTGTGTGCGTGTGCACCAGAAAGATGAGGTGGGAGGACGGACGACGGACGACGGTTCAGGTTCAGGTCCAGGTCCGGGGAGCTGGACGTCTCAACATGGGAAGGATGACTGTGCTTTTTGAGGATCTGCCTGGAGAGGTCGCCCGCCGGGTCATGCCTCTCCCGCACTTGGACACTTGCCGGGGTCATTCAGACGGGACCAGCAGCAGCAGCAGACCCAGCTTTGCCCTCTGGAGTCAGGCAGGCAGCCAGGGCCTTGGGGGCCCTCGGGTGACCTCGATCTAAAACCGGTGGTGCTATTCCGCCATCAGCTCTCGGTGTCTCCTCATGGCAGTGGTGTTAGTCCGTTACTAGCTCATCCTTCACATTAGTCAGTCACGCCCCTCGGTCCCGGGGTGGCTCAAGCCTGCCGTTCTCTGCCTGGCCTGAGCACTGGGCACACCTCCGCTATGTTTGCCTCCCGGCGGCAATCACACCTGACTGAATGCCCCTACCCCTGGTAACCCTGGTGCCGCTTAGCCACTCGCTTCCTTCGGTGAGCCTTTTCAGGGACGGTCGTGGGGCAGCAGCCGGGGCTCCCTCCGAGCTGGCTGGCTGTGCATGTACACTTCAAGCCCGCTTTTAAGCAACCCCTTCTCTTCCCACAGACCCTTAAATAGGGCGGCCCGCACTTGGATACTCCCTCTGGACTATTTCTGGAGACTCTTTGCGACGATCAAGTCAGCAAGAAGTTGCCACTGAAGCCAGGCCTCCGACATGTTCTCAACGCACACCAGTCTTGGATCTTCCCTCGATTTTCACGTAATGATGGCGGGAATGGATTCGAAGAGACTGGGCTGATAGATCTACTATGTATTCGAGCCGCTTTAGACCTACCTCGGGGAATTCCGTGTACCTCTCAAACCCCAGGCGCATACTGCTCAGCGGCCCCTCCCTCCACAAGCGGCGAAAGGCTGCAAAGAAAGTTCTCAAGTCATCAGCCTCATGCCAGGTACTATACCATCCGATGCATAGTTCTTGAAATTTATCTGTCCTCTGCACCGTGAGGCGGAACAGGAAGGTCTCGTCCTCCTCCTCCTCATTTGCATGCCACATGTCCAGTGACTTGAGTCGAGGCATGCGAGTTGTTGCAACGGAAGCAGTAGCGAGAAGTTCCCAGACCGCACTGGAGTCGTCCCACCACTTGAACTTACCTTCCCTCAGAACTTTACAGGTCAGAGACAGGCGCTCGAGGTTGGGGCAGTAGAGGTGAGTGTCCGGAGAAGTCTGCTCCAAAAACCTTCTGGCGTCGATAAAGTCGGGCAGACTACAGAGTCGTAGCTCGGTGGCTACTTCTGCAGCAGCTCTTCCCATCTGAGGTACTGTAGTCCAGTAAGGTCCGGGACCCAACGAGACGGGGTTTTCTCCGGGTTCCCAGAGGACCTCAAGATTCCTGGTCGTGTCGGGGAGTGCTTCGAGCACGGTGGAAAATGCTTCTCGAATAGAACCTTCAAGAAAGGGCCGAGTGCATACCACACTTTCGATGCGGAGGCTCTGTAAATCGGGTGTTCCTCGCTTGATGAACTGGGCAAGTACTTCCGGTGGCATGTTGCGGTAGGTATCCTGTCGAATGGCGAGCTGTCTGATGACTGGGACGGGTGCGAATGTCGTTTTCCGCGGATCGGGCAATGGAGGACGATGGACTCCTACCAAAAGTCCCAGGATACCAGTTCTCCAAAGGTCATAGTTACGGCCTCCGAGTACTTTCGCATCGAGACGGGCGTCCTGCTCGCTGATCTCGTGCCTGAAAGTCTCATTCTCATAACCATGTCTCGTCGTCCTCGGAGCATAGCTTCCCAGCTGCAGTGTGATGCCGGCCAGGCAATCTTCCTGGGTCCGCGTTGACAGCATGTCCATCAGCTTGTGAAGGATGGTCATGATGATGGAGTAGGTTCTTTGGATAATGTAGTCGTCATCGGGCTTTTGATAGACCCGATACCGACGCTCTGGGATTTCGAGAGGGAGGATGATCCGCCGGACATCTGCCCGACGTGGCTTGTTCTCGCTGACGATACGGTGGAAATTGTCGAGACGCGCGTTGTTCAATGTGAGGGTGTTGAAGTTGACAGGTGAAAAGTAGCCCTCCCACTCGCGACACACCGGTGGCAGCACGCCGGCAGAGGGCCCGGAGTCGTCTCGTTCGTTGTCTAAGTCTGATAAGATGTAGTCCACGATGATCCACCGGATCTCTAGGGGTAGATGGTGCCAAACATTTGAACTTACATTGGGACGTTTCTGACTGATATCTGGGTAGAAACCCTCCAGATGTGTTCGTATGGTCGCCATTGTCGGGATGGAGCTGCGGATGGAGGACGGGATGAGAATGAGGATGATGTTGATGATTGCGGACGGTGTCGTGGATGGTGATGCGGATGACGTCGCGAATACTATTGTAGATGTCGATGATGTAGAAGACAAGTTTCCGCTTTCCCTGCAACAAGGCTTCCAAGTTGCCTTTTGAACTCCCAATTCATGTGGCGCGACGCCTCTTCCCCTCTTCCATGAGGAGGTTGAAAACTCGCCCACCACTGGCCCACCGCGTCTCTGTATTTTAGGTAGATACTTGCCCTTGATGCCTGCTTTTGGCCTCGCAGTTCTCTGTCTTTTGCTTCGGGTGTACTGGAACAACCGCGGTGGACTAAACCGAACCAAAGATAATCATTGACTCTTCTTCAGATACTCACCACATCTTTCCTTCGGAGGCCAGAACCTCTTCACACAACGACAAACAATTAATACGCCGGCCGCCTCAATAGACAGCTGCTCTCCAGAATGCAGTGCAAACCCCTGGTGCTTCCGTGTCGTCATCGAAGCGAGCAAGTCTCACTCCTGACCATAGTGAGGCTGCCCATGCCCAGCCGGCCGCACGACAGCCCCCGCGTGACTCCTAGCACACACACCCCATTCATTGAGTCACACGCCGGCATCCCACCCTCAGATGCGTAACCAAGTCATTACCATTAGGCATTTCCATCGTCGCCCGATGGCGTCAGGCCCCGTGAAGAACTCTAGGAAGTTATGCCAACTCGAACCCGCGTCTCTCGCCATCCGTGGCATTCACAAGTCTTGCCGCCCAAGAACTCGCTCAGATGATCAGGCCGCCCACGAAAGAAAACAAATGCATCGATCAAACAGCCTCCTCACGCCCATCCCAGGCCTTGCCTGGGCCCTTTAAAACAAAAGTGTGTCCATGTCCTGCCCACACATCAGAAATCCAACCGCGCCAGCCGCCGTGTTATCCTCCGCAGGAATCTTCAGACAGGAGCACATCTACTGATGTACCGGTCCGCCGCCCATGCCAGTCAAAGGGCCTGCAGAACCTGATAGCCGAGATGCGTTCCATACGGGCCGGTCGCTACCTCTCCGGGATCGGGCTCTTGGCCAGACGTCCGCCGGCGCTGACCCTCTTGTGGAGGCGGGCCTCTCTCTCCTGCTGAAGCCTCTCGCTTGCGCTCAGGTTCGGCCGCAGTGATGTAATGGAGTCGTTGCCGAAGCCGCCCTGCCGCCCTCGCTTCTGTTCCACGTACAGCTGAGCACTACGGCTCAGCGGAAAGGCTGGCAGTGCTGCAGGGATCTCAGCGCCGTTCTGCATCAGCAGCTCGGCCACGGGGAATGGCACCGCCTTGTCCGGCTCGGGTTGCTGACCACCAGCCGGGGAAGGCGCCGCAGGATCCGCCGCGGCAAGTGCCAGGAAGACTGCGTGCGTCCCCCTCGACTTGTCTATCGCGTTCGGGCTGCCCTTGAGTGCCAGCGCGTAGATCACTTGCTGGACCTCGTTCTTCTTGATGCCTGCGAGTAGCGTCTCTTCGGCCGTGGGGTACCTAGAGAGCGTGGCCGAGATGGGCTCCACGAATGCCCGGTCCACGTACTTTGCCGTGATGAACTTGAGCCGCTGCTCCCGAGTGGCTTGTGGTGCCGGCTTCTGTGAGGGTTCGAGTCTGGCCTCCCAGACCATGTTGGCCACCCGATTGCCCACCGCGAGGAGGAGCTCGACAATGTCGGCTGTGAACGATGTAATGTCCAGCGTCAGCGACCGGATCTTGCTGATGTGTGTGCCCAAAGACCGGTGAATGCCACTGCACTCGATGCACAGGATGATGGCCAAGTTGATCGAAACCCACTCGACCTTGACCCCTGATCCGCAGTCGGCGCACCAGCTGTTGCCCTGGTCGTGGTTGCGCAGCATCTGCAGCAGCTTGTCTGGGTTGTCGTCAAAGGTTGAGCTCGGGACTCGGTGGTATCCGGGTCGTGCTCCCACTGTGATCCGCCGCGTTGGTATGCCGGTGCTGCTGTGGCTGGCGTGGCCCAAGGATGGGCTTTTACCAGTCAGGATGGACCCGATGTCTTTCCTAAAACTGCTGGGCTCAGGTGCCGGGGAGGGGTCGGCGGGCTTCTCCCGCATCCTGCCTTCCATGGCGCTCTGGAGCGCATTGTTGATGGACACGATCCAGCTCATCATGTCTTCCTCCGAAGTTGCCTGGTACACACGCTTCGATTGCGGCGTAATGACCTCGAAGCAGAACCGTCTCTCAGCGTTGCGCGCCTCCCGAACGGATGCCATGCGCAAGTCGATCGGGTCCATGTGGAGGTCGAGCCTCTGCTTCCAGTTGCTGTACTCTGACAGCTTTCCCTGATCGAGGACTATCCAGAACCTGGTCCTTGTCAGTATCTCGTTCAACAATGGGACCGCCTTTGGGGGAAACTCACTTATGCCAGCCCTGCTTATTCAGGTTTCGGGGATCGACATGGCTTCCGGGGCGGCTCAGGGCCCAGAGCAGGCCCTCCTTTCGCTGGGTGTTGTTCTTGTCGGCGTTGGAGAGCTGCGCATGATCCCTCTCCTCCAGATCGCGGATGCCCTTGAACTTGGACGTTGCCGCTGGGCTCCCTACCATGGAGTGGCCAAGGCTCCCAGGAGACCTCGAGAGGTCGGGGGAGGTGGCCGGCACAGAGCCTGAGCCGCCAGATAGTGCGACCTTGAGCGTCGAGCCAGTGCTGTCGGCGCGGCCGAGCTCCGAGTCGGAGGTGTTGGCGGTTTGGCCGTTGGAGGAGTAGGTGGAGGAGGCCGTAGCGGTCGGCTCGGGATCATTGTACGTGCTGTTGCTCTTCTCGAGCAGGCGCCTCTTCTCTTCTCGCTCGCGTCTCTGGTACTGGAATTCCTTGTCCGCTTCGGTCACCTCGCTGGACAGTGCCTCAAGCTGGGGGAGTAGACCCTCAATCCTCTTGGCCGTGTCAAGGAAGCCGCGTGCCTGCGCGTCCGCGTAGCGCGTCAGCTGGGAGAGCACCTCCTGTTCCTTGCGACCGCCATGGAGGTCGGTCATGAAGCTCGAGTAATCGAAGCGCTTTAGCTCAAAGTTGCGCCGCTTGGTCTGGTACTTTGTGTCGCTCTCGGCCAGTTTCTTAGTCTTGACCGAGTCGTGACGCTGCCCCAGGTACCTCGAGACGTAGGCATAGTAGTCTTTGCTCTCCTCTTCAAAGTCTCTCTTCTTGTTCTCGGCTTGCTTGATATCAAAGGTGTAGAGCTTGCTGAGTGGCTCTATGACGATCTTCTGGAGAGCGACGGTGTTCTTACGCTCGTACGCAATAATCTCCTTGGCGATCTTGTCAAAGTAATGGTCGATGGCGGGCTGCACGGCGTTGGCGTTGGTTGAAGACGCCTCTCGGAGCGAGTCCATGAAGGAGGCGAACTTTTCGTTTGCGTCCGTCTGGGCCTCCTGGGCGGCCTCTGCCTTTTTCAGGACGCGCTTCATCTGCATGCGCATGTTACCCGTCTTCTGCTCGAGCGCCTTGATTGTGGCGCGGAAGACTGGGCCGTCGTCATTAACCGACACGTCGTCCCCAGGCTTCGGACAGGCAATGTCAACCTTCACCAGCTCCTGGATAGGGAGCTGCGCCGTGGGGTTGAACATGACTGGTGTCGCGGGGACAAGGGGCGAGACGGGCTCGTCTAGTTCGGCGTGGCTGATGCGGGACTCGACGGACTGCGCAGATGCGACTCGGATCTTGGGCGGAGGCGCCAGATGGAAGGGTGGTGATGGGGAGTTTGGATGGCTAAGAGGTAAAGACGTATCTGCGCGCATCTTGTCAGCCATGCTTCTGGGCGGCGCGGTCGCATGGGAGAAACATACTGGCTACCCAGTAAGAGAAACTGGCCAGAGTATTCAGGCGATGGGCGCGAGGATCATACTCGACAAACTATGCATCGGTCAGCGGCTATGCCTGGCAGTCCGTTCCCATCGAGGGACGGACAGATGGGTGGGGAGAAACTGACACTGACAGCGTTCCTCCAGCCACCGCCTCGGTCTTCAATATTCTTGGGAGGCTTCCACTTCCATGTCCATTCGAATGTAACCGAAGGGCTACCCCCGGTGGCAAAGTCGCCGACCAGCTCGACATTGGAGTTCTTGTGGAGGTTTGGGTCGGCATGAAACTCGCGAGTCACGAGGTTTTCGACGTCCCGCGACGTGGATGAGTAGACATATGTCAGACCGTTGATCTGTGTGTCTACCAGAGCAGGTGCTTCTGGGGCGGTGGCAGCCTCTGTAATCTGCTGATTCTGTCGCACGACAAAGGTGAATGTGAAGACAAGCTCGTCGTCGTTGCTGAGCTTGAGCATGAAGCTGGGGACGGGATTTGAGGGAGTAACTTCGGGGTCCTGATATGCCAGAGGCAGCTGTCAGCCTAGGAAAGAGACGAGAATTAGGACGAGGGGGCAGGCTGACCTGTATAAACTCTAAAGGAGCAGAGTCGCCGGCCAGGCGACTGGCGACAACTCTTGTCGCAGGGAAGCCGTTGGGGGTAATCTGAATGGAGGATCGCAGTCGCGGGTTCGAGATGACCAGGGACGAGATGGTTACTGTGCGGAAGAGTCAGTGGTCAGCGCAGAACAGTCAAAGGTAGGCCCCTGGGGGAGGGAGGGGGCTTTGCGCACGTCGGTTCTGGTCGCGCAGGTAGAGGGCGCCGCCCTCGTCAGGCCTGCTAGTAACGATGCCCATTGTATGATGTTCATTCGAAGCAATGCAACGCGCGCTAGTTGGTAGCCGAAGCGGGTGACGGCAGCGCAGTCACTGGCGGGTGTCGAGGGGAGGAACTTGGTGGTTGTGGTGGAGGCCGTCGTCGTGGTAGCGAGGTGGGATGCTGGGTGGGTAGGGGTAAGGTCGGACGGAGGAGGGTTGTCGCAGGTGCGGCGGCGGGGTCGAAAGGCGATACGATCGAGGCTATTCACGTCACGCCCCTTGGGACAACCAAGCGCCCCAGTGGCGAGCGACGAGGACGCAAGAGGAGGGGAGAGAGTTCAAGTTGTCTGTCCCCAGCCAGCCAGGGTCGTCAAAGGCGCCCTCGGGAGAAGCGACCGAAGGCGAGGGAGAGGGGCGAGGGGGGGAGAAGTCGTCGGGAATGGCGTAAGACTCGACACCCAAAAAGCAACAGATGTGCTGTCGCAAGTTGTGCCTGGTCGAGGGGAGGAGGAAAGTGACAAGTGTATAAAGAAAGGCTGCAATGCTAACAAGAGGTTTGGTTGGTAACCTAACAGACAGGATGGATGCAGAAGAACGTTGTATGGTGCAACAATGTAAAGTTGGAGCCGACGGGGAGATGTGGATGTGGATGTGCAGGCAGAGCAGACGCTGGAGGCAGTGTGAGAGGTCCACGGGTGCTTGAGGTCACGGTGCGTTGCTGCGGCATGGATGTCGGGTCCTGGACTGGACCGGGGACTGGGGGGGGTGCCGTGGCAGCGTGGGTGAATGGCCGGCAGGTGCGTGATGCCCCGCCCGGGGCAGGCAGCCTTTTCTGTCCACGGTCATCACACCTCAGAGGACAGACACTGACTGCAACGTATCAAACGTCCTCGGCCTCCTTTTCTGTAATGACAAGGGACTACTCGCTAAAAATACTACCTTGGTCTGGTAATCCCGCCCGCACGGCAACTTGAACGGCGCGGCGTGGGCACCACTGAATGGAAGTGGGACAGCGCTGTGCTGGTGCCGGTGGGTGGAGGGTCGGTAGCGGCGCTTCGGGCAGTCTTCCTTTGTGCCAACCTGTCTTGTCACGTCCCTGAAGCCTTCTTTTGTTCAGGTGGGGGAACAATTCTCAAACTGCACTTACGAGTACACTCCCACCCCTGACCGAACCCTACGTTGGACAAAATCTAGCTATTCTCCGGCCAGCAGCATGAAAACTTGCATGCAGACAGCAATTACCAATACACAGAGCAGCCACCCAGAGAAATATCTTCGGAGAGTATTCCATGTTGCCTTGGTTGCATCCATCTGCCAGGCACCGAGGTCAATAGGGCGTGGAGATGAATAATACCGTAATACGGAGCTGCTGGGCCCGCCCCGGGCAGCCTGCTTGGAAGTTCCGTCAGCACCTCAGGTGGGGGAATCACTGGACCACTGGCAGTGGGCAGGCAATTGGGTGCTGCATCGCAAGCAGCGGCACTGGGTCACGGTGTTTGGTGTTCCACGTCGTAGGCATGTGATGAAGAATTGCCCGTGACCTACCCCTTGAGATGTATGACTTGATCGGATGAGGCGCCTGCGACTGTGACATGAGACGACTGGCAAACCACTTTCAATCTAGAGAGTATCGTCTTGAGAAGTGACGGCCGTTCTGCTGTGCCTTTATCAGAGGGGCCACCAGTTCATCTACGAGTAGGTACCGCGGATTCAGTCGTTAGCCGCCCACTTCCCCAAATTCTCCGACCCCTGAGCCTGGTCGTTGAACGACTCCGTCGTCGCAGGTTGAAAGCTGGTCCACCAGTTGATTATTACCCCCCGAGTCGATCAAAAGTCAGAGAAATGAACAAAATGAGCGACTCCACGAGTTCACATTCGATCAGTCCCTTTATTGCATGGGGTTTGGCAGTTCCGAGAACCCTCGTATCCATCAGTCATCCCATACGAGGAAACATCCGCAAGAAGAAAATGCTCTGCCTTCTGGACAATGCGCTATTGTGATGCGACCGAGGCAGAAAATCAAATATGCTTATCTTTCCAATGTCAGGCATCTGGCGACTGGAGATTAAGGAGGCTCTTTCCTCGAAGAATGACGACAGCTGCTTGGGTACTTCCTCTGTTAGCTCCCGCCCAACGCTGCCGCCCGACGGTACCTATTCCGGCGAGTAAAAACCCAAGAATAGCCAAGTACCGCCCGGGCCATGACGTGTGTTCACCCGCCACAGGCACGTCCCGCCCCCAAACACCACTCTCTCCACGGGCCTCACACCCACAGGCCACTGCACCGTTATCCTCACTTGGCCAGACCCGGGGTCCAGCTTTTTGGTAGGACAGGGCCACGGCCGCCATCTCTCAAACTACACCACGTCCCCTTTCCGGCGCACCCAGCGCTGATACTGTGAGACGTGAGTGCCCCAGCTCGCTCTCCCCTCGTCCCTCCGATAAGGCACCTACACACCTTGCGGCAAGGTCTCTCGCCTCCTCCCGCCTCGCCTCGTCTTTCGCCTCCCTGCGACGACTTCAATCCGTATTCGAGAACGTCCCCCTCTCTTCCGACCCCGATACGATCGACCAGATACGACGACGGCCAGCGACGACGCAGCCTGACCTATTCCCCGACCAAACCGCTCTCTTAGACGACAGATTCAATTCTTTTTGCCCGACAGCAACACCTTCCCGTACAGCTTCTCCGGCCCAGTGCCAGCCTCGCGAGCAGCCATGTCGTCGGCGTCGCGCAACTCGTACCTCCACCGTCGGCTTGACAGCAACCGAAGCAGCACAAATCCCAGAGCCTCCACAAGGCTCCTGCCCAACCGCATCGAGGTCGGCCCTGATGACGCATACACCTTCGCTCTTCGCATCGCATACCTGAACCATCTCCTCCAGCCAAAGGCAAGGAAGAAGCAATGGGTCGCCGCGCTAAAACCCGTCAGCAAACCTGCCCACCGCTCGGCCACGAGTGTGGGCGAGCTGGTTTCCCAGTTCGGATCCAGCAGCTCGCACACGGTCAAGCTGCCTCACGGCTTCCGATCCAGTATTGAGAAGAGAGTCCAGCAGGTCATCCAGGGTACCTGTTCTCTCCCCGGCTTCAATGACGCCGCCGTGCGGAGGAGCTTCGCTTCGGCATACCCCTCCTTCACCGCCGCAGGTTTCCAGAAGGAGGCCGACTCGAACCGCAAGATCGAACCCTACATCCTTCTACTCTACTCCAACGCTACAAGGGTTGCCCAGTCCCTCGCCCAGCCTGGTGACGACTCGTGGAAGATGATTCCCGATCGTCATGTTGCTCTCTTTGTGCGCCTCGTCCTCCAAGTCCTCCGAGATCAAGGCCACGACCGTGAGAGGCCAGAGCTCATCACGCGCCTCACCAGTCTCGAGAGCAAGCTTCTCACAAACGACCAGAATCTGGCAGCCGCCTCCAGCCAGGACGGCAAGATGGTGGAGTACCAGGTTCCATTAAGCTACGACGTCAAGGACATGCCAATGGTTCTTGCCGTCGCTCGCACCTTTGGCCGGTCAAACTCTGAGGTCCAGGCTGATATTGATGGCCATCGAAACATCTGGACCGAGGAGGCAGCCCTGCGCGACATGAAGACGTACCAGCATCGCCTGAGTGCCGATGCCGGTGGCTCCTTGAGAAAACACGACTTTGACTTGGACGAAGCTTTTGAGGAGTGGAAGAAATCAGAAGGACCGCACCTTTCATCCATCATCCAGAAGATTTTACAGATCAAACCTGAGCTGGCCAAATCGTCCACAACGTCGTCCCTCGCGACTGGCGAGAAGCCGCTTCCTGGCCGGCCGCAATCCTTCTTTGGCGACGACGAGGCATATTCCGATCTCAGCAGGGCCCTGTCCAACCCAGACTCTTCTAGCTACCCCCTCGACCATTCCCACGCCTTCAGCTCCCTGTCTCTGGATGATGCGAGTGGCGGGCGGCAGTTGGAGGACGCCACCTACACCTTTATACCCCCTTCTCCCCGTCCCTTTTACAAGGCCATCCTCGAATGTTGCATGAATTACGACCACCTCCATTCCGACCCCTCGCAGCCATATACAGCCATCTCCAAGCAGCGGGCCGACTTACTCGTCGAGCTCTCTGTTTGGTGGCGTGTTCCTCAATTCTCCCGACTAATTGCCTTTATCGAGGTTGCCGCCAAAAAGTTCCTCGATCAGGAGCTATCAGTCGATCAGCTGGATGCATGCTGGAACTACGCCAACAACCCCCCTGAAGACCACAAAAAGACCGCGCATCCCCCGCCGCTTCACTACCACGCCATGGGCCTGTCCGAGATTGATCGCTCTGCCTGGACCATTCACGACTTTGCCATCTTCCGGCGGACGCTACAAGACCTGCACGAAGCTCTCTTGCGAGACCTGTACAACCAACTACAAGGGTGTTACGGAGATCGTCCACCAAATATCGGGGCTCTGATGACGGTGCTCGAAGGATACATCGAAGCGGACCCGGCGTTCAGCCCGCGATCACAGCAAGATGATGACTTTGCAAGGCAGGTCGGCGAGGCCCTGAAACAGCAGGCCCGCGAGATGTACAGGCAGATCGTAGAGCGCAGGCTCCCTGACGATGCCGAGGCCTGGGAGTTTAGCCACGTCGTTCAAATGGGCAAGGAGGTTGTTGCAAAGATCACCAAGATGCAGAAGCGCTACAAGAAGTCCGACATCAGGGGCGTCCGACCTGTCCCGATCCTCATCGAAACAATGCTGCCAACCTTTGAGCAGGACGCAGAACACATCATCAGAAAGGCAATCGAGACGAGCCAGGCCACGGACAACGAGATCGAATTCCAGGAAGGCTTCGACCTCTACACCGAGCTGGTGAAACTGCGCGAGACTCACGAGTTCTATCTGAGCAACCAACCCTTTGGCTTCGACATTGAGGAACTTCTAGTCGGGTTTGTCTGGCAGTGGATCCATCTCACCGAAACCCGCATGACCGAGATGGTGGAAAATGCGATAAAGCAAGACAAGTTCGAGATGATGAATCCGGACCCGCAGGCCCCGGATAACGAGCGACTCAGTGTCTCGGTGACCGACATGTTCAGGATCATGAAGACGGCTGTAGACGAGATCAAATCCCTCGGCTGGGCCAAGGCGATTCATGTGGCCCGCTTCATGACGGCGCTGGGGCATTTCTTCGCCAGCAACATCGAAAAGTACTGCGAGGAGGTCAGCAAGATCTTTGCGGCAGACCTCGACCGACTCTCGGCCCAGGAAATTGCAGCCGCCTCACGGTCTGCGCAGGAAAAGTTCCTGCACTTCGCCAAAGATGCCTGGAGCAACAAGGAGCAGCCGGAGCCGTTCCAGTTCAGCCCCAAGGTCCGTCTATTTGCCCCAGTCTTCCCATCTATGTGTCTGAAAAGCTGACGGGACGCAGTCGTTTGTCATTTTGAACAACATCGAGTACGCAAAGCAAGAACTCGATAAGCTGCAGGCAGAGGCGGAAATCGAAGCCTGCGCCGAAATCATACGCCAAGAGGAAGGCCCAAAGCCACCCACTCGGAAGCCTAACAAGTACAATTTCACGGTCAAGATTGTGGAAGCCGAGGACCTCAAGGCATGCGATCCCAACGGCTTTAGCGACCCGTACGTGGTGCTTGTCGATGAGCGTCAGAAGCGCCTTCATAAGACGAGAGTCGTACGCAAGAGTCTCAACCCTCGGTGGGATGAGTCGCGAGATATCACAGTCACAGCGCCCATCACCATCATTGCCACCGTGTGGGATGATGACATGTTTGGCGACCATGACTTTGTTGGCAGGACGTCTTTTAAGTTGGACCCCATCCATTTCAGCGACTACATCCCTCGCGAGATCTGGCTAGATCTCGACACACAAGGCAGGCTGCTTGTGAAGATCAGCATGGAGGGCGAGCGTGACGACATTGAGTTCCAGTTTGGCAAGGCCTTCCGGGACTTGAAGCGTACCGAGCAGACAATGGTCCGGAAGATCACCGACAAGGTATGTTCGGATTATGTCTCTGGAGTGGGAGATTGCAAGTCAGAGCCTGTGCTAACACCGAGTAGCTTCGTGATCAGATCAACATCGCCATATCGCACGACACCCTCCGTTCATTGGTGAGGGGTGGAGGCATCGGCGCTTCCGTTACCAACCTGTGGAAGCGGGCATCTACCGTTCAACACGCCCTGACGAGAGATGAAATCGTGAAGGCCCTGCAGGTCCTTTTCGATTACTTTGATGAGAACTTCGGGATTATGAAGCAGACGCTGACCACGGACACGATGCGGGCGGTCATGCTGCGGCTATGGAAAGAGGTGCTCATGGCGTGCGAGAACCTTCTCGTGCCGCCTCTGTCGGACAAGCCGTCAGACCAGCGGCAGCTAACACAGAAGGAACTCGACATTGTGTACATCTGGCTGGAGGCGCTGTTTGCCTTTTTCAACCACAAGGATGAGAACGGCGACGAGCTCGGCATCGCCCAGAACGACCTTCGATCTCTCAAGTGGCACGAGCTGGCGGCGCTCAACTTCTTCTACTTTGAGCAGACCAACAATCTGATCCGTGAGTCGGAGCGCATGGCCGCCAGCAACGCGGACCGCGCCAAGCAAGCGCTCATGTCGAGCTCCGGCAGCAACCGGCAGTCGGCGCCGGCGGCCTTCAACGCAGCGGCGCTATCAGCGTTTGGCAGCATGGGCACGATTCGTCGCGGCAAGAGCATCATGATGAGCCGAAACCTGGGCACCATGCGGCGCGCCAAGGAGGAGAAGCGCAAGGAGGCCCAGGCTGACCCGAGCGACGACATGATTCTGCGTATTCTGCGGATGCGGCCAGAGGCGGCCAACTACCTCAAGGAGCGGAGCCGGCAAAAGGAGCGGCAGTCGGCGCGGGTGGCTGCCGCCTTGATCGTGAGCAACAGCAAGAGCCAGGGCTGGAACACAGGCGGAGGAGGTGGCGGCGGTGCCTATGGGCGGAACAGCCTGCCGAGGAGATAGACGGAGCGAAGGTGTCTTCTTCTTACTGGCGCTCAGCGGTATGCTTTTGTTGTTTTCCCACGCCCTTGGGGAGAGGGCGAAGCGTTTGATTTTTATGTATCTCTGCATGCCGTGACGAAGAATGGGTCCGTTCATAGCACGAAGCGAGGCATGGGGGAACAGTCTAATGATATTCTTTATTATTTCTTCTTCACCTGTTGCATCACGGTCATGGTTTCAGTTGCGGTTGCTTCCGTTAGGGGTCGGCCATGACTCGAGAGTTTAGATCATGCAGACACCCCGCGAGTCGCTCGGCCTTGGTTCCTTGGGCAGCATCAGACTGGGACATGGGGCACGAAAACGGCAAAGATCAGGGTCTTTGGCACTTAGCAAGCGGCTTCGCTAGGGCGAGCGCCGGCGTAGGTTGCTACCTGCCTGGCGCCGTTGGGCGTTTCTTTCATCCCAAGTCCCGGACGCTTCGGGCAGGCCGTGAGACGAGACGGTGCGAGGGGCGAGGGCGGTGAGGCAGCCGCACAACGCGACGTCTCATGGGATTTACTGGCGGCTGAGACGTCATTGGCATGGTCCCCTAGCCGTCCGGTCTTGGTAGGACACACATTGGGAAGCCGACGAACTGGGACCCTTCCCGATCGAAGGACGGCTGGCGGCCACATGTTGGGCGGGGGTATCCCGGGTCCGGAGAGGCCGACTTGTCCAAGATGATGCTTGATGTTGTGAAGGGTCCATCCGGTTGTCAATGTCTCCGGTAGGTAGAAAGAAAGGGGGTCAAAATGCCCCCGAAGGCGGTGCTGTACTTCCAGAGCACAGCGGCCTGACTGGCTCAACTGAGAGCGCCGTCAGAGGAGCCTTTCTTGGCGGGATGTGAAACGTGACGAGCCAAGAGGCGCTGGCCGGGCAGGGGGGATAATTTTCTCTCGACGCTCTGGCAGAGCGATCGGCTGATTGCTGCCGCTCCAGTGGCCGGGAGACCAGGGGTTTGGCGGCCGTGTTGGTGCTAGCTCTGCATGTTCGGTGCGGAGTACAGGTGAACCCGAGCAGGGCCCGCCTCCCCGAGGTGAGCCGGTTGCCGCTCGTCGCCGGTCAAATTGTAACTTGCAGTAGCACTGTACTGGTGGTTGAAGTTGGTTTGTTCCGCATTGGAGGCCCACCGAAGACTGCCAAGGGAGGGAGCCGCGAGCTGGGGCTCGGTGGTCTTGGTCCTTGCTTGGAGGATGCCGGGACGAGGGTGCGACGCGGAGATGCATCCGCGTTGGGGAGGGTGAGCACGATGCGCGAGTTGGAGAGGTTGCTGTGTAGATCGGGGTCTCGATGAGGTCAAGATTGAGTGCCGGTTTCCCAGGCGATATTGCTGTATCAAACACCCGCATCCCTTACGGTCTGCTCTGCGGGCGCGTTTGTCGAAGGCGAAAACCTGCTTCTCGAACCACCATGTCACCGACTTTGTTTCTCCAGGAGGACAAGCACTTGGCACAGGTTTGATAAGCTGCTCAGTGTCGGTCGGCTGTCAGCGATTGGTCGCCCCAGCTTGAAGGACGACAAGGGCGGAATCTGAAAGAGACTTTCTCTCCAGTCAGGGTCTTGAGAACGGTCGAGGACAAGAGACTTTGGAAGCCGAGTCAGGGACCGTCCCACCGAGGGAAAATTATCCGCGCTTGTCAGGGTCCAACTATCCTGCTTGACGAACCGGCAGCGGCTAGCGGACAGGTCGTTTGAAAGCTCTACGGGCCGATCAAGGGATGAGGGGTCGAACCCCTTGATCCGTTGATGTTTCTGGGATATGTTTCTCCCGCACGCGCTGGGCGCGTGACAGAGCAAGCGAAGAAGTTCAGCAGTCCAGGCATGTGATGTGCCAGGGAGTTGTAGCCGAAGTGGTCCTTGGTGGCACGTCGGGTCAAGATGCGACATGGCAGCGACGATCATGGCGGTCGGTCACGCGAGGGTGGCAGCCAGTCATTGAGGGTTGAAGATGCCGGGAGTCTGAGGCTCTTTGCCGGGCTGCCTGTGGTTGGTAAGTACCTGCGGAGATGGACCAGGTTTGTCCTATGGTATCAGGCTGGGGACAATCTGCGTGATTCATAATCCAGCAGAGGGATGGATTGCGGTAGCTCCGTTCTCGTCCAGTGATCTCGATGTCGTGTCATGCGGCGCCAGGTAACACGAGCTCTTTTTGATACAAACCGCATTGATCGGCCGTGGAGCTGCCGACTTGGGCGGGCCAGGAGCGCCAGGTGCGCCGGCGGCGCCCGTTTTCCTTTCGAGAATTGAACGCTACGGAAGGCATGAGGATAAGCCTTCGAGGGGTCAACGGAGATCTGTAGTGTTGAATGGACGTCCATATGGTGATGTTTCGAGTTGACAAGTCGTCGAGGGGCCACGTCTTTGAGTGACGTGAGCGGCTTCGACGGCGGCAGCCACCTCGAGGGTCACAGCATCTGCGGCGTCTGACCGGTGACAGTGTGGCCGTGACCTCGAGCTGTTGTGTGCCCTCGAAGCACCGGATGTCAATGATGAGTGTTGAAGCCAGGCACGAGGTGCGTCGCAATGGCTGCTGGTTGACAAAGTAAAAGATGAAACGGCGGCGACACTAGCGAAATGGAGAGGTTCGCGAATCTCCAGCCAAAAAGGCGGGCTGGTGCCGGCCGATCTTATGAAGATCGCGAGGGATGGATGGATGGATGGATGGATGGATGGATGGACGGGTGGCCCGGGGTGGAAGCAAAACGTTCGGACAGAAACCCCATGCCTGGTCGACGTGACGGTGGGTGAGATGAGACGCCAAGGATACGGCTACTTACAATGGAGGTGTACAAGGCACAAAGTCCGAGCGTTTTCAAGTCGCCTTCCAAGTTCCACGACGCGACGACGGGAGAGAGAAACGAAGGAAGGCAAAGGCGCCGCTCATTCTCGGTGTCGGTCGCATGCCAAGACGCGACAGTCGCACTGTGAGGACGCCTGACTGCAACACCCCGCTTCCGCGCCCAGCCTCACTGCGACCTTTTGAGGGGACACTGAAATGCACGGTCTTTCCGTAAAGCTGACCGCTGCACTGCTAGAGAATTGAATTTCCAAGTCCTTCCCCCGCGCCATCGCCGCCGCTGAGACAGAGGCGCAATCCTACCACTGCAAAAGCAAGTCATAGACGGTGAGATTGTCTCTGGACATCGTCATAGGACGGGATAAGCAGCTATCGAGGCGCATTCGTTATCTCTCCGTGGCACCCAGTCCGAGTCGTTCCAGAAAATACAGCGGCCACCTTGGCACAGTGCGTGGAAATTACATCTGGCTTGGTCAGGCCGGAGTTCATGTTCCTTGGATGGCCTCGTAGTAGAGGTACAAGTACCACGAACCTAGAAACCGAGCAGGATGGCCATCAAAACCGAGGATGAAGAAACATCATCACCAAGACACCAGGCTGTGCAGTACTTCGTATGCCGTCTAAGGCGATATCCTCGACTTCTCACAAAATCCAAGCTGAAGTACATGTCGTCTTCCTCGTCCTGTCGTCAAGTTGGAGGTATCGAGTACTTGCCTGCTTGCCTGCCCGCCACCACGAGGACTGTCAAGTGTTCCGCGCTATACTCCTTGAAGTCGAGAGGCGCCAGCGCCCCACGCTTTCTAGCCAGTCGCCATCCCGTCTTGACAAGAGGTGGCCCGGCCCACCCTCCTCCTCGAGGAGACAGATCCGATTTCCCAGGTTGGCAAGCACCAGGGGCACCGTGACTCCCCTGTAGCGGGGGGAGCCATCGCCGTTGGAGGCTCTTCGCTCACTGACGGGCGATAGTTTGGTCCCTGAAAATACAGGTCACGCTTCCATCTGACCTGAACGGTTCACGGCCAAGGCGTCGTCGCCAGTTCAAGTTCGTCCCGCTCTTTTTGCCCGTAACTTGAGACCGGGCGATGGAAGACACGGCAAGGCTTGGCTTGGCTTGGCCCGAATGGTCCAGGCAACTTGGGCATCTCACCAAGACGCTCCTTCCCACTTGTCCCCCCTCGCATGACCTGCTTCAGTGTGAATACCACGCCCGCCGTTCGCCTCCCTCCCGCCCTGGGTCCAGGTCCAGGTCCAGGTCCTCGATAGGTCCGTCTCGACCGCCCTGCCGCCTGCCGCCGCCGCCGACGCCTTGTCCTTCTAGACCATCCACCTCCGCGTCGTGTACCTCACTTTCCAATATACCAATTCTCACTGCGCTCGCCCCCTTCCTTGGTCTTGTTCTGCCATTCCTTGGGTCTGACATCCAAGTCCTTGCCTGTGGTGCCCCTTCACCTTTATCCAGCCACACCCACACCACCACGAAACACCCCCGGGCATCCCGCTTGTCGTCCCTCCTTCTGGCCAGTGGCAAGCGACTTGGGCCCCCCCTCTCCTCCGCCTCTCGTCCACTAGGCGGGCACTGCACTGACCTCTCTCCTTTCTTCTCCCCCCTCTATCCTCATCCCCCCTATTGGCGGCCCCCTAAATCCCCTTTACCGGATATCTTGGCCCTCTTCAAGTTCTTCGCCATACCCACCCATTCCTGTACACCCTTGGCCCTCCATCCCGCACCGCTACAGGAGGTACCCGGGTACACCGTACGCTCTCTCTCTGTACCACTGGCAGCCCGGCGACCAGGCCTTTCCCTGCCCTGTCTTGTCCTCAGGCTGTCTGTCTCGTATGCTAACGCCGCCCAACGCCCCCCGAGAGACCACCACTGGTTGTCGCCTCGCCTCGCCTCTCGTTGTTGCTCCGCTTCGTGTTCTTCCTCCTACCTCCTCCAATTCCTTACGTCCCCTCCTACAACCCCGTCCTTCACGTCCCACCGTTCCTTTTTGGGGTTGTCTGTTCTGCATCGTCTTTGATTGAGGCCTCAATCATCCTCGCCAACTCAGCCCAGTCCAGCCAGTCTATCAGTGGACTGAACGGATCTTACTACCGACGGCATCAAGCCTTGCACCTACAGTAGCACCGCATCGCACCCTCACCTCAGACCTCGCCATTTCGCCCGGGGCTTGCTTTTGAACAGAGTGCTCCTGTCGATTCGTCGAAACATGCTGCGACTTGCCGCCAACCCCAAACCTTGAGCCGAATCCGCAGACTCGGTCCCTCTGACGAACGACTCGGTCACCCGCGAAACCTGTCGTCGCTGTCTTTTCCGACAGCACGCACCTTTCCCACCCTCCTCAACCCTACCCCCCCACGACAACTCGAACGCCATCTCAACATACCTTGATACTATCTCCGCGACCGTCATCCTACGAGCCCAAGATGGTCGACGACTCAGCCCTGTCCGCTGCGGCGGCCATCGTCCAGTCTCTGGCTGCCGATCCCACAGTGCCCATGTCGCTGCCGTTCCGGAAGGATACCTCAGCCGTCGAGCTGCCCGGTCGCGATACCCCAGGAAAACGACTGCTCGAGGCCGAACTTGCCAAGCTCGCCCAGAGAATCGACCGATTGGAAACGAGGGCTCAGGCCGCCGCCACATTCCCAGAGACCCCCAACGAGGTCGCCGACTCCATGTTTAGCGATGAACTTGCCGGCACCACGTCCCCCTCCGCCAACGGCCGATCGGCCGCTCGGCCCAGGCTGCAACGCGAAGGTACACAGGCCGACCCTACCAACGCAGACGACCCGCTGACTGATGAAGCTCTCGAGAGCCTGCAAGAAAAAGTCCTGGACCAGGAAAAGGGCATCTCCAGCGCCAGGCAAGAAATCACCTGCGTCAGCGCCCAGCTTCTCGAACAGAAGGAGCTGCAGGAGCAGGCCTTCTCCAGGATCGAACAAGACCGCGTCGCCAGGCTCGAGCGCGAGCTCTGGAAGCACCAAAAGGCCAACGAGGCCTTCCAAAAGGCCCTCCGGGAAATCGGAGAAATCGTCACTGCCGTCGCTCGTGGAGACCTCTCCAAGAAGGTCCGGATGAACTCGGTGGAGATGGACCCTGAAATTACCACTTTTAAGAGGACCATCAACACCATGGTCGACCAACTGCAGGTCTTCTCCAGCGAGGTCTCCCGTGTCGCCCGCGAGGTCGGCACCGAGGGCCTGCTGGGAGGCCAGGCTCGCATCGAAGGCGTCGACGGAACCTGGAAAGAGCTGACCGACAACGGTGCGTCCTCAATGCCTGCAGCGCCGAGTCTATGATCACCATGCTAACGATCCAAACAGTGAACGTAATGGCCCAAAACCTGACTGACCAAGGTAAGTGCGCCTCCATCCGCCACAAATTTCCATGGCTGACTCTCTCCCCCAGTGCGCGAAATCGCATCCGTGACGACAGCCGTCGCCCACGGTGACCTGACCAAGAAGATTGAACGACCTGCCCGCGGAGAAATTCTACAACTGCAACAAACCATCAACACCATGGTCGACCAACTGCGAACCTTTGCTTCCGAAGTCACACGTGTAGCCAGAGATGTCGGCACTGAAGGCATACTAGGCGGGCAAGCCGACGTCGAAGGCGTCAAGGGCATGTGGAACGAGCTAACGGTCAACGTGAACGCCATGGCAAACAAACTGACGACACAAGTACGAGACATCATCAAGGTCACCACCGCTGTAGCCAAGGGCGACCTCACTCAAAAGGTCCAGGCAGACTGCAGGGGAGAAATCTTCGAGCTCAAGTCCACCATCAACTCCATGGTCGACCAGCTGCAGCAGTTTGCCCGCGAAGTCACAAAGATTGCCCGCGAGGTCGGAACCGAGGGAAGACTCGGCGGACAGGCCACCGTCCTGGACGTCGAGGGTACCTGGAGGGACCTCACCGAGAACGTCAACGGCATGGCCATGAACCTGACGACGCAGGTGCGCGAGATTGCCAGAATCACAACCGCTGTCGCCAGGGGCGATCTTACCAAGAAGATCGGCGTGCCCGCTCAGGGCGAGATTCTGGACCTGAAGAACACCATCAACACCATGGTGGACCGCCTGGGCACTTTCGCCTTCGAGGTCAGCAAGGTCGCCAGGGAGGTCGGCACCGACGGAACTCTGGGAGGTCAAGCCCAGGTCGACAACGTTGAAGGCAAATGGAAGGACCTCACTGAAAACGTCAACACCATGGCGTCCAACCTCACACTACAAGTATGTCGCGCCGACAGGCCCCTCCATGTAATACCGAATGCTAAACCCCCACCAGGTGCGCAGTATCTCTACAGTCACGCAGGCCATCGCCAACGGCAACATGAGCCAAAAGATTGAAGTCGAGGCATCCGGTGAAATGGGAATTCTCAAGGAGACGATCAATAACATGGTCGACCGCTTATCCAACTTCTGCAACGAAGTCCAGAGAGTTGCTCGAGACGTGGGTGTTGACGGCAAGATGGGTGCCCAGGCCGATGTTGCCGGACTCAACGGCCGCTGGAGAGAGATCACGTCAGACGTCAACACCATGGCCAGCAATTTGGTACGTCGCCGATTCATCCCCGCCCCTGCCCCAAGGCAAACCGCTAACACGCCTGCAGACGACACAAGTGCGCGCCTTCTCAGATATCACAAACCTGGCCACAGACGGCGACTTCACCAAGCTTGTCGAAGTCGAAGCCTCGGGTGAGATGGACGAGCTGAAACGCAAGATCAATCAGATGGTGTCGAATCTACGAGACAGTATCCAAAGGAATACTCAGGCCAGGGAGGCCGCCGAGTTGGCCAACAAGACCAAGTCTGAGTTCCTGGCCAACATGTCACACGAGATTCGCACGCCCATGAACGGCATCATCGGCATGACACAGCTCACTCTTGACACGGACCTCACGCAGTACCAGCGGGAGATGCTGAACATTGTCAATAGTCTGGCAAACAGTCTTCTGACCATCATTGACGACATTCTTGATCTCTCCAAGATCGAGGCTCGTCGCATGGTCATCGAGGAAATCCCCTACACCCTCAGAGGCACCGTCTTCAACGCGCTAAAGACCCTTGCCGTGAAGGCCAACGAAAAGTACTTGGACCTCACGTACAGAGTCGACAGCTCGGTACCAGACTACGTCATTGGTGACTCCTTCCGTCTGCGCCAGATCATCCTCAACCTTGTCGGAAACGCCATCAAGTTCACCGAGGCCGGAGAGGTCAGCTTAACCATCAAGAAGGCCGACCCCGAGGCATGGCCCTGCCAGCCGAACCAGTACGCCATCGAATTTGTCGTGACCGACACGGGCATCGGCATTGCGGCCGACAAGCTGGACCTCATCTTCGACACCTTCCAGCAAGCCGACGGGTCCATGACCCGCAAGTTTGGTGGTACTGGCCTCGGCCTGTCCATCTCCAAGCGGCTGGTTAAGCTCATGGGAGGTGACCTGTGGGTGAACAGCAACCACGGTCAGGGAAGTGAGTTCCACTTCACCTGCAGGGTGCGCCTCTGCGACGTCGGCTTCGACGCCATCGAGAAGCAGATCAAGCCGTACCAGGGACACCAGGTCCTTTTCGTCGACAAGGCCCAGACCGTGCACGGCGAGGAGATCCGCGAGATGCTCAGGCACATCGGCCTCGTGCCCGTCGTTGTCGACTCGGAGAACAGCCCGTCGCTCGCACGGGTTCAGGGCGCCGCTGCCGTGCCCTACGACCTCATCATCGTGGACTCCATTAGCACTGCCAGGCGACTGAGAGCGGTCGACGACTTTAAGTATCTCCCCATCGTCCTACTCGCGCCGGTTGTGCACGTCAGCCTCAAGGCTTGTGTCGATCTCGGCATCACGTCGTACATGACCACGCCCTGCAAGCCCATCGACCTCGGCAACGGCATGATTCCGGCCCTGGAGAACCGCGCCACGCCCTCGCTCGCCGACAACACCAAGTCCTTCGAGATTCTCCTGGCCGAGGACAACCGCGTCAACCAGAGACTCGCCGTCAAGATTCTGGAAAAGTACCACCACGTCGTTACCGTTGCCGGCAACGGTCTCGAGGCTGTCGAAGCCATCAAGAAGCAGCGCTTCGATGTCATTCTTATGGACGTCCAGATGCCCATCATGGTAAGACCCCTTTCCACACACCCCTTCTCCCTGTGTCTGAGCTAACACGTGGTGTGCAGGGTGGTTTCGAAGCAACGGGCAAGATCCGAGAATACGAGAAGGCCCAGGGCACACACCGCACCCCCATCATCGCCCTGACGGCACACGCCATGATGGGTGATCGTGAGAAGTGCATCCAGGCACAGATGGACGAGTACCTTTCGAAGCCCCTGCAGCAGAACCACCTCATCCAGACCATCCTCAAGTGTGCCGCCCTCGGTGGGGAGCTCCTGGAGAAGAACCGCGAGCAGGATCTGGCACAAAAGTCGGCGTTCAAGCCCAAGGGAGAGTGGAAGCACGGAGACCACGAGTCGGCTCTGCGGCCTCCTCTCGAGAACAGGGCCTTCACTTCTAGGGAGCCACTGATGGGCCAGGCCGCCGAGAGCCCGGCCCTCGTCTCTGCTGACCAGGAGGATCCTATGCAACGGGTGTGTACCATTCCCCATGACCCCTTCCCCTCCGCTTCACAGCCGAACACAAGCTGACATGTGGGCTTTGCCCAAGACTCAGCTTTACATGAGGTCGCACAGCACCTAGGACAACGCGCCGCGAGGAGACAAGCGCAAGTGGGAAACCGACCCCAGCGATTCGTCCGGCGACATGGACGCTCCAAACAAGCAAACCCGCCTATCCTAGCGATGGCGGCATGAACCCGGCAGCACTTCTCACCCAGGTGCCGGGTTAAAAGGGAAGGACCCTTCCCCCTTGAGCTCCTCTTCGCGGCACATATTATTATCAACGTCGCCCTGGTGAGGCGTTGCCTAGGTCATCGGGTGAGGCCTGGCGGCGCCTGACACGGCACGATGTTGAACATCCAACCAACATCCACGGCAGGCGGTTCGAGTCTGCCTCTCTCGACAAGACCGAGGCATATTGCCAGCCTGCCAACCACATACCCGCTGGCATGATACAACTCCTCAAGCTTGACGATTCTGCATCAGCGCTTTCTTGTTGTCACATGCAGCACAAGTGACCTGGCGAGAGGTTGGCTTTGGGAATATTTTCTCCCCTTTCGCCAGGCCCTGGATGGCGTTTTGTCTGCATTCCGCCTGCATCAACTGTATCCTACGGGATGCAGCTCGGTCACGCAGATTGCATTTTCTCTATTTTCTTACGAACCCGGTTCTATTTATCAACCTCTTTTCACTGTATTTTGACTCGATGGGGACTGAGGGCGTGCCTCGGATGTCCCACCCTGGCCCCACGCTAAGCCATTGCCGTGGTTGTCGACCTCGTGGCCCGGGGAGTTGGAGAACCCCGTCAACGCCGTACACGTCGCGCGTTGGAGTTGGACATTTGGTTCTTCGGTTCGGTGCGGGGGTGGGCACCCAGGGAGGGGAGGTGGATGAGCTACGGGGGGTTCGGCAGGGACGGGGGATGGTTTCCTTTAATCAACACGGGCTCTCGACTAGGTGGGTAGCGGCGTCTCTGGGATCGACATGTCATAGGCTATCAGTGCTTTGCCTTTTATCAATAGAAACATCTGCTTAAGACTGAGGGGTCATCGTGTGTATCTGTTCCGTTTCATGGTGTGATGCTGTTGCCGTCAACTTAACCAACACATGCTCCGTCTCGCGGGGCGAACTGACAAATCCACGAATTGTCTCGAGACCTGACTTTAGCAGACCATGTTACCCTGGGATCCGGATCACGATGGCACATTCCTGCTATTTGCTGGTCAGCGCCCGCTTCGCTGCACCGCCCTGCCCCTAGTGTGATTGCGAAATATCAGGATGGTTGTCGGACCGGGGGGGAAACTGAGTGATCGGCAGTTTTGGGATCGAGCTCGGTATTTCCCATGTCCCGCGCACCCGCGAACTTTGATAAGCTGCCTCTGTTGCAAGGTAATTTCGAGCTTTTCTTCATCCCCAGGATACGGATCTAGCTCCGATGGCGGTTAAGCTGTCCAAGACCCGGTAATGAGGTCATTTAGCCTGTCCCGGGGGGCACGGTGTCGTCGTTCGACGGTCTCGAACGTTTGGGAACCCTCGAGCTGATCGATCGAACTTTCATCCCCCCCCAGTCCATCCCCCACGGCCTGGGTTACGTCCATGGTCACCCTCCCAGGGCTACGCGAGCTTTCGGTGACGGCATGAAGGTCCCTTCTCCTGAGTAGCAGCCTGTGCGGATTGGTGCGTCACAGAAAAGGGAAAAGGGAAAGGGTCTTGGACCCTTCCGGCGCCCGACTGCTAAATAACGGCCCAACCCACTGACTAATGACCCGGCACTTGTGGCTTGCTGTCGGACTTGACTCCGGTGGTTTGGGGCGTGACAAAGCGTCCACCATCGGCGATCCCACGTTTCCGCCGCCAAGTAAGCTCATGGCCATTTGTCCTGTAGCGGGATGGCCATCGAAATATCATCCAAAGGATCGAGGAATCAGCAGATGAGAAACGGTAGAGGGAAGGGGCGAAAGAAGTACGAGTCATCACCCCTGGAAAACATACACCTCTTGACCTGCGCCATTGCCTGTCATCCAGGTCATCCCCGCTTCCAATGACGGCCTTTGGGCCCCCTGTTGCGCATCACCCCATCACGCCCTCGACGGGATGCGACTTGTTCGAAATCCCAGTCAATGGGAGACCGGTTTTCATCAGAGCGGCCCCTCCTCGTCCGCCCTGCAACCCCATCGCGAAGTGATATGTACGGCCAAGTTCTTCATGACAAGGTTGTGAAATGGCCTGATCTCCCGGCTGGCACTCCGCCGGATGAGGGCCAAGAAGTGAATTTTCACCGCTGGCGATGCGGTGCAACTACCTTTTCTCTACGTGTGGCCCTAGTCTGCTCGGTATCACCGGCATGACGGCATAGGAGTTGTTGACGAGGACGCCATGGGACATGGGGAAATGTCAACTGACTCAACTCGTCGATGTTGTCCATGGTTCTCCGATCGATGGAGTGCATGGAATGTAACCGAATGCCAGTATTAGGGGTTACCCACGCCGCTCCGGGCAGCAACCGACGAAGAACCCCAACCCCCCGCGAGAGTCCACTGATGGTAAAAATGGATCAAAGGCCGACGCCGAATGGCAGACGAACGAGCCTGTTGTGCCGGGCAGATAAACGTGCTGCGGATTCGGAGCCGCAGCCGCAGACCCACGCCAAGGCCGGTGATCATCAGGGGCAGCAAGCAACCTTTAAGATGGGGCGGGCCGTTTCGGACGACAATCGGCAAGTAAACACTGTTGCGGGTATAACACGTGATGCGTGCTCTTCTTCAGGCCTCGGACTCTGCACCACTGGCCAGGCTCCATCGCAAGGTTCAGACCTCTGCGCTTTTCGAAGTGACTAATCCTTTCCACTTGCGCGGGAGGGCTTCGTGGCCTCCTGGTCGGCTTGGGCGGTAGAGGCATGGTTGTCGTCACCCCGGGGTTCTTCGAGCGCCCCGAGACCCGCCAGTAGCTCGTCCAGTCTGCTTTCGAGCTTTGCGAGATTCGCTTCGAGAGCGGTGGCAGCCTGCTCACCCCTGTTTGTTGACGCGTGTTAGGGTCTGGTCACATGGCTGTCTTGTCGTATATGATATTCGTATGCCTCTTGCAGGCAGTCAACAGGGGCAGCTTGCGCCTGGGGTGTGTGCACATGGCCATTGCCACTAGGCGGGATGCTGGCCAGATCATGCACTTTGACCGCCGCAGAAATAAAACGGACGGTGCAGGATGCTATTCTCGGGAAATCCGACATGACGGACCACCAGCAATGCACAAATCGCGATGCAGCCGCTGGCAAGTTGTTCTAGACTTCGTCCGATCTAGAGGGTTGAAGGGGAGGGGAGCTAAGGGTGTTGAGAAGATGCGGGAGGGGAAGGGCCTGGACCGGCCTTCCATGTGGCTGTGGAAACTCGGCTCGTGCCGACCGCATCGCTGCTCTTGAGCCATCGCGAGAGTCCGCCCACCGAGTATTGGGAGTGCAGCCGCCCGATGCGCGTTGGGCGACAATGGATGCGAGCTAAGAAGCAACCCAATGCGAGGAAGTCCGGGGAAGGACAAGCCGTGGTGTCGGTGTAAGTCAGGGGGAAGGTGAAGGGAAGTGGAGGGGATCGACAACTTTGCCACTCAGCAAAGTCAAGTTCGAGACAAATCAGCGGTGAGAGCCAGGAGATGCGCCTCCGAGACAAGGAAAACAGCCAGGTCCGATGAGTGTCGAACCGTCTGCATTTCAGCTTGCCATCCTCGTCTGCTGGCAAGGGGTGAAGATGGTGGGCAAGGACTCAGTCAGCAATGTGTGCCGTGCTGAAGTGTCGAAGCGCAGGCGAATCGGATCGTGGCATGTGACACAATGGCGACCGCAAAACCGAAAAGTCCCATGGGCCAGGAATCGGCAAGGCCCAATTGCCCATGCGCAGACTGGCCCCGAACATAAGTGATGGGAATCTCGACCGCCTGGCACGATTCAGAGGCAAAACGATCGGGGAATCCGAGTGAGAAAGCTGAAATGGGGGTGTCCTCGAATGTCGACGAGGGGTGGGTGTGTGCTGTGTGGATGGGGAGGGGTGTGGTAGGAGGATTTTGTGTGTAAACTGGCCTGGGGCATTTGGTGACGGGGAGCAAACGGTACTGAAGATAGCCGCGGTTGGGGAAGGGGGAGGGGGGTGGACGCAGTTCTGGACCCTGCTGAATGCGACCCCTGAAGATCGAGGCCCAGCGGCATAGCGACCACCCAGCGTCCTCCACCTTGTGATGATCGCGTGGGCGCATGCATGGACCATACCTGGCCTCTTCTCTGACTCCTCAAGTCCTGGTGTTGTGGTGTTGTCGCCCAGGAGATGCTTCGACTCTGTGTGGCCGGCCGTCTTGCACTACAAGACGGGCAACCAGCAGCCAGCCAGCCAGCCAGGGTGGAGCAAAAGGAGCAAAACGTAGGGCTGTTGTGCTTTGGCGCCGCCGGCACGGACGGGAAGAGGGCACAATGTGGGCAGAAAATGGACCCCTCACCTGGTCAGTTCCTGGTAGGCCTAGAACACAAAGTTTTTGTCAGTCTGTGGCATCCAAGTTGACAAAGAGGCAAACGAGGTGGCAATATGCAACGAAAGTAAGGAGAAGAGACAGGGAATGTCCAAGGGTCCAGACAGGCCGACGAGGTTCCGCGCATTGGAAGATGCGGCTCCGAAAAGCCCCCGTGTTGACCATGCTCGCCAACCGGAGGAGGACATTGGGGATCACGCCCCCAAAAAAACCCTTGGCGGGCAAACGGCGCAGTGGCCCTGAACATCAAGGGTCCAGTCCCTGAGCAGGTTGGCAGGACCCCGAGACCCGACATGCCGCTCCGCCTGGGCTGGACACCCAACAAGCAAAACCGGATGCGCGCCTGGCACGACTGGGTGACCCTGGCTGTCCCTCAAGACGCCCCATTCCGGTTTTCTCTCCTGGTCAACGAGGGGTCCGTCCGAGGGTCCGCTTCCATGGCAAGGCCACGGTGAAGCTGCCGTCTCTCTCAACGACCAAGTCGCACCATTTCTGAACGATGTGCAGGGTCCAGGAAGGCCGACAGGTCTCGGGGTCATGGCTTGCATGGATGGGGGCGGAAAGGATGTGAAGTGAGATTCCCACGAGAAAGCCAAGCACGCTTGTGCATGGCGCCGTTGCCGCCTGGCCGATGGGGTTGTTCTGGTTGCTGCTGATGCCTACAGCGCCACGCCACCATCAAGGCTCGCCCGCTCCTCCCGTGCCTGGCGAATCGTCTTGATGAGTCGAGTAGTAGACTGTCCTCCTGCGTGGAAGGGAGGAACCGCGGGAGGGGATCATGGGGTCGCAGGGACGGTGGCACCGAGTTGATGCTGTGGACAACATTACTGGGTGTGCGCGAGTAATGTGTCCCTTGGCCAAGGGAGGGGGTGGGCGACAACAAGGGAGAAAAAATAGAAAAGCAGGCGACCTGACGACGTACCTGGGCGATGTTTTCCGCAGGGTTGGTACTTGTGGCGGCAGGTGGTGACACGGGTGCGGACGCGACTCCGCCGGCGGTGCTGGGACTGGTGCTCGAAGTGGTCGTGCTGGTGGTCCTCTGTGTCGGGGAGGCGGACTCGTCCTCCAGAGGGGTGTGGAGGCGTGTCGGAGCCATGGTCTGATTCCGTGGGTGGTGGTGGGAATCTCCGTCCGTGAGTTGGGTGATACGGCAAGTTGGCCAAGATACGGTGGCCGTTTTCGGGGGAGGCAGTCCACTGGCAGTCCACTGTGCAGTAAAATAGGCGAAACCGAAGGAGCCTAGGACACGCACGCAACGCAAGAGGCCACTGGGCGAATTGGGAGGAAACTGGTCGGCTTGTGATCTAAGAGACAGGTTGGCATTTATTTGTAGGGGGATTCGTCCGATTATTGCTCGACGGAGATACGTACGAGTGAGTAAGTTTGCGGCCTGGTCTGACTGACTCTCCGCCCGTCGAACGGCGGCGAAAGGCGGCGAATGCGGCGAGATGCAAGACGAGGCAATGCGATGTGAATATTGAAGGTAGCGCGGCTTCGTAAGATGAACGTAAGCAGGGCCGAGTGGGCGGTGGATGGAGATGAGGGAATGTTGGTTCGCGAAAAGACCGTCTTGTTGGAAGACGAGGTGATGCCCTGGACCCCGCGCTGGGAGCCCCTGTAGTTGCCTGTTCACAGCGGGTGGTGCCTGCCACTGGGGCCTGGCTGGCGCTGACTGATCCACCACCACTCAAAACGACAGTAGATGAACTCAAAAGTTTCCCCCCACTTCAACGACCAGCTCGGATCGTCTAGTTGGTTAGGATGATGCATTGTGGTTCTTGCTACAATACTGCATTGACGGCAGTTCGAATCCGCCTCCGAGCAACCTTTTGCAACCTTTTGCAATTTGCTTTTTCCACCCATTGAAACCTTGACTTTTTGCATTTGCACCTCCTGGAATTACCATGTGACGATAAATAATTAATCATCAGTGTCCCATCGGAAGAAGCAAGTTTGTCTTGTGAAAGCCCATTTTCGAATGACGTTCCTGCTTGGCGGCCGCACCACTGGCCGGCGGGCTATTTTAGGCGGGGCACCATTTTCCAGTCTCGGTCCAAGTCTGTTCCTCTGGCGCGGTCGCAACTCCGCGGCCGCGACAGCAAATGAGAGGAGGGCATCGATCGCAGAGGGGGTTCAAGTCAGAGGAGGCAGAGCACGTGAAGACTTGAAGCACCCTTCCATCAACGACAATAACAAGATGATGCCGAAACAAACGCGATATGGGTCTGCCATAAGCATTCGAAGATGGGGCAAAGTGGCCGATGCGCGACAAGTGACCTGACAAAAAAGTCCCGATGTCCTCGCCAGATGCCAGATTGCTGCGAAGGCCCCCACCGCCGTTACGATCGCGACGCCCGATTCACCCACACCCCCCTCTTGCACCCCCTCCATTCCCCCTTAGCACCATCTCCAGTCGTCCAAGATGATATCAGATGCCCGCCGGGCCTCGAGCTTCTGGATCGCACTTGGCCGTCGATCATTTCCCTCTTCCAAGCCAGACCATCCGTGGGCAGCAGACCGGGATGAAGCAGCAGACCAAAAACAAGCAAGTCGACAGGGGGAAGGGGGAAGAGGGGTGGCAGGCGGATGGGGAGATCATGATGCTCCTACAGTAGCAGTAGCTTGAAGGGAGAACAGCCGCAGCCGCAGCCGCAGCCCGCCACCACCACACCTACACACCGTGTGCCAGTGCACCGCACCACCATCACGAACGAAACCCAAAAGCAGCCCCCCAGATCTCGATGACAACACACCGCAAAAAACACACCTCAGTCCCTTTTCCGCCCGCACTCCGCATCGAGATTCAGCCCAAATGCTGTCACCAGCTGACCGTTTTCTGGCACAAATCCCACAACATTGTCCATCGAGATCCCGAACCGGTCTGTCCTCCCTCCTTCGCCCGCCGCCGCCACCATCACGATACTCTGCTATCGGTCCGCTGAGTAATTTAGGTACGTACTTTGCGTTTCGCGAGCTGAAGTATCAACTTCGTCACGAATAACAGGGTAAGGTCGGCTCAGCCTATTCCCTCCTGTCGCGGTACCTACAGTAGCGTCTCCGTACTGGGTACAGCTCAGTCTCACCCACACGCAAGCTGTGGGACAGCTTTCTTCTTTTTACCTTTCGGCTCCTGAGCCATTCGATTGTTAACTGTAACGCAGCCGGGGAGCTAAGAACCCCCCCGTACGCTCCTCGTTTATTCCGCAGAATCTCGATGGCTCTCGCACCTCTATCAGACCCGGTGCCATGCCATCTCACCTGAAATGATCATCATCAATCTCCCAACCCGGGATTCACCCTCCCGTGATGCAACCTGAAGAGACGGAACAAGACAGCTGCCCCCAGGGCCATCGTAGCACATGTAATGCGCTTGGTGTTTCTGCCCTCTCCAACGTACGTCATGGCTCAATCCACCCAAACGCCCCCAGGTGGAGGCGCACGTGGAGACGCCGCCGCCATGTCGTAGGAGAAAAGTGTAAGTCCAGCCCCCCAAAGTACCAGCTCGTATGGTAGAAGTACATGACCAAAAGAGAGAGACTGCCGATCACCAACACTCGGACCCAAGACGAGGCGGCTCCTCCTTTGACGACAACAACAACAAGCCTCGACGACACGGGGGCCACAGGGCCAGGAACAAAGAGGTTCTCCTCCAGGGCCTCCAAGGACGATATCATCATTGCCAAGCCGAATATCCGCTTTCTGCATCGTAGCGACCGGGTCAGCGAGGCTTTTCTGATGGGGTCGTCGGTTGCATCTTCAAACCCCGTGTTGTGGACGGGGGGTCTACCGTCTGGCCAAGGTCCTGACCGGGGTCAAAAAGGTTCCAGATCGCCATGGGCTGGGCCTTCTGCAGGAGCAAGTCCAGGGGGTGGGCATTCCTCAACCACCAGAAGCCGACTGGCGATGCGATTTGATGCATGTGGTAAGAGAGATAAGTATCAAGTCAGTCCCGTTCCGCGCCGTGGTACGCCTGCAGCTGCCGGCGATTGGGGTCCGGTGCTTGAAGCCAAGCCAATGTCAGTCGGTTTGCTTCCTTCGGTCCCTCCCCGTGTCGCCGGCCGCGGATGGGTGCAGATATCGACGATCGCCAACCAGGGGGTGGGAGGCTCATGGTTGCACCAGGAGAGGAAGAAAGCTCGCGTCCACCTGCCCAAGTGGACGATGATGCATGTTCGCCTGTCCGGTCGATTTGGTCCGACGGCAACCCCCATGAAACCCGTCACTGGGCATTTCAGCCTCGCCACCGGGAATATTGAAAGCCCATTGGGTTGAGGTATGCGCTTTACAACTCCCATGTTGTGTTTGTGGCTTTGCGTCCGGGATATCGGTCGAGCTCGCCGCCGAGGGGAGTTTGCTTTCCCGCACTTGCTGTGTAAGTATTCCACGAACAATCCGTCAGTGATACAAATAACATGACAAGTTGAACTGTCTTCGAGAAATACTAGTACACGGTTGAGATGGGCTCACAAGACATCCATACTCACACGACAACTTGATGCACTTTAGATGGCTGGAAAAAAGTGCCATCTGTAGTACTGCAGCATGGCCATCTCGATGACCTATAAGCCGCACGAAGCTACGGAACGTCAATCCCAATCCCAACACCAGTCAACAAGACCGTAATAACGGGTCC
Source organism: Plectosphaerella plurivora (assembly GCA_020726575.1). Classification (NCBI taxonomy): domain Eukaryota; kingdom Fungi; phylum Ascomycota; class Sordariomycetes; order Glomerellales; family Plectosphaerellaceae; genus Plectosphaerella; species Plectosphaerella plurivora. The sequence continues at coordinate 177,762 of JAGSXJ010000005.1, read as the reverse complement.
CCTCGACGAGGCTGCCAGTATTGCGGTCCCACGAACAAGATGAATCCGACTCTCGACACTGGACCGGCGGCTTGACCCCCTCCCCGATGCCTCGTCCACCCCCGGTCCAGTAAGTGAGTATCGTGTTGTGGCCCGCCCCGCCCTCCATTTGCTTGGTTCGTTCGTTCGGCCAATCCGTCGCCGCCTTTCTCCTGAAGGTGGGGTGGTGGGATGGGGTCAGCCCGCCCGAGGTCTCGATCCCGGCGGAAAAAACCGATGCCAGGTGCCCATGCCATTCTCATGCAGACCCAACCTGGCGCGCCCTTTCTCTTTTCCCCCGCATGTGGGCGTGCGCCTATCCATGCCTGGCTTTCTTGCTGTCTGTCCGTCTGTTGCTTGCTGTGCTTCTGTCTATTTGCCCTGGGTGATCCCCCGATGCACTCAACTGTCTGAAGAACAACAATTGCTTCCATCCCCAAGTTGACTGTGTTTCGGTAATGGTGACCTGGCGACCGTTCATGATGGGAGAAAAATATGCATTGCTGCACCTCCCCGGCAGCAACCAATAGTCGGCGGTAACGCGCGGGCCGCCGATGCAGCAGCGTGATTCGACCAAACGGGTGACAGGTCTGATGGCTACCTTTCTCGCTCACGCCGTGACTGGCACCTTGCACCCACCCAGGGCCACCACCACCCCTGATGACGAGCCCTGTCTGGTAGCTGGTCGGTGCGAGGACAGCATGGGAATCCCGAAATCCTACAGCGCCTTCAGGGCACTCCCGCGCCCGCACGCCCGCACTTCAGGGGAAAGCACCATGGCAGACACAACCCCCATCATCATCTCTCATCTCACTTCCTCTCTTTCCAATCATTCTGCCACCGCGGGATACGCTCACCCCCTTCCCTCTTCCCATCGGCCGGGCCCACCGGCGGTCCAGGATGGAAACCACTCCCATGTACCGGTACTGTCCTGGCACGTATCCAACGACCCATCTCAGGCTCCTGGACGGCCTATTCTTGACTCGCCAGGTCTCTTCCCAGGCCCTTCCCATCCCCCCCCTTCTCCTGGACGGGCCCCATCGCCCTGGTATTTTGGCCCGACCACATCAGGAATTGCTCAACCTTGCGACAAGAGCCAGCGCCAGAGAGACACACAGAGAGAGGAAGAGGCCTGGAGCTCGGTCATCGATCGGCCTTGTCAAGTGCAAAAGCCGGTCGTCCCAACCCAACGACTGGCTTCCATCCCTCCCCCTCCCCTCCCTCATCGTGCTGCACCCCCCTCCCACCCCCCTAACCTAACCTCCCTCCCCCTACCTACCACCTTTTGCAGGTATCTTTCGCCTGGGAGGAGTGGTTCCCGGTGCCTTGAGCTTGTGTGACGCTTGTCTTTCTCCGTCTTCTCGGCTCCCACGATCTGATTCACGCTGGCGGAATCGAAGACAGCCCAGAACATCCATCCGTCTGCGACCTTGGTTTTTTCCCTTTCCCACCCCCCTCCTGCTTCTAGATCTCTCCCTCCCCTCTGCCTGCATTGCCCTGTGCGCGGGGCCGGCTGTGGAAACGGTTCAGCCCCCCCCGTCCTTGACGTCGTTCTGCCTCGATGTCAACTCCGTTACACCCACCGCCCTAGTCGTCCAAGTAGTTAGTATACTCCCATGTCCCCTCCGCCTCTTCAGGAAGAAGCGTCAAACCCGTCCATCTGTGCTCGTCGCTCATTCCCTCTCGAGACAACTCGTCTTCCTCGCTGCCAAACGCTTCCACCAGGTACAGTACGTCTGACTTCCCTCTCTCCATCTTTGTCGTTGCCTTGTCATCCCCGATCTTTGGTTCGGCGATCCTCAGACGTGTTGATCGGCCCTGTCCTGTCGTGTCGTGCTGCGTGCACCCTCTCAGCGCGCCGAGCCCACCCCCCATGATCTCAGAAGCCTTCTCTCTTTTGGTCGTCCCGGTGGTGTGTCCCACAACCGAGCTTTTGGCCTTGTCGCCTCCATGTCATCGAGATCTCCCCTCGTGGCAACAACGCCAGCTTATATCCAAACCAATTCGCTGCTCCTTCCCCCCTCCCCCCTTGGCACACCATTGCTTGGACTGCACGCCTGGTATCCGTATTGACACCACCCTCCACCAGTTGTCTCCATCACCTTGCTCGACAACCACGACCACCTATCGTCACGTCAGCCAGCATCCTGTATACCCCAGTATCGCCAGTCGAATCAGTCTGAAAGGACCAAAGGAGCTCTTCGCCATCTTTCGCTCCGTCTCCTCTAGGCGCCAGGAGACTGCGCCGACCGTAGTTCCCCGCCCATGACGGACGGTCCTCGCCGGACAAGATCGAATTGAAGTGTTCCGACTTCCGCACATAGATCTCTGGACGACGCGAGAGAACCTCGACTACACGGACGAACAACCCTGTGCTCGATATTCTCGAACCGAGTAGACGAATCGAATCGAATCGAACCGGCTTGCCCCTCCACAAAAGGACCGACATCTCGTCCCTCGTCCAGTATCCCTGGCACTCCGAGACACGAAACCACAACCCCCGGCCGCCCGCATGTCGCGAGATCTCGAGTCTGTTTTTGAGGAGCTGGGTATTTCCCAGTATCTGGAGACCTTTGTCGACCAGGGCTTCGACACCTGGGAGACCATTTTGGATATTACCGAGTCGGATCTGTGCGTATACTTGGCGTCGTAACGTTCGGGGACAGAGGACTGATGCTGTTGCATAGTGATGTGTTGGGTGTTAAGCTCGGCCACAGAAGAGTCAGTACACCACACTTACCATTTGTCGAGACTTGCCGCTGACATTTCCACTCAGAAACTCCAGAGGCGTATTGCAAACTCCAGGGGCCTCGCGCCCGAGGCTTCCTTGGTATCACCGACGAGAGCCAACGGCGAAGAACCGAAACCCGAAGTTGTGAAGCCCGAACAACCAAGACTGGACGCCAAAGATGTCGCGATTGTGACCAAGCGGAAATACCGCCGCCACCCCAAGGTTCGTGGTCATCGACTCCAAGTGGGTGTCGACCAAGCTGACAGCAACCCAGAACGATGAGAATGCACCAGAACGGCCACCTTCGGCATACGTTCTCTTCTCCAACAGTAGGTTCCATGTCCTCCTAACCCTCGAAGCCAAGTGCTGACGTCCGACACAGAGATGCGTGACGACCTCAAAGGCCGCAACCTGACGTTCACCGAAATCGCCAAGCTTGTCGGAGAAAACTGGCAGAGCCTGTCTCCAGGGGAGAAGGAGCCCTTCGAGAGGCAGGCGCAGAACGCCAAGGAGAAGTACAACCGGGACCTGGGCGAGTACAAGAAGACGCCAGAGTACAAGCGGTATAGCCTGTATCTGCACGAGTTCAAGCAGAAGCAGGCCAGCCAGAACCATGGTACGTTGCAGCTCTGACAGTCGGAAGCGCCCCCGTTGGCTGACAACTCTTCTTCAGCGAAAGACGCGTCAAAACGCCTGAAGCTTGACGCGGGGCCGCGGATGAACCACGGCAGTAGCGCCAGCTTGACGCCACGGAGCGGCAGTGTCACCGGCAGCGGAAGTGACAGCCACGAAGGACCACTTCCCAGGAAGCACAGGGTCGGGTCGACAACTTCGGTACCAGACTCGCGCTTTTCACCCATCCCGTTGACCCATCAAATGTCGATCGACGAGCCGATGCATTCGCCAACGAGCACACAGTTTGACGAACGGTCACCAGCCATGCAGCATGCCAGCCCACCACGACGGCGTCCCACTTGGGGCGAGAGTCGCAGCAGTGCCGAGCCGGGCTCCCAGCACCTGCCATCACTGTCGGATGTCTTCAGCGACAGGATGACGGGCGTGACGAGGACATCCGATGGTCCCAACGGGTTTCCGGGTTTCATGCCCGGCCAATCGATGCATGGGCAACCGCAGCCACCGCCGCTGAAGCACGAACAGTCTACGGGCAGCATGGGATCGTCCAGCTCGGGCGTGTCATATCCTCGGACGCCGAGCGACGCGTCTCTTCCTATCCATGCCCTTCTGTCGAACAAGGCCGGGCCCTTGGTGTCGGGATACGGGTCGCCTCCTCCCCCGTACTACGGGCATGGCGCGCCTGCACCCAACGAGCAGAGGCTTCCCTTCCCACCAATGTCGTCGGGTCCGTCGCCGCATGGCATGGCGAATGGTCATTTTTCTCCGCCGCCGCTGATGAAGTATGCTTCCACCGGCTCATCGGGGGCTACCGAGGTGTCCATCCCGTCGACCCGCACATCGCTCAGCGTTCACGACAGCGCCGTGGGCAATGGCAAGTCCGAGTCGACGATGGACGGCATGAATGCCCTGTTGCGGGCAGGTGAAATTGTTGGACGACGGAATTGAGATGAGGTGATCGAACATGGCGACGCCCCTCGTGTTGGAATATGTTGGTGGGCGTGTTGCAAAACGCCGTGCTTGTGGCGATGATGGCGTATGGGATTATTCTTTGCACGGCGTTTTGGGAGATGTGTGATTCTTGACATGAGAGACGAAAGCATCCGGCCTTGAGCCATGAGCATGGACGTTGCGGTCGAGACTGGACCGGGATCGGACAGGCTGTGTACTCTGGTCAGTGGGGGAAGATGGGTTGGGCAAAACAATGCCTAGGGATTCAAGCGAGATGGCGCGGGGTGAGTACCCCGGGCACCAAGAATGAAGAGGATATGATCAGAGAAAGTGTATATAATTACCATGAGATGGTCCAGCAGGCGAAATTGAAGATGTGAGAAGAGATTAAAGGCAGAAATGGTAGATGAATGCTGTGAATAGGGTAATGGTGAGGCTTCTCACCAAGAGCAGGGCAAGAGGGAAAAGTGAAGGAAACATGGGAATCATCCGGGTTTTTTCGCGGAACACGGAAAATGCAGCCATGTCCGTCTCCGAGCTCATGCACCCACCCTGCCTCTTTCCTTCCATGGCTGCTTCCAAACCCATAGGCCGTGGCGTGTCGTGCCTTCCTTGGCACTCTGTGGACTGTCGTCCGCCAGTGGGAAGTCGCAACCCGCATGTGGGCTTGGAAAGATTCAGGGTCCTGCCAGGCTTGGCATTGGCTCCTTGCACGCTTCGCTAGACCCAAAAGGGCCGCGGCGGGAGGAGGTTGACAACTTGGACTGGGAAGGAGGTCAGATTGGATGGGACCCTTCGGGGTTTCGGCAGCTTGCCGGGACCCTGATCAGGGGTGTTCAGTTGGAAGTTGTTTGGATTTGCTCTCTTGGTTCCATGTTGTTTCTAGTGCAGAAGAAGGGGAGGGCGACGATGGTGAGGCGGACGGGGCAGTGTTGTGTCTTGACCAGGCATTCGACGCCCTGTCGTCGGCTTTTGGGCATGAATGAATTCAGAAAAGAAGAAAAGAAAGAATGGCCTGATGATGCGCGTTCCTTGTATAATGTACGCGTCTATCCATACCAAGGATCGTCATAATTGCAGCCTCTTGCAGCTTGCGGTTGGGTCAGCGAAAAAGGACCCCTATTGTCCAACCTACGTCATAGTGCAGCCCCGCCAAGCCCCTGGACCGACGGCAACACCAAGCGGGATTCGGACAGAGGAAGTAATCGTCTCATTACTCGGACACACGGCCATTGCCGTCGCCGATCCATCATGTATTTCCACTCTCTCCATAACACAAACCAGGCGTGACATCGTGGGTCGTAGGACAAGCAGGAGAAGCAGAAAAAAAAGTAAAACGCCACGGGCCCACGGACCGATTACTCGCCCGGTGCCGCAATCTCGGCTGTCCAGTCCTTGCGAATGGCAAGTTCCGTCAGCTCGGGTGTCTTCTCGATAACCAGGCCCTTCTCGTTGGCCAGGTGCAGCAAGCAGATGAAGCAGTAGCTGGTCGAGATGTCCTCCATCATCGGCTTGGGGTACACCCGCTGAAGGTCGTTCATCACCTCTGTGAACTTGAGCTCCTTGTCCTCCTCGCCCTTGACCTGCTGCTCCTCGTCGGCGTTCGTCGGCGGCGGCGTAAGCAGCCGTGATGCGTTGGCATCCTGTAAAAATCTGTCAGTTATATGAAGAGAGGAGGGGCAGGTGGGGAGATGGTGATCCATCGGGTACTCACCGAGTCAAGCTTCTCAAAGGCCATGCCCTTCCAGAGCTCCTCCTTCAGCCGCCTCACGTCGACCTTCTTCGCCACGCGTGCGTACTGAACATAGTCCGGCCTCACCCGCCGTGTCGAGGTCACCAACTGTGTCCCGAACGCACCCATAGTGCCGGCCATTGTCTCTCCGTTGAGGATGGCTGTCATGCCCACGCCTTCGGTCATGCCCATGTCCACACCATCGGGTCCTGGCGAGAAGTGATCCCTTGCGTCGGCAAACTCAAGGTCATCATCATCGTCCATGCCACCCGCAAATGGCAGAGCATCGTCCTGGAAGAAGTTGGCGTCGTAGTCGCCCTGTGGCATGGCGGTATCATCCCCAGGGTTCTGCATCGGGTCCTTCTGACTGGCCCAGAAGGCCTCGTCCATCTCGCCCTCACGAACCTCCTTGTCCGGTACAGCGTTGCCGAGCACTGACCGCACGCGGCGGCTACTGAGGCGAGCCTTTGGCTTGAGGAATAGACTCAGCAGAGACTTTGACGTGAAATGCCTGTCGTCCGGCAACAAGTTGCGCGACTTTGTCTTCCAGTCCTTCTTGGGCATGGAGATGGCAGAGTTGCTCGATGCCTGTGCATACAGGGCGTCGGCAAGGGCCTGGTCCATCGGCGCATTGAAATCGATCTCGAACGGCTCCTTCTCCTTGCGTGGCTTGGCTGGGCCGTTCGGTTTGCTAGAGTCCTTGATCTTTCGTATCCGCCAGTGCTCGGCGCTGCTCCAGTTCTTCTGCAGCGCCTGGTCGAAATAGCCAAGAATATCTTCGTGCATCTTGTCGGCGCTGGGCGCATGCTTCATCGACACGACATAGTCTCCTGTGTCCTGCTCAAGCATGTTGCCATCCTCATCCACCTCCGCACCCGCATCGAAGACGCGGTTTTGGGGCTCAAGGGCTGCCTCACGGGCCCAGGCTTCGCCGCCCTCGCCAAATGCCACGTCAGCATCCATGTCGAAGGCGCCGAGGCCAAGGTCGTCGTCGTCGTCAAAGCCTGCAGCGTTGTCTCCGTCGATGAACATGCCCGAGTGGTCTCCCCGGCTGGGGTCGGTGCTCTTATCCTTGTCCTGATCTCTCCAGTCCTCAGGCGCCTTGAGGAAAGGGATGTCCATGGACCCCGAGGGGTTGCCCAGTTCAAAGGTCTTGAGCGAAGGGCAAATGTCCAGCTCGTCGAGGATTCCGAGGTCGGGGAAGAATCTGGCCCCCAGAGCCCCGAGATCGATGGGCACGTCGTTTGCTGTGTCGCTGTCGGGCTCCTCCTCGGCGTCCTCGTCCTCCTCGTCGACCCGCGACAGGTCACGGGTCATGTTGGCGGTGTCATCGTCCTCGTCACCCTCGTCGTTGGCCTTCTTCCTCGTCTTGGAAGTCTGCACGTCATCCACGTCGTCACTACTATCAAACACGATGCGACCCTGGGAGTCGATCATGAGGTGGTTCAGAAGCAGACCTTTGGCGCCGCCCTCGTCAAAGTCTGCCGAGGCCTTCTTGAAGAGCGGATCGACGGCGAACTCGAGCTCAAACTTCTTCAGTTGCAAGGATGCGAATGACGGCGCCAGAGTGGCCTCTGACGAGCGCTGTGTCTGGGGGCGACTGTCAGAAGATGGTTGCAACAAATTTTGAGCGGGGGATGTCAAACCTTTTTCTTGCTCTTCTTCCTGACGTTGCCGTCGGCATCGACCTCGTCTTCGCTCTCTTCACCTTCACCCTCACCGTCTTCGCCATCCCTGCCCTTCTTCTTGCTGTTGCTGTCGGCCAGACCACTGAGGAGCTTGCCCGTCTCTGTGGCGACGCTGTCGACTCTGCTGGTGTAAATCTTGACACAGCCGTCAAGGGTGCAACTGGCCTTTTGAAAGTTGACGCCGTCGCCCTCTTTGAGCAGTGACATATCGTGGAAGTAGTCGATAAGGGCAAAGTTCCACGAGTTGGCGGCGTTGATCTTGTTGTCGGTGGCCATCTTCATCCACTCCTCAAAGTTGGCGAGGATGGGGACGCGCTTCATAGGCGTGACGGCACTGCCGCCCACATAGATATCTTCTTCGTCTTCGCCATCGCGGCGTCCGCGGGCGGTGCGGGGTGTCCGGGGATCCGAGCTGGGGGAGGCATTCTCGAGGCCGTCGAGGTTGACGCTGACCTTGCGGCCTGGGGTTCCGTGAGCGGCGGCTTTGAGCTGGCTGAGTGTTCTCTCGTGGAAGGCTTGTCTGGAGTGCATGCGCTTTGCCTTTTCTGAGACGTCGTCGTTCAGTGGGATCCTGGGGGTGATCGGTCAGCAGCGGCAGCGGTAAGTAAACAAACCAAGAGGAAGCTTACTTGACGGGAGAATTTTTGTAAGGGGATGCAACGCCGGCCGAGTTGGCCCTGGCGGACGCTTTCCGCGGGCCCTGTGCAACTCTGGGCATTGTCGGGGTTGATCTGGTTTGGCGATCGTAGGGTATCTGCTGGTGATGTGGTTGCGACGGTCAGGTGAGGGTATCATCAAATCCGGCGCATCGCGTCGTCAGGTCAGGGGCCGAGTGTTTGTGTGGAGAAAGTAAACAACGACTTGGGGGGATCCGTGCGCCTGGGTTCCGAGGCATCCATTTGGCGGGGTTGCAGCGACAGGATGAGTAATCTGGCAGCTGCCGTCCTTTGATAAGATAAGATCGATCGGTAGACTGGGGCGGTGCTTCAGGTCGATGATGGAAATTGGCCAGGCTTGATTGGGCGACTAGTGGTGGACGCCAAGCAGGATTGGTGCTCGGGCAGGGGGCGGAAACAGGGCAGTTGCAGCCGGGTTTCAGTGGCCCAGGCCTGTGGCAGGGCGCTGGCAGGTGCACTGCCCAAGAGCAGGTGGTGCCTGAACCTGCTCTTGCACGGGCTGCCTCCGAGCTCGTCAGTGTACGACGCTACTACGACGACAGACGTAGCAAGTCGGGGCGAGACGACACCAGGAAGGGAAAGAGCTGGCCGTTCTTTCCCATCGCCGCCCGCGAACAGACAAAGTCGACGGCGCGGGGGAAGATTGAGTAAGGTGGCACGTTTTTCGTCCCGACATTTCATGTACCTTTTCTTTAGTTTCCCACATGACCTCGTCACCGCATTTCCATTTCTTGATGCCTTATTTCCCTTTACCAACTTGCTCACCTCGGCTCTTGTGGTACATACCTACTTGCGACTGCGTCATGAATTGAGCATCCCACGCGCTCCCTCCCTCCTCGGCAATCACACCCACACTCATACAAGTACCACTTAACCAGATGCCAGCACGGCCCGTTTGAATCAACTCGTTTCTCCCCTCAAAAAGAAGCCGAGCCATCCGACATCACGCCCAGAGCTCCCCCAGCTCCTCCAGCTCGACCGTATCAGATCCCTTCCGCCCGGGATCATCCAGGCAAAGTGCCAGTCATGCTTGGCGCGCCGCCTGGGCGACAACACCTTGGACTTGGACCTGGACGCTGATACGATCCGCAGCCACAGCCTCAGTGCAGCTCACCTCTCACATGGCCGCCGCCCCCAAGACCGCGGCCAGCGGCAGCCGCAGACCCAGAGGCAGACCGAGAGGAAACATCTCCCGCTTGCGACCCTTTTACGGCACCCTGCTCATCATTACCTGCCTCACTGCCTTCTCGTTCCTCACACATCAGACCGCCAGCTGGCCTGCCATCTCGGCCTTGGACCGCCGTGCTACCTCGCCGTTGGGAGCCAGGAACCTCGCCGTGCCCTTGGGTGAGTGTCGCGATGTCCACCGCGCCGTCGACCAGTGCGCCTTTGTCAGGCTCAACTGCGAGGACGATGAGGCCGGGCTCGTGTCTTATCTCACCCTCTACTTCTGCACTTTTGGGCACGCGCGCGTCTTTGGCTTCGTCCTTCTCGCCGCGTGGCTGGGCCTGCTCTTCACAACCATTGGCATTGCCGCCAGCGACTTCTTCAGCGTCAATCTCAGTACCATCGCCCGCATCCTCGGCCTGAGCGAGAGCCTGGCTGGTGTCACATTCTTAGCCTTTGGCAATGGCTCGCCCGATGTATTCAGTACCTTTGCCGCCATGGGCTCTAACAGCGCCAGCATGGCTGTCGGCGAGCTGGTTGGTGCCGCCGGCTTCATCACCGCTGTTGTCGCCGGCTCGATGGCTCTCGTCCGCGAGTTCAAGGTCGCTAAGCGCACCTACGTCCGCGACATTTGCTTCTTCGTCGTCGCCGTCATCTTCACCGTGGCATTCTTGGCCGACGGCCACCTGCACCTATGGGAGTGCATCGCCATGATCGCCTACTATATATTCTACGTTATTGTCGTCGTCGGCTGGCACTGGTTCGACACGAGGCAACGCCGAATGCGCGCCAGGGCTGCCGCCGCCAGGGGCCACGTCTATGGGTCTACTGCCAGCGACGAGCTCGCGTATACGCCCTACCACGATGACCCCGATGACGACGACGAGGATGACGGCCAAGTTGGCAGCCGTGGCAGCTACACCGACATCTCGGTGCTCGAAGCAGGCGGCCCCCGCATTGAGATTGATGGCGAGGAGGCCCAGCTGGAAGACAAGGCCCCCGAGGAAGACGAGGACAAGGTTGAGCGGCAGGTTGCCGCCGAGATGACGAGCAGCATGCGGGTGACCCGTCCTCGTGGTCGACGCAGTACCACCATCACCCCCATCCGCCCCAGCCTGGTCGGCGCCCTGGAGTTCCGCTCGGCTCTGGCCCAGCTGCAGAAGGAGAGCAACCTCAAGCTGCGCTCGATGCCCAGCCCCGAGCATGGCCGGGGCCGCGGTCACGTCAGGGCGTACTCTGAGTTCCGCATCACAGGGCTTCACGGCAACGACTCTGCCAGTGAGGTCGGTGTCGAGGCTCCAGGTCAATCCCTCTCCGTTCCGCCCGGCCGCCATCGCGCCCTGTCGGCCAACGACGTGCCCCCATCTTTCAGCCTGCTGCCCCCGCCAGCCCACGAGCAGACCTTGGCCGGTCCCAGTGGCACCTCGACGACACGCAGTCTGTCACCCGTGTACCAGATCGGAGGCAACCTCGCGCCGCCACCCATCGTTGTACCCCAGGCCACGCCGAGGGCATCGGCGCAGAACCTGCCCCAGCTTGTCATCCCCACTGGCGGCGGCGCGGGCAGCGACCAGTCGTCACCGGCCTCACCGTTCCCCGTGCTACCAGCCTTTACTGACTCGCCGCTTCTCCTCACACCGAATCCCCGCCCGGAGCAGTCTGACTTCTTCTTCTCACCGACCGCGCCGGTCCGCCTAGAGACGCCCTTGTTGACGCCATCGATACCTGAGGTGAAGCCCGTGCGATGGTGGCCCTACTCGGTGCTGCCGCCGCCACACATCCTTCAGGCGACACTGTTCCCTACGCTGCAAGGCTGGAGCGACAAGTCGGGCTGGGACAAGATACTTAGCGCCGTCTCGCTCCCAAGCATTCTCCTCCTTGTCATCACACTTCCTATCGTCGATACGGAGTCTCCCGATGATGACTCGGTCCCTGACCTGGCGCCGGAGGTGCCATTCCCCGGCGTGCTGCCCGGCGCGCCGCTGCCAGGGTCCTCGGAACCTGGTGCGACACCCATGTCGACCGAGTCCGAGTGGCAGCGGTACCGTCGAAGCACGAGAAGCCGGTCTAGCACTGGGCGTTCGTCTGGATACCCGTCGCCTCTGCTGAGTCCGGCCGACGTGCCAACCATCGCAACCCCACGGCTTATCCCGCCGACGCCGGTGGCGACGGACCACGGACAGGCCAAGAACGGCGGGCCACTGCACGACATGCTTTCCTCAGTTAGCGACATGGCGACTGGAGACGACAGCGACGAGGCGAGCGGATGGAACAGGTGGCTCGTGTCGCTGCAACTCTTCACGGGCCCTCTCTTCGCCATGCTGGTCCTTTGGGCCAATATGAGAGAGGATCTTGAGAACCCAGGCCGGACGCTGGTGCGCATGATGCTGTATACGTTGCTCTGCTCATGCGCGCTGCTGGCGGTCCTACTGGCGACGACGACGCCAGATCGCCGGCCACAGTACCACTTCTTGCTGTGCTTCCTTGGCTTTGTCATCAGCGTTGCTTGGATCTCGACCATCGCCGGCGAAGTGGTGGGCGTTCTCAAAGCCTTCGGTGTGATCCTTGGCATCTCAGAGGCACTGCTGGGGTTGACCGTCTTTGCTGCCGGCAACAGCGTGGGCGACCTGGTGGCGGACGTTACCATCGCCCGCCTGGGTTACCCCGTGATGGCCCTGTAAGTTGTGCTGTTCTCTATCGATGACTGTGACTTGACTAATATATCACAGCTCTGCATGCTTCGGCGGCCCAATGCTCAACATTCTTCTAGGCATCGGCCTCGGCGGCGCGTACATGATGGTGCAGGCAGCCAACCAGCGGCAGAAGAAGCACCCGGACCGGCCGTATCATTACAAGCCGTACAAGATTCAGATTGACGGGTCGCTGCTCATCTCGACGATCGTGCTGCTCATCACCCTGCTATTCCTGCTTGTCATGGTGCCGTGGAACAAGTGGGTGCTGAGCCGGCGCATTGGATACGGGCTCATCAGTCTGTGGACGATTGGAACCATAGTCAACGTCATCATCGAGGTGACGGGGGTCTGGAGCGAGATGATTCTATGAGAGTGTGTTTATGTTTGTTTTCCTTGGATCGGTTTTGGTACTAGAGCGATGATACTCCAGACGGGCCCGGCATTGTATTTTTAGTCGTCTACAGTTCGCCTGAGGCCCTTTTGCATAGCGTGTGAATCTTTAGAGTGTATATTTCGAGCACCGCCTGTCGTTTTGTTGAAGTTGCTGCACCACCACGTTTGTGATGCTGTCATCCGAACACGGTGTTCAAGTCCTTCCCCTTACAATAACACCCTCCTGCGAACACCGTGTTCATCAGCTGACGTACCCAACATGAAGAATTGTTTCATGAAACGATGCACTGCCGTCCTCCAGACCCCGGCCAGGCGTGTGGCTGTGAAATTGGAGAAACGGCCCCCTCATCTCCCGCACCCAGGCAACACCAACACATCACACACCGAATGGAACCTTTGCCCTTGGCATCACGACGAGCCGGCTCAGGAATGAACGTCGTCGTCAGCAAATCCTCCTGTAATTAAATCCCAACAACACATGCAAAAAGACCACGTATGATGTTTGCAGTGTCGTGGACGGCGTCGAGAGCTTTTGTCTTAGCTGTCCACCGGAGCCGGTATAAATAAAGTGGACGCGGGGTAGCTGCGGTGGTCCGCCGAGCTCTGTCACGGCCAACCCCTCGCTCGAACCCCTCCACCATTCCAACTTGACCGCCTTCACCTCTCCCCCGCGACAGCTTCACATCCTCCCTCCCAACGTCCAATTGACCTCCCCAACCGCCATCATGGCCACCAGCACCCCTGCCCCCGCCTTCCCTCCCCTCGAGGACCGCTCCGTCAAGAACACAATCTGCCTCTTCGACGTCGACGGCACCCTCACCCCTGCGCGCAAGGTACATCCTCCATCCCTCTCCTCCCTCTCCCTTTCTCCCCTTGCTAACACCCTCCCTCCAGGGCATCACCCCCGAATTCACCGCCCTCCTCGCCAAGCTCCGCACAAAGGTCGCCATCGGCACCGTCGGCGGCTCCGATTTCGCCAAACAGCAAGAACAGCTCGGCGACCCCAACGGCGTCCCCGCCACCTCCCTCTTCGACTTCAACTTTGCCGAAAACGGTCTCGTCGCCTACAAGCTCGGCGCCGCTCTGCCCGCAAACTCCTTCATCGCCTTCGTCGGCGAGGACGAGTACAAGAAGCTCGTCTCCTTCCTGCTCCACTACATCGCCGACCTCGACATCCCCGTCAAGCGCGGCACCTTTATCGAGTTCCGCAACGGCATGGTCAACGTCTCCCCCGTCGGCCGTAACGCCTCCACCGCCGAGCGCCAAGCCTTTGAAAAGTACGACCTCGAGCACAAGATCCGCCACACCCTCATCGCCCAGCTGCGCGAAAAGTTCGACCACCTCGGCCTCGAGTACTCCGTCGGCGGCCAGATCTCCTTTGACGTCTTCCCCAAGGGCTGGGACAAGACCTACTGCCTGCGCCACCTCGAGGACGAGGGCAAGCGTCCCGGCGGTATCAACTACTCCACCATCCATTTCTTCGGCGACAAGACCTTCGAGGGCGGCAACGACTACGAGATCTACACCGACCCCCGCACCGAGGGCCACTCTGTCAAGGATCCCGAGGACACCATGCGCATCCTCAAGGAGCTGTTTGATCTGTAGGAGGGGACGAGGGAAGAGGGGCAGAAAACGGCAATTGTGTCCAAAAGCAAGGCCGATATAATGACGAGATGATTATAAACTACCAACACTGCCATAAAGCAAGGCTTTGTTGAAATGTCCAGAAATTCAGTTTCAGCTCCCATCGCAATGATGAAGTAGATGGTGCCACAAACAGGCCCGCCATGCCGTACATGAGAATTCAATACCACTTCTTGCCTACCGCCCAAACTCCAAGTGCGGCACAATCACCGGCCCGTACTTCGTCGGTGCCGTAAACGCCCCGTCGCCCTGCACCACAAAGTCCACAGCAAGGCTCACCTTGGACAGGCCCTGGTTCTGCTGCGACCCGCCGTTGATGATGGACATGCCTGACGAGAAGCCCGCCTGCTGCTGCTGAATCACCTCTGGATCGTACGCGATGCATGCAATGTAGTTGCGCCGTCCCATGAGTTTCTTCAGCTCCCGTGCCGACCCCGACGCGTCCGTGTGGAAAATCTCCATCATATCCTCCTTGGTGTCCGTCGCCTCGTGCGTCGACTTTTGTCCGTTGGACGGCACGTACAGGAGCTTGTTGTTGTGCAGAAGCTTCAGGATATAGTTGTTGGCCGGTTGCGCCACGATTGGCGACGTGATGAGCTGGTACATCGTCTTGTGGTCACTGGGATGAGATGGGTCGTGGACTAGACCGGCACCAGCGGCGGCAACATCTGCGACGGTGTGTTAGTATCATCAGCCAAAAAAGCAATGGCATGGAAACTCACCTCCGGACAGGAAAGTCATGCGGAGACCCTTCTGCTGCGCAATTCCCTGCAGCGTGCGGATGAAGTAGGTGCGCTCGAGGTCCTTGGTCTCGTGCGTCCACATGTCCTTGAGCACCTCGGAGAGATCAAGCTCGCCAAACTGGTTCAGGACGTTGCCCATGAGGCCACCCTTGCCCACGGCTTTCTTCACCTGGGTGAAGCCAGAGGCCACGACCTCCTTGCCGCCGACGATGCCCGCGACCGAGCTCGTCACCTTGCCGAGCACATTGTACCCGGTGTTGACAACTTTCTTGCCTGTCGTCACCGCCGACGCCAGGCTCTCCACTGCATCCAGGCGAGGATACACCAGGGGAACAGCCACCATCCAGATGCAGTGCTGCACGCTGGGCGGTAGTGTTGCCACCTTGGGGAAGATGCCCTGGTACGTCGGCCCGGCCATGACACGGCTCTGTGTCCTCTCTGAGCGGCAGTCGGGACCGACCACGGCCACAGCGGGACCCAGGAACTTGACAAAGTGCCAACCCTGGCCTGTAATTGTGAACATGTCAAGGTCGTTGCTGACGTTGCGCAGAATGTCCACGGTGGTGTGGTGCTGGAAGAGCAAGTACATCTCGACAGCCACTCTGCCAATGTTCTTGAACATCTGGGACTGCTGCATGTATTCGGGGTACGACCCGTAGCCATCAAAACTGTTTCGGTCAGCTTATTGTCGTTGGTGAACAAGGAAAGTGAGACCTACATGTCGTGGTCGTCCACCTGTAGTACGTGGGGAATCTGGGCAAAAGCCTCCCTCATGTATGGCTGGTCAAAGTGGCTCGTGTAGTAGTGGAAGTAGGCGTGCGTCACGTCCTCTTCATGCCGGGCCGTCCATGGTGCCTTTTTTCTGTTCTCCTTGCCGCTCATGGCGAGCCACTGCTTCAACAGGGGAACGTCTTTCCACAGCCGGTCTCCGTAGATTTGGTCGCCCAAGCCAAGCTGGACATGGAAGCCTCCGCAGTCGACATTCTTCTGGAGAACGTCCTTCCACATGAAGCCCACGCCGCCCAGCTTCGCCCGCTCTGCCTGGGTCGTTGTGGCAGCAAAGTCATTGTTCGAGTGGGCGATGAAGCGCCAGCCAATCTCGTGGCGGCCAGCAACAACAAACTCGTAGCGTGTGCAGCCCAGGTGCGACGTCACCGCATATGTCCACCTCTCGGTCCCACCCTCACCCATTTGAAGGTCAATGTCGTACTTGTAGAAGTTCCATCGCTGGTGTGTGAAGATGCTGCGGGGATGCAACTGGCGGGGGTTGGGGGACAGGTCTGCGCTTTGGTGAAGGTGAATGGTCGGGGGCTGCGGGCCATCCGTCACAATCATGATGCTGCCAAACCAGATGCCCTTCTCCAGATCCATGTTGCAGTATCTCAAGTAGGGACCAAAGTACACGCCGTTTGTCGGCTGGATCTTGAAGATATCGACACCAGCGCTGGGCGGTGGCCCGGAGAAGCCGGCAGCTGAGGGCGTCTGAGAAGCGGCAACACTCATGATGCTTTCCGCATAGCCCGGAGTTTGCACAGGCGAGAACATGGGTGAACCCATCGGCTGCTTCCCGAACATGGGCGACGCCAGAGGGTTGCCGTATGTTGAGGCAGTCGGCGACAGAGGTGCCGTATCGTGACTCATGGGATTCGGGCCCTTGGGGAACTCCCACTGCGTCGCCTGCGTCGCGAGGTGGATGTAGTAGTATTGTCCCGAGTTTTGGTCCAAATGAGCGATCCATCCCTCAGGCAGGGGCGGGGGCGAGCTGGGACCGCCTGCCTGCGAGAAGGACGGGGTGATGGGAGTCTGAATGGCGCCGTTGTGCTGCAGAGACTGCTGCTGGTGGTTCAAGGGTTGCTGGGGCTGGCCCTGCTGCTGCAACTGTTCCGGCTGGGGGTCATTGACAAACGCCGGGTGGCCGGGGTACTGCAAGGCGGGCGACATCAGGCCCGATGCTTGAGGTCCCGTGCTGGCCGGCTTCTTGGGAGGTGACTGCGCTGCTGTTGCGACAGCGGCAGCTGCTGCGGCCGCGGCCGGCGCGGGGTTTGGTGTAGCGTTGGCACTCGACGAAGCTCCTGGGCGTTGCTTCTCCGCAGGGTATGAATTGTTGCGACCTCCAGGGTTGAGGCTCGAATAGGCAGGAGGGGGTGAGTTGGTGTTGAGTCGTTGGAAGTCCTGTTCCAGTACGCTGACCTGGGGCTGGCTCGACTGATCGTTTTGCGCTGCAGCCTGCGGCGGGGGACTGAACGCCTGCTGTTGAGGGGGGCTCGAAATTGGACTCGCGCCTTGGTAGACGGTAGGGGGGCCGTGAGGCTGGTTCTCGGGGTTCTCTGTGGGCGTCCAGGGCCGCGAGACCTGAGGTGGTGCACCGCCATATTGCGCAAGTCTCTGAGCAGCAGCCGCACTCTGGGCTTGCTGGGCCTGAAGGTTGGTCAGGGTTGCAGTCCCGGAGATACCCGAAGCTGCATATCGAGCTTCAATGCCGCCGCCGGGTATGATACCAGGCTCAACGATGGGGGTCTCGGGAGGAGGAGGAGAGCCTCGGCTAGCTCTTGTGGTCGAGGTCGAGGCCGTCGAAGCGAAACGGTTCACTGAATGGTCGGAGGGCATCCTGAGTCTCTCGTGGTCGAGACCAGGGCCAGAGCCTGGCCGGTTATGGGAGGCAGCAGGCGTCGAGCTGGCACCGGGCGGTGGGTAGTAAGGCTTCTGAGTATAGGAGGCGAACTGCGCGGGGGCAGCAGATGGAGCAGCTTGGGTCTGGGCAGCCTTGAGGGGCTTCGCAAAGAGGCCGTCGTGCTCATCAGGACCGGTAGCCGGCGACAGGGGCTGAGGCACAGCTCCTCTCCTCTCTGCGAGGGTAGGACTCTTGGCCTCGACGGGACTGGCGTTCAGGCGCAGAGAAGCATCGTTGTAGTCGGAGCCGTATCGTTTCGGGGCGGCGATGGGAGGGTGGACAGGCTTGGTGGGCTTGCTCGGCTGGAGGTCTTCCTCGTCGGGGTACGGGAGGGGCGCGGCAGAGCTCGATGCGCCGGGGGGTAGGGGGAACGAGGGCTTCGAGGCGGCCATGGAGGAGGCCAAGGACGAAGGAGGCGGAGGGTATCTGAAGCGGTCCGACTGCTTTTCGCCGCCAGGCTTTGGGCTCAGGGGCTTGAATATCCTAAGGGGCTCGACGGTAGGGCTGTCGCAGTCTTCGGCGGGGGCGGGCTTGCTGAGGAAGAGCTCCTCGTCCGGGAGGCCGCGGTCGCGGTGCTCCATGATGGCAGGTGGTCTATCGGGGGGCCGGGGGTCTGCTTTGTCCTTTGGCGATGCGCTGCGATGCGCTGGTACGGGGAAGAGGGGGCTACAGGAGTCTGACGTAGGGAAGTCAAGGCTCGACGAGTGATTGTTCGAGGTTCCCGAGTACAACTATTTTTGGGAGCTCAAAGCTGGCCGCCTTTGTGGCCGCGTCAAGGCCAGGTACGGGCGGGAGGGAGCCGGGATGGATGGATGGATGGATGGGGGGGAGGTGTTGGAGAGCGGGGTTCTGGGAGAGCTCAGGAGTGGGATGCGCGATGTCCGTGTGTCCGTATGGCGGGGTTGGGTCGTAAAGCTGGCCAGCCGGCTTGTTCTCTGGATGGAGGATGAACGAGGTATGAAACAGGAAGAGTGTGCGACGAGGAGAGAAAAACCAGAAACCTCCTGGAAGAGAGGAAGCACAGGCGGGAGGGAGGAGGTCGTGTCCAGGATATGAACGTGGCCGATGGGCGTCATGTCCCGTCCTCTGCGACGGGTTGGTCGGGCTGCTCTGCTTGGTGCTCTGCTCTCAGGCGCATGCGCGCGCTGCCCGCCCCTCATCATCAGCCAGTCTGCACGAAGGCCGGGCACCGATCAAGAGGGTCCCATCAGAGGGCGCGACGGGCGAGTGAGAGCGTCGCCTGGTTGTCTGGGCGCGCGACGAACCGGGGGCCGCAGCATGGAATTGCGAGGGTGCCGGGATAGCGGGCGGCAACGACTGGCTGCATGTCGCATGGCGAGGGAGCTCCATGATTGGGCGCGTACGACGGGCGCTTAGAGGAGGAGACGAAGTCGTCGGCCAGAGTCCGCTAACGAGACTCGAAAAGGGGTCCAGGTCCAGGTCTCGGGCAGGTGTTTGATGGAGGCGTGGACTCGGGGGAGCAAATGACAGTCGAGCTCTATCAAATGCAAGCGCCCAGCCAGCGGGAGCTAGCAAAGTCATACCAGGGTGGGCATGTCAATTGTGGTGCAACGGGGTGAGGGCTGTGAGATTTTGGTGATGATTTGGGGAGACGAGATGACGGTCAGAGTGCGATGACTGTGAGAGGAGACTGGATGAGGTTGTCCTGCCGCTCCTTCCGCGTGGGATAATCTAAAAATTATGTCAAGCATGTCCGTCGCTCCTCCCTGGACATCAACAGCATCGCCAGCGTGAGCAAAATCGAGGAAGGAGCACCCAACGAGGACCCACTTGAGCTCCAGCACCTCCTGTCCCTCCAGCCTTGGCGGCGGCTGCAACTCTGCACCAAACCCAACTCGCTATCTCTCTGCTTTCTGCACTCTGCACAAGCATCGGCATTCCCCAGGCACCTCACACCAGAGCCAGGAACATCACACCCGCCATGTGCCTCGATGCACGATGCTGCATCACATCCGCCTAAGTAGGCCGTGGCCCCCATCGCTCCAAATCCAGCCAAGCGCGGCCGGGCCACGGCCTGTCAGGGATCATGGGCAGAATGGCCGCCCATCGGGCCGCATAACTTCTCGAACCATCCGGAAGACCTCGGTGAAGATTTCCATCTGACAGACATGACAATCTCTCACCGAAAGTCCGCAAGTCCGATATTTCAGACTGATAGACTCGAGCCCGGAACATGGAGGCCCCTCGGGCGATAGAAATCACCGAGTCGGTGTTTTCCGCTACGCCTTTACAATTCGCCCCCCGAGGCCAACCACGCCTGGCCCGGCGCCCAATGATTGTGCCTCGCAACACCCCCATCCCGCCCCTAGGCCGCGTGGCGATTCTCTGCCTCCCGTCGTGCCTGGATGGATGAATCGCTCTAGGGACGCCTTTCCACCAGATATTGCCCCATTTCCATACCATTCCGCCTCCTTCTCATGGTGTACTGCAATGAGGTTAGATTCATCCGAGCGGTCGAGTTGTCCGACTGAAGCGCGCGTCCTCTACCGACGATTCGTACACCCGTGACGCCCCCTTCTGCCTGAATATCGCTGCCTGCTGCTTGCCCTCTGCTTCTATAAGAGCGGAAGAAACAGTCCTGCCTCTTCACATCCCTCTTCTCCATCACTCTCATCCTTCTCTACAACAACATCCCCCCTATCTACATCATCCTGTCTACCCCTATCTTGTACACTTAGCTCTACCACATACCTGCTAGACGTTATAGAACATGTCTTGGTCTGGAAATCACAACTCCCGCTGGGAGGACCACCCCTTCTGGGGCCGAACTCCCGCCCCCGGTCCCGGCGTTGACCGCGCACCTCCCGGAGAAGCCTCCCCCTTTGGCGGCTTCCCTTTCAATTCCCCTGAAGCCTGGACCCAGCTATTCCAGCAAGGTGGACCCTTTGGCGGCCGTCACTGGGGTCACGGTGGTCCTTGGGGAGGTGGTCCTTGGGGAGGACGCCGCGGCCGTCACGGTCACGGCGGCCCCGGAGGTCCCCACCACCGGGGTCGTGGCGGCCGTCACGGTGGCCCCCCCGGTCATGATGCCGGCGAGGGTCCCTCAGGCGGTCCCTCTCAAGCCCCTCCTGCTGAGACCGGAGTCACCGGTGACCCCGACATCTCCACGCCCGACCAGCTGAACGAAGAGCCCGACAGCCCCGGCACCGCCACCCCGGGCCCCGGGCCCGGACCCTTCCACCACGCCGGTCCTCCTCCCTTCCCCTTCCCCTTCGGACCCGGTCCTCACGGCCGCGGCCCTCACATGCACGGCAGAGGAGGAGGTCACCCATGCCGCCCCCGTCACCACCACCGTGACGAAGCCCAAGGCCCCTCGAACCCTCCCCGCGGTCCTCCTCCCCAATACGAACCCAGCACCAACCCCTGGGCCCAGCACTTCCAAAACATCGCCGAATCCTTCTTCCCCCCGGCCGCCGCCGCAAACACCACCGAAGACCAACCCTTCAGCCCACCCCTCGATCTCTTCGCCACTCCTGCCGCTTACATCCTCCACGTTGCCCTGCCCGGCGCTAAGAAGTCCGACATTGGCGTCGACTGGGACCCCGATACCTCCCAGATCCGCGTCGCCGGCGTCATCCACCGCCCCGGCGACGAGGCCCTCCTCGCCTCTCTTCTGCCCACCTCGGCCGAGCGCCGGGTCGGCTACTTTGAGCGTCTCGTCAAGCTCCCGCCCCCTGAGACCGCCGAGCAGGCCCGTCGCTGGCGGGGCAAGCGGCCGCAGCAGTCCCGCGCTGAGGATGACGGCGAGGATGCCGAAAAGGACGACGATCTCATGGACTTTGAAGAGGAAGGTCGCGAGGAGATTGACGTTGAAGGAATCACGGCCAAGATGGAGGATGGCATCCTCATTGTCACGGTCCCCAAGGTCGAAAGGGGGTGGACCGAGGTGACCAAGGTCGACATTGAGTAGTCGCACCAGCATCTCTGCCTTGACATCTTGACTTTGTAATATCTTGAATTTGCATTTGTTTCTCTGTATTTGTTTCAACATTACATTCTTTCCTAGCTGTCAATTACCTATATTAGCTACAAACTCACAAAAAAAAAGTAATCTCCTCCTGGACTCCTGGCCGCAGACTCATCGTGTTGCTATTATTGAACGTGTCGAAAAAGTGACTTGCTGTTCCTGTCAAACTACCTCATTGACACCGACAAAATACAACTCCCAGCGTATTCCTTCAACATGCTGAGCAAGACAGTAAGACAAACCAAGGAGCAGTCGATATCGTTGCAAAGTGTGAACCCCCTATTCGAGACCGTTCCGCAAACCCCGCCCGTCATCTCCAAGCCGGCCGTCAGAGAAAATGCGAGTTGGTGTACTGTTCCACCTTCTAAGCTCGGATCTGTGCCGCCTCGCTCTGCTCGCTTGCATTCAACGCTGAAACGTCGGCCCTGTCGCTCCGCTGCTCGGTCGCTGCCACGCTCATGTCTTCTTCGTCGTCGATAGCCCTGCTCCTTGGCTTCTGGCTGCCGCCCCCACGCGTGCTGTCGTTGGAGAGAAGGCTGCCAGACCCATCGGTGCCCTGTCGCAGCAATCCCTGGCCCTGGGTAGGTTCGGTGCTGAAATCATCGAGCTGGGGCTGCCAATCTCGGAGGTCGTCCTCGCAGTCGTTGAGGATTTGACGCGCCTGTTGGGCGTGAGGGTAGACCCGGCGAGGATCACCAGGGGCGACGGGAGCATCGTCGAGAAGGGTCAGGAGTCGGCGACCATGCTTCGCAAGGAGGATTTGCTTCTCGGCGCGCTCAATGGTTGCGGCGAACTCGGCCTCGTAGGTTTGCTTGAGCTTCTCGCGGGTCTAACATTTCACGGTCAGCACTGTCAAGGTCTGGGAAGTACGAGGACAGGGACACATACAAT
Source organism: Plectosphaerella plurivora (assembly GCA_020726575.1). Taxonomy (NCBI): domain Eukaryota; kingdom Fungi; phylum Ascomycota; class Sordariomycetes; order Glomerellales; family Plectosphaerellaceae; genus Plectosphaerella; species Plectosphaerella plurivora. The sequence continues at coordinate 155,142 of JAGSXJ010000005.1, read as the reverse complement.
GTTGCTCAGCTGCGCTTCAGCAACGAGGTTCTCTGCCTCGGCCCTAACGAGCTCCTGCTCGAGAACGACAAGCTTCGCGCTTTCGGGTTCCTTCATCTTGAGCTTCCCAATCTCGTCGGCAATCTTGCTCTTGCCGTCTCGGCTGGGCTGGACGCTCTTTTCCGTGTTACGGATAGACTTGAGGTGAGCCCTCGAGTCATCGATGGCGTGGGCGTACGAGTCCTCCAGCTCGCCAATCTCGGAGAGCACAACGCCGATCTTGTCTGAAATATCATTGATGGCGTCGTCGTTGGTGTGCTCGCCCCATTCCGACAGCTGAGTGGCAATAAGCTGGCGCTCGCGGGCGGCCTGCTCATGGGCTTGGATCAAGTTGTTCTCAAGCTTGATAATGCGGTAGAGTCTGCGAGAGAGCTCGGGCTGAATGTTACCGCGGAGGGAGCTGAAGGAAAAGCCACCACCAGGCTTGTTGGACGAGCCACCGCGGCTTTTGCCGGAGCGGATGGACAGGCTGCGGTTCCTGGACAAATTTGTTAGTTATGCAATCTCGAGGTCATTTATTTCTGACGCCGCTCTGGCCTGACAATTTGGGAGTGTATTGGCTTAGTATGGTGGAGAGGCGGTTCTCCTGGCCGGGAAAAGGAGAGAATGCCATGGTGTCGAGCGTGGCAAGCGGTGGTGTAAATGTCGATTGTGGTCGAGATGCGAAACGCAGAGAACGAGATGATTCACGTGTTACTCACATTGCAAGAGACAGTTGGGCGAGATGTCAGGTAGTAATAGGTCGCAACGAGGAGGGCTTCGCTTCGATCCTCTTGAGCAGGAACACTGCGACTATGTTCTGGCGACGCAGTCACGAAGGAGACGACGTGATTCAGGTCGAGGGATACAGCAATCGAGACAGGAGGAAAGAGACCGGCGTCGGCTTGTTAAAAAGAACGGCCGGCCGCGGGAGGCCAAGACGCGAGGAAGCTCTTGGATGGAGGGGTGGAGAGGAGGGGTAGCGCAGGTGCTACGGAGATGACGGACTTTCTGACAGTGGAAGGGAGGACGGGAGGCCGCGTACAAGATCACAGCGAGTACGAGAGGCAGGACGGAGTCGAGTGTTCAAAATGGTGGATTCGAAGCTGAGGTGAGGTGAGGTGGGAGCGGGAAGGTTTATGAAATGATCTACGGCAGGGAGTTCGGGAGATCGATGGCCTAAATGGAAGCAGCAGCTCTCGTGATGACAGCTTGAGACATCAGCAGCAGCTATCCCTTTGAAAGAGTGCAGTGAGGGGTGGTGGCGGTGGCACCGCGCCGAGGCAGCGAGTGGCCAGTCAAGCCAGTCCAGCCGTGAGCAGAACACCAAGACCGCCCAACAGCGCGGGTCAGACCAGACCAGACTCGACGGACGGGAACGCGTGAACCGGGTGCACCGGGGGCGATGATGTAGCTCAGGTAGCTCCTTCTGCTTCGTCACCACCGATGGGGGAGTGTGGTGTCCCGATCGAGCTGAGGGGTGGGAGAGGAGGGCAGCTGCCATCCTTGGCGGGCACCATGATGTCATTGCAAGTTGGAAGACCCCTGCCCCCCGCCGCCCGCCCGACCCGTCCGAACGATGTGGTGAACCGGGAATGCCTGCCACACCCCGCCACGTCGACAGCAGCGTCAACCCGGAAGATTGAAAGATTGAAAGTGAAAAATTGCATCATGTTAAATTTTGAAAGGTCTTTCAATCGTGTGGTCCATGTAGTCGTCGCTCTCATACCCAATTATACCCGTGTAGCCAGTTCGCTGAAATCCACCAAGACCTCCAACACCAGCTCAGAACCAACCCTGAAAACCAAAAACGCCAGTCCCAGCCTCGCCCTCCCTCAAATTGTATACCCCTGAATCATTTCGTCATCCGTCTAGTAGCGTGCGCGCGTCGTCCGCTGCTCGACAACCACCGCACTCCTCCTCGGGCTCGGGTCGTAGGACCTCCGCGTGACGCTCGTGTAGCTCGCCCGCGGCGAGCGGCTGTGGCTGTGGTGATGGTGGTGTCCGCTGTGGTGGTGGTGGTGATGCGACCGTCTCACGGGGACGACTTCCTCGTGGTAGTAGTGCTTATGGCCGCGATCGAAACCAAAGCACATCTTGAATGTTTGTTGGGAAAGAAGCGTAGGTAGGTGGATTGTGATCTGTCGGATGTATTTGGTATGCGAGGCTCAGGCGCCAAGTCGGTGTTCAGACGGTTGCAGAACTTGAGAATGCAGTGTGTGGAAGACGGGAAACTTTACTCGACTTTGACGCACGCCTCGAGGGGCCTAGCCCCTTATTATACCCTTTCACCTGATGTTCCAGGGACCTGATCCGGGACTTGGGACGGGTGACCAGAGAGCCTTGGCATCAGCAGCCTTCGAGCACTGCCTTGTCCTGCCTTGCCATGCCCTGCAGCAGGCTACCACTCGGTAACTCGAACAAGGGTCCATCTTGTTTGTTTGCCCGGCAATGCCAGGCTCAAGTCGTTGTCGACCCTGGCCGGGAGCCTGACCCCTGGCCTTCTGCTTCTAGACTCGTACTGCCCAGGTGGACGGTGCGCGAACCCCACACCTCACACACATGCCCACCTCCTTACCGAGTGACTTGTCATGAAGGGGCAGGCTTTCTTTCTTGACCGTGTTTTCATTCGCACTTGTCCCGGTCTTCGGGATGAACTAGATAGCCTCGCATCGGCAAGGCCCTCCATCTTCTACTCTCTACACGTCGGTTGGGCACCAGCACCAAAAGCCGGGGCACCCTGACAATTTGTCTTTCTTCCCCAGCCATCCGATGACGCACCATCGCGGCCAGCCCGTTCCAATTCACAGGTGCCTTCGCCCAGACCGCGAGTCAAATCATCTCCGAGAGGCTACCGCTTCTTTTGTATGCCCGCCGATGAATGGTGTTACATGCGCAGCAAAGACGCTTTTTCCTTGCCGCAGTCTAAACCATGATGTGTTGTGTGTCGCTTCTTCCGCCGTCAGGGGGTCAGGCCCCTTACTTGCTTCGGGAGAAGCCAAACTCGATCCTGCCAATGACCCAGGCCAGCGTGAAGACGAGGAGCATGCTGCTGAAGACGACCAGCGGCTTGCGCAGCGCCGCCGCAACCGAGTACTCGTACGAGATTGTGATTTCGCGGTCCCTCAGGTCGTCGACCAGATTGCGCGCCTTGAAGGTGACTGCAGTGCGTCCGAGAGTGTCCAGGTAGGTGTGGTGGACATCAACCGTGGACTCGGTGAGGCTGGAGCCGGGCAAGTTCGTGAACAGCTTGACGTTCCTGGCGGTATGGGTTAGCAATGGCTGCGATGCTTTGTTCTGGGTAAACTTACTCGGCTCCCTCAGGAAGGAGAATGCGGACAGTCACCTGGCCGTACTCGACACCCTCGGCCTGCTTGGGACCCTCGATGAAGGGGACATTGACGACGTACTTGCCCGCGGCAATGGTGCGGACAAAGTTCTTGGCGTCCGAGTTCCATCCAACGGTGAAGGGGTACTTCCAGCCGCCGAAGACGGGGTAGCGGGGCTTGGCCTCGAGCAGTGCCTCCCGGCTGCTGCTCCTGTAGCGGGATGTCGAGACGTTGCCGATGGTGTCGGTGTAGTAGGGCGACACGCTGCCGGCCCGCAGGGGGAACCTCAGCTCCTTGAGGGCGTAGGTGTTGGGGTTGAAGTACTGCGACTGCGCCCACTTGACCCTGCTGAACTGCGACGAGAGGTTGGCGCCACGGTTGAAGAGCGTGTAGCGCTCCTCAAAGGCAACGTTGCCGCCCCAGTGGCTGACCTCAATGTCGCGCTCAAGCTCCGACACGTGAATAACGGGCTTGGTGAACTCAAAGCGGACAGAGGCCGGGGACGAGGCACCCGCAGGCTTCTCGCCAAAGGGTCCATAGGTCAGCTTGGAGCCCTGCTTCTCGGGGAACTCCTTGCCATCGGCGCCATCGGTGATTTTGGTGTAGTCGGGGATGTTGGACGACGCGGCCTTGATCTCCGTCTTCTGCTTGGTCGTGGTGTAGGCAGAGGGGACGTAGACGGAGAAGTCGTGAACGAGGAACTGGGCCTCGTCCTGGGCAATCGACGCAGGGAGGGGCGTGTAAGCCTTGAGGACGTAGTAGGAGATGCCCAGGGTCAGCTGGCCACCGGTCTTGAGGGGGGTCGGCAGGCGGATGCGGTAGTACTGAATGTCGCTGTTGTCGGGCAAGTGGTTAGCAATTGCCAGACTTTTGAGGGGTCTGCGCGGGGGTCTCACCTCAGAGGATCAACTTCGACGACCTCGGAAACAAAGAGGCCGGCCTCAGCGTCCTTGCGATCTCTGACCTCGAAACCGCCGATACGCGACAGCTGGTCCGAGGTGAATGGGACGTAGTACTCGTCCTGCGGGGATTTGTCGATGTTCTCGATCAGGACATTGACCTGCTCCTTGACAAAGTTCTTCTCCAGGGAGATGATGTGGACGAGGTTGGCATTCTTGAACACCTGGGGAGGCTTGAACGTGGTCGGCAGGTCGCCCTGGGACTTGGAGGCGGCGTCGGAGCTGGAGCTTGCGACGACGGTGGAGAGCAGGCTCAGCAGGCCGGCGGCGATGGTGGAGGCTCTCATTGTCGATGGAAGCCGACGGGCGAATGTGTCGGCAGCGGAGCGCCCAGTTCGGTGTCTTGCGGGAGGTGGGATGAGGGTCGTGGTGTTGCAATTGGGACCTCTACTCCATTGCTGGTTGGTGATCTGGCTCGTAGGTCTGGCTCCTCGGTAGCGGGCAGGGACTCGGAAGCCAGCTGGCAGCTGTGAGACGCTTGGGCGAGCTCGATAAGCTGCGATCCACCCTTATCGCCATTATTTGCAGCACGTGACCTGGGCCATGCCAGCATCAAGCAAGACGCCTTATATTCTCTCAGGCACCTTGCAAGCATTGCAGAAATTTATTGGTTCAACAATTGATGGCCCTGTAGTATTAATGGATTCCAGAAGTAGTGGTATCAGGATACGGTAGCTTGTGGTCGTTGTTGTCCACAAGCACCCAAGCCTCCGTGTGGGCAACAGCTAGCCGGTGATCATGGCCCAGCTCTAACTTTGCTGGCTCCAAGTTGAAGGCTTTCAAGGTTTCAAGGTTGCCCAGACCTTGTAATGAAAATGATTCTTGAATCTAGAAACTTCTCATAGATGTCCATCCATGTGTTTGAAAGAGAGGGCTGGGAGAAGATTTTTCGCAGACTCAATATTGTTGTCTTTCTGAAAGACTCTTTCAGCTTCCACGAACACCAAGTAACTGGGTTCACAGAGCTTATCACGGCTTTATAGTGCAGGATAGCTTCCGAACTGAGTGTACAGGAAACTCTTGACAGTATGTGTGGAAGTCATTGAGCCATAAGCTTCCTTAGGGTTCCAAGGTTGAGGTGATAAAAAACAAGCATATTTGCCCCTTTGTATGCCCGTGCAGCAAGTGCCAACAAGAGCTTGCCCATGGTGTTCGTCTTGTCAAAAGCCTCAAGACCCAGTCGTCACTCCCAGGACTCACAATCACAATCCTGCCTCTAGAGGCTGTCCTTTACCTATCTCCAACACATGCTCAACCCCGTGGCAATAGTGCACCACCAAGCTCAAGTCGATGGGATGGGGGGCCTCACGTCACTGGGGCCCCGCCCAAGCTCCGAGGGCCAGGGCCAGCGGGGGCCGGCGTGCTTTCGGCTGCGGCACATGCCCGCTAGCTCCCAGGGCAGCCCAGGGTTCACAGTGCCTGGGGAGCTCCAGATGAGGGGCCAAAGTGAGACCTCGCGCCTTTAAATTGAGGCGAGTGTTGAGGCGAAGCGTGGGCTGCCAGTGAACAGCGAAGATAAGGGCGAGGCAATGACACTACATTTCTGACCACCCACAACCTTTCAATTGAAGTGCCACAGACTGGTGGGCCATTGATCGTTTCTTCTCCGGATCTTCCGCCTTGAGACTGGTCACCTGGGAGAGGTTCACGCCACGGGGAGGCAGACGAAAGCAGGGAGATGGTCTGATGACAAGCGGTAAGATGGTGCCCCCGCGGATTCGGGATGTGGGAGAGTTGTAGTTTGGGACTTGATTCGCTTGGCTTTTGCTTGGTCCTGACTAACAGGTGCTTCGTTGAGAGACGTCTTGTCACGGTCGCGGGGTGAAATCCTGAGGCGGGAGAGGGAGGACGTGGATCTTGGCCTTCGGTCACCGCTTCAAGTGCAGTAGCGCCACTCTCTGGTGGTTGAGGTCCCCACGCCAGGCGTCCGTGCCCTGTGAGGACCTTCCTGCTCCCTGGGCGCACCCCGCCCTCGACGTCAGCCCGGTTGGGGGGAGCTGCCTCCTGCTAGCGGGCGGCCCGGTTTGAAAACCTTCGGAGCTCACCATCATCAACCCTCCTCTCCCACCATCCTCAATTCTCATAATTAAGACCAAACGGGCAATCCGATATCCTCGTCTAGTCACACCCCTTCTTGACTCGATATACCTAGATATTCATCCGCCAATTCCCCCGCTCCGAGCCTCTCCGCCCGACAGCTCGAGTTCGGCAACCCAAACAACCCCTCACCACCCACCACATTCAGCGCCCTCACCACACACTCGGTCAAGATGGTTGGTCTCGGTCCCAAGCTGCCGCCCAGTAGGAAGGGTAAGTCACAGTGCCCAGGCACACTCAATCCGTCTCTCATGCATTTCGTCTACACCACATCCCCTGCGCGGTACCCAATTCTGCCCCTCTGTCTGGACATGCCGTTCTGAAGGGGGACGTCATCGGGACTTGATCTCATGGCTCCTGGCGACCCCGAACTATCACCCAAGTACCCCCCGGATTCTTTCTGTGCTTCACAGAGCCTGCGCGCCTCTGCCGGTACTTCCCTCCCACCAATCGACCTAGCACCCGTCAGCCCATCCCCATCTGGGGTACCGCGCCTGGCCGAGACTGCCCGGCATACATGTTCGAGCGAGACCGCGGAGCGGCCGGGGGGAAGGGTGTCGACCATGGCAGAGTATATGTTCAGCGAACAGCCACGTCGCTGTCTTGTTCTGTTCATCGGCATCACCTCGTCGCACTCGCCAAAAGCTACGCCCAATCAGTCGCCAAACGTAAACTCGCTGAGAGCCCAAAAGCCAGCTCAGATCACGACTCCGTCCTTGTGCACACAGAAATAGGGGAAATCCTCTGCCCAGCATCAGCTGCGTCACGGGGACACAGGCATCCAGAACACAAGCACTCGAGGGACCCGTGATCAAACATTTCAGCAACTCCTATATCTGGCTCGGCTACATCTCTTCTTCATCATGTTCAAGTTTGACAGGGCAATCGCTCCGCACACCCGGGAACGCTCATGGCACCACAACAGTCCGTTTACTCACAGACGGTTTCCCCCTCATCAGCGCACATACCGACACTTTGCTTCATCTCGTCTACTCATCATCGTCTGAAATGGCTACTAACACAACCAAACTCATAGGCTCCATGGCGGACCTGCCCAAGAACCTGCTCGAGGAGGCCAAGCACCTCGAGGAGGTGTTTCTCGTCCCGGCCTCCAAGCTCAAGGAGATCACCGACCACTTCATCACCGAGCTGGACAAGGGTAAGTTTTGACTCCTTCTGGGCTTGACTTGTTGTACTGACGTGGACCAGGCCTTAGCGTCGAGGGTGGCAGCATCGTAAGCCTCTCGCAAAAACTCTCATAATATTTCTGGATACTAATACAGCCCGCAGCCCATGAACCCCACCTGGGTCATGTCCTTCCCCGATGGATATGAGACGGGCACCTACCTTGCCCTCGACATGGGCGGCACCAACCTCCGCGTGTGCGAGATCACCCTGACCGATGCCAAGTCCGAGTTCGACATCATCCAGTCCAAGTACCGCATGCCCGAGGAGCTCAAGACTGGCGCCTCCGAGGAGCTCTGGGAGTACATCGCCGAGTGCCTCCACCAGTTCGTCAACACCCACCACCCCCAGCTGGCCAAGAACGAGAAGCTGCCCCTGGGCTTCACCTTCTCCTACCCCGCCACCCAGAACTACGTCGACGAAGGCATCCTCCAGCGCTGGACCAAGGGCTTCGACATTGACGGCGTCGAGGGCAAGAACGTCGTGCCGCTTCTCGAGGCCGCACTGGAGCGCAGGGTGAGCAACCCTTGCAAAACGTCGAACGAACCTGCTTGACTAACACACTCAGAACGTCCCCGTCAGGCTCACAGCCCTGATCAACGACACCACTGGTACTCTCATCGCCTCGGCCTACACCGACACCAAGATGAAGGTCGGCTGCATCTTTGGCACCGGCTGCAACGCCGCCTACATGGAGAACTGCGGTTCCATCCCCAAGCTGGCTCACATGAACCTGCCCCCCGACACCCCCATGGCCATCAACTGCGAGTGGGGAGCGTTCGACAACGAGCACCGCGTGCTGCCGCGCACCCCCTACGACGTCATCATCGACCGGGATTCCCCTCGTCCCGGCCAGCAGGCCTTTGAGAAGATGATTGCCGGTCTCTACCTGGGTGAGATCTTCCGCCTGGTTCTCGTCGATCTGCACGACAACAAGCCCCTGGACCTCTTCAAGGGCCAGGACATCAGCCTGCTCCGCAAGGCCTACTCGCTCGACTCGTCCTTCCTGTCCATGATTGAGGAGTAAGTCCCTTCCTTTTGAAGCCCTGCCATATTGTAGACTAACACGCGCAGCGATCCGTTCGAGAACCTCCAGGAGACGTACGACATCTTCGCGTCCAAGCTCAACCTCGTCGCCAACCGCTCCGAGCTCGAGTTCGTCCGTCGCCTGTCCGAGCTTATCGGAACGCGCGCTGCCCGCCTCTCGGCCTGCGGTGTCGCCGCTATCTGCAAGAAGAAGGGTTTCGACAACTGCCACGTCGGCGCCGACGGTTCCGTCTTTAACAAGTACCCTCACTTCAAGGCCCGCGGCGCCCAGGCCCTTCGCGAGATTCTCGACTGGCCCGAGAAGACCAACCCTAAGGACGAGGATCCCATCGAGGTCCTGGCGGCCGAGGACGGCAGCGGTGTTGGTGCCGCTCTGATTGCGGCCCTGACCCTGAAGCGTGTCCAGCAGGGCAATCTGGCGGGTATCCTGCACCCTGAGAACTTCAAGTGAACGGCAGACGCATAGCTTGCGGTCGACGTGAAGAAGCAAGGAACGGGGAACAAGAAAAACACTAGTATGCATAGATGAATCACGAATCCGGCATGTCCTCACGTTTGCGCATATATCACTCGGCCACAGTAGGGTTCGACCCGTATTAGTAAATTTCTAGCCCATGAAGGTGCATATAGGCAGGCGGTACCCTGAGATGGCATGGTCAGCATCCTGTCAGTAATCAGGCCTGGGGAGAACTCACTGTCAAGTGTCCAGTACCGCCGCCTCACACCCTTCCACTCGCCCTGGCCGGCCTCCTCCATGCCCTTCATGTCAACGTCAATCTCTTCCCAGGCAATATCCATGCCAGCCTCGGCCATGTGCATCTCGACAACGTTTGTGTAGACGTCGTAGCATATCCGGCGATCAGCGCCAAGACCATTGAAGAAGCCGAACCGGCCGCCAAAGTCGAGAATTCCAGGGATCATCTCTGTGAAGAATTTCTTAAGCTCAGAGTAGTCCTCGCCAAACGTGTCAAAGTAAATGGCGTCATAAACCTCGCCGGCCTCGAGGAGTTTGGGGACAATGTCCTGCCAGCGGCCGCGGTGGACCTTGTAGGCCCCTGGTTCTGGCGCGTTGGTTTCCCACCCGGCGCCAAAGTCCGTTCTACCGCTATCGATGTGAGCGAGGACAGCGGGGTGGGCTTCGATGATGTGGTGTCGGGCGGGCTTGGTGGCGGCAAACATGCCGTCGATGATGCCCATGCCGAAGCCGATGTTGAGGATGCGCTTGCCCTCGGCAAGGGGCGCGTCCGAGGGGCCGTTTGTCGAAGGCGCGGGGTCGTCGCGGAGGAGGGCGGAGACGGAGCGGCACATGATGTCCGTTTCCCAGGCCATCATGACGCCGTTGCCCTGGGCGTCGGTGAGCTTGGAGTCGTCATAGGTCAGGTCTGAGGCGAGGTATTGCTTCGAGTTGACGTCCTCTTCGGGCTCGGGGGCGGCGTCGTCGTCGGTCGTCTTTTGTCGCTTGGCGTCCGGTCCGGCTTCATTCTCCGTCTCGGCCTCTGTCTCGGGCTTCTTGTCCTCAGCCTCTGGCTTCTTGTCCCCAGTCTCGGCCTCCTTGTCGACAACACTGGCACCACCAGCCTCCTCCTCATCTCCAGACTCTCCATCAACAGAGCGTAGAGCTTCTTCGGTATCAGATAACAGAGTCTCATAACCTCCCAGCAAATCAAAAAGAAGCTCAGCACGATTGCCAGCCTCAACACAGAGAGTATAAAGCTTCTTCTGACCAAGGCGTAGGGCAACACAGCCAGGAGTCTCATCGTTATTGTCTACATCATTCCAAATTGCGCCAGAGAGGAAGAGCTCGTGGACTGTTTCGGCGGCCTCTTGGGCGACGGTATCATCAATATCGACGGCATCTTCTTCGGATACGCCGAGGAAGGGCGATGGGCCGCAGGCGCGGATGGCGGCGTGGAGGGGAGTTTCGCCAGTCGTGGGGTCTTGTACGCTGGCTTTGCCGGGCTGGTCGAGGATCTTTTTGAGGTCGGCCGTGTCATGCGCCCAGGCGTCGTAGAGAATGAGGCGGATGTCGTCGGGGCAGTCGGCGGAGATGCGCGACTGCATCGAGTCGTCAATGGGTTTGGCCATGGCGGGCGTTTGTGTGCTGCTGATGACAGGAATCGCGGGGTCAACATGGAGTCTGTCTCGAGGCTCGCGAGGTGCCCTTGATTTCAAGTTGTGCCCCGCCATGTCGAAAAGTTTCCACCTGACAGCTTCGAGTTCAACTTGGGTTAGTGTGTGCCCCCACGCGATGCGGCCTACTGTGCCCCCACCTAGCATTGGTCTCCAGGTGAACAACAGCGATCCTCGCCGTTTGCCTTTGGCCACGAGAGAAGGTCTCGGCAGTGGACTTGAGATACTGCGCTGAAGATCATGTCCCTCAAACTCAGCATGCATCTGTCTTCCCATTTTTATCACCCTCACTACCCTTCCGACTTACATCTCGAGCCCATTTTCGAGCCCCCATTTGTACATCGCCAGAGCTTCAGGCAGAGCTTCAAAGCATGGCGGGATCAGTGTGTGGTGTTTTTCTTCTCTTCCCTCTCTCCATATCCAGATCGTGACTACAGGACTGTGGTCCTACGTTTCAACAATTCAAGCCTGACGTGGTCTTGTGGCCGGAGCTACCCATGCCATTTCTCCGGCTGCGGACTTTCTCGTTTGTCGCCCGATAGTTTGTCCGGGAAACGCTGCAACAGAGCTCGTGTCTAGACTCGAAGCGAGGAGATGCGCGCCAATCAGCTGTAGATGGGCAGATGATCAGACTCAAACCGCTGATGTCGCCCAATGATGATGTATGGCTTCTGCCGACAACCGGACGATGACACGCAAAGTGCCGTGTAATACAGCTCTCCATACTATTCCCCGCATGGGCATCACTGGGGCCCAGCGATCATCATGACATTCGGCATAATAATTGAATGGAGCGCTTGGAAGGTGCCGATCACGGATATATGTCCAGCTAAAGGAGCAAAAGGTACCATAACGGACGGGGCTTGATGGCCAGGTATTATTCCGTCAATGGCAGTAGCCTCGTCCCGCGGGTGTTCTTTTTCTCTCGGGCTATTTAAGTAAGCTCTTGATATCGTCAATCTTTGAGGTGAGTAGGCGAAGCAGTATCATCTTCTACAGAACCGCACAGCCTCAGCACCACTATGAAGGCCACACAAGCAATTCAGCTAGGCCTCGTCCAATATGCCACGTCGAAGCCCTTTGCGTTGCATCACGAGGCTCGATCCAATGTTGATCGTCTCGCCGAGGAGGCCGTCCCATTGGCCAAAGACCTGATGAGCCTGTCCATCGAGTGAGTTTCGTTGTTCTCGGCCCTGCAACGAAAAGTGGTTCTGACATGCCCTCAGGTTTGGCAACGCGGTCGACTTTTTCGGGGACACCCAAAAGCCGAATCTCTTCTCGAAGCAGCTCCTCCAGAATGTCATTGATCGTTCGGGCACACCCGCCATACTTCGGATTGGAGGCAACACCCAAGACAGGGCCAACTTTTGCGAAACATGTACAGACACCATGGCCACTGTGGTCCTGAACGACCCCAACGACCCCAAGGGAACCGAGGCCAAGAATGTCACGTTCAATGCGAACCTTTTCCGTGTCTTGACGGAGAACGTGCCAGCCGGCAGCCCCCTTATTTTTGGACTCAACTACCGCAACGGTACGTCTTGCCTCGTACTCAACCCTGTCACATTGCTCGAATCCTGACCTGCCCGCTCTCTTCTCCAGATAGCCTGGAGCTGGCCGAGGGCGAGATCCGCGCCGCCTTTGGCAACCTAGACCAGTCTCTTGTCATGGCCTACGAGCTGGGCAACGAAGTCAATCTTTACGGAAACTACAGGCCTTCGGACTACGATGTCAACGTCTACGCGAGGGATATGCAGGAGTGGATTCCCGCGCTGGCAGCAAGTGGTGCCGAGCATGATCCCAAGTTCCAGTTCCCGTACTTTGCTGGGCCGCAGCTCTTCAGGCCGGACATGACCATCGCCAATCTCGTCAAGATGGGAGTGCCCCAGTCCCTGCCGCAAATCGAGTGCCTCGCCATCCACGGCTACCCCTGGGACATCTGCAGCCGTATGTTTTCTTATCATCGGGTCTTGGCCGCCCATGTTTTTCTTGCTGACAAGTTGAAAAGCACAAAGTGCGGCACTTGTCGATATTCGGAAGCTCCTCAACCACAGCGAGACGACCGGGCTTCTTGACAAGTACAGCGGCGAGATTAAGGCGTCCAAGTCGCTCGATAAAGAACTGCACATGGGCGAGACAGGCTCGGTAGCCTGCCACGGCAAGGACGGCGTTTCCAACACTCTCGGGGCCGCACTCTGGGAGCTTGACTACGCCCTGTCCGGGTCTGTCGCGGGTATCAACCGATTCTTCTTCCACATGGGGAAGGGTGACTTTTACTACTCCATGTGGGAGCCGCTCCCCTCGCCCAAGTCGCCCATTGCCCACATCAACCCTACGTAAAGCACCTCCCCGATGGCCCCCTTATTGTGTCCACTGCGTCCTAACACGAGGTGCTGCCCAGGTATTACACGATGCTGTTTGTCGCGGACCTTGTTGCTGATCTGGAGGAACCGAGGATCGCCGCTGTCAAGGAAGAGGACTCTGCCGTGCACTTCGCCATCTATGACGGCGACAAGCTCGAGAAGCTGGTGCTGCTCAACTTGGGGTACTTCAACGAGACGTCGGGCTCGGAGCGAGGGATCCAGAAGGTGGACGTCGGCTCTCTCATGGGCCCTGGACTTGGTGTCAGACGCTTGACTGGCCATCACTCCGACGCGACTACTGGCGTCACTTGGGCTGGTCAGAGCACAGATGACAGCGGCAAGATCGTGGGAGAAGCGCAGGTGGAAAACGCTTGTGGGGGCTATGTGACTCTGTTCGACTCTGAAGCCGTCATCGTCGAGAGAGTGTAAGGACCAGCGAGGGTCACTGATGTCGCGGCTTGGTTGTCAGATCTGTAATTCTAGATGAAATCAACCATGAACCATTTCCGCCACATAATTCCCCGCCGAGATGGCTGGACCGGCCGAATGCTGTAAAAGCGGCAATCTCACTAACCCCAACCAGACACATAGGCCAAGGTACCTGAACCTGGATGCACGTGGGCAGGAACGCGTGCATCACTGGCGGCGTCCAATCTTGCAGCTTCCCGTGCCCTCCAAATAAGTAGGTACCGACTCCCCTCTTGAGACAAAACAGCTCCGCGGACCGCCCTGTGAAGAGAATGTCTTGAGCTCCCAGCCAATTGTGAGTTACTTTCTTGCGCTGCCTCCTCATTCGCCTGCAAAAAGTCAATTCCCTCCCTACCTCCCCCTGCACCTTATCGCTCATACCAAGACTTCAATCGCATCATCACAACACTCCGAGGCACATGCCAAGCATCACCACCGACAGCTGCTCCCTCCCGCTGCGAATGCCCCGACCCGCATTGTCTCAAATGTCTCCTTCATGCTAATAATTGAAGACTTGCGATCACGAAAAAGGTCTTGGAGGACCAACCGTACCGACCGCACCGACCCCAATTGGCGAGCACCCCCCGGCGTTATCGTTATGAAGTTCGGCGAACAGCTCCGCTCGAGCATTATCCGAGAGTACCAGTGGTACTACATCGACTACGATGGACTGAAGAAGGAGCTCAAGGCCCCATCGGCCGGTCGCGAGTGGTCCGAGGAAGATGAGGGTCACTTTGTCAAGAAGCTCGAGACCGAGCTCGACAAGGTCCACACGAAGCAGCAAGTTAAGGCCATGGAGATTGCTCGTCGCATTACCGTCAGCGAGAAGGAGGTCCAAAACGTCGTCAGCCGCCTCATCGAGCGCGGTCCCCAGGAGGCTGGCCCTAGCGAAGAGGAGTTTATGCTGCTCGAGGAGGTCCTCAGCGATATCATTGCCGACGTCCACGACCTGGCAAAGTTTGTCCAGCTCAACTATACCGGCTTCTACAAGATTATCAAGAAGCACGACGTGAGTAGCACTCTGCCCCTTCCTATCTTCTGTCACGACCTCCAACTGACGTGTCGCGCGCCGACAGAAAATGACCGGATGGCACCTCAAGCCCGCATTCGATACCCGCCTCAAGGCCAAGCCGTTTTACAAGGAAAACTACGACGCTTCGGTTGTTCAGCTGTCAAAGCTCTACGACCTCGTCAGGACCCGCGGCAACCCCGTCAAGGGCGACAGCGCTGCCGGAGGCAGCCAGGGCAGCTTCGTCCGCCAGACGACAAAGTACTGGGTGCATCCCGACAACGTGACCGAGCTCAAGCTCATCATCCTCAAGCACCTGCCTGTGCTCGTGTTCAATGCCAGCAAGGAGTTTGAAATTGCCGACTCGGCCATCACGTCCATCTACTACGACAACCCCGACAAGTGGGACCTCTACGAGGGCCGCCTGAAGAAGACCGAGGGCGCCGAGGCCATCCGACTCCGCTGGTATGGCGGCATGCAGGCCGAGAACATCTTTGTCGAGCGCAAGACGCATCGCGAGGACTGGACCGGCGAAAAGTCAGTCAAGGCCCGCTTCGTCATCAAGGAGAAGAACGTCAACTCGTACATGCACGGCCAACTGCTCCCGGCCGCCATCTTTGAAAAGGCCCGCAAGGAGGGCAAGAAGCCCAAGAAGCAGCTCGACGAGGACGAGAGGCTGGCCGCCGAGGTGCAGTACTCGTGCCTCAAGAAAGGCTATCGCCCCGTGTGCCGCTCCTTCTACAACCGCACCGCCTTCCAGCTGCCTGCCGACGCCCGAGTGCGTATCTCTCTCGACACCGAGCTCACCATGGTTCGCGAGGACAACCTCGACGGCACCCAGCGTTGCGGCGATAACTGGAGGCGCATGGATATTGGCATTGACTACCCTTTCTCCCAACTGCCGCCCCAGGACATTGTCCGCTTCCCCTACGCCGTGCTCGAGGTTAAGCTGCAGACCCAGATGGGACAGGAGCCTCCCGAGTGGGTGCGCCAACTCATCTCCAGCCACCTCGTCGAGGCCGTGCCCAAGTTCTCCAAGTTCATTCACGGCGTTGCCTCGCTGTTCCCGGACCGCATCGATCTGCTGCCCTTCTGGATGCCGCAGATGGACGTCGACATCCGCAAGCCCGTCACCCACGACTTTGGCATCCACCGTGGTGTCCACTCAGCCGGCACGACAACTTCAGATGATGAGGAGGACGATGTCGACTCGGATGACGAGGAAGAGATCCGGCGGTCGCAGGCCCCTAGGAACGGCAGCAACGGCGAGTCTAGCCGACAAGGCGCCGTCCAGAACAGGCCGGGTGTCGATGTCGAGGATCAAACGACTGATGCTCTCGTCGCCGCCGATAATGCCGACTACATCTACGACTCGGACGAGGAGTACGATGAGAACGACCGGTTGGAAGAGGCCCGCCGCGTTGGCGGTTGGACGTACTACTCGACCCTGGCCAAGACCAAGGGCGCCGCATTTGGTCGCGGTGCCGTTAAAGTCCTGAAATGGGCTGTGCCGCATCCCCGCGGATCCGTGATTCCTAGAAGGGAGAACCAGGTGCAGCTCTTCGGCACCGGCGAGATCCAGAGCAAGCGCTTCAAGGCGCCCAAGGGCAAGAAGATCTACGTGCCTGTGCGCGTCGAGCCCAAGGTCTACTTTGCGGCAGAGAGGACCTTCCTCGGATGGGTGAGCCACCTTTGCCATGTCAAATGCCGTTCCCTGACTGACAAATTTGCAGCTCGAATATTCTATTTACGTTGGCACTGTAGCTGTGACCCTTCTCAACTTTGGCACCAGCCCCAACAGCATTTCCTTTATTATTGCTGGCATTTTCACCCTCCTGGCCATTGCATCCCTCTGCTACTCGGTGGGCATCTACCTCTACCGTAGCAGCGCCATCCGGAACCGTCGCAACATCAAGTTCTACGACCGCTGGGGACCCAGCGCCCTTGCTGGTGCTCTGTTCTTCGCCGTTGCCCTCAACTTTGTATTCGAGGGCAAGGAGCGAGAGTATTGGTGAGGAGGGCGCGCCGAGCTTGTCGGCCTTGTTTGCTGTAGTGTAGTTAACATGTACTGGAGTTGGCAGAGCGGTTGGCGATTGGAATAGTTTATTTTTAGCTACGCCTGGCTCGTTTTTACATGCTCCAAACCACGTCTCTATTGACATGTCGCCGTTCTGCCACATGGCCTGTTATCTTGAGCCACGCGGGAGGAGCCTTTGGCTGAATGTAGCGCAAACCTTGGAAAACCCTCCACGATGTCCTTCTGCTATTGTTTCTGCCGGGTAAAACGGCAACTAGAGCCAATGATGTCTCCGTCACTATCTCTATTCTGACCGCTCTAGTGCAGGTAAGCTAGAGTGCGAGGTGTTAGTATTACACTCATATCTCTGACAGGTCTCACCCGACAGGCGGGGTACTATGGTCCAGCCAACACGACCCCGAGATGAGGCTGGACCCCTCACCGTTCAGCTGAGTGAGACGGCTGAGAAGTCCACGAACCTTATGATAAGGCACCCACCTCGGTGCAGTCAGTATCGTCTGATAGCGGCCACAGTCTCACCTGCAGTAGCACGGACCTAGCCCACCTGGATGTCTTAACCCGAGATACTTGCTCGAGGCGGAGCGGGTGAGCTTCGTCGGCGCGGCAGATGCCGAGACCTCCGATCCCAAACCCCGAGGCCCTGCATATAAGACTGCTCCCTGGTGGCACAGGTGAGGGGTGATACGTTTCTCAGAATGAGCTGATACAGCGCGAAGCCAACTTCAATTTCAACTGCTCCCAAAATTACCAGCACCTGTAGCAATGACTGTTCTCAAGCCCGAAGCCGAGATCGGCCATTGCGTCCCCCCTGAATCCAACTATGCCATCACCACATACGTCCCTGGTTGGGACACTGCCATTGCCTTCCGAGAAGGCGACCCCGCAGTCTTGTCAAAGATTGTTCACATCTACCCTCGCTTCGGTCCGTTCAGGACTGTTGGGGAGGTGAGTCTCACGTTTCGGCGCATATATCCTGTTCACTAACCTCCGTAGCTATTCCGCGGGATAGCAGGCGCCATCAAGATCCCCGAAGGCCACGGCCTTCTCGCCTGGACCTCCTCCGTGGCCATCCCCATGTTCCGCGCACACTGCTACAGTCCTCATCGCAAGGACCCAAAGCTTGCTCCCAACGAATTGACCTTCCGTGTCGTGGATATCGGGGACATTCGCCTTTATGCCGCCGTGTTCCCCGCCCCAAAGACCCCCGGCGTCATCGGCGGCTGGCAGAATCCAGGCATCGGGCCCTCGATCCGTCTTTCTGAGGACCTCCTCGCCAAGATTGACACACTTACTGAAGTTGAGTGTGATAAGAAGGGCAGGAACCCCCCTGCGAGAAACGCTGGGCTCTCTGAGGGCGCATCCCACGATGGCCTCCGACGGCGTATCGTCGACCTCCTTCACAGGGCGCCCATTGACCCTGACAAGATCCGTGTGAAGCCGGACGATGTATTCCTCTATCAGACTGGAATGGCATCCATCTACGCAGCGCACAATCTCATCCTCGCTCATCGTCCAGGCACAGTCGTCATGCTCGGCTCTCTCTTCCACAGTACCTTTCACTGGCTCATCGAGCAATCTCCTCACGGTGTCAAGCATTTCGGCGCAGTCGACGCAGCAGGCCTAGACATCTTGGAGGCATGGCTTGGGGAAGAGCGTGCCGCCGGCCGTCCCGTCAGCTATGCTTTGATCGAGTTCCCCTCCAACCCATTGCTCGCCTCAGCCGACCTGCGCCGCCTCAAGGCCCTCGCCGAGGAACACGGCTTTGTCTTCATAGTTGATGATACCATCGGCTCCTTTGCCAACATTGATGTCCTCCCACAGAGCGACATCTTGGCCACAAGTTTGACAAAATCCTTCTCCGGCTATGCAAATGTCATGGCCGGTTCACTTGTCCTCAACCCTCTCTCTTCGCATTACGCTGCCCTGAAGCCGCTCTGGGACCGCGAGTTCGTCAACGATCTGTACATTCGCGATGCCGACGTTCTCTTGAAGAACTCGAACGACTACCTCGACCGCACAGTCGTGCTTAACGCCAACGCCGCCCAAATGGCCTCCCACCTATCCTCCCTCACACGCACCCACGACGCTGCCTCACCCATCTTACGCGCCCGCTACCCCCTCGAAGCCCCGGACCGCGCCATCTACGAGTCCTTCCTTCGCCGCCCGACACCCGAACTCCCCGCCCCTGGCGCTGGATGCCTACTCAACGTTGACTTTACCGATGTCGCTGCGGCCCGGGCCTTTTACGATGCTCTCGCGGTTTACCCCGGTCCTCATCTTGGCGCCCACAGAACGCTGAGCCTTTGCTATACCGCTCTTGTCTTCGGCAAGGACCCCATTGAGGCAGCCGAGCACCGTACTTATGGTGTTATCGAGGAGAGCGTGCGTATCTCGGCTGGACTGGAGACGGCTGCCGACTTGGTCGATACGCTTGATGTTGCCGTCAAGGCTGCCTTTGAGGCGAGCGCGGCGCGGGAGAAGCAGGAGGGCCTGGCGAATGGCGTGGGTGCTGCTGAAGCGGCCGTTGGGAGCGGACTGGCTGCATAGGGGTGCTTGAAGAGGGGTCAGAATGACATGAAAAGCACTTGGCAGCGTCTTTAAAACTTGAAGCAGTATATTCACAACTCAGAATCGTCCCTCTCATCATCATGTACCCATCCCATCCATCCCATGACTCGTGATTAAATTCATGCCCTCTCATCAACCCAAACAATAAACGCTCTATGCCGCACCCGTAACCCTGCGGATGTTCCGTCTTGCGCCCTCGCCGCTGATCATAACCAGGCCCTCCATCTCAAGCGCACGCATGACCTCGTTGAATTCGGACTGCTCTACAGGCACGCTCGCGCCGTCGGCGAGCTGCTTGGCAACCTCGTTCCAGCGGACAGCCTGGCCACCGCTCGTGAGGTCGTCGAGCAAGCGGACAACAGCATCCTTCATCTCCTCGCGGCGACGGCGCTCGGCGGCGCTGGTGCCCTCGGTCAACAGGCTCATGTCAATACGGCCCTCCGAGTCGGTGGCGGCTGTCTTGAGCGCCGAGCGGATCAGGCGGTATGCCTCCTTGACATCGTCGCGCGTCACCGTTGTGGAAAGGCGCATCTTGGCGTGCGCCTCGGCCAGACGGATCATCGACTCGAGCTGTCGTGTCGTTGCCGTGATGCGCTTCTCTGCGGCGCGCACGTCCTGGCCCAGCTTGCGCATCTCGACGTAGTTGTCGACAAGCTCCTGAGAAGCGTCTTGCGAGATGGTTGGGTGGATGTTGGCGCGGGCGTACGAGATGTACGAGGTGAGGAATTCGACGGGCTGGGTGTTCTTGTCAGCTTAAAGACTCTTTCAGTGAAGGGAGGAGACTCACGAGGATGTCGTTGTCAGTAGGGGCCGTCTCGGGCTTGTCTTCCAGATACAGGGAAAGCAGATGCTTCGCCAGCTTGCGGTCGGTCCTCTCGTCGGCGCGGTCGAGAATGAGGTAGACCAGATCGAAACGCGACAGAAGAGTTGGCGGCAGGTCGATGTTCTGGGGCACCGGCAGGTCGGGGTTGTAACGACTGCCGATGGGGTTGGCCGAGGCCAGGATACTAGTACGCGCGTTAAGGGTGGTGATAATGCCAGCCTTTGCGACCGAGACGGTCTGTTGCTCCATGACTTCGTGCAGAACGGAGCGGGTGGCATCGGACATTTTGTCGAACTCATCGATGCAGCACACACCACCGTCTGAGAGGACCAGAGCGCCCGATTCGAGAACCAGCTGACGAGTCTCGGGGTCGCGCGTCACATAGGCTGTCAGACCGACAGCGGAGGAACCCTTGCCGCTGGTGTAGACGCCACGAGGGGCAATCTTGTGCACGTAGGCGAGCATCTGCGATTTTGACGTCGATGGATCGCCACAGAGGAGGACGTTGATGTCGCCACGGTACCGGGGGCTACCGCCCTTTTGGAACGTCTTGTTGGTGCCACCGAAGAGCTGCAGCAGGATACCCTTTTTGACATCGTCCATCTCGTAGATCGATGGTGCGAGCGACCGGGAGAGGAGGTCGTAGATGTCGTCACGGGCTCCCGTTTCCTTGATCTTCTCCTCTTCCTCGGGGGAGATCTTCTTGGTCTCCTCAAGGTTCTTGTCGAGCTCGCGCTCCTCGTCATCGCCGACGCCAATGGTGGAGGCATCGGCGCCCATGCGCTTCTTGTCAACCTTCTGAACGTGGAGCACATCGACAAAAGTCTTGAAGACGCTCTTGACGGTCCTCTGGCGCGGGTTCACCCTGACAGGGCTGGCGCGGAAGATACCAGTGAGCTGAACGCGGTCACCGGCCTTGCAGAAGTCGACGAGCTCATCGTAGACGCAGACGGAAACGGAGTGAGGAGTCTGGCCGGCGGGCACTGCGTCGGGTGTCTCCTGCAGCTTGATGACCTGCTTGTCGGCAAAGTTGCAGCGGTTGTGGACAATCTGCATCGAGTTCTTGGTGCCGCAACGAGGACGCGGGCATTCTGTCGGCTCGCGGATCTTGCCACGCTCGAGGGCGGAGATGACCGAGTGGTTGCAGACGTTGCAACGGAAGAAGGCATCCTTCATGTCGGGGATGACGGGGGTTGCGCGGATGACGAGACCCTTGATGCAGATCATGCGGTCCATCTCGGATGGGTTGAGGTCACGCAGATTGGTAATCTCAGGGAGGCCAAACGGACGCACGACATAGACCATCTGCGAGACGGTCTCCTCCAGAGACGGCTGGTCTGTGGCGGCATGCGAGGGGGCCTCGTCGGGGCGGTCAGAGCTGGGGAAGTTGGGCTCGGAACTCTGGGAGGCAGCGCCCCGTCCATGGGGGCCAGCCGAGCTTTGGGAACGATGTTGGCGACGAGTCTCCTCGCTGGCAATCTCAACCATGAGGTCGTGAAGGGCCTGGTCCATGCAGGGCACGATCTCCTGGGGGTAGGCCTGGGCCTGGTACCACAGCTTGCGGGTAGGAGGGAAGAGGTTCATGTCGGCGAGGTCAAGGTACAGCTTGCTGCCGCCCAGCAGCAACATGTTCTCCATGGCCTCCCAGTAGGGGCGCGACTCTGCACCGGGCTCACGCGCAGCCTCAGCTTCGGAAAGGCCCTGACCGTACATGCGGTACTTGAGGGTGAAGCGGCGGAGGAAGTCCTTGAAGCTGTTCATCGAATCTTGGATAGAGACGGTGGTACCCCAGACGAGACCCTCGTTGGAGCCGCCGAGGCGGTCGGCCTCGGAGGTGTTTGGGTCATTGTTGCTGAACGAGGCAGGCTCGGACACGTCGCGAGTGACGCGGCCAGTCTCGTCAATGACGATACGGTGGTGGACGGGGCGCGCGGGGCCGCTCATGAGATCCGAGTTGATGTCGCCGCGGCGAGAGCGGGCAGAGCCGGAGCGCTGTGATACGAAGAGGCCGCTGGCATCGCTGCGGGCGTCGGAGTGAGGGAAACGAACAGAACGACCAGGGCTAGAGCTGGCTTCGTATGCGACGGGTGACGAGTCTGGAAGGAGGGATTAGTGGACGAGGCGGTGGCAGAGGAGGAGTGACGATCTTACCCCTGAGCAGGCCGCTTGCGCGAGGCGTGCGGTCGCCATCGCCAAAGATGGACTGTGTGTCTGACTGCTGGCGCAACGGAGAGCTGGGCAGGAGGGGAGCGGCGGTGCTCTGGCTGTCGGTCATCTGCCTCAGGGGCGAGGAGACGTCGCGGCTTCGAGTGGCATCGCGGGATTTGGGTGCGGCGGGGGACGATTGGTAAAACAGCGGGCTGGACTGAAGCTGTGAAGCGCGAGGGGCGCGCGGTGTGCGTGCGGCCTGGGAGCCCTCGGCATCATCGTCGACTGGGCCTGGCGCGGGGCTGCTCTGGGGTGCGGCCGAGGTTCTCGTCGAACGGCGGGGTGTTCCGGCCTGCGAGCTTCGCGTGGTCCGCTTCGTCGGAGACGACATGATGGGGACGGAACTGTGTGTTCTCTGGTGTCTAAGGGTCTTTGCGAATATCAATCCGAACTCGAAGTGTTGAGGCAGACGGGCTGATGGAGTTTGTTCTTGGTGATGTTGCTCCGCTTGCTGTTACTGGGACGACGATGCAGTTGCGATGTGGGAGGAAGAAGTGGACTTTGGGCAAATTGGCACTTTACGCGCTCGACGCGTTTCAGGCGGGGGAGACGCGTTAAGTGCAACGCGCCCCGGTATTAGTGGTCGAGGGGCACACCATGTCCTTTGCGCACACCCCGCCAGCCTGAGGTGGCCCCAGCGTCCGGCAAGGCCAGGGGGCCGCATTTCGCCAGCTGTCACCATTCATCGAGCATGCCCGCGGTGTCGCATCGGTCAACGTCCCTGAAGTTGTAGAGAGCTGTCTGTTCCGGGGCCATCACCAACACCACCCATCCACAACTCACAACCGCAAACATGGCGCCCGGACTGTCGCTCTTCTCCATCAACGCCATCCTCATTCTCAATGCTGAGGACGGCTCCAGACTCTTTGCCAAGTTAGCCCATTCCCTCCACTCGGCCCCTTGTGACAAGCTCGCTGACCGTCCCCCTCCTCGTTCAGATACTACACCCCTCCACATGCCGCTCCCGGTATGCGCACACTGAGCAGTCGGCCGAACTCGAACCACCCATGCTGACATATACCCCTTACGCAAGGCGCCGCGAGCACCAACCCATACCCCGACGTCAAGTCGCAAAAGACCTTTGAGAAGGGCCTCCTCGAGAAGACGGCCAAGCAGAATGGCGACATTATCCTCTACGACGGCAGGATTGTCCTGGTACGCCGACACCATCTGGAAGATTCCGGATATATTCAATGCTGATAATCGCCAAATAGTACAAGCAGGAGAGCGACGTCATGATCTACACCGTCCTGCCCGCCGACGAGAACGAGATTCTGGGCTACAACACCATCCTGTGTATCCGCGACTCTCTGCACCTCCTTTTCAAGTGAGGCTCCCCGGAAGACCTCTAGCACCATTGCAAAATCCTGACAATATCCGCAGGCAAACCGTTGACAAGCGCACTGTTGTCGAGTCCTACGAGTACGTACCCCCCTTCACCCCCTTGCTTCACCCAGCTTACACTACCAGCCTCGTCGCCATGGCCATCGACGAGATTGTCGACGACGGCATCGTTCTCGAGACCGACCCCACTATCATCGTCCAGCGCGTCAGCAAGGCCCCCGCCCAGGATGTCGACCTGCGCCGCATCGACCTCAGCGAACAGGGTGTCAACAACCTGGCGCAGCTCGGCAAGGCCAAGTTTGCCGACTGGATACGGCAGGGCCTGTAGGGGGGAGGGTGAGAGCAGGAGTAGGCAGAGGTGGAGCAACGGAGTTTCTCGGGATCTTTGACGACACGGCATCATCTCCCCGAAGGGAGGAAAAGAAAGAATGCTAGACGCCCTTCAAATACAGGGATTCTATTTTTGTTGTGCGAAGAATACCAAAATGCTCGCTGACCCCGTCTAACCATGTCCCTTTTCCCATGTGCCTCTCTCTATGCCCGGCAGGTCTACTTCGGTATCACGCTCGCCGCCTTGCGGAGCCTGTTCATCACAGCCGCCGCAATGTCGTCGCCGTCTCCAACGCCATCAACAAAGATGACGTCCACACCTCGCCGGTCTAGTTCGCGCAGCGCGGAGAAGAGGCCCTGCGCAATGCCCCGGATGTCCTCGCCCAGGTCAATGTCAAGCATCGTCGCCGTCTGCCCGTCCAACTCCGCCTCCCACTCGACCTCACTCACGTCGAACAGCGCCCCGTTCGCCTCAGCAGTGTCTACACGCACCACGCGCATACCCTCTGCCAGGCCGCCGACGTTCCTCCACCGCCTCGTCCTGATGACACCCATCAGCACCTTTTGCTTGGGCAGACAGTCCGCGAGCGCCATGCGGATGTCGTTGCCCGAGATGTTGTTCTTAGCAAGGCTGTACGTGGCCTCACACAGGACCACTGCTGCCTTGGGGCTGTAGTGCTTGTACTTCATGCCCGGAGCACGCGGGGCATATGTGTCGCCTTCCTGGCTCGCGTCTTGGTAGCCCTTGACAGTACCCTCCCAGCCGGGGACTTCGCGTAGCTCCTCGAGGCTGACGCCGCCGGGCCGCAGAACCACAGGCGGGTTGCAAAGGCCATCGACGACGGTGCTCTCGACACCGACGCCGCAGGGTCCGCCATCCAGGATCAAGTCAATGCGGCCCTCGAGGTCGTCGAATACGTGCTGTGCCGCTGTGGGCGACGGCCTGGTAGACGCGTTGGCTGACGGTGCTGCGAGCGGCCGCCCTGTGAGCTTGATGAGACTGAGTGCCAGCGGCGTCGAGGGCATGCGTACACCGAACGATCCAAGTCCGGCCGTCACCTCAGGCGCCAACTTTGATGGCTGAGGGTTGGGCATGAGAATGGTCAGGGGGCCAGGCCAGAACCTCTCGATGAGCGGCTTGTAGATTTCCGGGATGGGGTCTGTGTTGTCAGTCCCATTGGCCTCTCCTTCCTGTTGCGCTGGGCGGAGATACTCTCGCAGCATGGCGAGGTCGCAAATGTGAATGATGAGCGGGTTGTCCGACGGCCGCTTCTTGGCCTTGTAGATGCCGATGACGGCGCCGCTCCGGGTCGCGTCGGCCGCGAGGCCGTACACCGTCTCTGTAGGGAAGCCAACGGGCACATCCTTTTCACCTAGGGCGCGAGCTGCTTCCGTCAACGCCGCCACGGCCTCCTGCGCCGCGGGTGTTGTCGAAACCAGCCAGATACCCAGTCTCTCGCCCCCGGACTCGAACCAGCCCAGGTGCTGGGACACATCAACCTTCACTATCCTCGTCATCTTGGTGGTGGGGCCCGCGGGGTCCTTTCTGGGGGTGAGCGATGACAGCCCGCGGCGACTTATACGGGGTGGATTTGGGTTGTGTTGTGGCAAGGTGATGTGGTGATCGCAGAGTTTTGTGAGCTGGGTGATGATTTTTGGTGAGAAGATCCGAGATGTTGGAGGTATTCTGGCCGCAAGATGCATTCGTCTGGATTAAAAGGCAAACAAATTCCGGGGCGTACAGTCGATGAGTCTTGGGGGTAATATGGCTGACTTTGACTCATGGAAATAATTTTTCGTCGGCAGAAATTCGCACATGGTATGAGGTCAACTTTGGCAGGAACGTGCTAGGTGACATGGTGACCGCCTGCTTGAAACGAGCCTTTAGCATGTGAGGTTCGCGCAACAGTCCGGTGCCAATCTCAAGATGCACACAGGCCACAAAGTCGAGATCCCCTGAGTACGACGACGGTCTTGATTTCAAGTCGACACGCTTCATTTGATGCTCTATCTGCTGGACTTTTGGTTCTCCATCTATCCCTTTTAAGATATGCTCCTCACTCGCTTACCAGGTTGCGCGCGCGACGCCGCTCTTCGTCAGTGAGCACCCAGATCATGCCATCCTCATCAACATCGCCGTCGCCCACGGCGGCCAGCTCCTCCCACTCATCGCGTTCCATGTTGGCCACCATGAGAATCTGCGACGCTCGCGCAAACAGCTCGCGTACGCCGTAGTTTCCCCGCGCCACGGTGCCGACAATGCCCGAAAAGTCGCGCTCCATGCGGATGACGCCAAAGGCGCTGGCTCTGCTCTTCCACGCCCGCTGCTCCAGCACTCTCGCGAGATACCGGGCCGTCAGGTCGTGCAGCACCGTAAATGTGTGAGGCGTCATGAGCCGCGCCACCGGTTTCATGAGTGCGTCCCACCCGTGGTCGAAGCGCCGTGACACCATCTCCAGCAGCTGCTCCTCGCTCTCGTCGTTCTGTTCCGCAACCTCTGCCAGCTCTTCCTCCGTCAGTGAGTAGTCGACGTCTCGGAACGCCTCCGACAAGACCGGCCGCAGCCGCAGCTTGACCACCATGTTGAAGAGCACCTGCAAGCCCTCGTTCATGAGCTCCGTCGTCTTGGTTGTGAACGACGAGAGGAGCGCACTGAGTGCCGTTGACACAAAGGTAACGTCCCGGTCGAAGGGGAATGACTCCTTGAGTGCCGCATTATCTGTCTCTCCTTCGCCGCTGCCGCCTATCCGGCCCGAAATGATGCGCGTGAGGTACTCGTTCGCTGTATCGAGGCTGTTGATGAGCACGATGAACTGTACGATGCGGTCTTCGGGCGGGAAACCGCCCTGTACCAGGGGTTTCGGGTACGACTCGTCGCGCATCTTGCGCTGCACCATGCCCACAAAGTCTGAGCCCAGCACGCGACCTATCGTCGGTATCACCGAGGCCACCACGTCCCGTTGTGCTGTCGAAATGGACTTTTGAATAACGGCGTTGACCACGTACATGACGTCGTCGACAGCTGAAATAATGTACGGCGGGTTCGTGTCGATGTGCTTGGACATGCTGAGGGATAGTCCACTGGGCTGCTCGTCCAGCTGGAACGCCTTCTCGACCGACCGCCGGAAGAAAAAGGTCATCATAGTGTTGTAGGGTGTTGTAAGCTTCTCGCCAACCTTTCGGTTGAGGTTGCATTTTGTTACAACATCGGGCATCTCTAAAGGTGCATCCTCTGGCGTCGCAGAGTCCTGGCGTAGTCTTGTCAGAGGGGCTTCCTGGAACTTTCGTTTGAAAGGAACTCACCTGCGCCTTGAGGGCAAGGAACCGTGTGTACAGCGCCCACTTTCCTAGCATCACGGCAATCTCGCTGAGAACGCCGTCGACCTCCTTCATGTTGACGCCCTCGTCCTCGCTGCCCTGCGGATCCGCACCCATGCCCACGGCTGGCGAGTTGACTCTTGGCGTAGGCCCCCGCTGCTGGGGCATGAAGCTCTGGACGAGGAACGAATAGGGGTAACTCTTGACGTCCTTGATGCGGCGGTCCACGTCTCGTTCGTCAACCCATGAGTCGAGGATGATGCCACCTTGGACGTCAGCCTCCTGTTGCAGGCGCTCGATGACGCGGACCATCTTGCCCGAGCCATAGTGCCGTTCAACAAGGGTGCCGTGGCCTTCGACGATCCTGGCGATGTGATCGAACAGCCGCGTGAGGGCATTGGCGTAGAAGAAGCCATCGCGCTGTGCTTGGGCACCTGGTCCATCGCGAAGCACTGCTCGGGCCGTTCCAGCGACTCCCTGGCACACGTACCGACCGTAAACGTCAAGACCGACTTCCCCACGGCCGATGAGCGGGAACAGCTTGAAGAAGCGCGTGACCTTTGCGCCGTCGCCTTCTGCCGCGGCGTTCTCAAACTCGCGCAGGAAAAGGCCACACAGGCTCTCGCGGGCGTCCTCGAGCGTCACCCACGGCGGGTCCGGTACCTCGACGCTCGGCACAATGGTGGCGGCGAACTTGCCCTTTGTAATCTCTTCTGGCACCTCGGCGGCGCGGGCGAGGTATGAAGCAGCGGCCTCCCAGTCCTGCGGTGCACCCATTGAGCCGACGACACCCAGTACGCAGGCCCGCAGCTCCGACACCTGCTGCACAACGCGCAGCGTAGCTTCTACCCGCTCCTTCTCGAGGTCAAGGGTGCGCACCCTCCCGCTCAGCCCACCAGCTGTCTCGGCGGCCCCTGAGAGCATCTTGTTCCCAACGGACCGGGCCGCAATAACTTGTGCCCCCAGCGAGGCACGGAGGAGATCGAGTCGGCCTAGCTCCCTGGCGAGGTCGGCCTGCGAGCCGAGCAGGGTGTTGAGGCGGCTCGTGATGCTCGATTCGCGTGCATGGAGGGCAGATAGCGCAGCGCGCACCTCTGCGACGCTTGAGGCAGCATGAACATCGGGAACGGCGGGGTTGTTCGGGTTGGTTGTGACAGTCGGCGGCCGGCCATGGTGGGTGGTGCCGCCTATAATCGTCGATGTTTCCATGTCGGGGCGGGGAGAGAAAGCGCCATTGGTGAGGGCTGACATCGGCATTGGCGTGAGCTGATCGACTGTTGCATATCTGCCCGGACTCGCCAGCCGAATGAGGACGAGTTTCGGGGGACGAAGCGTCGGGTGTGCAGGGGGGTTGTTGGACGGGAGCTCGAGGTGTTGCTTTGGCAGCCGAGAGCTCCAAGAGCTAGGGACAGACGTGTCCGAGGCGGGCGCTCACCGGTCGGTGTGGAGGCTGCAGCGGGGCTCACCGAGGTGAACAGTGGACAGGACTTGAAGTGTCGATATCGAAAGAAGCATTGGCTACTACTTTGTATATCGGTGATTACGTATAATGTACGGATTCATAGAGCTCTAACAGTATTCGGCTTTTATTATTTGTAATGTTGGTGACGTTCAGATTGAACAGCCTAGAGCACAAAGCAGAGAGCAGGCCTTGAGACAGGAAATGGTGGTCGTGGTGGCATGCTCCTCGTGGTGTGGCAAAGTCATAATTTTCAGTCATAATGTTGAATCCGTGGCTGTCAACGCCGGTTGCCATGTTCATCGGCAGGCATCGCCTTAACCTCAGTCCCTGAACACATCAGACAGCAGGATACGCAGTGACATGTGATCTCGTTACATTACTACTCGATCATCCGTCCCTAGGCACGACCGAGTGACATCCTCAGGACCGAGTCCAGGTGAGCCGTGACTGAAACCACATGTCGACATCTCCTCCCCCCCGGCGACCCTCACTCTCCTCATCAGCACGACCACACGGGGGCATCCAGGCGTCTTGAACTTCAGAGCTTCTTTTTCGCTCTATGCATTTGGGCGGCAGCCTTGGTGAGCCGCCTGGCCCTCGAGCCGGCGAGGCCCGGGACCCCCGGTTGTGTAAGGAGAACCTTTTTGTGACCCTCGAGAATCCGTTGCGCGCGCGTTAGATGTGGGAATAACAAAGCCATTTCCTCTCTTGCCTCTTTTGCGTGATACCATGCGATGCATCGAGAAAATCGGAAGAGTGTCCCCCTTGCCCCCCCTTCGCCGAAAAACGTACGCCCAGTTTCATTTGTCCATCCGCTGCCCTCTAATCATAACGCCAGTCTAAGCCTGGACACGAGATATGTCAGTACTGTAAGTCCTGGGAGAACCATCTTGGTCTGATGTCGGGAGGGTATTGCTGACCTTGACGGCGTACTTGCGCTGGGGGAAGTGCAGGGTCTTCTTGCGCTCCTTCTCGGTGACCCGCTCGGCGTCGGTCTTCGACAGCCTGCGGCGGATGGCGCGGGTCTGCTTGGCGCGGAGGTCCAGGGGCGCGTACTTCTTGCCCTTGTAGAAGAGGCGGAGCTGCTCGCGTTGCTTGGCGTTGATGATGGTCAGGACACGGGCAATGGACTTGCGCAGGTCGCCGCTGTGGAAAAATCCGACCGTCAGCACTTCGGTTCCATGTGGGATACCGAGAAACTTTTGCCCCAACGTCCGGCTTCCCCATCCTCCATCCGTCCCGTTTGGACAAAAGTTTCCCGAGGGAGAGGCGAATTCATGCGTACATCTTCTGGAGCTTGGCACCGGACGAGGTGACCTGCTGGATGCGCAGCTGAGACAGCTCAGTCTTCAGCTCGCCGAGCTGCTTGCTGAGCTCGTCCTTGTTCTTGCCCCACAGCTGGGCGGCCTTAACCTTGGTCGTCGACTGCGACATATCCGTTAGCTCGAGTGTTCTGATATTCCGGCTGGCGTGTTCGTGTTGATGTGAAGACAAAGAGAGAGAGGCGCGTGGGAGGCTGATGGGTGGGCTTCGAGGGGTTTCGAGAACTCGGATGCGGACGGGACTGTCGAGATTTTGGTGCAAAATGGGCAAACGCGTGCGGGCGGTCGGGAAATTCGGTCGAATCAGTGGAAATGGCAAGAGCGACTTACCATTTTGGCCACGGACAACTGGATTGATCGCTAAGGTTAGGTCGGGGGGTCGTTGGGTGAAGTCTCGTGATAGTCGTCGAAAAAGTTCGAGAGTTTTGGGCGTTCGGTAGGCACGAGAAGCCTTAGGGTTGTGGGATCCGCTGTGCTGACGGGTAAACTGCGGCGGGCGAGTGAGTTTTCACAGGTGGGCCCGTCACGTGAAGCGATAACTGGACCTGCCGGGTCGGCGCCGGGTGGGGCGTCTTGAATGCACGGGCCAGATTTCCCTGATGGGGCTGAGGGACCTGGACCATGGACCGAGCTTCCGGGGTAGGCCATCGACTTCAAGAAACCGGACGGGGGGCACGGCAAGCTACATCACCAGGACGATCATCTTAGACTTCGGATTCCGCTACACTACAACTCTTAGAAGCCATGGCGACCAACACAGGAAACACGGGCTGGGCCCAGCTGCGACAACAGGCACGGAGCTTGGAGAGCCAGGTCAGTGGTCCCCGGCCGACACCATCTCCCTGGGTTTCCAGCTGACGACATCGACAGACCGAAGCGCTATTCCACACATACTCGCAGTTCTCCACAGCCGCAAATATCCCACCAAAGCCGACAGAAGAAGAAAAGTCAACAGAGGCGAAACTGCAGGAGATCCTGGACAAGGTGGGTTTGGACTACTGAGCCGACACTTCCGGGCCGGAGGACTGACATGTGGGTTGCAGCGCGAGGCCGTCATCTCCCAGCTCTCGCGGCTCATCGACTCGGACGCCACCCTGACATCCTCAGCCCTGAAACAGAACAACCTCTCCCTCCTCCGCGAGAAGCACTCGGAGCACCGCCGCGACCTTATCCGCATCCGAAACACCGTCGGCCAGGCCCGCGACCGCGCCAACCTCCTCACCAATGTCCGCTCCGACATTGACGAGTACAACCGCACAAACCAGCAGCAGAACCCCGAGGCCGCCGAGAGCGAGTACATGCTGGGCGAGCGCGCGCGCGTTGACAACAGCCACAATATGGTCGACAGCGTCCTCAGCCAGGCCTACGCAGTGCAGGACAACTTCAACCTGCAACGCGAGACGCTCGCCAGCATCAACCGCCGCATCACCCTCGCCGCGAGCCAGGTGCCGGGCATCAACTCGCTCATCGGGCGGATATCGGCCAAGAAGCGTCGCGACGGCATCATCATGGGGGTCTTTATCGCCATCTGCTTCCTGCTGTTCTGGTTCTTCATGTGACGGCCCAGCCCCCGGCAGAGCATGAGGTTAACCACGGCCCTGGGTATGGACCAGGAGCGTGGCGTGTAATGACTATCGAGTGTGGTCGCGACCTGGCGACTTTACAACAGCATGGAAAAGCTTGCGGGGGCGTTTTTGGAGATCAACAACAACAAGCGGACATTATGGGAGTCGCTGTCTTTCTGGGCAAATCATGAGGCTTATCTGCTTCCCCGTCTAGTGGCACGGGGTATAGTGTACATTGGGGTGAGGGGGAGTATTTCTACAAGGGTTGGCTGCGGCCGTCTTTACTCTGAATGGAAGATTCATCCAGAAAAGGAGGCTCACGAGTGGGTGTGTGATGCCGTACCTAATGCGCCACGCCCGATGACCTGAGAGCATGCAGATCCTTCTGGTCCTTGACGTACTCGCCCAGGACGTGTCTGGCGCTCTTGACGAGGCTGTCGATCTCGTCGGGGTTGGCATTACCGCTGGCCGCCCAGCGGATCCTGCACAGGTGGTCGACGAGGAACACGTAGCCTACCTTGCTGTTCAGCAAGCCGATGGACTCACGGATCTCGTCGGTGACGCCCCTGCGGATGAGGAAGTACTTGTCCCAGTTGGCCTCGCCAACCTCGCGGCGCAGACCGCCAAGGAACAGGTTGATGAGCCAGGCCTTGACGCCGTTCTCCTCAATGTTGAGCTGCACGGTCTGCAGGCCGCCGGGGACACCCTGGGTGCGGTTCAGTAGCTCGTGCAGGCCGGGGTTTGTGGCCTCCGAGATGAATGTCGTGACCTGGTCCGAAGCCCACTTGCTGCTGAACAATGCGACAACAGATGTCTTGCCATGTAGGACGTTTGTGGTGTCGCGGAAGGCGCCGCCCTTCTTGAGCAGGGTGTCGCCGACAAAGTTCGGGAAGAAGAGCGAAGCCTCGGCGCGGAACGGCCGGGGCGGCGCAAGGAAGGACTTTCCATCATGGAACTTCATGTTGGTCCAGTCGCGGAAGTAGGGGCGGGCCATTTGCGTTTTCCTAGGGAACAGATGTGAGCAGATTGTGGTTTCGGGCGGGCCAGGGAGGTCTGTACAGCTTCTTGCGCCGCTCCAGGTGCTTCTCGTAGTTGACAAAGTCATCGCGGCGCTGCTTCAGGGTCCTTGCGTCGATGCCCGTGTTATCACTGGGGTGCGGCGGCTTGTTGACACCAATGGGCCTGGGCAGGACTTCGGGAGTGAACTCTTCGAGGCGCTGGCCGTATGATCTGGGCGCATGGATGGCAGAGCCGGGGAGTTCAGGGTTCGGTGTCTCCCTGACGATGCCGCCGTCGAGCTTTGGCAGGATGCTCTTCTTCTTCTCGGTCGTCGGCGGCGGTGGTGTCTTCTGCTGGTCGGCGAGACGGAGGACGGTTGTGCTCAGCAGCCGCTGATGCTGCTGCCATCTGCAGACAGAGCAGCTGAGCGCGCGCCTGGCAATTTCAGGTCGTAGTGCCATGGTGTTGGGTATGTTCCGGCAGCGCGTGTCAACGCGGTGGATAGATAGGTCGAGGGAATGGAGGTCGCCTAGCTCCGGTTGCGAAGTCGATGCTCTGGCACTCCGGAAATTTTCGTGACAGCTCTACGGCGTGCTACACGCCTACCTGATCAAGCAAATCTTATCGATAAAAGCCCTCTCCAGATAGGCGTCTTCAATGTGGGGCAATCAGGTCACCCCAGGATTTCGGCGCGGCGGGCAGTGGGCCAGCTTAAGCCGCGGCGGCGGGGGATGCGACAGACACCCCCAGCAATTGTGTCATGCCCGAGGGGCCGGGAGTCGATCAACACCGCGAATAGCCGAGTTCCCCCTCGGGGCCGTCTTCACCACATATTGCATTCCTCCTCGCCCTTAAACCGTGCTCGCTCTGCTTTGCTGAGAATTGAGGTTCAGGGTTCTCTTCTTCATCAATTGGGTGCCAAAACTTCCAAAATGTTTCTGCAACAAGGCTCAAAGACGCTGAGGACCGGCCTGGCCGCGTCCAAGGGCATGTCCCGTCTCGCTGTTGCGAGGGCGGGCGCCGTCTACCCCTCCAGACGATTCCACGATACCAGGCCGAGGTTGGTGGTCAAGCCGGTTCTTCTGGCGGATATTGGTGAAGGTAAGTTCCGACTCCGTGGTACCTCTAGATCAACCTCATGACTGACCGTCCCTTCCTTTGCAGGTATCGTCGAGTGCGAGGTCATCCAGTGGTTCGTCGAGCCCGGTGCGCGAGTCGAGGAGTTCTCCCCGCTGTGCGAGGTGCAAAGTGACAAGGCATCGGTGGAGATCACGAGCCGGTTCACAGGCACGGTGAAGAAACTATATTACGATGCCGGCGATATGGCAAAGGTCGGCAAGGCGTTCGTCGATATCGACATCCAGGGCGATGCTAAACAGGAAGACCTGGAAGCCCTCACCCCACCTCCAGAGCAACTAGAGAGACCCATCCCACCGACACCACAGCCAGAGGGCGCGGTGGAAACCCAGACAACCTCAATCAGTGAGGCTATCCAAGAGACAACACCAAAGCCAAAGGGCAAGTGCGCTTCGCTGGCCACCCCAGCCGTCAGACACCTGTCCAAAGAGCACAAGATCGATATTGCCGATATCGACGGCACCGGAAAGGACGGAAGGGTCCTCAAGGAGGACATCTTCAAGTTCATCAAGCAGAGAGACCAAGGGCCGGCCCAAAGCTCGCCATCCACACCAGCAAGCCAGGCCACAACTCCACCAAGAGCAGCGGCACCATCCGGCGAGCAGTCGGAGACCAAGATCCAGTTGACCAACATGCAGCTGCAAATGTTCAAGGCCATGACCCGGTCCCTGACGATCCCCCACTTCCTCTACGCCGATGAGGTCGACTTCACATCCCTGGTCGAGCTGCGCTCCCGCCTCAACAAGGTCATCTCTGCATCCCCCGACCTCCTCCTTCAGGAAGGCGGCGTCACCAAGCTCTCATTCCTACCTTTCATCATCAAGGCCGTCTCCCTGGCTCTGTACCAGTACCCGGTTCTCAACGCGCGGGTCGATGTCGACGCCTCGAACCCATCAGCCAAGCCATCGCTGGTGATGCGGTCGCAGCACAACATTGGCGTGGCCATGGACACGCCATCGGGCCTTTTGGTGCCAGTGATCAAGGACGTCGGCGCGCGCAACATCCTGTCCATCGCAGCGGAGCTCGCGCGGCTGCAGAAGCTCGCCCAAGCTGGCAAGCTCTCAGCAGCCGACATGGCGGGCGGCACCATCACCGTGTCCAACATTGGCAACATTGGCGGCACCTATGTGTCCCCGGTCATTGTCGAGCGCGAGGTGGCGATCCTGGGAGTCGGTCGCATGCGTGCCGTGCCGGCCTTTGACGACGATGGCGCCGTGGTCAAGAAGCACATCACCAACTTTAGCTGGAGCGCTGACCACCGCGTCATCGACGGAGCGACTATGGCTCGCGCCGCCGAGGTCGTCAGGCGGGTGGTCCAGGAGCCGGATGTGATGGTGATGCATCTGAGGTGAGGGAGTCTGGCTTGGCTCGGCACCGATGTCCGTCAACTCGGCGCGGGACACGCACGGTTCTACCACGTCCTCCCTTCCCCTCCTCTTCCCTCCCTCGCTCCCCACAGAAGAAAGGGTGCATATGGAGGCGCACACCAGCGTACGCCAAGGGGGCTGCCTCCTCATGCCACAGGATGGGGTGTCCAATGCATCGGCAGGCGGTGAGGTGGTTCGAAGGGAGGGGAGGATGCTGGAGGAGCGTGGAGGGGGGTTGTAAAAGGCGGGGTGCGGGGTGAACTGCTTGCCCCCAGCATCACGACATCCCCCGACCGACCTGCCAGTCCTTTGCAGTTCTTCCTCTAGGGGGGGTCGCTTGCAGATCCTCCCTTCTCTCTGCCATGGTTGGGCATTCATCGGGGCTTGGGGCAGGGCGCCAGCCAAGGCAGCGGGAGCCTCGGGACATTCTCGCATATTTGGGGGGGCTTACTTACGCGCATCGGGCATCGAGCATCTGGGAGGCGGGACAAAAGGGAGTAGATGAGAAGAGGTCACATGGCATCATGTTTGTGGTGTAGGAGCAATCAACCTACCTAGACGAGGAGGACAGCCAAACAAAACGTTAGAAGCATGCATCCCCCATTTTGCGTCGCCGTGGGTGGTATTCCGTCACTTCATCGTCAAGACCCGGAACCAATTCGCCTCAATGACGTCGGACTGGGCGGATTTCGCCCGGCGTTTCCGTCGCCCGGAGGTTGCACATCAATCTTGGGGGCCATATCCGCCATTGATTCTCACAACGGATGCCGCCGAACAGAAACAGTCACTCGTACCATGACCGTGCCAAGCCCTGCGATCCGTAACGCGACCTGATCCCCGACGCTCAGCGAGAGGGCCTGGAATCGAGGGAAAAGCAAGGGGGAGGAGAAAGTGCCCCAGGAGGAGCATCTTCAGTGGGCGAAGCCTGAGGGGGATGCATGCATGCTGGTCAGTGGTCACGCTGAAGGTGACGGACTTGGAGACCGGTGAGGACGGTGGATCTCGTCGCTGACCAGCAGAAGAAAAGACCCCTGTGTCTTAAGCCTCAGACCGCTATAGAGGCCGAACTCCTCAGTGTCCCTCAGCGCCATCAGAACCTGCAGAAGTACCGTCGGCAGCAGGGCGGACGCTTCGTTTTCCGCCGATTGTGACTGGCCCCCAAAATGTGAACCTGCTGCTGCACGGCGCTCAAAAAGGCCGAAAAACCGGGGTAACGCATGTCTTGATTCGTCATTCACCTCTTCAGCCCTTCTCTCCCTTTCTCGTGCCGCTGTAGCTTGGACCGAACCCGACGTTGCCTGCTGCTGATATTGCCTCCCAACTGAATCCCCCTTTGGCCAGCCCCTACGCCTGGGACATGCTTCGCGTCGCTCGTGTCGCACGTAACCTGCAGGATACCAAGGGGAAGTGGTCAGGGGACCACCCGTCATGACCACCGCCATGCCAGCGCATCGGGCATCCAGAGTGCAAAGTAGAGCAGTGAGAGGTGATGGTATGGTACACCCCCAGGTTGCCTCTCCACACCATCTGCCGCATCGTCGTCAACCACCCGACCCCGTTCCGCCCGCACCTGTCCTGGCTCCCGCGCCGTAGACAGCGGCAGGCTCAGGCACTGATGACGGCGATGACGTCCCCCTCTCTTTACTCCGCCAGGGTCACCTCACCTCATTTCACTTTACGGATAGCAGCTTGCGGTAGAGCACGTCTCAAGGTGATTACATTGTGCGCTCAACCTGTGTGTGACAGGCAGCGCAAAACCCCCGATACCAAGATACACCGGCCACTCCCCTTTCCAAGTGGATCGTGTCGCTTCATAGGCCATAAAAATAACTCCCATCAATGCAAGAAAGGGACGGACGACTGCGAACCGAGCCGAGCCGAACCGTCCATACCCAGGAAAACGCCGGATGCCCAAAACCGTGGGGGACAGGACCGTGAAATCCCCCCTTTTCGCAAGCCTGACTCCGTGGAGAACCAGTGGACAAGAACAAGAAAAAAATCTAGCCGGTGGCGCGTGTGTGCCGTTGCTCGCTCGCTGACATATGCTTGCTTTGTCTCGTTTGCGCATCTCACCGCGCCTCGCCGATGATGGCCTCGACGCTGTTTAGGGCGTCCTGCTGGACCTCGGGCATGGTCTTGCTGACGTCAAGGGTGATGACGTCCTTCTCATCCTCGCCTGGCAGCTCAAGGATGCTGAACTGGCTGGACACCATGTTGGCGCCCATGTAGTGGTTTGTTGCGGCCGAGCGGGCCTTGACACGCTCGACGAGGACCGACTCATCGGCGTGGAGGAAGATGAAGTGGATGCGGAGAGAGTGGTCATAGTAGCCCGCGACGCGGATGACGTCCCGGTACTTGCGCTTGAGGGCCGAGCAGGTGAGGACGACGCCCTCGGCACCACCGGCGATCCGGCGGCGGGACTCCTCGCGCAGCGCAGTAAGCCAGTCCCAGCGATCCGCGTCGGTCAGGGGGATACCCTTTGCCATCTTCTCGATGTTTGCCTTGGGGTGGAACTGCAAACAACGGTGTTAGTCTGCCCTCTCTGGCTGATACAGTTGCGCCGTGAACTCACCTCATCACCCTCAATGTAGGGCATGTTGTGCTCATCGGCAATGTGCTGAGCAACAGTTGTCTTTCCGCATCCGGCAGGGCCAGTAACCAGCCAGATGTGGTGGACTCCGTCACCAGTAAGCGTGCCGTTCATGTGTCGTGTGTTCAAGCTGGCCGACTGGACCCCGGACACGACGGCCTGCGGCGTGGTGGGCGAAGTCGGCCCTTGGCCGTTGAGGTGGCTGCTGGGGGCGTCGTAAGAGAGCATGGTGGTGTATGTGTGGGTGTGTTGCGAGAGCAGGAAGCAGCGAGGAGCGGGCGGAAGGCGCAAGCAAAACCTGGCAGTGTCGGGTGGCGATGTCTAGGTGGATGGGATGGTCGTGTAGGTCTTCGTGATCATGTAAGACGTATGAGGAAGCGGCGTTGGTGCGTGTAATCAGGGAAAACCGAAGATCTATGATTCTTATTCTAGGGCGAGAGAACCATCAAGTTACCAAGATCTTTCCCCAGAAGGAAAAGGGTCGGGAGGCTTTGCTTTATAGTTTTGTAAGTCTGAAGCAAGCACGTCCACGCCCCGGTGCCAAGCGGGCCTGCCCGGGGGGCGTGAGCGTGGGTGTGGACGTGGGCGTGGGTGAGGGCGTGGGACAGGGAGAAGTCGATTGTGGGGAGACGAGACACAGGACAGGGACAGGACAAGGAACCACGACGCAAGTTCAGCGCTGGAAGGGGGTGCAAATGCGTCGGCGCTCCGGGAGCGGGGCGGACAGGGGGGGAAGACCGGAGGCCTTGGGGGCGTGTTGGGGGGCTCGGTGATCTGCCCTCTTGCCCTCGTCACTGGAACGATGCAAAACCCGCTAGAACCCGACCGGCCCTTCCGCGCTTGGGGTGCCTGCCTGGGGGCACAGGGGGCAACCAGCTGGGGCGCCCAGGCGCGGACTTCCTCGCGCTCGTGCAGGCTGTAAGCCATGGAAGAGAAAGCTGAACAAAAGTGCTCAAGCAGTACCGGATGTGTACTCAGAGACAAGTCCAATTGCTCAGGAATGCTTACTGAACCAAAATGGACCGAGTCAGAAGAGACCAGGACATCCCCTTGATCCCTCTGATGATGCGGACTCTCCGACGGCCCCCCTCTGTGGGGGGTTCTGGGTGCGGAAAAAAAGAAAGCAAGCGGAGGACGCGAGCGATGATGGTGTCTCGGCTCGGCTCCGTTGTCCATTGCCGCTACGGGTGGTTCTCAGGCCTCCTCCCTTTCTCCCCCGAACTCAATACCCGGGGGAAGCCCAATAGTAGCCCCGACGTTCGCGCATCTCGCTCAGATAGGACGAGCCGTGTCACGGGCGGCTACTCAACAAGATGGGCCATCGAACAGTCGGGACACACAAGGTTTCCTCGACTGCATCGGCGCAGCCAACGGGATCTCCTCCAGCGCCCCGAGCATGCTTTTGCCCTTGCCTGGGGGGCCTGAGTCCCGGGGAACCATCCGGCTGCACTACCACTGTAGCAGATGGGCCTGGCCGGCCATGACCCACGATGTGTTGGACATTGACCGCTTCGTGGTATTGTTGGGCTGGTCATGTGTGACGGCAGGTTACTTCAAACCTCACGAGAGGCTGGAAACGTGTCAGGAGGGGTTCCCCTTGAGTGAGCGAGTGGGATGACAAGCAGCGTGTTCTGTTTCCCCAGCCCAGAAGAAGCAAAGAAAGCCAAAGACAACACAAAAGCTCGGATGGAAATTTTTGCCATTTTCGGCGGGCCGCTTGGATCGCCCAGGACCGCCTGGTTTTCTCGGTGTTCCTAGCACACACGTTACACACTAGCCCGCCGGGGAGCAGCCGGGAGAGTGAACCCCACGAGAGGGCACCGGCAGAGAAGCCTCGCCTCGGTCGGTCGCCGATGGGCGAAGAAAAGAGCCAGCAAGGAGAAGCGCCGGGCGGTATCGTGCCCAAATGCGTGGGAGGCCCCGGCCCACTCGGGCGCAGTCAGTCAGTCGGTGTCGGTGACAGCCCGGACCCAGGACCACGACGGGGCTGACATGGGGGGCACTGCATCGGGCATGGGGGTTCATTGTGTGGGTGGTCGCGATGGGGGGGCAACAGCCAGGCAAGCAGAGCAGGCGTCTATTTGCAGCGCAGGTTCTCCCCGATGCCGTGTCGTGTTGAGCGATGTGTCGCTATTCTTGCTTGCCCTGTCGCAGGCAGGGGCAGCAGGGCGACATCCCAATGCAGGTCACTTTTTGATGGAAGTCTGAAGCGAGCTCGCGCCTGCCTGCCCCTCATGAAGGCAGGCGAGCTCGCTTCTCGGTTACACGCTGCAACACACATCACTGCTGCACCTGGACAGGCAGGAGCAACAGAGGAAGAACGTAAAGCCTGGGGTTGGGCCTCCAAATTGCACCTGCTCTCCCCCAGTCCACTCGCCTTCCTCGCCTTCATTTATTGCGTTACTCGTGACTCGTTCCTGCCGCACACATCCCCGCCTCCTCCAACCCGGGAAAGTGCGACGGAACCCTTAGCGTGGGGGTACACACACTTTCCCCCCCTCCAGCCCTCCACTCGAGACGCCACGACCCTCTCGCCCCCTCCCATCCCACACGCGACCTCCGGCTGTTGCTCCATTCCTCCATCGACCGACGGGATGGATGCAGTCGGACCCCCTGCCCCCCTTGCTGCTGGACCGACCCGCGGCATTCGTTGAGGACCAACCCATCCCGATCACTCGGGACGGCAATGGGTTCGTTCGTTCGTTCTCATCCAGGCGGGCCACGACAAAGGATGGGATGCTGGCAGCTCCCGTGACCACCTTCTTCCCCTCGTTTCCGAGCCTCTGTTCCCCAGATCGGATCAGCGAAACGCATTGCGCTGCAGTGCTGTCCCGGTTCCGGGGTCTTGATGCGCCAGC
This sequence comes from Plectosphaerella plurivora, assembly GCA_020726575.1. Lineage (NCBI taxonomy): Eukaryota > Fungi > Ascomycota > Sordariomycetes > Glomerellales > Plectosphaerellaceae > Plectosphaerella > Plectosphaerella plurivora. The sequence goes on along the minus strand of JAGSXJ010000005.1, from coordinate 114,608 downwards.
GTGCACAGAAAAGGCAAAGGCAAGGCACGTCCGCCACGTGCCCTCGGGGAAAATAGCCCCATCCCGTCGTCTGGACATGGTGACCAACGAGGGGGGCCAGCTTCGGGGGAATCCTCACCCCTTCGGGCCCTACGGTCAGTCCTCACTCCCCATCGTCACTCAGCTGAAAAAACCAGAACCATCCAGCCAGGGGGCCTAACGCAACGCCTGTGGGGTCAGGCTTTCGGATTACATCACTGGGGGGTTTTATCCCCCTTTTCTTCTAGGGACCGCTTCGGTTTCTCTTCAAGTTCTCACTGGCCTCTCGATCGATTCAGCGCGATGCTTGAGCTTCAGCATTGGGGAGCAACTCTTGATGAAGTCAAGAAGGGTCATGGCCTGCGAAAGATGGACAGCTCATGGCGGGCTTCAAACCCTCCCCTGCACCCCCCGGACAGTACGTAACGCAGCAGAGGAGAGATTGCTTTTGGATTGTTTCCACCGTGTGATGTGGACTTTGCCCTCAGGGCTTGGGCTTGTCGGGCAACCAAGCAACCTGGCATGATCCTGGGCAGCCCAAACACCACCCTGAATACGGACTGTGTCGGTCACGCGGTCACCGGGGAGCAGCCGGCCCCATAGCGTCCTCCCTGGTTGACAACGGCTCCAGTCGGCATCGGCAGGGCATCCGGCGTGATCCGGCTGGCTGGCTACGGTGGAACTCGACGCGAACCGCTCTGTCATCTTCGCTTCATCGCCCGAGCCTCGGACATCTCAAGTCGTCCGTTCTTATGGGGGGATGGGGGGCAGAAGGAGGGGCCTTCTGTATCAGTCCGGAGAAGCAAGTCTCCCCGGTGGCACCAGTCCGTTGGCTCCAGTGATGGCGGCTGGCTCCAGGCGTCGGTGAACACTGAGCAGCCCCGAGCCTCCACCAACTTTACGATCGTGGGGGGTCCATCATGCATCTCTCAAGCTACCTCACCGCTCACTCCCGTCGACCAACTAACACTACGGGTGTCCGCCGTAGCAGACATGGCGCACATATGCAGCCCGACGGAAAAGGCGAAGACACGGGCTTGTTTCGTCACCCATTCCGCGCGGCTGGTGGCCACTCGGGAGATAGGCCTAGCCGCAGCGAGGGTAGGGGAAATGCAAAGTCAGGCCCGTCACAGACGCACATGGGGCAACTTCAGCGATGCAACAGGGACGTGGTCTAGCCCCTAGCCCGTACACGCATCTGCACCCTTTCGTCAGGCCAACTGCTGAAGAAGCACTATGGGGGCCTTTTACAATATGCGGCGTGCGGCTCTAGTGGCTTTGGTGCGTGACGGCAGCTCAGCGGGCAGTGCGAATAGCCAGCGGCCGACGATTTTAGGCCCTGCGGCACCTGAGATCTGCCGACAAGCGCGGGCGACAACCGGATAACAGCACCTGGGCCGTCCCGAACCGGACATTTCCAAGATGCTGCCCTGTAGTTTTCGGGAACACTTCCCGTCTCCTTCACCAACAAGCCGTCAGCGGCGTCTGGCCATCACACATCGCCACGGCCTACATTACCACCCGGACCCAGGCGACGCCGTGGGCTTCAGCCGTGAGACGAGAACGATCGGGTGCAGACTGTCGTCCTGTTCGTTTCGGGGCGCCGTCGCAGCGGCGGCCAGGCTGACTTGTCTGGTCTTCGACTATCCAAAGGCCAATACAGGTCTGCCGACATGGCCCTTACCCTGTCGTCAATCTCTCCCTATGCCCCCAGCCGCCAGCTAGGCCCCTGACGGCAGCAGTGTCCTAGGCTTCTGCCCGCTGCCCGATGAGGGCTGACTAGACCAACGCCGGGTGGTATCTACGACGGGCTGCCCGAAGCCATAGCATGCCAGGGTGATGGCTGGGGTGGCATGCATGGCGTCGCAGCACTTGACCTCTGGCATCTTCCGTGGCATACAAGCTGCATGCGTTGGCGGTTATCCTGACTTCCATGACTTGAAGTGAACGCGGGGAAGAGGTTGTACCTGCTGCCTCGGCTGCTGCTGATTTGGAAATGAACCCCCCAAGAAGACGGCTGGCTCAGGCACCGATGCTGATGGAAAATAGCTCATCTTGTACATGACCCGTCGTTTCGTGTACGAGGTGTGTGCCGTGCAAGGGGAAATGTTGCGGGGTCTTAGGTGGGAGACGCTGGCTGAGCCTGTCCAGCGGCTGGTCTATCTGGAGTACCTCTTGGATGTGGAATCGAAAGGGACTGGCATGCTCTGGAAACTAGAGGAGCTATTGAAATACCAGCTGCGGTTGATGGAAGTCTCAATGAACTTCCATTACTAGGCATGTATGGCATGGCTTTTGCTGCGCTCAGTGGTGGCTATTGCAGCTCGTCTCGGGGGTTACCAAAATGATTTCAAAATACCTCACCAGACACATCGTAGTATCGCATATCATTGGGTCAAACAGTTCTGGTAGTCAAGGTCAATAACAACTCTTGTGCTCGTTGAGACTTCGACCCTTGCAGCTGTGTCATGAATATCCAGGTGAGCTAGAATGAACTGTTGGCTGTATGCTGTCGGTAGAATATTGGCGATCTTTATCCCGCAACAAGCAATTCGGTTGATTTGGGGACTCCCAGGTGGCAGTTCCCGTGGTTGTAACCAAATCAAACATCAAACAGAGCTCTTCAAGTGACTTTTTGGGTAAGGTTCTCCATCACACTGAGACACCACACTGAGAAGGCACCAAGCCATGAATTGAATTTGCCCATCATGTCATTTTAGGAGCCTTCAAGTCGAAGCATTATGCCCCGTGCTCAAGTCGTATTCGTCGCTGATGCACTTGCCCCTGGATGGTGTTGCCAGGACACCGGGCACCGAAGTGCAGTGGACCCGGTAAATCGTGGCTTGACCGAGGGCTGGCGCCACACTGAGGGGTTCGCCACACCGCGCAGACGGCTCCTGCCTGCATGCACGTCAGCTCCATTGAGCTTCAGACAGAGCCAATGAGTTTCAGTTAGCCCGCCTGCCAACCGCCCACCTTGGACCTCCTTCCCCTCCTCTCGTGATGCGCTTCTCAGTTTTCCCTAGATTGACCTCTCTGAGAGCGTTGCAAACATCACAGACCCTTCGCCCGAGATCCGCATTTCGCCCCATCAACTTCCTACCACTCACCTCTCGTCAGAGATTTTCATCCAACATGAACGCCCAGGAGCTTTCGCAGTACCTCACCGATGCCCCTCCCAGCGTTGTGAGGCTGGAGATTGAGCCACACTTTGAGAACCTGACGGACAAGCAGAAGCGCTATGCTCACTTTATCAGCAAGTAAGTCTTTCCTCTAGATGGTGTCATGTTGCTGGTGCCCTTACTGACGGCCTCCCCAGAGCCTCGCTGGCCGGCAACCGCATTGTCCTGAGGCAGGTCTCCCCCGAGTCGGAGAACATTTACGATTTCATCATCAGCCTTCACAAGGCCTCTGGTGGTGACTGGGAAGGACTTGCCAAGAAGGCTGGTGTCGACGAGACGCAGCTGAACCACTTCTTCTCCTATGCTGCGCAGTTCCTTGGCAACAGCGGCAACGTAACCTACCCTGCGAGTCGTTTTCACCCCTTTGAGCTGTGTCGGGAGTTGACAGGAGCCTGTCTCGCGAGTTGTCCCACGTGGTAACCACGTGGCATGCTGAATGCCCTCGTAAGATAGGCTCCTGCGCTGCTAAAACAGCCGTGAAAGGAAATTACTGACTCCGCGTGTCGTAGTACAAGAGCTTTGGTGACTCCAAGTTCATTCCCAGGGCTGATGAGTCTACCTTTGCCGCGCTGGCCGCCACTGACCCCACCGCCGACAAGTTCTACAAGGCGACCAACGGTGCCATCTTCAGCTCCGACAAGCCTGGCCTGCTGCACCTTGGTTTCCCTGACAAGGGTCACATGACGACCTACTACCCCGACTCGGCCGATATCACCCAGGAGGAGGTCGAAGCCGCTGCGGCATGGATGGCGAAGAAGGGTCTTCTTCCCGAGAACACGAGGTTGAGGAAGACCGCCGATGGTGCTTTCGAGATCCTCATTGCCTCCGCCATCGACAAGGCGCCCACGGAGGGCAGTGACATTGGCAAGGACACCGTGTTCAAGGTTGAGGATGGTCCGCTCAGTGGCAAGACCATCTCTCTCGTCTTTGGCGACTATGCCACCGAGATGAAGGCAGCCGCCGCGTACATCGCCAAGGCCGGCGAGAACGCCGACAACGAGAACCAGGCCGCCATGCACAAGGCCTACAACAAGTCCTTCCACGATGGCTCTCTCCTTGCCTTCAAGGATAGCCAGAGGGCTTGGATCCGCGACAAGGGCCCCGCTGTTGAGTCCAACATTGGCTTCATCGAGACTTACAGGGATCCTGCCGGTATTCGTGGCGAGTGGGAGGGCTTCGCCGCCGTGGTGAACCAGGAGCGGACTCGTGCCTTTGGCGGCCTGGTCAGCTCTGCGCCGTCCCTGATCCCCCTCCTCCCTTGGGACTCGCAGTTTGAGAAGGACAAGTTCCTGTCGCCAGACTTTACCTCTCTGGAGGTCCTTACCTTTGCCGGATCTGGCATCCCGGCAGGAATCAACATCGTGAGTATTCCTCGTCTTGGCTTGCTTCCAAGGACCCAACTGACTTGAGTGACAGCCCAACTACGATGACATTCGTCAGAACGATGGATTCAAGAACGTCTCCCTCGGCAATGTCCTCAGCGCCAAGGCCCCGAACGAGAAGATCCCCTTCATCTCCGAGGCCGATGGTGAGATCTACCGCAAGTACCGCGACCCGGCATTCGAGGTGCAGGTAGGTCTCCACGAACTTCTCGGCCATGGCTGTGGCAAGCTTCTTCAGGAGACCAAGCCGGGCGAGTTCAACTTCGACAAGGAGAACCCTCCCGTCAGCCCCATCACCAACAAGCCGGTGACCACCTGGTACAAGCCGGGACAGACCTGGGGCTCCGTCTTCGGCAGCCTTGCTGGCTCATACGAGGAGTGCCGTGCCGAGCTGGTGGCCATGTACCTCAGCTGCGAGTTCCCCGTCCTCAAGATCTTCGGCTTCGGAGACGGCTCCAACGACATTGACGGCGAGGCCGGCAACGTCCTGTACGCGGCCTACCTCCAGATGGCGCGTGCGGGTCTCGTCTCCCTCGAGATGTGGGATCCCAAGAGCCAGAAATGGGGCCAGGCACACTCGCAGGCCCGCTACTCCATTCTCCAGTGCTTCCTCCAGGCCGGAGATGACTTCTGTGTTCTCGACTACAAGAAGGATGACCTGTCCGACCTCCAGATCAAGCTTGACCGTTCCAAGATTCTTACCACCGGCCGCAAGGGTGAGTGCCCGTTCCTCTGCTAACCCTTTTTGAGCGTCTGTTGACCCCAACCTAGCTGTCGGCGAGTACCTGCAGAAGCTGCACATCTACAAGTCCACTGCTGATGTCGAGACGGGCTCTGCATTCTTCAAGGGCATGACCGATGTCGGCATGGACTTCTGGGGCACCAAGGTCCGCGACATTGTGCTGAAGAACAAGCAGCCTCGCAAGGTCTTCGTCCAGGCCAACACGTACCTTGACGAGGCTTCCGGCAAGGTCAGCGTCAAGCACTACGAGGCCTCGCCTGCTGGCATGATCCAGAGCTGGGCCGACCGTGAGGAGGCGTGACTTGCAAAGCAGCGCATACACAAGGGCAAGTCAAGGCTCTGAAAAGAAAAGCATGCAGCATATTCGGCAACAACTTACAACCACTCCACACATCAAGAGGGCGAGGCCCCGTGTACAAATAAATAGATGACATAATGACACCGAGCGATAAGCAGGGGTTTCGCCTCCGGATTGACCGGATATAAACGCGCATTGACTGTAATGTACAATTGACTGATCGCTGCGCACACATTCAACTCTGGGTGCGGGGCTCAATATCAGTCAAGGGCTTGAACGATAGGGACATTTGTTGATCATGTTTGTTGATTTGGGTGATCGGAGAACCTCATTACAGACGCCAAATGACCGACCGATGCCGTCGAGTTCTCAAATGCAATTGGCAAACCAGCCCTGCCCTGAAAAGCCCTATGGTAGAGTTGTTCTTCGTTTCTGGCCTGCCCGACCATCGGATTGAACCCATCTCCGAGGTTGTTCGTTTCCCTCCCGTGCTCCTCTGTAAAAAAAACCAAGTCGACGTCTTTTGCCCACCCCCTTTCTACACACGCCCCATGGAACGAAACCACACCAGAGTCCGGGAGAGAAGCCCGAGGGACGTGAACAGGGGAGGGAGGTGGGTGGAAAGAAACGGGAGGGCCGATGAAAGGGGGCGACACCTCACCGGATCAGACACACAGACACCTCGTCCCGTCCCCAGGCAAACCAGTCCCGGCCGCTCACCTGCCATCATCGCCTTTCCGCAGCCGTGAGCGCAAGACTAGTAAACGCAAAAATACGAAAACTCCCGCTTCTGGTTCGTTCTCATGTTTCCCCGCCTGCCGCCTTGTCTTTTTGTTGTCGTTCCCGTTGATTCAGTGCATGAATTTCTTTTCGCCCGGTCGTGATGCAAGTCTTCGCGAGGTACGCTTCGAAACAGGGTCGTTGGCTGTTTACCACTTCATCTCGTGGGGCTTGTCGCCCTTGCGGAGGCTGAAGGTGGTCGACAGGTAGCTGGCGAGCATGTCGACCTTCTTGATGTTGGCGATCAGGGCCTTGTCAATGGCCTTCTGGTCGGCGGCGCGGCTGCTGCTGAGCTCCTTCTTCTGTACAGACTGTGTTAGGACTCGCCGTGCCTGAGACTCGTTGTTTCTTCTCTTGTTGTCGCCACGTACCTTGGGGGCCTCGCCCTGCTTGAAGAAAGCATCCTCGCCAGCCTTCTGCTGGGACTTCTCGGCGGTGAAGTACTTGGGTGCGGAGACCTCCTCGATCTTCTTCTCGTCGATGCCGGTGACATCGACCTTCTGGGAGGTGGCGATGACGTAGCGGGAGTTGACACGGCGCAGGGGAACACCGTTGATCTTGAAGGGACCGGTGACGAGGAGGACACCCTGGTCGAGGGTCTTCAGGAGAACGACGCGCTTGCCGCGGAAGCGACCGGCAAGAAGGATCAGGACGGTACCGGGCTGGAGGGACTGGCGGGGAGACCAGGCGCGGATGGCCTTGCGGACCTGTGGGACAATGTCAGTCAGTAACAAGCCCCCTGAACCACCACTTGAGGACCGGAGACGCCAATTTGTGTGTGCGCCGAAAGTCGCGTCACAGCACCACCGCCTGAAGCCGATCAACCCTGACGCACGCAAAGAGAGCATCCCGAGTGACTGCTTCGTCGTATGGCCATGCCGCATCCACCCGCGCCGAAGTTGTCATCGCGATGCGATTCGACACCCCCGCGTATTCGGCGCCCATTGACGTCTCCCGGTCCTGTCCGCCATCGTATCGCTGCCACTCACCTTCTTGGCCTGGGGCTCATCGTCGGCCGGGTACCACTTCTGCGCCTTCTGAGAAGCGGCAGGGACCTCCCGGGTGCCCGAGCCGAACTTCTTGGTCTGGGATTCCGCCTTTGCCGACATTGTTGGGATCGCGTCGTCCTTTCGGTGTCGAGGATGTTGAAAGGAAAAGGGTGGAATGGGGGCGTAGGCAGTTGGCGACTTGTCGACAAGACACTTTTTGGGCGTGGATGCGGTCGGAAACGAGTTTTCGAATTGATAGCGAGAAGTGTGTGCCGGGTGGAAAGGGCTGGGTTACGCTAGGCCTGTTTTGGGAAAGGCTGACATGGGCACTAGCCACACTGCACGACCTGAAAATCTTTCCACCTCAGGCGCTCCAGCCACAGACGGGAATGACTAAGGTAAACACCGGTTCGAGCCAAGATAAGATACCAGTTTGAGGTCGTTGGGCCATCGCGCAGCTTTAGTGCGGACCTCCCGCCGAAGCTGCGAGAAGATGCCTGCACGTCCCCGGAAGCTCCAGATGTGACATCACGAGCCTGTGCGCCCAAGAAGATATTAAGGACCTCTCTTCGCCGCGTTGCCCTCTGAAGGCGACACCTGTTTCTATTTGACTTTCTTTTTCTCATCGTGATACCACGAGCACTCGTTATGCAAGCCAGAAGACATCTCATCACATCAGCTCGGCGCCTCACTGGTGTCGCCGCGAGACCATCACCACTTTTATTGCGGCCCCTAGTCAGCGGGTCATCAGCTCTCGCCGCACATGCACGGCTTCTCCCTGTTGTAGGCGTGCGGACGTATGCGCAAGGCCGAGGTCCTCACCCCCCAGGTGGCACACACCGTATGAACCTGGGCGGGGAGGACGAAAAGCCGGCACTTGAACAATATGGCATGGACCTGACGGCCAAAGCCAAGGAGGGCAAGCTTGATCCCGTCATCGGCAGAGACGCCGAGATTCAACGCACCATCCAAATTCTATCACGACGCACAAAAAACAACCCGGTCCTCATCGGCAATGCCGGCACAGGCAAGACTGCCATCCTCGAGGGATTGGCTCTCAGGATCGTCCGAGGCGATGTCCCAGAGAGTGTCAAGAACAAGCGTGTCATATCTCTTGACCTCGGGTCCCTCATTGCAGGTGCCAAGTTCCGGGGCGACTTTGAAGAGCGCTTGAAGAAGGTGCTCGACGAGGTGCAAAAGGCAGAGGGCGAAGTCATCCTCTTCATCGATGAGCTGCACACGTTACTCGGTCTCGGCAAGGCAGAAGGCTCTATCGATGCGTCCAACCTGCTGAAGCCAGCACTCGCCCGGGGTGAACTCCAATGCTGCGGTGCCACCACCCTTGACGAGTACCGTCAAATTGAAAAGGATGTGGCACTTGCGAGACGATTCCAGCCTATTCTCGTCAACGAGCCAAGCGTCCCAGACACCATTAGCATTCTTCGTGGTATCAAGGACAAGTACGAAGTCCACCACGGCGTACGAATCACCGATGGCGCCCTGGTGGCCGCCGCAACCTATTCGAACCGATACATCACGGACCGTTTCCTGCCAGACAAGGCCATCGATTTGATGGACGAGGCTGCGAGCCACCTCAAGCTCCAGCATGAGTCCAAGCCGGAAGATATCATGGCTCTAGACCAAAAGATCATGACGGTCCAGATTGAGCTGGAAAGTTTGAGGAAAGAAAAAGACGTGGCGAGTCGTGAGAGGCGGGAAAAGCTCGAGGCCGACCTCAAGAAGTTGCAAGAAGAAATCGGCGAACTCACCACCCGCTGGGAGAAGGAGCGGTCTGAGATTGACGCTGTCAAGAAGACCCAGGAGGAACTCGACAAGGCTAGGGTTGAGCTCGACGTGGCCCAACGCGAGGGCAACTTTGGCCGGGCTGGCGAGCTCCGATACAGCGTCATCCCCCAACTCGAGGAGAAGATTCCCAAAGACGACGAGAAGCAGCAAGGCAGCCTCATCCACGACTCAGTCACGACGGACGATATCGCGGCTGTCGTCTCACGTATCACTGGAATTCCCATCTCGAAGCTGACGTCCGGACACATCGAAAAACTCGTCCACATGGAAGATTCGCTCCGCCAATCTGTTCGCGGTCAGGAAGAGGCGATCAAGGCCGTTTCCAACGCCGTCCGCCTCCAACGAGCAGGTCTCAGCGGCGACAACAGGCCTCTCGCCTCGTTCTTCTTCCTCGGACCAACTGGCGTTGGTAAAACCGAACTTTGCAAGAAACTCGCCGGATTCCTCTTCTCAACCGAGTCGGCCGTGGTCCGCTTCGACATGTCCGAATTCCAGGAGAAACACACCATTTCTCGTCTCATCGGCGCGCCTTCTGGCTACGTCGGCTACGAAGATGCCGGCCAGCTCACAGAGGCAGTCCGCCGCAAGCCCTATGCGGTGCTCCTGTTCGACGAGTTCGAAAAAGCGCACCGCGACATCTCGGCCCTGCTCCTCCAAGTCCTGGACGAGGGCTACCTGACGGATGCGCAGGGCCACAAGGTCGACTTTAGAAACACCATCATCGTCTTGACCTCCAACCTCGGCGCTGACATTCTCGTCGGCGCCAACCCAGACCATCCCTACTCCGAGGCCGAAGACGGCAGCGTCAGCCCCGACGTGCGCAAGTCCGTCATGGACGTCGTCAGCCACAACTACGCCCCTGAATTCCTGAACCGCATCGACTCCTTCATCATCTTCAAGCGTCTTGCCCTCTCGGCCCTTCGCGACATTGTCGACATTCGTCTGCGCGAGCTACAGGCTCGCCTTGACGACCGCCGCATCACGCTGAGCGTGCCAGATGATGTGCGCGACTGGCTCGCGGAGAGGGGTTACGACCCGCGCTTTGGTGCCAGGCCTCTCAACAGGCTCATCACCAATGAGATTGGCAACGGCCTGGCTGATAGCATTATCCGCGGTCAGCTCAAGATGGGCGAAAATGCCTCGGTGAGGATCAAGGACGACAAGAGCGGACTTGAGGTTGTCACTGAGCCTACCCCAGTCGCCTCGGCGGCTGAAATCAACGAGGCCACCGCAGGGTCTGCGTAGGATCACCAAGAAACGATCCTTGGGAGTTTTGTTTGAAATGGCTTTTGATCTGTAAAAAGATTGTAAACAAAATTTGTACTAGTATATCATGTCCTTTAATGAAGATACCACTCTGATACTTTCATCTACACTCTGTCCCATGGTCGAGGCCCTCGAGGAGACGGATCAATTCCACGGAGACCATTTAGCCTGTAATTCACCCATCATCAATCACCTCAAATCTGCAAATCACCACTGTATGAACACTGCGCAAAACACAATTCTGTTGGACTGGCTGAGGAAGCGAGAACTGAACAGAAGATGAATCCCGAACCGAATCCACAAAACATGACGCCCGCCTTGTTCCCCCTTTCTTCCAAATACACGAGACCGTGATTCATGAACCGTTGCCAATGATGGGGGAGTTTTACGCTAGTCTGCTGTCGTTGCTTCTGCTGCCGCCGCCAAGAAAACCCAATCACTTGGTGAAGAACCGGGTGATGCGTCGACGTCATGCATGCTGGCCCCGCGCGGAGACGTGGCGGAGAGGGAGAGAGATGAGGCATGGATGGATAGCGGGGGCGAGAGCGAAAGAGAGGGGGGGGAGAGAGAGGGAGTGAGAGATGGGGAGAAAAAATGCGATCGATGGTTTATGGGACTACTCGATTGTTTCGTGAAAACCGATAACTTGCAATTACAACCGAGCCCATTGAACGGAGTGCGAGGAGTGCCGCCGCCTGGGAGAGACCGCGAGACCTCTCTCGCGGCGTCTTTTCAATCTGCCTGCCTGCTGGGAGAGTGGTGTGTCTACTGGTGGCCAGCCTTGCGCAGAGTGGTGGCGAGCCACTCGAGGCCCTCGTACAGACCATCGCCGGAAGTGGCGCAGGTGGACTGGATGTACTGTGGGGGAAAGGGTCAGCGGGATTGTTGGAGGCTAGGGAGGAGACATGGGAGCGTACCCAGGCGCGTTGCCGCAGGCTGTGGAGGCCAAGCTTGTCTGTGATCTCGGCGGCGTTCATGGCGTTCTGGTGAAAAGTTGTTAGCGGCGGTTCTGTGGCGGTGGTTGGGGGGTTTCAGGGGACGTACGGGAAGATCCTGCTTGTTGGCGAAGACGAGGAGGATGGCGTCCCGCAGCTCATCCTCGTTCAGCATGCGCTGCAGCTCCTCGCGGGCCTCGACGATACGGTCGCGATCGTTGCTGTCAACGACGAAGATGATGCCCTGGGTGTTCTGGAAGTAGTGCCTCCAGAGAGGACGGATCTTGTCCTGACCACCGACATCCCACACGGTGAACTGAATGTTCTTGTACTCGACGGTCTCGACGTTGAAGCCTGGAAAGCGGGGTATTAGCATGAGGCATTCGGGGGAAGCATCCCTTGCGCGCGCAGCTGCGCGATGAAGCGGCAGATAGCCATCACCGTGTCGCGCGCGGGAGCGAGGGGTATTGGCAGAGGGAGTGTCATACCGATGGTGGGGATGGTGGTGACGATCTCACCAAGCTTGAGCTTGTAGAGAATGGTAGTCTTTCCGGCAGCATCAAGACCGACCATCAGGATACGCATCTCCTTCTTTCCCCACAACTTGTCGAAGATCTTCGAGAACGCGAGACCCATCTTTGCGGTTGTGACGGGTTGATGAGGGGATAGTCGACGGTAGGAGGCGAGATAGAAATCTGCGAGGCGGTTCAATGTAAGCAAGGTGCCGAGGATGCGATGAAGACTCGAGGTCTGATGATTGTCGACGAGATATCGTGCTGTAGGAGAGGGGCGACGGTGATGTATAGACTGATGACGCCTTGGAAAGGAAAAGGACAGATTGGATGTCGGGGACAAGGTTCGGCTGACGAGTCCAAACCAGGCAACGAGATCAGGAGAGGGTAGAGGAGGCTCGAGGGGTAAAGTAGATAGCTGTCCTGATCGCCAGTTGGATCAAGGTTGAAGCATAAATGGATGGGCAAGGGTAGCGGGTGGCTGGCAGGCGACGCGACACGGAGGAGGGATTATGGGTGATGAATGGGAGGCGGGGGGGGGACTGGACACAAGTGCCAGGAAGAGCCTCCTTGGAGATCGGGCACGCGCCAGAAATGTTCGGGGGACCCAAGACGAGGGAGACCGGGTTGGAAGATCGGGGACGACGCTAAGGAAATGACGAGCATTGCACGCGGCGACTTACGCTTCGCAATATGTCCCCGTTGGCAGAGAAGGGCGTGTGGTGATGCTCGTGGAGCTTATCGTGGGAAAGTCGACGTTGTCGGTGTAGAAGGGACGGGGAAAGACGACTGGACTGAGGGAGGCAGGCGGCGGGATGGGCACGCACTGGCACCTTACCTACGTTGGGGTGCACCGAGGGTGGTCCAGGCGCAGCAGTGGGCAGGCGGCGTGGGCGCGGGCAGCGACCGCTCAGGCCAATCCCACGTCCAATGGAAGGGGGCCCAGGGGCAAAGTCCCCCGCCGAGTGGACTGAATTTCGGGGGTGCTCGCGCGCGTGGGCGTGGCCACCTTTTTTTCGCAGCAACCTGTGGTCCCACTCCCGACCAGGTACTTCAGGTCGCCCTAGTGCCGACTCGGAGATACGGCCGTTGCTCATATTTCCCCGCCCAGAGATAAGTATCCTTCACGTGTCGACTAGGCCCCTCATGTACCCCTATTCACAGCAGGAAGCCAGCAGCCGGAACCCAGCCTCGACCACAAACGCGCTAGTCCCCTTCCAATCCAGCCTCGTTGCAAAGGTGTCCAGACAGGGGTACGTACCTTGGCCAGACATTCACATCTACCGTAGCCTCTCCGAGATTCCAGTCCAAAGCTCCACGTCCTGGCCTGGCGAAAGCTACGTATCCGCCCAATCCTTCTCGAACGACGCAGGACTCGTCACGACCTCCCAATTGATTCCAGGCACCCGCCGTTGCAACACACGCTCTTTGGTCTTTCGTCGCCCTACCCGACATGTTCTTCGCTTCAGCCGCCAAGCTGCTCCTGGCAGCTGGCCTCTTCCACTCGGCCCTCGCCCATAACATCAACCTCCCCGCCCACGGCCGCGAGTGCTTCCACGAGACCCTCAAGCGCGATGATCGCATGACCGTCACCTTCCAGGTCGGCGACCGGGAGTTTGGCAGCTCCGGAAACCTTGAGATCGACTTCTGGGTTCGTCACCATCTCCCCACCATGGCACATGTCTGTCGCATGACTGACGAACATCCTCCCCGTGACAGGTCCAGAGCCCCCGCGGCACCTACGAGATCAACGACAAGAGCATCAGCAACGGCGACTACTCCTTCACTGCCACCAACGACGGCAAGTACATCTACTGCTTCGGTAACGAGCACTGGGGCGCCCACACCAAGGAGGTTTCGTTCAACGTCCACGGCATCGTCTACGTCAGCGAGGCTGATGTGCCCGGCGACCCGCTCGAGAAGGAGGGTAAGCAGATACTTGAATTGGTGAGAGATCTGAGGATATGCATGCTGACGCTCTCCAGTGCGCAAAATGTCAGAGCTCCTGGCCCAGGTCAAGGACGAGCAGTCGTACATTGTCATCCGCGAACGCACCCACCGCAACACCGCCGAAAGCACAAACTCGCGCGTCAAGTGGTGGAACGTCTTCGTCATTGCCCTTGTTGTCGGCGAGGCCCTTTTCCAGGTTTGGTGGCTGCGCAGGTTCTTCGAGGTCAAGAGGGTGGTGTAGGTGGCTGGAACAAAAGAAGAAGACGAGGAAAAGCCCAGCTGGAGGATGTACCGCTCACGATTTTCTTGCGTCAAGGAATATGGGTATGGAACACCACTGGACGGAAACGAACGGCATGGCAATAGGTTGCAACATCGGGCAATCTCGAGCCGCCTAAGCTGTGGTACAAGCCTTGTGTATACGTGCAATTATCCTACGGGCACAGAAAGTGAACGAAGAATCATATGGAAGCATTTCTGGAAATTAAGATGACACAACGCCAGAGTATCCATCTATCATAGCCAGTTCGGCCTATTTAAACCAAAACAACTCCAATACGCATCTCAAGAGCAAAAACGCCAAGCGTCACACATCGCCATCGTCTACGCGTTGGGATCCGACTCTGGGATCTCAGGCTCCTTCTCGCTCTCCTTCGTACCCTCCACCGGCAGCTCGACATCCTTGACCGGGTGGATCAGCATGGGCGGGAGACACATCCTGCCCTCGCCGCCGCGCATGTTGCCCACAGTCGAGTCGTCCTTGGTCTCGTCCTCAGTCAGCTCAAACTCCTCGCCGCCGTCATTGTTGACCTTGAGGCCCAGCCAACGCTTGTACAGGTTCGGGCCGAAGCCCGAGTTGTAGAACCACGTGAGGCCGCGGAGGTTGTGCTCGCGCTGTCCAAAGATGGAGCTGCGTGCGCCACCGCTGGAGCCGTCCTTGCCTGCGTTGAGGACGGCGCCGAAGTACTCGGTGGGCCACTCGCGGTCGACAAACTGCGGGTGCGGCGCAAAGACGGCCTTGTAGCCGTGCTGGAAGGCCACGGTGGCGGGCCACATCTCGGGGAAGGCAAAGTGCTTCTTGTGGGCCGTCTCGTGGTGCATGGTCATTAGCAGGCGGCGAGAGAGGCGCGAGGCGGTGACGATGTGGGCGCGGCGCGGGGGCATGCCCTTGGACCGGTCGTTCTTGTTGTAGCCGGTGATGTCGTTGGCCAGCAGCCATGTAGTACCTTCGGGGTCGAAGATGGGGTTGAGCGCGATGAGGTCGGCTTCTTCGCCCACGCCCCACTCGTTTTTGTCCTTCTCGTAGCTGGTGGGCGGCTGGGGGTCATTCTCGACATTGTACCAGTCCTCTTCGTCGGTCGGCCGCACAGGGCCCCAGATAGGCTTGGATCCCTTTTGCTTCTTCTCCCCTGTCTTTTCCTTGTGGCCGGGCAAGCCCTCCCACATGTTGTCGGGAGTTGTTGTTCCCATCTCGCTCTGGACGCGAGACATCTGGCGGAAGTCTTCCCAAGATCCGTGGACGCTGGGCAGGTAGAACCTGGAGCTGCGTTCCCAAAGACCCTTGCGAGGCTGGATGCGGGCCCAGTCCTCAACCTTGGAGAAGAGATCGTAGTGGTGACCGGTGTAGCGGACGTCCATCTCCCAAGACCAGAAGTAGTCGTACTCGGGGTGCTGCGAGGCAAAGTATTGCATGGCCATGGAAAGGCCACGGTACACTCCGTGCACTGGCAGCTCCGGGCCGCGAGAGAAGAGGTCGTGGATGCCTTGGTACAGGGACAACATCTGTGTCTCGGTCCACAGAGTGACGAGACCCCTGAACTCCTCTGGGATTGTCTCGTTGATGCGGCGCTCATACTCTTCGTTGTCGGCCCAGATGGGGTAGGCGGCGTCGTTCTTGACCTGTACTAGCAGGTGGATGTCGTAGCGGCCACCAGACGCCAGGGAAAGCTCGGAGATCATCGAACGGACATTCATGATGTCGTCGGCGCGCCAGAGATATTCATCCCAGGCGCGGATGACGATGGCGGTGCGGGACAACTTGTCGGCAGAGTCAGGCTTGCCAGTATCCTCCTCGATGGCCTTCTCTGGTACCTCGGTTGTGATGTTGGATGGGGCCACAGCTCGGGACCGGCGGGGCATCTCAGGCTCATCGCCGATGAAGAATCCGTGCGAAGTAGGCGTCTTGTCGGGAAGAGCCTTGTATCGTGCGGCGTTGCTGTCGTAGCACCGGCGCTGTGCATCGGCCCAGTCGACCTTGCGGAAATCGACCTTGTCCACCTCGTCCCAGACCTCTTCCGAGCCTTCCATCTCGCCGTGCTCGCCAACGCCGAGACCACCAGTACGGAGGGAGTAACCGAAACCATACGGTCCGTAGCGGCCATACCTGTCATAGCAGATCTCTTCGGGAAGGTTGAGCAGCTCGTAGGAACCGAGAACATGGTTCGGGAATCCCTTTGGCCTGCCTTCGTAGTAGCGAACTTGCGGGACGGCATGCTTCTTGTTCTTGTCCAGGAAGCATTCGTGGATCTTCTCGGATCTCTGCTTGAAGACAGAGCCGGGGTGGTCGAAGAATGCCTTGCTTTCCGCCAGAGCCCTGCGAGACGCCGCGTCGTCGACACCGTCTTCCGAGGTCTTGTTGACGGATGTGTCAATGTCGAGGTCCGAGACAGGCACCTCGTCCTTGTCCTTCGGGTACTGGGGCACATTCTTTGACAGGGGAACCAGGTTCCGGATACCACCATAGTATCTCGTCAGGAAGTCAAACTGTTCCCAGACGGGTGCGGGGTCCGCTGGCTTTTCGATTCTGCCTTCTGCCACCCTGCGGTTCTCGATCTGGCTCGCCTTGACGAGAGTGAGGATCAGGATGACGATGAATGCAACAACTCCCAGGCAGAGGTACCGAATGATTTTGTTCGGCAACCGGTAAAAGTATGGTTTTGTTGATCGCTTGAGTGTGATGGGGGCCCGCTTCGGCAGCATGGCCGCGCTGGAGCGGGAAGATCCCGAGTGTCTGGAGCCATTGCTGGGTAGTGACTCGTCGGAGTAGACGTCGGATTCATCGGAAGATGCGTAGTAGTCCTCGTCGTCGGAGAGTCGTTCTTTGTGGACCTTTTCGTAGAGGGGCAGCTGAGATGCCCGGCCCTGGCGGGACCTCAGCGGGTTTGACAAGATACCCATCGGGCCCTAAAACAGAGTCAGCATTCGACACTCGGACAATGGATTGTCCAGTCCTACCGTGTGTCTTTCTGCTGGAATGCAAATCACTCGGGTGCAGGCTCAACCCGCAGCGGAGGCTCGGCGTTCCCGCGTGGTCGTGGAATCAATCCGAATGCTTGGAATGAAGAGCGACCGATGGTGGGAAATTGGTATTGCTGGAGATGATACCGCAAGATTTTGGCTGGTTATTCAAGGTAAATTAAAGATTCAGCGGTTGGAATCTATAACGAGGATAGCATGTGTTTCCGGACGCATGTACGATTTTTGCAAAGCAGGGGAATTGATGATGAGGATTTCAAGTAGAAGCTGAGGAGATGTCACTTGGCAGGGTAAATCAAACACGTCAGGTTGGGTTGTCAGGGGCAACGCCTCGACGTCCACATTACGTCAGCACCAACCCCTTTCCACACGACCACAACAACTCTCGAGAACTTGGGAGAAACATAGTGATCACAATGCCTGATCTATTTTCCTTCTCGGTCTGAGAATCGAGGAGTGTCTCTTATGGGATCTTTAAGTCAGGATTTTGGAGCACCCGCATCACATCCGAATTCCCGCTAGGAAGATATTTTGATGCGGCGTGGTGACTGAGCACTACAACTCCACTTTTCGCCAGCCCTGAATTTCTGTACTTATAGCCGAGTCGATCAACCACATCACCAATTGGACACCTCGTGGGCATCAGGGTATCAAAACACCAAAAAGACATACAACACCGGGTATTCGCTGGTCGTCACCGACCCAACTACTAATCCAGCCCTCATCGGCTTATCTATGGGAGAGCGGACGGGATCCCGAGTTTTCCAATGGGTATGGTCGTATGTGCTTGGGTGTGTTGGTAGGGCGTTGATGAGGCTCAGTGTCTCGACGTCGAGTCGTGCTGAGCTCCTTTCCCCGGAAGCCTTCCAATGAACCATGCCATAATGTTTACGGTAAAAAAAAATGAGAAACACCACGCAGCATCATCCTTTGTGTTCATTGTTTTGGTCTGTCATCAGACTCATGATGGGTGGTGATGTCTTAGGCTGCATCGCTTCTACACTCCACGATGCATGCGGACCCGATCAAGTCGCCTTGTCTCAGTTGTTAGGCCAATTCTGGGATGGTGGGAGAGGAAATGTTCCAAATATTTCCATGGGTGAGGAGGTCTCCTAGAGCATGTGCCTTGGCTAGCAGAGAGTGTGAGATTGGATCCTGAGCAATAAGCTGGCGATAGCTTCGAACAATGATCGCGGGGTTCATGTGCATGCTGTCGAATAACAGCAAACTCCATTTTGGCTGCAGCATTGTGCATGGAGGCACGTGGTGTCTGACACTGAATGTCGGGTAGAGGTGCATGGCCAGGTGCACGACGGGCAAGATAAGAAGCCGGGAGTTTGGTCATGTGTCTTCATGTGGACTTTTCAACAGCGCTCCCCTATTCCTCAGGCTCCCTCCGTAGAAGGGAATCATCCTCCAGAAGCCTAGTCATGGCCCCCGATTCGAGGTACAACGATACATCCATTCCCCCATCTCCTGCTGCGCTGTCCATGACTTGCATGCAGCCATCCATGTAGGGCATGATGGGATGGGCGTAGCGCGGAGTAGTCCCGTTACCGATAAAATCGACCTCGTTGACTCCGAGCCTCAGCCAGGATGTGACAATGACGTGTCTCTGCCCCAGAAAGGCGCGCCACAGTCGCTGAGGGGACACGGTGTGAATGGCCTCGTGGAGCACAGCGCTCACAGCATCGGGCGTGAAGACTTCCAGGCAGGCCCGGACCCGAGCAGCCAGGGTGCCAAGACCTGAAGAATCGGACGCCGACGCTTCCCTTCCGCGTGAAGCAATGTGTGAGAGAATCAAGGGGGACCCGAGAAACGTGTCCGGCAAAGGAGGAGAGACGCGTGATCTGATGCCAAGGGTAACGTTGAGGAAGACATCATCGTCGTCATCGGCCAGACCACGAGCCCGGTTGATGCCAGACCAGACATGGGCAAGCAGGGCGTCGAGGCGGGAGCATTTCGGCGCTGTAGGTCGGGCGAGGCCGCGGATGGCCTCGACCTGAGGACCCGAGAAGTGAATCACGGCGTGCGTAACAGGGGCCATCATGTTCCAGGTTTCCCAAGGGGGCTCGGACGAAGGCTCGTTCTTTGCTGCTTCTAGGAGACTTGGATCACTTGGCCGGGAGTTCTCAGTGGTGGGGGCGAGGAAGCTTGGGTAGCCCTTTGCCTCAGTCGCCCACCAGTCGAAGCGGTGGAGGGGCAGGCTGCGGGCTGCTGCCACGAGCGCGGGGTCCTGGGTGTCCATGGTGCCGGCTGCCTTGGAGTCGAGAAGCTGGGGATCGAAGACGGGAGGATCCAGAGCTTCGGAGCCCGTTCCAAACAAGGAGCGGCAGTTGGCGGCCCAGCGGTGCATAAATGTGAGGAGGGCGCTCGCGTCTGCGAGCGCGTGGGACATTTTGATGGCGACAGCGAAACCTCCGTCCTCGAAAAGGGAGACCTGGACCAGCATGCTCGGCATATCCTGATAGGTCTTGAGGTCTTGAAGGGCCAATGAGGTCTTGGAGGCAATGAGCTCGGCCTGTGGGAAGTCGTTGGCTACCCACACCTGGGACCCGGCAGCTCTGGTGGCGGCTTCCGGGGCGACTTCTCCCGCGCGGCGGCTGAGTCGAACGACGTTCCACTCGACGCCGGGGTCATGAGGTGAACCATATGTTATCATGGGGCGGTTGAATCTCTCCGTATGCAGGCCGCCCTGCCGGCAGGGTGTCCAATGTAACTGTCCCGCCCAGTGAGGGAAGTCATTAAGGGTGGTGACGAAGGAAGCCTCCAAACGGTTGACGAGGACATCTTGGTCCGCTGCTGCTGGAGCGTCGAAGGTCCAGATGGCTCCTGCCGTGGCTAAGCGAGCACATCCAGCATCAAGGATGGAGAGGGGGACTGAAACGGGGCCAGTCGGCTGGGCCGAGGGGCGGAGTTGCTTGCTGGCGAGGATTTGAGACATGGTTTCGAGAGAAAAGGCTGTTCCCGTGCTGGGTTGGCAAATATGATGTCTACATGGTTGCCAGGAGCCCCTTGGGGCAGTGTGTTATAAAGACCTGCCCTCGGACTTGTGATGAGGAACTCTGAGATGATCTCAAGTTTCGGCGTCCCAAAGCAGAATGGTCGTGGCCCCGTAAAGGCCCACCTCGGACTCGGGCCGGGAAGCGAAAGAGGGATAGCGCTGATGAATCATCGCGGCTGCAACGGTCCAGATGGTCGATATCGACGCCAGGATTGCGGGGAGGCGGTCAAAATAATGGCGGCCGATGAAATTGTAATCGAGGAGCGAAGATGGGGGAATCTGAGAGGATGTACAGCGAAGAAGTTGGTTGCGTTGCGGCGCGACTTCATTCGACTTCATTTGAAGGTATCGATGTCTGTCTCGTTTTAGCCACTGCTGAGTCATCCGTTCCGCTGAGTTTCGTCGTGGCTTGTGCGAATGGTGACACCCTTTCTATTTCATACCTTGCACTGCAAAAGCATTTCTAAGCGACGGACGTCTGCCAGCTCAGTCGGTCTGGCCCGCGTGGACGCCCTCTTGTACATGTCTTTCCACATTCGTGGGCTTCCTCCATCACTTCCGGTACCACATCCTCGACTTTCTCTCACTCCTGATCTTCCGCTGTAGCATGAAGACACCCTGAAGCAAAGCTTCGGCCGTCGGCGGACACCCAGGCACGTACACGTCAACCGGCACGATGCGGTCGACACCACGAACAACGGAGTAGCTGTAGTGATAGTAGCCGCCACCGTTCGCACAACTGCCCATGCTGATAACATAGCGCGGCTCGGGCATCTGATCGTACACCTGACGCAGTGCCGTGCTCATTTTGTTGGTGACGGTGCCGGCGACGATCATGACATCGGCCTGACGGGGTGAGGCGCGGAAGATAATACCAAGACGGTCTTGGTCATAGCGAGGCATGGAGACGTGCATCATCTCGAGGCTGCAGCAGGCGAGTCCGAAGGAAAGGGGCCATAAGGAGCCCTGGCGCGCCCAGTCGGCTAGCTTGTCCATGGTTGTGCTAACATAAAATTCAGAAACATGGTGGGTTGATTTTGTCTGTGTAGCGTAAAGCGGAGGAAATACTCACAGCAAGTACTCGACGGCGTTGTTGTCTTGGTTCTGGAGAGAGACTTCACGACGTTGGCGGGAGGGGAGGCCGGAGGTAGGTTTGAATTCGGGCTGGGCACCGGCAGATGAGGTGCTGTATCTGCAAATGAGACTTGGCTTCTCGCTGAAGTGGTTGTTGGATCGTGGAACAGCGTTGAGTAGGGTCGGAAGGCTGGTCGATCTTGGACAACGGGATGCTGCCGACCTCGACAGGCCTTGAGTATTATCAGCTACTATATTCACAGACGACCCTTCATCTTTGTAAGAGACATGCCTGACGCCGCAGAGCTTGCGATTCTGTTCATTTCCCTCTGGATCCCAACGATATGAAGCCGAGAGTGGTGTTGGATGTTGGCGAAGTTGTTCACTTTCGGGGTCGACTGAAGACAACGATTCGGTATGACGCTTCACGACAAAGGCCTAGAAGAAGAATATGAACACCAGAACAAAAAGAGAAGAGAATACATCTCTCTAGAAAGTTTCACGAGAAGCTGACCCGAGTCCCATCCATGGATGCCTCAGTAGGGCCGTGAAAGGTACGTACCACTTACACGGGGGCCATTGGCCAATCATCACTTCTCACTGCCCGGCAAAGCGGGGCATCGAGGTTCGGGCAAAACCCACCACCTCCAGATCAAACCCACCATCTCGACGTCTCCCTCAGATCCCACCACCCAACTGCCACCTCACTGAAGCCTCGGACAGCGCCTCGGAGCCCGGAACGTCAGCAGAAATGTCCTTTGAGTGCTCGACCTGCGGCAAGGTATACCAGAGGAGTACCCACCTCCGCCGACATGAGGCCACTCGTGAGTGACCTTGGCCACACTCCCCAGGATGGGAGAGTGACCATCTCGGACACCTGAGTGAGACCGTCTAACGGGCCCGATCTAGATTCCGGATCCAATCATTTCACATGTCCGTATTGTCGGAAGAGCTTTTTGAGGCGGTACGTGCCATATACCCTATCCCTTCCATGGATCTCCCCCTCTCACCCATCCGGAATGGTCCTCCTCACACCATGTTTCGCAGCGATGTCTGCCGCAAGCACGCCGCATCATGCATAGCCAGGGGCGCGGGCGATCAGAGTGGATCCGGCGAGATCCGAACAGTCAAGCGCGGTCAGAAGTCACGCGCCTGCGATGCTTGCTCTCACTGTAAGCTTGCCTGCGATCTGGGCAAACCATGCGAGCGGTGCGTGTCCCGTCAAATCGAGTGCACATATGTCAAGGCTCTTGAAGACCCATCAAACTCGAAGATCCTGGACCCTCTGAAGCCGCACCAGAACAGCGAAGAGGATGAGAGACTTTCTATCCCCTTTCTTCTCGAGCTGACGGATCCCTCTGCCGAGTCGATGCTCAACACCCTGCTCAAGGAGCCCGAGGGGGAGGATGAAGACAGTCCGATGGCGGAGGAGAATTTCTTCTCATTCAACACTCTGCCGGAGCAGTCCTTCATGCAGGATTTCTTTCCCATGAGTTTCACTGATCTCATGACGGACGAGACCGACCTCGAGCACCTTCAACACCTTCAGCTGGACCTCAGCGAGCACTCTGAAGGCACAACATCGATCCTGGAGGGGCGGTTGAACTACTTGATCTCAGAACTGAAGCAGACACACGAGTCTCTCTCCTCCGAACCACTGTATGACGGGACCTTTGACGAGTCTGTGGCCCGAAATGTCTTCACAGCATACAACGCTAAGACATTTATCACGGCCCTATACCGTGACTCGCATCGCAGTTTCCCTGTCACCCACAAACCCAGCTTTGATTACGAGACAACTATCCCCGAGCTGCTGCTTGGCTTGATATTGAACGGCTCTGCCAGGTTGGTACCCCAGGATGATGCGCTAGCTGCAGCCTCCATGTATCGTGTTGCCGAGTTTTACATCTTCCGACGCCTCGAGCAAGTTGTCGCCTCGCATGGGAACTCTCGAGTTAATGGCCTGCCGCCTAAGCAGGTGGTGAACGCCATTGCCGCAGCGCTGGAGATACACGGAATATCAACCGCCACGAAATTGGCTCGAGGCAACACCATTCTTAACCCTCAGCGACCGCAGATTCTCGTCTCAATTGTTCGCAACCTGGGTCTCACCACCGTTCGTCATCCGAAGCCGCTGCATGAGACGGCTTGGGAAGACTTTGTTGCCACAGAGTCCAGTATCAGGTAAGTTGCGTCTCTGGAGTTTCCAGAGAAGATGCTGACGAGTGTCAGAGTCGTGAACTGGGTTGCGTTCACCGCCTGGCAAGAAGCAGGCTGGTTCAACTCGCCGCCTCACATGTCCATCGCCGAGATGCTATGTGACTTGCCATGCGCACCAGAGCTTTGGGATGCCAAGGACGAGGCCACATTCCGCCGAATACTGTCCGAGCCGGGTTATGCCGTGGCGCCGCCAGCGTCCATCAAGGATTGCATCGAGTCCTTGATGCAGGACAAATGGACCGGCATGGCGCATTTTCCTCGTTCGCCGGCCAATCTCCTGGACATGCTCATGCTTGTTTTCGGTGAGTGAAGCATTCTCTGACCGGCAGCCGTTTCGGAGACTGACATTCACAGCTGTCCATGGGATGATTGCGTCCGCTCGGCTGATGGCCATGCTTCCGACGATGGGGCCGTCTATAATGCGTGCTCTTTCGAGGTGGTTTGAGATCTGGGAGGCCACCATCAAGCGCCTCGGCCCAGATAAGGTGCTTGTGGGCGGACTGTCCCGTCACTCGGCGAGCCTGGCATGGCTGGCCCAGGGCTGCATCCAGATCTCGTTGCTCCCTGGACCGCAGTGCGCATATCTGCGAAAAATCGGACGGGCCTCCTTGGAAGAGCTGCACGAGCTGGTGCAGACATGCAGGGGCAGATAGGCAGGGCTTCAGTACGCCTGTTTTGGTGCTACACCTGCTATCTCGATCGCGGGGCCATGCTCCTGGGATTTGTACACCTGCTTGATCAGCCGGTCGGCGTCGGCAATCAACTTCATGCTTTGCTCAACGCTTGGGGACCGTGGAGTCCCCATGAACGCCTGCCATCTTTCCAACAAAACCTGGAGGTGCTCCCCGGCGACCAGGACTTCAGGACCGATAAGGGCTTGGAGGTCCGTCACTCGGCAGGCTGCGAGTAGCATGAGCATTGCCCCAGCCATGCTGCACAAGTTAGCCGATGTTTTCGAAAAGAGCAAAACTTGTCCACTTACCTGAGACTGCATATCCAAGTGTCTGCCAAAACGGTCTGGCCGAAGCCACGGAGGTTCAGGATGTGCAACAGGCACGCGTCCAGACACATTTTGCAGTTTCTCAACGCCTCCCGACCGACAGATGACTGCCCAGGACTCTGTCCTGCTGTCGTTGGACCCATGCCGCTCAGCATCCACATGAGATATGGTCGATAGATGACGCTCCGACAAGTCAGATATCTCTGCCGGAGGAAGCCACCTGCTTCGGTCTCGGTAGCCTGGCTTCCTGCACCCACTTCGTTGAAGCCGACGCTAAAAGCAAAGGCCTGTGGCAGGACGTCACGCCATTCCTCGAGCTGGTGGTCCAGCTCGCGCACAACTGCGGGAAAGCGAGCCGGGTTGAGGGCGGTGCCGGAATCTCGGGCGTATAGGAGGTGGTGGACGCGGTTGAGCAGTCGGCGCATCGATATGCAGGCTAGGAAGTACAGAGAGGACAGCTCCATTTTTTGAGATGAGGCGTGGGTGTCGTAGGCTCCGGGCAGGGGCGTGGAAGATTCTGTCTGGGATATGCCAGACTGGGGGAGGGCATGGAGTTCGGCGAGGTAGTCACTGACGGTGTGAGTGGCAGACTTGGGATGTTCAGGTGAGACTGCTGACCTTTCTAGAATGTAGCAGGACCAGAAGATGCGGCGGATTCTCTCTCCATCATCTTCTGTCTCGTGTTCGGGGGGATAGGACAGGAGGAGAAGACACTTGGCCGAGGAAGCGTTGATGTACTCCCAGGCTTGGAGGGGTCGTCGAAGAAAGGCGAAGTACATGCTGCATGTCGCAATTAGTATCAGAACAACCATCCCGCTCTCAAGTGCGCAACTCACGCTATGAAAAACAGGCAGTGCGTTGCCGCGCTCCCGATATGCGTATGCACAACATGGAGACGCTTCAGAGCACTGTCAAAGTAGGCATCAGCCATTGCCTTTTTCGCCGCACGCCTCTCTTTCTCTTCAGTAGAGTCAGTCGCATCAACCCCCGTCAGGCCCGCGGTGACCTGTCCAGCAAGGCCGAGGGCCATGGTAAGCAGAGCCAGACAAAACCCGATCCCCTGATCCGACTCGCCGCCTCCATCGGTCATGAGGGCGCGCACTTCAGCGAGCTGTGACACGGTCATGGTGGGGTACCAAAAGTTGACAGTGTCGCCAAAGGAAGCGAGGATCTCGTCGACCTCGCGGGCGGAGAGGAAGGGATGCCATGTGGAGGAACGGGCGCGAAGAGGTGGGCGAGACTGCTCGAGGTGGAAGATGGAGGTGTATCCGTCGCGGAGGCCGGGGAAGACGTCAAAGTGTGGCCATTGGAGGACTGTCTCGGTGGAGGAGGTGTGCATGCATGCTAGCACGGCGTTGTCGAGGCTGTTGATATCGCCGACGGGCCAGTGGGATTCGGATAGGGGTGTGCGTTGGTGGTGGGGGAGTTCTGTCCGGGGTGATGAGGAGAAGGAGGCGGCTCTGGCTGGGTGGCCGGCTGGAGAGAGAACAGGGCGGCGGCAGTGGTCCTGAGGTGAGGGAGCGGCCTGGTCGTAGGTGTGAGCAGTGGCGGCTGGGGAGATGATGTCTAGGGGGTCATGTGCTCACTGGCAGTGGTGGTGGTGTGATGATGGACGCCTTCATCTCCTGAAGGAACTTTTCAACGCGTAGGACGCCCTCGAGGATGAGGTCGCTCTTGCCTCGCCTGGCCCGAGCCGACTCGTCAGGTCATCCATCGCAGATGGGGGCTTAGTGAGAGGCAGTGTCTCTTACGTGTTGGCCTCGGAGCCATAGGTACATTCCTGGCGGGAGGCATCGCATGCAGCGCACGGGGTGTTGCCGTTACATCTGATGGTGGTCAGAGGCCGGGAAACGGTTACTGGCGAGAGTGATCGTCGCCTTACCTCACTTTCTTGGCTCTGCAGGCGTCACACTGAGCGGCAGGTCAGAGTCAGGAGCACAGTGACACAAGACACGCGGGGAGGGACGCACGGCGTGGCTGGCACGGAGCCGTTTCCGGGCCGGCTCCTGGCCGGGGCCAGAGAGGTCGTTGTCCATCCGCTTCGGCCGATGATCCGGGCCGTGTGTATGTAGGTACTTTGTGTCAATGGGTATTTGTTTTGGCAGGATTTGCTTTTGGCGATGCCTTCGCTCCGAACCGGGCCGGCGGGGGTGTGTGGGATGGTTGCAGGAGGATGGTTGGGGGAAGGATGCGGGTTGGGTTTTTGAGGGGAAAATCAGACCGAGGTGGTTTGGTCCCCGCTCCAGGGACCCGACGGGGGGGAAAGACTCGAAGAGGTCTGGACTGTGCCGCTGGTGAGATTGGCTGCTTTGGGGGGCGGGACCCTTGCCCCATGCACCACGCATGTGCCAGTGGTTGTTTGTCCGGGGGTGCGGGGGAATAGCTGCCGATCCGGGAGCGAATCCCGAGACGTGATTGACGCGCTTCGTTTTAAGGATGGGGTGATGGTATGTTATTTTGTTTGGTTTGGTGACAGGGTGGTAGTCTTGATTCTGGGGTCACTTTTGGTTTCTGCGGGGGTTGTAGGAGATGATGGTGGTTGTGATGGCATGGGTGGACATTGTCAGGGGCGGGTCAAGGGCGCGGAACACTCCCCAAAGACATGTGATTACTTGGTCTGTACCAACAATCGATCATATCTCCATTACTACCTGCCTGGCCTAACCATCTCCTCCAAAAGTGCCAGTATTGTTCTTGTAAGATAGCCTGCTGGCCATGTCCATGTCCAGCCACGACTAAGCCCACTCTTCATTGTTGGTCTGCACGTTCATGGTGTTGAGCACCGTCTGCGCAGACCGCTTCTCCAGACTCTTCTTGACGGGGTTCCTGGCGCTAAAGACCTCCTCCAGCTCCTCGAGAGTACGGTGATTGGTCTCGGGGAAGAAGAAGTAAATGAAAGCAGCCTCGAAGAGGTCCCAGAAGATGAACACAATGTAAAAGTAGTACTGGATGTTGAGGAAGGCGGGGCCCGAGGAGTACTGGATCACAGTCGAAGAGGCGGCGCTCATGAGGTTTCCGACGGCGGTGCCCTTGGCGCGTGTCGACGTCTCGAGCGTCTCGGCAATGTACATGCTTTGGAGGGGAGTCCAGCCAAAGCTGAAGACGATGCCGAAAATGAAGATCATGGCCACGGTTGCGTTGGCAGCTGGCGTGTTCGTAGGGTCATTTGTGGCAGCGGCGCTGGTGCCGGTGATGATGGCAAAGCAGGCGGAGCAGAAGATGATGGAGTAGATGAGCAGAGGACGGCGACCGATGACGTCGGTCATGCGTGCGCCGATGATCGAGGCAATCATGCAGAGAACTGGGTTGATGCCGTTCAGTGCCAGGACGCGCCTTTGATCTTCGATACCAGCGTTCTTCAGCATCACGGGCATATCTGCGCGGTGTTAGTTGGCTTCCAATAGGCAAGGGTCGGGATTTGGCTTACAGTAGGAACTGAGGGAGTTGCCGGAAACCTGTCCGAACGAGGCCATGCCAAGCACGCAGATGAGGCGACGGCGGGCACTGTGAGTGTGCCAGAGCTCATGGTAATCCCACCTAAGAAATCCGGTCAGCGATGGGTACCCAACATCCGTATGTGAAAGACGCACCATTTCTTGTCCGAGGCCTCGGAGGAAATCTGCGACGCCATCTCGCGCAGCTGAAGCTGTACAATGGGGTGGTTGACATCGCCTTCACCATGGTACGTGGCGAGGACCTTTGCCGCCTCCTCATGCCTGTCGTTCGCGACCAGCCAGCGGGGAGACTCGGGGATGAAGAAGACACCGATGATGACGATGCCCGAGGTGACCATCTGCAGCCAGACGGGGATCCGCCAGCCCTGATCGTTCTCGATGAAGGAGCAACCCCAGACGGTCCAGGAGGCAATAATAGCGCCAACCCACCACAGACAGTTGTACAGGCCAGTGATGGTTCCGCGCCACTTGGGGTGTGCCATCTCGGAGACATAAGTTGGGGCAGACACGGCACAGAAGCTGACACCGAAGCCGAGAACGAAGCGGCCTCCCAGGAATTGGCCCTCATTGCGCGACAGGGCCTGGACAATGGTGCCTACGACGATGACAGCGGCACCGGTAAACATACCCCAGCGCCGGCCAAAGATGTCGTTGGTCGGGCCGGTGAAGAATACGGCGGCGACTGAGCCAATGTTGAACATGGCAAACACAATGCCAGTGCTCTCGTCGATGACGGCCTTGTTGAAGAATTCCTTGTAGCTGTCCATGGCGTTGAGACCGCCCATGAGACTGCCATCATATCTGTGACGCAGGATGGTTAGCGTGGGCAACAGTAACTGAGGGGGCGATGAAGGGGACGCACCCGTTGAGACATCCGCACAGGTAGGGGATGAGAAGAACGGCGTAGAGCTTCAGAAGGGAGGGCGAGACCGGCGAGTATTTTCTCTCGTCAACATCGTGGGCAATCTGGACAGCCGTGTCCACGCTCTTTTCCTGAGCGACGCCGGTGTCGTGCAGATCAAGGGTTTCCTTTTCGGTAGCCATGGCTCAGAGGGCCTTGTAGCAGAAGATGGATAACAGGGCGGTTGGTAGCAGGTAGGACAAGCCGTAAATGGCAGCAAAACTTTTGTCTCCCAAGCTAGGTTCATCGAGGAGCGGCCGTCCACGGGCTGTCCTTTTGTACTCGGCCTGATCATCGTGCTCTCGGTCGAAGCAGTGCCGGCTGTGTGGCGGGGTAACAGTCATACGCGCCAGACCAAGTCGTATTGAGCATGCAAGCCGCCTGCCTGCCCATCAGGTTGGTGGTCGCGTGG
Organism: Plectosphaerella plurivora; assembly: GCA_020726575.1. Lineage (NCBI taxonomy): Eukaryota > Fungi > Ascomycota > Sordariomycetes > Glomerellales > Plectosphaerellaceae > Plectosphaerella > Plectosphaerella plurivora. Next base: position 85,427 of record JAGSXJ010000005.1, on the reverse strand, counting down.
TGTTGCATTGCATCTTGCCGCCCAAAGGATCATGGCACCATGTGTTGTGGTTGTTGGCGAACCTGGGGTAAACGGGGAAGGAGGGTGGGATGAGTGTGGCAGATGCGGCAGGGGGTGGCATTTAGGTGCCGGTGGTGTCACGGCTCGAGGTGTGGTCCGCCGGGCGTTGGTGCGACTGGCGTCGGGGGAGTCGGAGCCGGAGTGTGGGAGAACAAGAGGAAAAGATCGCCATGACTCGGCACAAAGCAGGGCGTGTCAAGAATGACAGGGATCATCCGAGCTGCAGGGTCCGCGACAAGTCTTGGGGGAGCCGGACCCGGGGAACAGCTCGGGGGACACGGGATAGTGAGGGGCAGCACAGGGCGACGCACTGTGAGAGCCCTGAGGGGATGCTGGAGGGACGTGGTGGGGGTAACTTTTAGGGGACATGATGCGCTGGAATGACCTGTCCTGGGTATCCCGACACACTGTGACACGGTGTTTTCCGCCCGATGGGGCACTGGACAGGGTAGCTCCTGCCCTCCTGCCCCGAGACGTCACCGCCCAGGCCACCACGCGCGGGCACCGCCGATAGCTCCCCTCAATGCGCGCCTGTCATGTGGAAGGAGGGGCTTTTTTCCCCCGCCAGGTCGACTCTGGATGGAGTTCTCCAGAAAATCACTGCCCACCGCCCAGACTCCGACTCGAGGTCCCCGTCTCCGTCAGTTCACCGACGCTCCGACGCGCGCCTCCAATGGCTTAGGGTTCCCTCTTTCAGCCATGCCGGGCGGTTCCCGGCTCCGACTGAAGCGCCAAAAAAGCCAGACAGAACTGACCGCCTGCTTCAGACGGATGGTCCGGTCCAAGGCACTTCCATGCTTCCTGTACGAGACTCGATCTGCCCGCTGCGCCATCGTCACTCTGGATACCATACCCGCCGGCAGGACAAGATCCACGTGGGACATTGACACGGACGACGGACGACTTATGGAGCTTGTGCTTTTCATAAATACCTAGTCCTGCCCCTCGAGCTTGACCCGCCCGCCCATTGAGTCGCTAGGTCCTCACACTGCCTCTCTCCTCGTCTTTCTCCTCCTCCTCCTCCCCCCCCTCCCCTCCCACACACACACGATGGCTTCGACAACGTCGCTCCCTCTCCAGGAGCTCGAGGGCACTCCCGACTACCAGAACCCGGCCGTCATCCGCCGCAACACCCTGGCCCCGCGCTCCTACTACATTCCCGAGACCGCCCTCCTCCTCAATGGCACCTGGGACTTCTCCTACGCCCTGACGCCTGAGGAGGCTCCCACTCCCGAAGAGGCCGACCTGCCCGAGGACAACTGGGGCAAGATCGACGTCCCCGGCCACTGGCAGCTCCAGGGCCGCGGTCGCCCTCACTACACAAACACACAGTTCCCCATTCCCGTGTGCCCGCCTTTCGTTCCGACTGAGAACCCCACCGGCGTCTACAAGCGGACCTTCCACGTTCCCTCCGCCTGGGACGCCAGCTCAGAGCTTCGCCTGCGCTTCGACGGTGTTGACTGCGCCTACCACGTCTGGGTCAACGGCAGCCTCGTTGGCTACGCTGAGGGCGCCAGGAATGCCTCTGAATTCGACGTCTCGCCCTTTGTCAAGAGGGACGGTCCCAACGACCTCTTCGTCAAGGTCTACCAGTGGGCTACCTCGACTTACATCGAGGACCAGGACCAATGGTACCTCTCAGGTGCGTGATCTCACTCCCCTGGAACTCCACCTTTCCCTTTGTCCGCTAACACAGCTTAGGCATCTTCCGCGATGTTCACCTGATTGCCTTCCCCTCTACCGACAGGATCGACGACTGGTTCATCCGCACCGACCTGGACGCCAAGTACGAGGACGCTACCCTGCAGCTCACCGTCGACGTTAAGGCCTCGCGCGATGCCACACTCAAGGTCACCGTCAGTGAGTTGCCCAAGAACGGCGGCGCCGTCCTTTACACCCAAGAGGCCGCTGTCGCCGCCGACGCCGCCAAGGTCGACGTCGAGATCGCCGTCTCCAACCCCAAGAAGTGGACTGCCGAGACCCCCCACCTGTACCGTGTCGACCTCGAGCTCGGCTCCCACAAGGTTCACCAGAACGTCGGCTTCCGCAAGGTCGAGCTCAAGGAGGGTCTCATCACAGTGAACGGCGTCCCCGTGCGCTTCTACGGTGTCAACCGCCACGAGCACCACCCTCACTTCGGCCGCGCCGTGCCTCTCGACTTCATCAAGAAGGACCTGCTCCTCATGAAGACCCACAACATCAACTCGCTGCGTTGCTCGCACTACCCTCCTCACCCCGCCCTGTTCGACCTCGCCGACGAGCTGGGTCTGTGGGTCATGGACGAGGCCGATCTCGAGGCCCACGGCTTCTACGACGCCATTGCCCGCCCAATGGACATCCCCGAGGAGTGGGATTACGAGATCCGCAAGGAGAAGACCTTCATCCCCGCCGCCAAGTACACCAGCGACAACATCGACTGGCAGCACGCCTACATCGACCGCATGGTCCAGCTCGTCCAGAGGGACAAGAACCACGCCAGTATCATCATCTGGTCCCTCGGTAACGAGGCCTTCTACGGCCAGAACCAAAAGGCCATGTACGACTGGGGCAAGGCCTTTGACCCCACCCGTCCCATCCACTACGAGGGTGACACTCAGGCCGCCTCGGCCGACATGTTCTCCTACATGTACCCTCCTATTGATCGCCTGCTGAAGCTCCTCAAGTCCGAGGGCGTCAAGGAAGACGGTAGCTACGACAAGCCCGTCGTTCTCTGCGAGTTTGCCCACGCCATGGGCAACGGCCCCGGTGGTCTCGACGACTACGTCGACGCCTTCGAGAACAACCGCCGTCTGCAAGGTGGTTGGATCTGGGAGTGGGCCAACCACGGCATCTGGAAGGAGGATGCCGACGGCAAGAAGTACTACGGCTACGGTGGTGACTTTGGCGAGTGGCCCCACGACGGCACCTTCGTCATGGACGGTCTCCTGAACAGCGACCACACACCTACCCCTGGCCTGATCGAGCTGAAGAAGGCTTACCAGCCCCTGCAGCTGTCGATCAAGGACAACAAGCTCGTCATCAAGAACAAGTACGACTTTGTCGGCGTTCAGCACCTCGTCGCCACCTTCAAGGTCGAGGAGCTCGGTGAGAGGTGAGTCTTACCTTAGAGGCATCAAACCGTTTTCTCAGTCACTAACTCGTCGCAGCCGCACTGTCGCCGCCGCCGGTTCTCTGGACATCCCCACCATCGCCGCGGGCGAGACCATCACCCTTGACCTGCCGGCCTCCGTCTCTTCCGTCAAGTCGGACAAGGAGCTCTTCCTTAGCGTCACCTTCCGCCTCAAGGACTCGACCAACTGGGCCGAGCCCGGACACGAGATCGCCTGGGTCCAGGCCCCCATCCAGGCCCCCAAGGAGGCCGATGCCTCCAAGGTCGCCCTCAACACCCTGTCGTCCCCTCTCAAGGTGACCAAGTCGCGTGCCCGCGCCACCGTCTCCGGCCTTGACTTCAGCTTCGGCTTCGACACGGCTCGCGGTCTGCTCAACTCGTGGGTCGCTGGCGGCCAGACCCTCCTCGAGAAGGACCCCGCCACCGGCGGCGCCATCGTCCCTGACTTCTACCGCCCGCCTACGGACAACGACATGCCCAACGACCACCCGTACTGGGTGCGCTACGGCGTCCACAAGATGACGAGCCAGCTGCGCTCCATCGATATCGCCGAGGCCGCCGACAAGGTCACCGTCACCACCAAGACCTTCCTGTCGCCTCCCGTTCTCGAGTGGGGCTTCGAGGCGACCACGACCTACACCGTCTCGGCCGCTGGAAGCCTGACTGTCGACGTCGCCCTCGTGCCCACCGGCAAGAAGCCCGACAACGTCCCCCGCGCCGGTCTCAACCTCCGCCTGCCTAAGTCGCTCAACACGGTCAACTACCTCGGCCTCGGCCCTGACGAGTCGTACCCCGACAAGCAGAGCTCGCAGCGCATCGGTGTCTACTCGGCCACCGTTCCCGAACTGCACCAGCACTACGACGTTCCCCAGGAGGGCGGCAACCACATGGGTGCCCGCTACGTCAAGGTCACTGAGGGTCACGGCCGCGGCATCCGCGCCACCCCCTCTGCCCCCTCTGCCTGGTCCAACCCTGAGTGGCGCAACTTCAGTTGGCAGGCCAGCCACTACTCGACCGAGGCTGTTGTTGCTGCCAAGCACCCTTGCGACCTCGTCGAGGGCGACGCGACGCTGCTCAGGCTCGATGCCAAGGTTATGGGTGTCGGTACCGCCGCCTGCGGCCCCGGCGTCAGGGAGGACCTCAAGGTCCAGACGGAGGAGATGAAGTTCGGCTTCGTGCTCGAGAGGGCGGGATTTTAAAGAGATGAAGCGTGTATGTCTAGACAGATTTACGGAAGATTTACGGAATGAGACATGACCATTTGCACATACATAAAGTGCGAGGCACTGTGCGAAATCACTGTCTTTCCTCGGCCGAGCTCGGCTTCAGTGCAACTCCTTCCCCTTGACATCACTTCGTCTTCCACCACGCTTCTACGATGGATGTTCCTGCGGCGGCAAACGTGCTCGGCACGTTGGGAGCTGTGTGCTGGTCAATCCAACTCATTCCGCAAATTGTCATCAATTACCGCCGCCATCATGCCATCGGCCTCCAGCCATCCATGATGATGCTGTGGGCGTGGGCGGGAGTGCCTCTGGGCGTGTACAATATTGTCCAAGAGTTCAACGTCGCCTTGCGGATCCAACCGCAGATCCTTACGTTCCTGAGTCTTGTAACCTGGATTCAATGCTATTACTACGAACGGGTGCGTTCTGTTTCCCTCAAATTCATCGTCCGGTGCTGACTTTCTCCCAGAAATGGAGCGTTTTACGCGCTCTGGCTGTTGTCGTGCCCATCGCCGCGCTCATGGGAGGCATTCAAGCTGGTCTCATCGTTGCTCTGCGCATCGCCAAGGGTAGCCATCTCGAGTGGCCGCTCGTGCTCATGGCTGTCCTTTCGGCAGCCCTCCTTGCCGCGGGCGTGCTGACGCATTACTGGGACATTTGGGTTCATCGCACCGTTCGTGGCATCTCCTTCATCTTTGTCGGCATCGACGCCCTCGGCGATGTCTTCTCCCTCGCATCAGTGCCCTTCCAGCCCCGCCTCGACGTTCTCGGCATGGTCATCTACGGTACTGAGCTGGTGCTGTGGCTTGGTGTCTTTGCCTGCGGAGGGTACTATAATCTGCTTCCATGGCTGCGGGCAATGGGATACCTGGGTGAAGCGAGAACCCCGCCGTCCGAGACTGTTGAGCTCGAGGAGCCGGCGCGGGCCTCGGGCGTCATGGCGAGGGAGAATCCGTCGTCAACCTCGGTCTTCCGAACCGTATCAGGCGAGTCTGGGGTAGCAAGGCCACGGACATCCCGGAGCGCGCAGCAGCAATGACAGGTCACCCAGCTCGAGACAGATCAAGAAGAAATGAGAGACGTTTTATTTACGCAAAAAGATCAAATGCTATGGTAACATGCTGGAGCTGTGGACCCGTAAGGAACTATGACACCCAAGAGAAAAGGAAACTAGGGGGATTGCTTCCTCCTACAGCATCAGGCAGGCGAAGACGGCGGCGGCGACGATGCCGCCAAGGCCGGCGCTTAGCGCCGAAGCTGCAGCACGGCCGGGCTGGTTGATGGCCTGGCCATTGCCGCCGTTGTTGCCGGTTCCGCTGCCAGGCAGGTTGGTGCTGTTACCCGACGCCTGGCCGTTGACGCACCGCTGGGCGGAGAAGCTCTGCTCAGTCTGGGCAAGGACCTGAGTGAAAGCCTGGGTCATCTGCTGGGCAATCTGGCGAACGCCCTCGGGGACCTTGCCAACAACAGCAGTAATAAGCTGGCCGGCGCCCTGGTTGACCTGGCCGACCTGCTGGCGGACGACGTCGCAGAGGTTCGCCTGCTGGAGGCGGGGCTTCTGGGCCTCGAGGTTGCGGACGAGGGTCTGGCCCTCGGACTGGAGGCCGCCGACGCTCTGCTGGAGGTTGACGGCTTCTTGGATGGTGAGCTCCGTGGTGCCCTGGACGGCTGTGGCGCCCTGGCGGAGGGTGTTGACCAGCTCGGAGGCGCTGCGGGAGAGGGCTGCCGGGTCGCCGTTGAAGGACTGCAGGGCCTGGTTGAGGTTCCGCATGCCGGTCTGGACGTTTGTGATGACGGATGTGACGGTCTGGAGGTCGCGCTCGGCGAGGGCGGCGCTGTTGTCCGCGATGGTGTTGTCTGCGACGGCGGAGCCGATGGCAAAGGCCGCGAGGGCGAAGCTAGCGGAGAACTTCATGGCTGGGGATGTGCTGTGGTAAGGTCGACGTGGTGGTATGAACAGTGAGATCCCGCTCTGCAAGAAATATGTATGTGCCTCGTTGTTTATGTTTGATGTTTCTTGTGTTGTTGCTGTCAGTGAAAGGAAAGAGTCAGGACACGAACTTGACAGCAAGAGGGAACGGCGTGATATTATATTCATTGCCCAGATGATGGGCGCAGGGCTGGGCTTTTGCTTCTTCCTGGCACTACCAAGAGCGGCGCCTGGAGACAAACCGTGCGTTCGTTTCAAGTTTCATATTTCTGGGGGGGTACACCATCGCCGAGCGGGCGAGCAAAGGCACGGCCTCCAAAACTATTTGCAGTACAAGGCCCCCTTCACCTTTCTCTTCCATCTTTCCGCATCCGGTGGCCGCAGAAGTCGAGCCGAAGAGGCCTTCTTGATCAGACGAAGCAGTGGCAAGACGCTCCTCGGGAAAGGGGAAAGGGGGGGCAGAAAATGGTTACGTGGGTTGCCCCTCGGGCGCAAGGGCTCGTGCGTAGAAACTTGAAGGTTTTCCTTCGCGCCGTCGGCCAGACCAGACCAAGCGTACTCGTATGTGGATATTGCGATCGAAGGCCCTCGAGCCCTCCCTGAGCTGCCATATCGGGAGAGGGAATGCCTCTCTTCTTGGCGAGATATGCACCAGAAGCCTGGAAGCCTGGGGGTCCCCGTCAACGATCTTAGTTCTTCACCAGAGAGGCCTCGACGACCCCCGTGTCCAGCCTTGTTTCGCGTCGTGGGTGCGGGCTGAAGCATGGCTCGGACGTTGTTGAAACGCACATGGCGCGATCCACCGACCACCGAAGGTTGCCGAAACTTGCTGCGGCCCGGATCATCTGCCGCAACGCCTATTCTCGTCGATCACGGAACCTTTCTCCTTGGGGGAAATGCCTAAATGGTGGCTCCGTCGGGGTGGACTGGGGGAGATTGCTCGAATCGCACTGCGCAATTGGGCAAACATCCGCGATGCTCCTGATGCAGCCGCCAAGAGCAAAAGGGGGGGCCTTGTTCCCTCGCGGGCCACTGAGCCGATCGAAGATTCTCTTCTACGTGCTGCTTCAGGGCTCCAGTGAAGGGTCGTCGCCTAGTCAGAGCCGCTTAGTGAAACGCGGCTCTTGATGCTCCTCGATCTGCTTCCCGCTCGCCACCCGCCGTCACGAGTGCCTACCGCGTCACTAGCCACTGAGTCCGGGCGCGCGCACCCAGCCTCTTGGGTCTCGATTCAGGGATGGTAATAGACTCCCAATATGGCGAGTCGGGGTATCATATTCTGCTTCGCTCCATGTGCATGCCACTGCCAGCCTGGGCCTCGATTGGCCCGTCCACAAGGCCGCCAGTGCAGATTCAGTGTCTACCTTGCGACCACCGATGCCGCTACTGCAAGGTAACGACCCGCGCATTGTTCGACCGCGTCGGCGATCACTTGAAGATGCGCTTGCCTCCGGTCCGCACCGGGAATCGCTCCACTCCGTCTGACTGCTGCTCGTGCCACAGCGCCTGCGTGCCTACCCAACCGCCTTCACCAGAGGCTTTGTACTGCCGCCAGGCCTCGCGCAGGTGTTCGGGCCTCAGCGGGCCGCGCTTGTCGCCGTCGCTCAACCGGTTGACCTCGCCACGGACATCGATGTCCATACGGGGCGGGAAGGGCTCGTTCGACTGCTTCTCTCCCGTCGACTTGACCCAATCTGTCTGCACATCCATGGCTCTCTCGATAAGCTCGCCGATGAAGTACTTGGCCACTGACTTGATGGCCAAGGTGACTGTTGGCGGTACTGACTGAGAGACGGTGGCGTTGACGACCTGGAGACTTGTCAGCTATTGTCTAAAATTGGCCACACAGGCGACAGAATGATCAATGGACCACACAAGGGATGACGCACCCGCTTGACCACTGATTCGGTCAGTTTGCCTGCACGCCACTGCTCGTACCGGGCCATCTGGTCTGGGTCGAAGTTTTCAACCAGCATAGCCCTCAGCCTGATCTCTTCTTGTTTCTGCTCCTGCGTCCTCGTCTCGCCATCGACGACGCCCATCTGCATGTCGTTATCGTCCTCCTCATCTTCACCCTGGTTGGCGTCGCCCGTGCCGCTGGCAGCTGTGCCTGCCTTACCGGCCTTGGCAGCTGCGGCGGCGTTCTCCGCATTCAGAGCTTCATAGTAGCCTTTTGGTTTTCTGCCGCGCTTCTTCTTTGGCGGGCCCGAGACGGCGCTGACCTGGCTGCCGCTGACGATGCTGTGGGTGTCGACGGAACCCGATCGGCCTCGCGCTTCAGGAGGAAAGGACGTTTGGCGGAGAGGGTGGGCGGAGGCGGCGGACGTGACGGAAAGCGCCGATGCCTTGCGGCGTTTGTGTGATGACTGTGCTCCGTCTGACGGACGCTTCTTGCCTGGAAGCTGCGCAGGTGCCGGGTATGGCGGCGAGATGGCCGTCGGCGACTGCGAGTACGGCGGGGATGCCATCTTGAGGCGAGATTGATCGGGATTATTCGGTGCGTGGGTGTATTGATAGTTTCGGATTCTATTCGTGTACTGGAGGGAGAGTTGGCGTTGGGGAGGTTCGCGGGTCGAGTATTCAATTGCCGATGCTTTCTTGCCGTTGGCGAGCAGGAGCTCCTGCCAGCTTCTCCCTTTCAGTTGACGCCCCTGCGCGGCGTTGACCCGCGTGGATGGAACGACGTCACATGACCGCCGTAAGCCACTGACTGACTCAATCACCAGCCACAAGACCCCTGTTGTTCCCGAGGAACATTCGAACAAACATGGGGACGAGATAAGATAAGCATCGGTCCCCTCCCGCTCATAGCCGATTATTCGTGGAACCTCATTTTTTCAATCTCGTGCAACCCGAGTCTCCTCTTACACGGAAGTCTGAGGACGTCATAGTCCGGACCCTTCCCCTTATTCACCTCGCCATCATCTCTTGTCTTCTCATTACGGACGTCTCACACGCAATGGCAGGATCCGAGGTTACTGAGCGCAAGAAACGTGGCGGCAGTGGCGCCCAGGAGACCGCTATCGGAAGCGATGCCGAGTCGGCTAGCCAGGGAAGCAGGAGGAGCTCAAAGGACAAGAAGAGGAGCCGTCGCGAGGAGGCTGCGTCGGAGGATGAGGAGGGTGACGTCCCCGAGCTCAAGAAGATCTCAAAGAAGAAGCGCAAGCACAGCACCGGCCCCAATGGCTCGGGACGCAGGCCGAGTCTGAGCCTCCCGGCCCGCGACCCTCGCGACTCTGGCGCCGTCGTCAAGGTCACCAAGCCCGCGGCTGTGACCGATGGCAAGGAGACTAGGTCCCCGAGCCCCATGGTCGACTTTGACGGCCTGAGCAGGCCCAGTATGTATTCCCTCCGGTGGCATAGGACATTTTTCAGCTAACATAGTCATCAGGCAAGGGAACCCGCGAGAGGCTGGAGGAGACCCCGGAACAGGCGGAAAAGCGTCTCGAGAAGCTCAAGGGTGCCGTGCGGACGATCCTCGAATGCGTCGGCGAGGACCCGGACCGCTCAGGCATCCTGGACACGCCCAAGCGCTACGCAAAGGCCATGCTCTTCTTCACCAAGGGCTACCAGCAGAACGTCAGGGACATTGTCGGCGGCGCCATCTTCCACGAGGGTCACAACGAGATGGTCATTGTCAAGTCCATCGACATCTTCTCCCTGTGCGAGCACCACCTCGTCCCCTTCACCGGCAAGGTAAGACCCGACCACCCACCCCCCGCACGCGCACCGTCTGTCTGAGACAAACCTGCTGACCCCGCGCACAGATGCACATTGCCTATATCCCCCGCAACCAAGTCATCGGCATCTCCAAGCTGCCGCGCATCGCTGAGATGTTCGCCCGCCGTCTGCAGATCCAGGAGCGTCTGACCAAGGAAGTCGCCAACGCCATCATGGAGGTTCTCAAGCCCCGCGGCGTCGCTGTCGTTATGGAGTCGAGCCACCTGTGCATGGTCATGCGCGGCGTTGAGAAGACGTCGACGAGCACCATCACGAGCTGCGTCCTTGGCTGCTTCGAGCGCCAGTCCAAGACGCGCAACGAGTTCTTCAGCCTCGTCGGGTACAAGGGCTGAGACCTCCACAAGGCGTGAGACGTGACTAATGTATTGCATATTTTCTTTTCGATCATCATGTTTATGGCGTTCATGGCGTAGGGGCGGACTGCATGGGGACGACCACAAACCTTCAACATCTTGGGGCATGAGCCCGGCAGCGTCCGCGTAATGATTTCTCTTTTACGTCTCTCTCTACAAGAGTTGGATTTGTTCCGGGAAACGGTTAGATGAACACGGGAGCTCAACGCTCAGGCCGCATACCTCTTATGAAAAGGAAACAAGCTCGCATTCGGGCTTGGTGTTTTTGGATTTTCTATGTTGATGTACCACTCGAGAAGGGAAAACCAAGGAACGATACCGACGGCATGGCTCTACACACACGTGGGCCGCCTCGGGGTGGGAGGGTGACACACGCACCACCGGAGGATGGATGCACAGGTCTCGGCGTGCGACTGCGTTCTGTTCCCGCCGTTGCACCTCGCTTCGCAAGTCGTCTAGTCATACAGCATCCCCCCCCCTAAAAGTGTCAAATCTATATACGAAACCCACACACGGCGCGCTCGTGATGTCTGCCTCCCTTGCCTCACGACACCGTCCGCACAACACCACCAAGCTCCCCTCTCTCAACCGTCTCAACCCTCGGGCGGACTTTATCCCAGATCGCCTCCGCGACTTCCTCAACACTACTCCCTGCATCAACAACGACGAGATCCTCCTCCTCCTGGCGGAATTCCCGGTCAACGCGCATATCCTCGTCGCCGAGCGCACCATCGGCACCGATACGGCCCATGGCCAGGCCCCAGAAAAGGTCGCGCACGCGCCGCTGCATCTCGCCTCTTTCATAGACCTCTCCGCCCCAGCCGCCGCGCTGGCGGGCAGCTGCCTCGTCTAGGTCGAGGAAGAGAACCAGGTCCGGACGCGGGAGGCCGAGGTCGGGGGCGCGCGCCCAGTGCAGGCTCAAGGCTGGGTTCTGCTTGGCCGCGCTGTAGACGACGCCCGAGTGGTAGTACCGGTCACAGATGATGGTTGTGCCAGCAGCCAGGAGGGTGCGGATCTGTTTCCTGAACCGGGGTCAGAAAGAATGTCTTTGCTCGGCGGAAAATCACTTACACCGCCTCCCAGCGGTTCGCACTGAAGAGCAGATGAATGACATGGTCGTCCATCTCAACGGCACTCTTGAGATAAGCATCGATCATCTGGCCGATGGGTGTCGATCGGTCTGGGCGGTTCTTAGCACTTCTTTGCCTGCAGCCTCGCTGATTTGCTTACCAGGGAACCTCATAACCTTGACCTTCCTCCCCAGCTCGACAAAGCGCTGTTCGAGAAGCTTGACCTGTGTAGTCTTGCCGCTCCTGTCCATGCCCTCGAGGATGACGAGCGCGCCACGGACCACGGCCGATGCGTCGGCAGCCGTTGATGCAGCGGGCGTCTCGCCGGCCGTTGCAGCGACACCGTCCATGGGACCGGCGGCGGTACCGGCGTCTTCGGCACGAGACCCCACGGACGCGATGGCGGCGGTCGCCAAGTCATTGATGGAGGTCATGTCGCTGTCAGGTTCCCCTGTCGTCTTGCTCGGGTCGGCGTGCGACTCAATTGATGCCATTAGGATTGCGGCGTCCGAAGATGAGTGAGGTCGAGTCGAGGGGAAGGAAGACGACGTGGAACACCTGAGGTTCAAGTTGAGGTGAGCGAGAGGTTCCAATGTGGAGCCGCGTACTACACCCAGAACAGCATGCTGTTACAGGACCTTTACAGCCATGCAGTGCAGTGGTGGTACTGGTAGTGGCGCCTCGCATCTTGTCTCCTCATCGGCTCTCCGCCCGCCGCACCCCGCAATCGCCGGTAGTGTCTAGATGCAGCACCGTGGTTGTAGCACACGAACAGTCTTGTGAATGAGAATTTTTGTAGCATTCGAGCTTCAAGCGATTCAAAAGAGCAACTACCGGTGCCCAGACTCCAGCCTTCCCTGGCCCAAGCCATAATCCCAACGCCGAGAAACATCATTGAAATTAAAAGTCCCATCGTGCCCACAATCCATCCCAAGCATAATCCGTCAGACACATTATCATCGTCAATCAAGCCGCGATCGCGGGCTCGCCCTCGTCTTTTGAGCTGCCGCTTTCCCACAGCTCAAATGTCTCGCCAGTGCCCTCAATTGGCTGGAGAACGGCGGCTTCTGGTGCCGGCACGCTGCTTGGTGCCATCAGGTCATCCACCGCCTTTTTCGCGTCAATCTCGACTTCGGGCACGACCTCGGGAACAGCTTCGAATGCCGCCTCGGGCACTGCAGTCTCCTCCAGAGTCGTCTCAGCGGAGAACTGGAACGAAGAGCGCCGGGGAGGCTCGTCGGCGGGTTCTTCGATATCCGTCTCCTCATCTTCGTCGGCCGGGATGATGAAGACGGACGACTCGTCGAAACCGTCGGCGTAAAGGGTAGCCACGTCAAGCTCGCCCATGGCCATTCTCTGCTTCTCAATGACCATTTCATTCTCGTCGGCTTGACACGCAGATCGGCGGGAAGTGGTCTGGCTGACGTCGTCCGCGGGAGGGACGTTCTCCTTGTCGCGGCCCTCAGCCTGCTCGCGGGTGGCCTTGCGCTCGCTCTCCTCGTCGGAGCTGATGTCGAGAACGCAGGTGCCATGCTGGAGCATGTTGGTCATCTCCTGCTCAGGAGTGTCCTCGTGGATGTCAAAGAACCAGGACGCCTTGAGCGCGGCATCATCAAGGTCCTTGGCCAGTGCGTTGCGAGATGCGGCGCGGGGGGCGGGCACAACAGGGGCGCGGGCTGCATAGCTGGGGATGGTTCCCTTAAGAGCGGCATCGAGGCTGAAGGGAGCGGCAGACCCGATGTTGAAGGACGGAGGATCGACACGGGTGTAAGGACCGGCGGTACGACGGCGGTTGGACAGGATCCCGCTGCGCTTGCCACGAGTGGGCGAGCGACCAGCGGGAGCCGAGAGGGGGGACGACTTTGCGATGAACGTGTTGAGCTTGGCCGCGGGCGACTTGGCGTGAAGGACGGCCCTGCGGGGAGAGGTGACGGTCCTGGCGGGGGTGGAGAGGGGCTCCTTGACGACGGACGGCTTGGTGGTCAGGATGTAGGACGAAGGCTTGAACGCGTCCTTGAGAGGGAAGGAGCTGTTGGTGGCCTTGGAGCGCTTCGAGGAGAGAGTGGGATCGAGGTTCTCCGAGTCATCGGTGTCGACTGCCTTGCGCTTGGATCCGGCGGGGGAGGGTGCTGGCGGATGTTAGTTAGCCTTTGGGTCTTGATCGACGCGTCTTCTCGCCGTTCATCGGGCAGCAAGCAACTGCACGACGCAAGAGTCGGAGCGTACCATTCTGTCTGTTCTTCAGGCTGGTGAGAGTCTGGAGACGAGCCCCATCGAGGGGCGCGAATGGTTGGCGGGAAAGAGTCGACATTGCACGTCTGGCTGTGACGTCGTGGGAGCGATGCGTGGTCTAGCGGTCGGTGTGTAGCGTAGATGACAACGATTCGATCGCCGCGAGGAATCGAGTCGACACTGGATAGGTGGGTGGGAACGGGTGGTTGTGGTCGTGGAGCCCAGCTGCCAGCGGTGGTGGTCAAGACTCCAGGCCCTCTACCGTGTCGTTCGTAGAGAGGGGGCGCCGAGTCAGAGCGATGGAAAGACGGGGCGTATTGGGCGAGTGGAGGGATAGATGGTTATTGTTTGTTTATTGACTGAGAGCAGGGTAGAATGAGTGGATGCAGTCGCGAAGAGGAGCGTAAAATGGATAGAAGACGTGGAGGGAGCCAGACGAGAATGGGGGGTGGGAGGCCGAGGGAGAAAAGAGAGTGAGCTGGACGTGGTGGTCTCGAGAGTCGGTCGGCCCTGGCTCAAGGTCAGCCCAGGCGCGTGTGGTGGTGTGTGGGTTCAGTTTCTTGCCGTGCGTGTGGGTGGGCGAAGCAGGCGCTACCGCGTAAGGTCGAGGTACCCCGTCGGGAATCTGCAGGGAGGGAGGGAGGGCAGCCAGCAGCCAAGAGGCGTGATCAGCACAGCGCCCGTCACTCTTCGCCTCCCGGTCTGCCTGAGGCCTGAGCCTGTCTCAGACGTGAATTGGCCAGCCCGTCTTCCGTCTCGCATAATCAAATCCTGTAGGCCTAGCACCACCAGCTATCACCACCCTATGTCTGAGGACATGCTGCGTGGATGATACAGACTTGGAAGTATTGGTACTTCAAGGCTCAGACGAGCAGCATCCCGATGCCTCTGGCACTGGAACAATAGGTACTCAAGCTGGGACGAACTACCTCGACAAAACACACCAGACCGCCACACAGCCAATGGAGCATCCGTCCCGCCATGTTTGCTTCTCGACCCGAGGTGCAGCAGGTCTGAGGAGGCCATTCAATGCAACAAGGCGTCCTGAGCCTGTGATTTGCCCGTCGCGGTGACACCAGCGCCTGCAAGCACCTGCAGCTCCAGGGGGCCATAGCGAGAGACCTGCGCTGTAAGTGGATCCCTCGTCCCCAATCATCGCGTCCCCTTTCTGGGCGATCCAATGGAAACCGGGATTCTCGCGTTGAGTGTTTCCCCTTTGGGACAAGGCCCTGGCACCCGCATCTCGAATCAATTTCGACGTCTTCCACTCACCACGCGTCGATAAAACCCATCCGGCTTCCCGACGCTCCCTTTTCGTGCCCGTGTCGAAGCCGCTTTTCGCGTCCTCGTCTCAGTCGCTCATTTCATGCAGCCAACGCGCTTTTTCTGGCAAGGACCTGCCTTGCTTCCCTTTGCGTGGCCCAGTGCGAGTGAGGGTTTTTCGACAGTACCGTTCTCATCATCTCCCACCAGTCGCTCCCCTCGACCAAGTCTATTGCGAGGCTGGGAAACGGAAACTCTACACAATGGCCTCACTATTGCTCATGACCGCCGTCACTTGATACTCCATCGGCCCCACAAACGTCATCACTCCCACTCGATAGGTCGAACCAGCCCGTCTCTTGGTTGATAAATGAGGGTCCTGACATTCCTCGCGGATGATCCGCACATACCAGAGGAATGTCTAGAACCGCCACTTCCCGCCTCTTCAACGTCCTCACTGGGATGACAGGAGGGCCCGACCATCCGTGTCTCTCACATCACCCCGCCCGCGGTCTCGATCGGGCGGCCGTCCTCGCGGGTGGCCGGGTTGGCCGCTGGCCCTCCGGCCTGCCCAGTCAAGTGCGAGTCGTGATCCGGCCGCCCTCGCTGCGGCCTGGCTCCATTCCTCGCATTGATGCGTTGGACGCACCTCGTAGTGTCCCTCGCTCACTCTGATTTATTGGCCCTCTCGTCTCCTTCGATGACGCACACCATGGGCCGCCCAAGCTGAGGCCAGACCCTTGTGGATGGGCGGTGCTCATCGGCCAGCTGGCCCCCGGGGGCGGTGTCTGATGCCCGAGGCTATCGCCGCATCGAGCAAGTGCTACGAGGCCGTGACCTTGACGGCCACTCCAGTTGGCTTTGACGATCATGCTGGTGGTGGCCCAGAAGATTGTGGCAATGACAAGATTGCCATCACATGACGGCATTGCCCACTGACGAACAGGCTCTGGAATTTTCAAACCTCTCAAACCCACTACTTGCCTCAAGGCTCTCCCTGTATGCAGGTCCCCGACCTAATGTACAACAGATATGCGAGCTCCTGCGTCTTCTTCGCACAAATCGGTTTGGCAAAGCGCTCGGCTTTGCAGACCTCGTCCTCCTACAAGTCACACAAGAGTCACAAGTACACACGCCAGAACTTGAAGCGAAGACAAAATTATATTTCAAGAATGTATAGGCAACCCGGCCGTGGTCCCAAGGGAGAAACCTTGGACTTCATAAAAGTGAGCACAACACTTGGCTCGAGACGCAGCAGCACATGCATTATGCCGCCATGTCCCTATGAAACCGGCACCGCCGACCCTTCAACAGAAAGGGTTGCGGCGCCTCTTTTTCGCCCTGATGTCTGACTCTTTACGAGCACTTGGCGGGGCTGGGGACGTTCAGGCACGACTTGGGCTTGCCGCCGCCGGTGACGCTGACGCCCTCCCACTTCCAGCCAGAGCAAGCACCCTTGGCGCAGAGGATGTAGACGTTGGCGCCCTTGGCGAGCACGTTGCCGGTAACCTTCTTCATGGTGACACCGGTGATGGGAACACCGCCGGAAGGAGTGCCCGTGGGCGAGCTGTTCTCGTAGTCCTGCTGGATGACGATGCCCTGCTTGACGATGTCCTTAAGGGTGATGTTCTCATAGAGGATGTTGGAGACGGAGCCGGTGGCCTTGGCGATGGTCTTGATGCGGACACCGTTGTCGGAGTTGGAGATCTTGGAGTTGGTGATCTTGATGTCCTTGACGACGTTGTTGGAGCGTCCGCCAACGGAGCCGATCGACAGACCGTGGCCGCCGGAGCAGTCGCCACCGGTGAAGGTAATGTTGGTCCCAGAGTTGATGGCGATGCAGTCATCCTGGTTCTTGACGATGGCGCCGGAGATGTAGATGTTCTCGGCGTTGCCAATGTTGAAGCCGTCGGTGTTGTGGCCACCCTTGGAGTCGCCGGCAGCGGAGTCGAGGGTGACGTCGTAGCTAAGGTATCTGGTCAGTTTCTGCCACCCATTCTCTGCGTTGGGAACTACTTACATGGCCAGGTTCTTGACGGTGTTGATGCTGAAGCCATGGACAGGCTGGTTCTTGATCTTCAGGCCCTTGATGACCGAGTTGTTGAGGTTCTTGGCGTTGAACAGCCTGGAAGAGGTGTAAGTACGTTTCAACCTGAGGACATGTATCGGACGACATACTTGGGCTTGGTCTTGCCGCCGTTTCCGCCCTTGGTGTCCCACCAGCGAGCACCATCGCAGTCGATCGAGTGGCCAGAGGTACCCTCGACGGTGACGCCCTCGCCGGAGACGGCGATGAGGGGACCCTCCCACTCCTTGTATCCAAAGGTGGTCTTGCCCTTGAAGACGAGCTGATCATCATGTTAGAAAAAGTTATTTTCTGGGTATGTCCAGAAAACTCACATTGGTGCCCTTCTTCAGGCTGGTCATGTCAAGGGTCTTGCCGGCAGGGACAACGAGGTTGTCCAGGGTGATCTTGTCACACTTGGACTTGCCCTTGACGGCCTCATCGAGGGTCTTGAAGGTGCAGCTGACGGCACGCGACTGGAGGGAGACGGTGCGGACGGGCTCGGCAGTCGGCAGAGCCGTGGCGGTGGAGGCCAGGGCGCCGAGGAGGACGACAAAGTTGGGGAGCATTGCGGCTGTTGGGTGGGGCTATAAGAGGGAGCGTAAGGTGTGGTGTGTGGTGCTGTCAAAGCTGTGGTGGTGAAGAGAGCGAGTAGATGCGGTCTGAACGACTGGGCGTATCAGAGAACGAAAGGAACGAGTCGATGACTCTGTGTAAAGGACTGAAAGAGAGTGAATGGAGTGATACTGGAGAGAGGAGGAAAAGATGAGTGTTGACGGGGTCATCAGGACGGTTTTGTACCGCTCGTCGAGGAGGGCGTTTTCAGTCGGGCCCCTCCTTCAATCTTGCTATCCCTATCCATTTCGAGATGCTCCGTCGATGGGTTTCCGTCGAAATTGCAATTCCAAGCTCAGGGTGGACGGGTGGAGGCCGGCGGACATGCACCAGAGGAGAAGCCTAGCTTCAGTTTGCCTGCGGGTGTGTTGACGAGGGGCGTGGTCACTGCTGCTGGTGTCGAAGAAGTCGAGTCGTCCGGAGGTGCCGCCGTTCGGTCCAGACGGCACAAGCGACCAGGGTCCCCCCGTGTCAAACCCCTGACAGGGCGACGCGTCCCAACCCTAACCCATTTTGAGCCTCACCACGGACCAGGCAACTTTTGCTGGTCAACAACACCATTTGGGCCCTGTGAGGCCATCGTCCCCCGGACGTCGGCAGCCAAGAGCAGAGCCGCCAAGAGACGATCCTGAGCCGAGTGCCGAACGGCCGGGTCCGTCGCACGACTTTGTCTTCCTCTTCTGGGTGGAGTTCACGTTCCGCCCCGTCCCACCCCCTGTTCCACGTCTTCTGTTCACGAGAGAACAGACCTCAGCCGTGATGGGTGTACGCGCGGCACCGCCCAAAAAGAGAGAGAGACAGGAACCCAGAGCCGGTCAAGCGTGCCACGCGAACCGAAAACCCAAGTTATGCATACCGCAGGTCCGCGGTAAGCTTCTTTCGACGCCCAGCGAAAGACTAAGAACAGACAAGCTCGCAGTGCCGAGACGGCACACGTTTTTCCCCCGGATCTCAACTGAAGCTTGATGATTCCGGTGGACCCATTCCAAGACGGAATCCCCTCTCTGCATCCAGAGCAAGCCACCTTGAGGAGAAATCAATGCCTGTCCGGGCCCGTTCCCACGAATCAGCGGGCCTGCCTGCGAGCGTGGACGTTCCGGCGGAGGACACGACGGTTCCCTGCTTCCGCGCCGCGAACGGCAAGTCGGATTTCGGCCGTGGGGCGTGCTGTCTGGTGATCCTTTTACTTGAAACAACACGCCCGGCGGGAAGACAGGACAGGGAGAGGGAGTCAGGCATGGATGGTAGGGCTGCTTGCTCGGGAGGTTCCCCGACCACCAGGCAACATTGTCCGCCTCCGAGGACATTCGGACCCGATTTATCGGAGCTGGACCACTTCGCCCGAGGCCTTTTCTCGGACAAATCTACTGGCATGGCTCTTGAAGAATTTGGTCAGTGGGGGAGAGAAATGCGAAAGCGAGAGCAGAGGAACAGCAGCAGCATCACGGAATGGTTATCGTGAGGTTTGTCACGCGGGCTGATGTTACTCTTTGAGAAGGTCAGAATACCCCTGACGGGCCATGCCGAACTCCAGCTTGGCCAATTCTTGGCTGAGGGTCCAGATCTCCTCGGCGCCCTTCAAGTCACGGGACTACCCCAGTCGATCCGGTCCCTGAGTGAGCACGTTACGGGTGCTCGGTACATCGCCTGGCGGCCAGTTCACTACAGATAACACTGACAATACGAGGGGGTCAGATGTAAAGACTCGATTGCCCTGTCCGGCTCCGCTGACAGTCCCAGACCAGTAGCCGTCTATTTCGGGGATCGGACAATGTCCGATGCAACACATCTAACAGATACATGATGTGGTCCAGCGCGCTTTCTCCAGCCCTGTTCGTCGACTCGCACATGCCTAGTGAACTCCATGCTCGTACTTCCCCTTTTTCTCATAACTCGTTTCCGTCGTGATGCCCAAGGAGGGGCGAGGTGAGGAAGGCGTGGCGCGATCAACGACCTTCATCGCTGAAGAACTTGAGGAACTCCAGGGTATCGGTGGGCGAGTTGCTCTTGGGGTTCAGCGAGTTGGCCCTCTTCTTGGCCTGCTCGGGGGCAGGCTGCTCTCCACCGCGGCACTCGCCGGTGGTGTCGGCAGGGGGAGAAGTCTTGGCTTCATGAAGGTGCGTCGTCAGCTCCGAGCTATACGAAAGAAGGGCGGGAAAGGGGGCGGGGGCGGAGACTCCGTTGACGTACCTGCATCGAGAGTATCGGCACGCTTCTTCTTGCACCTCTCCGAGTCGGCGGAGAGGACGGTCTTGCAGAGGATGGCTTTGCCACCGTCGACGACGGCCTGCTTGAGGGCGCCAAAGGTGGTGGTAGACTGGGCCTGAACCTCGGGCTTCTTGTCCTCGGCCTTGCCTGAGTTCTGGGACTCGTTGTTCTTGTTGGGAGACGCCATGTTGGGTGGTGGTGGTTGATGTGGTGAGTAGGTTGTGTGGTGTTTTCGTGATGCCTCTAGAGGGACGAGGGGTAGATGGTTGGAGAGGGTTGGGAATTTGTTGGCCACCCACAGATCTGGCACTTTATTGAGGCGAACGGGCAAAGGCTGGTTTGAAAATAGGACGGCGTTATGATTCACAATCCCTTTCCTGATTGTTTGCGAGGTAGCGATCTCCTCGTCTCCTCGACCGCAGCAGGCACCCGCATCGCAGCACGAGGAAGTTGCGGCAAGTGACGGCGACGGACGTCGTCAGATGGCGTGATATGGAGTCACTGGATTACGAACGGAAGAGTGCAAAGACGGGGAAAGAGCACAGGATGCTCCTTCTCTGATGTTTGCCCTCTGTGGCAGCCTCGTGCCGAGAAATCGCGGCTTGATTCACTCCACTGCAGCCTCGTCACGCACTGCAAGTGGAATGTACACGAAGCAAGCTGGGCTGGCACAAAGGCAGGTACATTTCCGTCATGAGACTGACTTCTTTCATCATGCGGGTCTTCTACGAAAGATGATGATTCACCGGAGCAATGGCTGCCAAACGCCAGTGGAAACATGCGCATCTAATTTGCAGTTTGATCATCCTCTTGCGTAGCTCATCTTTGTCCGCTTGATGTACAAGAGGCAGCAATGACATCACAAATTCAGGTTTTGCGGAGACGAGAATGTCGGTAAATGGAAGGCTTAATCATGCATCTTTCTAATCTGGGTATCGTGTACTCATATCTCCTCCCATTACTCTCCAGGCGTGTCAACGAAAGAACAGAAACATTTAAAGTCAACCTCTCCCTTGGCCAGCACGCTGTGCCTGGGTTCCTCGGCCCTCAGTTGTCCAAAAGACAGAACCTCTCGATCCGCCGGGCTAGCTCGACGCTCTTCACATCGACCATACGCCAGAAGAGGTCGCTCACCCAGATCACAGGAACGGCCATGGCCACCAGTCCGAGCAACCAGACAAGCATGCGTCCCCACATACCCGCTTCCGAGGGTCCGCCCACGAGCACCCAGATGTGTGGCATCCAGCGATGATGGATCGATTTCATGACCGGCCCGTGACAGAGGTAGATAGCGTAGCTGATGTTGGCCAAGTACTGAACCGGGGCGGTCGTGAAGACGCGCTGCAAGGGCTCAATCTGGTGCAGTGCCGCCACAATTTGTACGGCACCGATAGAGAACCAGGGAAACGACGGCCAAAAGTCGCCCCGGCTGAGGTATGGCTCCATGGTGTTGCGGTAGAGGGAGATGAAGCCCGGTGAAACCTCTGCCTTTTCGTTCGGCCATCCGGCAACGTAAAGCCCAAAAACGAGGTTGACAGACAAGACTGCCTGGAGCAGACGTCTGCCAATATATCTGATCTGGCTTGAGGATGGAGCAGGAACAGAAAAAGTCCCTTCCTCTACATCTTCGGCTTCCTTGTTCAGGGGGCAATCGGCGTTGCGAAGCTCCCTAGCATCTTGGATCAGTTGAATCTCGGCGAGCCCCATGCCAGCCAGAAACTCCAAGCCTGCCCAGTGACCGGAGGTGATGCAGTACACCATGATGCCGACCAAGATGGCCATGCGAAGGAATGTCTTCACACGGCTCAGCCCTGTAATGACGACGAACAGAAACATTGAAAAGGACATTTCCACCGGAATGGTCCACAGATGGACATCGTACTTGGGCGCCTTCAACGCATCCCAGACCCAGCTGAGGGTGATCATGTGATGGACGGAGCCGCACCAGTCGACAAACTGTTCCCACAGCGAGGGGAGAGGAGCTTTGCCTCGCTGAATCCCGTAATAAATAGTGAGCATGCCGAGAAACGTTGATACAGTCGTTGGTAGGAACAAGCGGAAGCCGCGGCGAAAGACACTGCTTGACAATGTCTGTTGCAGCCCATCGTAGTCGCGAGAGCGCAGCTGCCTGAGTGGCTTGTACGACAAGACGAATCCGGATATGATGAAGAAGATGTGAACCATTGGTCGCCCGGCATAGAGGACCCTGATAAAGGGGAGCTGAAGAGGGGAAGATGAAACCTCGTCGCCGTCGAAGTGAACACCATAGGTCAAGGTGTATGATTTCTGGGTGCCTTCTGTGTAATGGCAGAAGAAGACGATGAGAGATGCCACGCCCCGAAGCCCATCGAGCCAGGAGGTAGGCCGCAGACGGTGTGGTTTGGCAGTGCCGGGGCGGATTCGGGTCTGGACGAAGGACGGCAGGAGAAAGAAGAGGAGGGCGTAGATGCGGGCGGAAAAGGCCGTCTTAGTAGCCGAATCGGTAGATGTTGGTGATTCGGGGCTTGGGCCGGCTGAGAGTGGTGCGTACGAGTAGCTTCGGGTAGACAGCCGGTTCGCGGCGCCGCGGAGCGAACGCATCGCGAGAGACATCATGATGTCTCCTGGACCGAAGTTTGTTCAGGCATGTGTCAGGGGAGTGGCGTTTCTGGGTTGACCGCCTCTTTTCGGGGTATATCGGTAAAGCGCGGAAGACTCGAGCGAAACAATCGATTTTGAAGCGAGTAAGGATGGTCAACGACGGAGAGGCGCAAGATAGTGACAGTGGTGAATCGGACAGTAGCAGCACCAGCAGCAGGAAGCGGCACGATGAGGACTGGAGGAAATGGAAGAAAACCACCCGAGCCCATCGGTGGCGAGAGGCCTCGGAGGAAGTCACGATGGCACTGCCGCGACAGGGACAGGGGAGGGGGAGAAGAGAAGGAAGAGAACGGGAGGATCCTCTTGGCTAAACACCATGCTTGGGTCAAGTCAAGCAAGTCCCTGACGGATAAGAGCCTCGGCGGCCGCCCGCAGCTACTACACCAGGGAAGGGGAAACACGGAGTCGTGATTCGCGAGGAGGCCAAGCCCGGTTGGTCGGGATTCTAAAACATCTAACTCTCTCTTGGTGGCTCAAGGTGGCCCGCGGCGATGTAGCAAGTCCAGCTTGGCGAGGAGGCTCGACCACAAATCTCGCCCTCGGCGGAGGTGTTTTTAGGTGCCGAACAGGGGGTTACAGGGGTTGGGGGAGTGTCACAGGGCTGATCAGGGGACCTCGTGGGGGGCATTGGGCGCTGAGTGGTCCGTTCTCCGTCCATGTTTGGCCCGGGTCAAGCACGTTCCATCCATTGCGGAAACATCGCTCCTTCCCTCTGATCCACTTCCTGTCCTCCCCCTCTCACCACCACCAAGGGATCATGCGACAGACGAGCCTGGGCCAAACAGGGCAGCCGACGCGGCACTTTTATCGCGGTTTTTATTCTTGGCATTGATCCATGTACAAAACACCTGCCAAGTGCCGCCGGATCATCCCACAACATTCTCAATCGCCGCGTGTACAGCCCCGCACGTCGACCACCGACCTGTTCACAGCCACATACCCGGCCGTCTGCTCGACGCCAATATCACCCCACACGGCGATATCTTCTGGCGCACCGACCTCCGGCCACCCAGGTCCCTGTTCCGGCTCCCGAGCAAATTGACCAATGGCCTCCCGCAAGGCTTTGTAGAGCGTGTACAGTCGCGAGCTTCCTTCAGCGATCACCTCTGGGTCTGAGAAGAGAAGCCAGCTCTCGCTGCCGTGGAATTTGCCCAGCCAGCTATACTCAGCAGGAAGACGCTCCATGGTCGAAGCGTTCAGCTGGTACTGCCACATCGCGCTACCGGCAGCCGTTGCAAGCTCTGCATGTATCCCTTGTGGCTACCTGACGGTCAGTATCCTCATGTTCTATGAATGGCAATAATGTCAGGGAAGAGCATATGCATTGCCAGAGACAATCCGTGTAGATGGCTGCCGCAATGTCAAAGTCCGTCTTCAGCTTGGGATCCGCTTCGTATACCTAGACGATGGGATCCCTCGCCTCGACAGGCGCAAGGCCTGATGGAAAGTTGGCCTCCAGCAACTGCGTCATGTTGATCTCCCGATTCACCAGCCCACGGCCCTCCTAGGCTGTTTTTCCGACCCAGCAGCGGTACCTTGACAACTTCGCCATCCCGCCAAGAGTCGCGCTGGACGGCTGGGGACAGCCGCATTGTCCACCTGCGGCCCGAAGCTCAACAGGTAATCTCTCATGGCCTTTTGAAGGCTTCGCCTCCCTCAAGCACTCCAGCTATCTAATCGGGACATGGCAACACTTCATCCACTTCGGAAAGCAACTCAAGACAGCTCAGCACTCGACAAGGCAAACGGAGCTTGACTACTAATTCGGCATTACCAATAAATGTCTAAATGTTGTGACAAAAGAAAAGGGTATCGACAGATCTGTATCATGACATCATAAGCAACACTCCCCTCTTCCTCTCCTCCTCCTCCTCCTCGGCATCAATCTCGCTCAAGGTCATGCTGAAGTGTTGGTCACCATGGCCGCGGGAGGCTGGCGCGGTCCAGAGGCCTTGGGATCAGCAGTGCCAGCGCCGGGAGTGACGGTGCCGGACGAGGAGGAACCATAGTCGCTGACCGACCCGTTCCTCTGAACACCGGCATCGACGGCCAAGGCCTCCCAGTCCGACGCCCATGCCGTGCCAGGCGGTACATGGCACGTCTCAGGGGCGCGAGGGGTACCAGGACCTTCTTCTTCTTCCAAAATAACGGTGCACCGCTTGCAAGATGGGGCGGGGGGCGAGTATCGCTTCCTCGAGTTAGACCTGCTCGAACCCCTAGAGGACGTCGAGTCCATGGTCATGGTTCGGTATCGACGGAGATCCCTCTTCAGGTCGCCCTCGAAGGCGCTGACGAGGCATGACACCGTTTGCCGCCGGGGCATGAAGGGCAGCTCAAAGGGGTCCGTCGCGACCTCGATGGCAAGGATCAGGACGGCGAGACAAAGTCTGGGGCATGTGAGTAAGGATGTTTACTCCGGAGGGGGGACCACTTACACGCCAAAGACGGCGATGGCGACGTTGGATCGTGTAATGAGCGTGTTGGAGACGGGCCGCGCAACGGTGACGGAGGTGAGAATGACGGTAACAACCCATAGGAGAAAGCCGATGCGGGCGACGATGACGGTCCAAGAGACGAAAGGGGACTGGAGGGGCTGGCGGCGGGTGACTTCGAGGTTCCTCGAGGCCACGAAGACGTGTAAAAAGATGTACACGGGTGAGATGAGGGACTATGAGAGGTCAGCCTGCCGAGGTTGATGCCAAAAGATGTCTTGGACAACGTACAGAGAACATGACGAAACTCTGGGTGATGCTCCCAGGAGCGCGCGAAGGGGTACGAAAGTCGACGGCCGAGGTGCTCAAGCCGCCGATGGACGCCATGAGGAGCCAGAATAGGGTGAACATGAGTATGATGGAAAAGGGGCGCGGCTGGTTGATCATGGAGTTTGCGCTTCCGGACATGGATGACTTTGTCTCGAGCGACTCGAGGCTGTCGGACATTGCGTCCGCCTCGCTCTTGACGCGGGCCATGGTGGTTGGAGGTGTTGCTGCTGGGGGTTAGTACTAGGGATTTTCGATAAGGTCCCTGGGGGGAGGAAAAGAGTGACGACGCCCTGGGAGAGGAAGTTTTTCCTGTCGTGAGGGAGCAGGGCGTCATCATCCTTTGATATATGGCTTTTCCCTTCGCCCTCGTATGGGGAGGTCGGCCGGCGAACACACGGGGCTTCTTTTTGGAGGATGGCTGTGGAAAATCGATAGCGTGGGCTGGTCATTGAAAGACGGCATTCCTCGATGAGACGAGACAGATCAGGTACCCCCCTCTGCCCCTCCAACCCGCCCCTCCTCTTCCTCCCCAAGTTTTGGCCGACGCTGCGTTTCCCATCGAGGTGAGTTGCGAAGGAAAGCCGCTTTTGGAAAAAAGCATGGGGGGAGGCGGCTGTTCACATTCCAGCTGCTGGTTGTCAAGGGGGGGCGTGGCTGCTCCTCGCAACGTGGCGCTCCCGCCCCCCTCGAGTGCTAGCCCCTCCAATATAGGGGGACTGAATGCCGCGGGCGACGCACTCGCCACTGAGGGGAGGCCGAGCGAGTGAGTGGCCCTGCGGCGTGGCCAGCCCTGGGATATATTCTGGGACAATCGAATGCCTCGGGCGGGTGGACGAGAAGAAGGAATCACCACACCGGCAGGAGGTGGGGTTGGACTATTCTTTTTAAAGTGCCTGACGGTGCATGTGTGGTCCCTTGATTGACGGCTCTGGTTCGTTTTCGCCTCAGGGATGGGATTTTGTCTCCCTTACTCCGAAGCGATGGCCAGGTCTATCCAGGGCCAGGAGCATGAGACGAGCCTGGGAGTGATCGTGCGACGGGGTCAACCTGGTGATGAGACGCGACGTCACAGGTTCCTTGGCTACTGCTCCAGACTGCTTCAGTTGTGAGGTGCAGCGGTGGCTGAGTGCCTGGGCAGGCTCTGAGACATCGCATTCCAGCGGCCCACGAGCGCTGTGGCGGGGAGCCAAGCCAAGCAGGAAGCACACCGAGGGCTTGTAATCTGTCACCGAAACATCATCGACTTGCCTACGGACTACAATCACCGCCGTTGTCGGTTGCACAGTGACGTGATGACGGGTGTCGGAGCATCGGGGCGGGATCCGACATTTTCATGGGTAAGCCCAAGGGATCATCACCACAATACCCCTCACTGCCCCTCCATCAGGCACTGTGCGACTTGTCAAGCCGACAATATAGAGAGCAACATCGCCATGATCTCAATGAGACTATCACCATCTCTGACACCTTCGACACGCTGACTCCTTGCCCCCAAAATGTCCGAAAGCAAACCAACCCTCCGATGGGGCATCATCTCCACCGGCATGATCGCCTCCTGGTTCGTCAGCGACCTGGTCCTCGACCGTCCCGACCCCAAAGCAAACCACATCATCCAAGCCATCGGCACCTCCTCCGTCGAAAAAGGTCAGGCCTTCGCCTCCCAGTATCTCCCCGGCCACTCCCCCTCCATCTACGGCAGCTATGAAGAGCTGTACGCCGACCCAAACGTCGATATTATCTACATCGGCACCCCTCACGCCTTTCATCGCCGCAACTGCCTTGATGCCATCGCCGCTGGGAAGCACGTCCTCTGCGAGAAGCCATTTACCCTCCTTGCCTCTGAGGCCCGTGAGGTAGCAGAGGCAGCTCGCGCTCGCGGCGTCTTCGTCATGGAGGCCATGTGGACGCGTTTCTTCCCTCCCGTGCTCGCTCTGCAAAAAGTCCTGCATGAAGACCGCGCTATTGGCAGAATCCAGCGCGTCTTTGCCGACTTCAGCCTCGAACAAGACATTGCCTCCAAACCCGCCGACTCGCGCCTCAAAGACCCTGCTCTTGGTGCCGGGTCGCTGCTCGACATTGGTGTCTACGCTGTTACCTGGGGCCTTCTGGGGCTTGATCCTTCGCCAGAGGGCCAGGGTGAGCGGGAGAAGCCCAAGGTCGTCGCTGCTCAGACTCTCTCTGACGGTGTTGACGTCGCGACGGCCATCATCCTGCTCTTCACCAATGGCAGACAGGGCATTATCACGTCGCATTCCAACTACATCACGGCCGAGACCTTTTGCAGAATCGAAGGCACCGAGGGTACCGTCTATGTCAAGGGGCCGGCCGCCCCCATCCCCTCGTCTTTCACGGTGGTCAAGAAGGGCGCCGACGAGAAGACGTATAGCTTTGAGAAGCCGGGAGGTCGGGGTTTCTACTACGAGGCAGACGCCGTGGCCCTCGACATCGCAGCCGGAAAGAAGGAGAGCACCCTCATGCCGCTGACCGAGACGATACGCGTCATGGAGATCCTGGACGAAGCGCGACGACAGGGCGGTGCGAGGTTCCCTCAGGACGATTTCTAAGACACCCAGCACATACACCAGGAAATATCATCATGTGAAATAGTAATGTCCAAATTATAATGTCGCAGGAGAATAAGCACTGCGCTGGATAGATCTGCTTTTCGTAATAGGGAGCGTCAAGCGCTTTCGGGGCCCATCTCTCCTGAAGGAGTGTGTGCAGCCATCTTGACCAAAAAATGGCTGCCCAAGTCACCCGGAAAAGACCGTGAGGCACTCGCTCCAAGTGCACCAGATACTTCGACCCGCCTCTCACAGCACCTCGCCGACACGCGCCTTGCGGTCGCCGGCCCAGCCGTCCTTCTCATAGAAGCGGAAGACAAGGTCGTAGCCCTCAAAGTCGTGGACGACGCGGTCAATACGGCGGTAGCCGCGAACAGGGTCGACCAGGCGCTGCGAGGCCAGTGACT
The DNA here is from genome assembly GCA_020726575.1 of Plectosphaerella plurivora. NCBI lineage: Eukaryota > Fungi > Ascomycota > Sordariomycetes > Glomerellales > Plectosphaerellaceae > Plectosphaerella > Plectosphaerella plurivora. The sequence goes on along the minus strand of JAGSXJ010000005.1, from coordinate 57,182 downwards.
GGGCCTTGCCGTCGCCCATGCCATAGGGGTTGACGCTCTGGCCCTTGGCCTCGAAGAGGGTGACGCTGAAGCGGCCGGGCTTGAAGATGTCGACGACGTGCTCGATGATCTCAGCCGTGGAACGGCCCGACTGGCCGCCAGGGACGTTGGTCTCGAACGAGGCGAAGGAGCAGTTGGGCTCGGGGGTGACGTGGACCGTGAAGTAGTGGTCGGCCTTGGTCGGGTTCTCGGCGTCGTCCTTGTTGGCAGGGGGGATGACGCCGTTGGCCGAGAAGCCGCAGGGCTGGAAGAGGTAGGCGTCAATCTTTGCTTCGGGGTACTTGCTGATGGGGTAGACGTCATGAAGACCGCAATTCTCCGAGACGACCGTTCCCAGGGCATGTCCTTCGGTGGTGAGGGCCTCGGCAAGGGCCTGATGGTCCGCATTGTCGGCGAGGTCAGACTCGGCGCCGTTGCTGAAGACGTCAACGGTCTCGTGGGAGCCGCTGACGTGGCCGAGGCTGTCGTGCGCCTCCTTGCGGGCCTTTTCGGCCTCCTTGGCCATCTTCTTGCTGGCCACCTCGCTGGCGTTGGCCAGATAGAACTGCTTGGCGTTCTCCGGGTCCAGATCGGTCATGAGAATCTCGAGGGTCTCGTCGTTGGAGATGCCCACAGGGTGCGAGAGCATGGCTGTGGGGATCTTGGAGATGTCGTCGACCGACTCGTCAGGGGTGCGAGGGGGCGTGAGCGCGCTGTTGGGGGTGGTGATGTAGAGGTACCAATGGTCACCGTTCATCTTGCCCACCATATAGGCGCTGCCGCCCTCGAACATGTCGTCGAGATACTTGACCTCCTGCTTCCAGCTGCGGTGGGGGCCTTCCTGCCTGTCGGGGAAGAGGAAGTTCTTGCGGCTGTAGAAGACGCGGTAGGGGGTGGCAGCGGCCTTGACATTGGTGCTCTCCTTGGCGTTGTGGAATGGGAAGCCAGCGTGCTCAGCGGCGATGTGCAGGAGGCGCTGCAGACCCAAGAGCAGGGTGGTGGTACCGCATGTCTTGAGGATGAGCTTGTGCTGGAAGACGAAGAGACTCGACTCGGAGAGGAGGTACGCGTCGACGGCATCGGACTCGAGCACGGAGAGGATCTTGCAGTTGACCATGTCAAGCATGGTGACCCAAGTATCGGCAGAGACGCTCTTCAGGCCGTTGGGCTTGGCGCCGGGAGGCAGCGAGTCGGCATCGGGGGCGAACCAGACCTCGAGGAGCTTCTCGGGCCCCTCAAAGGCGTTGGTGGAGTCGAGCTCGGCGGCCACATCGTGATTGATAGTCAGATGGGGGGTTCCCTCGGCAGGAGAGAAGCTGTATTCAGCGGGGATCGACTGGTTGACCATCTTTTGTCGGTGAACAGCTAGCTGTTGAGGACCTTGGAAGAGGGAATGGAGGAGGTGGTGGTGCGGCGGTTGTCGTGGAGCTCGTTGGTGAGTCCGCGGAGCACTAGCTGCCACTCAAACGAACCTTGCGGTTGTTCGTCTGAGAGAGTAGGCCCACAGGAAAGTGGGAAGCTTGACCTGCTGGCGGAGCCAGCTGCAGTGGTTGGTATGGGAGAGGCTATAACGTCACTCGGAAGGACGTTAGGGAGGGCGAGAACCGCGCGGGAGGAAGAAGACTCGAAGTGGCGGAATGGTGAACCGTCTGTTGGCCTCGTTCTGTCAGACACCGATACCTGTGGTGGAGTATCGGACCCAGCAGACGAGGTTATCTGCGATCGGGGTGGGTGGTTTTGGGAGGGGGTAGACGAGCGAATAGGCACGTCGGTAGGCAGGCTTGTGTATGTGTTCGGGTAGGGGGTGTTATCGGGGCCTGGATTTCTGGTTAGAGGGAGAGAAAGGGAAGAATTGCGAGGGTGGAAGACGTACTTTGCGGGCTTGGAGAGGAAGCGCAGGAGATCGACTGAGCTCATATGAGGCACGAGGCGAGTCTCGGCGGGGTATGCGCGGTTGGCAATTCAGCAGTGATTGTGACTCATTGACGAAGCGCAGAGAATCGTCGAGAAATCGGGAGTTGGAGTTGGAGAGGTTGACTGTAGCGAAGATGGGAAAGTCGGGGGAGGTCGGGGAAAGTGGTGTGTGTTAGAGGTCTCGTGCTTTGGATTTTGGAGGTTGATGGCAGAAAAATGTCTGTACGGGGACTTGGGAGTGCGAGTGGGTAAAGTTGAGGCCTGATGGAGCCAAACAAAACGACGTCAATGGCGGGGCAGCTGCTGGGGCTGGGTTTAGTGGGCAACGTTTCGTCGCGGGGATCGGCCAGGAAAAGACAACCTCTAGGAACAACGGGATCTCCGAGTCTTGAACACAGAAGGCTTAGGAGGTATGCAAAGGTGAAATTTGTTTTTCGAACAGTGTATACTTTTCTACCAAAATGCAACCGCTACAAAGTGCCACGATGCATGCGCTGATGGAGGGAAGCGTGGGCCAGAGTCGGTGAGAGATTTTTCTCCAAGCGATCGGTGCTTGGTCGCGAATCGACGAAAATTTGTGGTCATCCAGCAGCATTCGAGGTTGGTTCCATTGGGTCCCAGCCAGCCCCTGTCCCGTCCCAGTCCAGTCCGTCTCTCGTCCCGTCTCGTCTCGTCCTGTTTTTCTCGCGGTCCGCCGTCCGGCTCGGGCGTGCCCGCCGACAGGCATTGCGCGGCAGATCAGGCACCGCTGGAGCCCAGCGCGGGGTGCCCGACCTGCTGAAAGCCCCTGAACTTTCCACTTCTTCAGCACCCAGGCATGTGATGATGGGGGGCTCCCGAGGGGCCGCATATCATTTCTTTGTCTGTCTGTCCAAGGTCTATTTCTCCGAGACACAGACGCCGCTCCCGGCCTGGATCTTGGGACATATTTAGACATAGCTTCCTGCCGCAAGTCTAAATAGAGACCTGGCATTTTCAGCTGGACTCGAGAACTATCGCCTTGTAGGTCGTCGCTTTCTGCTGCACAACCTATGTCTCTGTGCCCCCCAGTTCGATTGATGACTTGGTGCTCGGTACACTAGACAACCTCCGGGATTACACGGAGACGTCAAACCGTGTGAACCCGTACTCGAGGCCATGGTACGGTACCTGCATCCGCCCGGCACGGCGGTCCGCCTCATTCCATGTCGGACAGGGCGTGGCTTGCGTTCTGCACGCAGGTCGCGCAGGAGGGCTTGCAGCGCTGCACTTTGTGCTGCCGAGCCGGCCATAGGTCTCGCAGCTGCCAGCGTGTCCAATAGGTTGGCTGAGTCTGAGACAGTACTGTCCACTGGCAGTGCATCGGGCTGTCTTGCTTTTGCTGTCGGCTTGCGCTTCAAGGCTGCGGCGGTACCTCAATAGCCTCAGTCAACTGCTTCGTGATGGTGGCAAAGACGTGGGCGAGCGAGCAATCCTGGTACTTCACCACAAGGGGGTCGTCATCCGATTTGACACCGCCCGTTGGCTCGCTGATGTCTCGTCCATCAATCTTGGTGCCCTGCGGGTAGACTGGGCGCTTTCCAGACTCGACCAGCAGACCGAACTGGGGGTCGATGGGAACAGTCCCCAGGAATGGCACCTTGAACTCGTCCGCCATGACAACGCCGCCGCCGGAACTGAAGATATCGGTGCACTCGGCGCAGTGGGGGCACACGAAGCCGCTCATGTTCTCGATGACGCCGAGCACCTTAATGTTGGTCTTGGCGCAGAAGTTGAGTTCCTTGCGCACATCGGCCGTCGCAACAGCCTGCGGTGTCGTGACCACGACGGCTCCCGCCACTTGTCCGGGGAAAGCGTCTCGCAGCAGCGTCTCGGCGAGCGAAATGTGCTCGTCGCTCGTTCCAGGGGGCGTGTCGATGAGCAGGTAGTCCGTCTCCGACCACAGCACATCTGACAGGAACTGCCGAACCATTGCCGTCTTCTTCGGGCCTCGCCACACCACGGCATCGCCGCGGCGAGGCAGCAGGAATCCCAGACTCATGGCTCGGAACGAGCCGATGCCCTTCTCTTCGTCCGCATCGTGCACGGGCACGGGAAGCCAGCCGCCGGGCGCTTGGGTCACTTTCGACGCCTCGATGGACAACATGCGAGGAATCGATGGGCCGGTCAGGTCGACATCCAAAACGCCGACGGAATGGCCCGCCAGGGACAGAGACAGGGCGAGCTGTGTCGTGACGGACGACTTGCCCACACCTCCCTTGCCAGAGAGGACCTAGGCGAGATTCATGTCAGAGGGGGGTCATTTCTTCCGAATATAGGACGACACTTACGAGGACAATGTGCTTGACCTTTGAGAGTGACATTATGGGCTGTAAGTTTTGAAGGTCTACACGCGGAGTGTCATGTCTAGGTCAACTTTCTTCCCTTTGGCTTACTTGGGCGTGGTTTGCGACCTTTACAAATCACACTGGCGGCCTAATTGGGTTAGCGCGATTTGTACGGAGACCGAAGTCGGGGGCGCGGGGGTCTGACAACGGCCTCTCCAACTTCAACTCAACACGGTTCATTTTCAAGTCCAAACTCGATTTCATCTCACCAGCTCAGCCCCATCAGTTCGCTTCGCTCGAGTCATTGTGAGCTTCTCAAGGCAGTGCATGCAGTTTGAAACAGCAATTTAGTGCCGATTCCGTCGTATTACGACTAGCGAGCACTATCATGACCTAGCCTTGTTCACATTTCGGGATCTCTGCCCAGCCGTGCGTCGACGACGAAACTCGTACTTTAGGTACGAGGTCCGCATGACGAACTACAGCCTAGGCAGCCATGTATCTAAGCGATCTCGCCATGATATCCTCTTCCAGGTCATAGGTCCCCGATCATTCATGACTCAATTCACCTCACGGCCACAGACCATGGCACAGACTTGAGTTCTGTCACAGGTGGTTCATCCGGCACTTCTGCGCACGGGTCGGCGACTACCGATGTACTATACCGCTGATATTAACCCGGGAATTTGCTCCGGGGAGCGCAGCACTGCCGGGGAGGTAAGCAGACTGCTCAACTCACGGGCCACGTGCAGTGCACGCTCGACAGTCCGCCAGAGCCTACCGTCAAAGTCCATATCCGCGCTGAGTGCAATTCGGTACCCGAGAATCGTCAAATTTACGTCGCCTTTTGCTTCCTAGAAATTGTAAATGCAGGCAGGCGAAGATGTCAGGACCTCGATCTTGCTGCAAGGGGTGTTCCTTGACCGTCCGGTATAATGCTCCAAGTAGGAGCTGCCACTTGCGAAACTGGCGATGAGCAGGCCGTCTCCCGTGACTCGAGTCAAGAGACAGTCTACAAACTGACTCCTAACTCCCCTCGACCTAAGCGAGGCCAGGCAACCACGAAGATAGACACAATGCGCTGTTTGAAGGAGTGAACTAGAGTCCAAGGGGGAAGGCACAGCAATAGAACAATATGCCCCAAACACCACACGAGCAAGCTTGGTCCAATATCGCGATAGTGGTGCCCGAAAGTCCTCGGGCTGTATGCAATTTCATGCCACGGACCTGTATGTGGTCAGAAAGCAAGACGTACTGCACGTAGATCTCAGAACAAGATGGCTATATAAGTCAGATGTTCTGTCCACCATGAACAACAGAATATCCCACCAGCATCAACAGCTTCACTCTCATTCACAGTCATTCTTTCACTACCACACTTTCTTTACTTTACTCTCTTTTCCACCTCAAGACCTTCCACCCAAAACCAACTTCACCATGCTCTTCAACAACATCCTCGCCACTGCCGTCCTGGCCTTCGCCAGCGTTGGTATGGCCAGTCCTGTTCCCGTCTCCGGCGACATTGCATCGGCCGATGCCAGCCCCATCATTGCGTGAGCAACCCTCTCATGAGCTCACTCAGCCATTGTCACTGACAGTTCCACAGTGCCCGTCAGCGTGTGGTGCCCAAGCCTTCCGGTCCCGTTCCCGGAACTCCCAATGCGGGCTCTGCCGCCAACGCCGTGCTGGGCATTGCCTCCAAGGTCAACCTCCTGATCCAGCAGACGATCAACAAGGATCTTGAGGGCCGCCGCAAGTTCACCCAGGACGTGGCCAGGCAGACAGCCGCCGCTTTCCCTGGACGCGGTGTCGTCGTCTGCAACGTCGGCTTTGGAACCACTGGAACTATCCAGAGCCAAAACACCGTCCGCTATGATGCTAAGCTGGGAACAACTGTCACGTATGTTTTGTACCCCAAGTCTCCAACGTGCAACATCGCTAACTCTGGCCTGAAGCTTCGAGGTTGTTGTCCTTGCACCCGGCGCTACCTTCACTCGCCGTGGAGATGGAGGTTTCGAGAACGTGAGTCTTTTGGAGCCATGGCATCCATTTCACCCAGATCGCTGACTTGGAGACAGTGGGCCTACTCGATTCCAGGCAGCTGCTCGGCCAACGGAGGCTTCATCGACTGCTGAGGAGCTCTACAGCGATGTGAGCCACAGCTCTGTCGTCTCCCCTTGGTAGCAATTGGCTTTTGGTTGGAATACTGGGTTAGGACTTGGTTTCGGTGGACAGCTGTTGGTGGACCCAGACGGAATTTGCCTAGTATGAGGCATCGATTCCGAAGACCGTATCAGAAAACATTCTTTTGACAAAACCCTCCCTGTGTGCCTTGACTTTTGTGACCGACAGCTGGAAGGCTCGTTGCAGACGGATGACCTCGTGCCGACGAGCTTGGGAATAGAGGCACCATAAGGTCACATGCTCCAAGGTCTGGTGGATCAGTTCACCGTGGTACCTTCTCCATCTGAGCCTCAGAGCACAAAGTTATCTGAGAAGCCCAATGCGTCGAGGTGGTTGTCCTGGATCGAAGTTGTTCAGGTGGTAGTGTTGTGGCCCCACTCGCTATTGGCACTGACGGCAGGGGAAACTTCGGGTATGTCGGCCCCGAGTTGGTGCCTGCACCCCCTAAATCTGGAATTCCATGCAGCTTTCTCGATTTGGACGAGTCCAGACAAGCAAACCCCTGAACAGCTTCCCTGCTACATCACCACATTCAACTTCACACGTGTCACGCCCGCCTTGTTATTCTCTACGCGACTCCAGACCGAACAAATCCAACCTCTTCCCGCTTCTCCCGATCACGATTGACACCTTGCCGCGCCATTCTGCCCGTCGCGTCGCGTCCACAGCTCCCGTCATGCGCAGGTAGCCACTGTTGCGCCGCATCCGACCAAGGCCCCCGAGCTGTCGCCGGAAGCTATCGGCCACCACAATGCATCTTCGGTCACCACGATGGAGAATCCATGGGCATCTCCGTGGGCCACAGCAGAATCCGACAGTGTTACGAAGCCAAAGACCGCCGCCGTCGCGAATCCCGAACCTCCTCCTGCCGCCTTCTTCACCTCAACACCAACCAACATAAGCCTACCTCCGAGCCACTCCCCATGGACAGAAGATGAGTCCTTTGGGGACTGGGCCGCCCCAGAGCCCACGCCGAGTGCAGCGCCCTCTGGCTGGGGTATCTGGGGTTCCAACGACGCCGCACCCGCCGACGGCCACCTGACACCGCGACTCGACCGAAGACGGAAGGGGAGCAACCCTCAGTGGCCAAACAGCAGGGCAACATCTCCGGGCCTCAGACCTCCTCCTCTTTCGAAGAGGTCGTCATCGGAGCATCTTGCCCTTGATCCGTGGGCATCCGAGCCTTCCTTCAATCGCAGAGACGACGCGGAGCTGCACATCCAACATCTTCCTTCGCTGCCGACCGCGACTAACGACGACGACTTTGTACAACCTCCATTACGAAGCCGCGCTTCCAATATATCAATAGTCATTGAGCCACAGTCCCCTGTTTCAACCTCGAAGGACAATGTTCCCGATCGCACACCTTCCGCCACTCCCAACGCAGACCCTCCGGTTGTACAACAGGACTCAACCGCGTCGCCTGCATCGTCAGGATCCGAGGCAGGGGGAATACCAGAAGATGCGCATCCTGATTCGCCCATCACACCAGCTGAGGAAGCACCCTCGGCGCAAGATGCTGAGAAGTCGGCCTCCAAGGTCCAGAAGCTGGTCACAATGTACGACGGCATCGCGCGGAAGACCAGCTTTGTCCCGGAACTGGTTCCTGGACCAAAGCGAGCCGTGAGCCAGGAATCATCCTCGCGGGAGAGCATGGGAACACCGGCACCGCGCTCCGTGTCGTCAACGCCTGCCCTGCCAGCGGGAGATGATCAAATTCATATCCGGAAAACTCGGAACGCCGTTGTAGCTGAAGAGGACGCAGGGTCCGAGTCAGACGAAGAGGAGGATATTCCCTCACCGGTCGTCGAGAACAACAGTCCGCCCGAACCAGTATTGGAACCATCCTCTGAGCCACTTCCAGAGCCAGCCCCAGAACCAGCCCCAGAACCAGCCCCAGAACATGAACATATTGAGGAAGTTTTGGAAGGAGGATCACGGGACACGGCAGATACGATGCATCACGAGCCGTTCAAGATCGATCTGGAAAAGATGGACGAGCTCTTCACAGGACCAAAAAGCCATGTCACTGGCGATGATGTGACGGTGCCTGATCGCATCATCACCGACAGCTTCGAAACTATATCAGAGCGCAAGACATGGTATCGCATCTCACGTTATGGTCCAATGCGCCAACATAACGCCGGCGATGACGAAAACTACGTTCGAATCAACTGGGCCTCCTCGTCCATTCGTCCTGAAATTATCACTACCGTCAGGCGGTGGATGGAGGAAGACTCCATGGGCGGGCGTCCCTACCGAGGGGCTTTGAGCAAAGGAGCCGGAGGCCCGGCTTTTGGTTGGAACCAGCCTTCAACGCCTGTCAGTCTGGAAGAATTCTTCAGGCGTGGCAGGTCAGGTCGTGGTACGCCAGAGCAAAATCCGAGGCAATCGATGAGCAGCCTGCCACCTCCAAACAGCATTGCCGCTGTCGAGCAGCGCCCAGTCAGCATGCCCCCAGGCCAGGCTCCTCCTACAAATGCATGGAGCGGCCTTGCCAGTTTCGGCTGGGCGTCGGAAACCCCTACACAACCAGCCTCGCCGGGGAATCCAGTTCCTGGCGCAGTCAGGAATGCTGCTCCACCTGAGAACAAGACCTTCAAATTGGAAGCGCCCCCCAAGAAGTCACAGTCCCCAGCTCCTCCTCTAGAGAAAGCCGAGCAAGACGAGTCCGACGACGAATGGGGCGACATGGTCACGCCGTCTGCCCCGGATTTCCCCAGCAAACCTGCGGGCTTTGGTTGGGAGACAACAGTCGAAGCCAAGCAGGCTGATCCTCTGCCCCCAATGGCAAACGGATTTGGGGCAACGACATCGGCATCCCAAGCCAAGTCGCTGCCATTTTCTGGGTGGAACGACGCACCTCTCGTACCGGCTGCGGCTCAATCTAATGGGACTCCGCCTCGAGTCGTCATGAAGACCGATTCCAAGGAGAACATCCATCCTCACAAAGTTGAAGAGCGCGCTCCCTCGGCCGAGTTCAAGCCCAAGGCAAAGCCTCGAAAGAAGGTGGCGTTCGGTCTAGAACCGTCACCCATACCCGCCGATTCCGACACTGCTGCAGACGCGGCACTCGCACGGGAGTTCATCTCCAAGCTTCCCGATCTATCTTATATGCTGCGATAATATTACACGCGGTCTCACGTTTGGCACAGGGCGCAACTTGGACAGCTCTCATGACGGTTGAATGATTCAAGACGGTGGGACCATTTGCCATGCGGTGTTTGGAGTCGGCGAACTCCTGGTTACAGCGAGCCTACATACAGTACGGTACAGAGCTTCTCGGTCTTATGTACGATACCTAGGAGAGGTCGATCATTGCTTCTGCTTCGTCCTCTGGCTTGGGTACTCAGGTTGAAGCCCCAGTAATCCACACAGGATATTCAAGTCACAGTGCCTCAACACAGCACTTACAACATCACAATACTCACTAGGTACCAAAAGACATCCAATTTCTGTATATCGAGAGTCGTTGTGGATGGAGCCTGCCGTCGGTCGCTGTCAACGGATTGTCATGCCCGGCCGCTTTTCCGTGAGGCGGGCTCGCGCAGCCCACGGTTTTGCTACTGCAGCCTGCGAAAATATGGATCCTTCTACTCCGTCGTGTCTGATGTTAGTGAGCGACTTTAGGTAAGTGACTTATGCTGATTCCAGCGGTTGATTGACTATAGCGGTCGATTGACTGTACCGGTCGATTGACTGTATCGGTCGACCTATTGTCTTGACCCGTGTTTCCGCATGCTGCGGTAGTAATAACGCAGGCTGCGCGCGCCCGCCTCTTTTCCATCGACCAAGAACCCCTCCAAACTGGCTTATCTTATCTGCACTTTTTATCCCCCACCCCCGCCAAACGAAAAATCGAGAACCTGAACGGCAGATCGAAATCATTCCGACTTGCTCTATCTGGATACCAAAACCTTGAACCGACCGAAGACACTTATCATCTCTGTCTCCTGCACATCATGTCTACAGAAGACGCCACGCGGGACGCTCCTGCCCCCGTGGTCGCGGATGTCCCGGCCACACCGGTCGCAGATGCGGGCGAGTCGACGAAACCCATTCGCAGCATCTGTCTCGACACAGGCCCGCTGATCAAGAACGACCCCCCGGTCAGCACCCTTATCGCCCAAGCCGATGAGCTCTACATGCTCCCGTCCATCCTCGAGGAAATCCGCGATGTCGAGACCCGCACCCGAGTCCAGACGACCCTTATGCCCTTCGTCAAGCTGCGGAACCCCCGCGCCGCCAGCGTCAAGTTCATCACCGACTTTGCACGGAGAACCGGAGACTTGGAGGTTATGAGTCGGCCTGATATTCACCTTCTCGCCTTGACCTATGAGCTGGAGGTTGAACAGAACGGCGGCGACTGGAGGCTACGCAAGGATCCAGGCCAGAAGTCGATCAATGGAGCGGCCCCTGGTCAGGAGGCAGAGGCCACAGCTGAGAAGACGGAGGAAACCACACAAGTCGAGGAGGCTGCGACGGCGGAAGGTGCAGTGGCAGAGAAGCAGGACGAGGCGGCGCCCGAGGGCGAGGCCGCTGCTGTCGAGGTCAGCGAGTCCCTGGAGCAGCTGGCTATCACAGAGCCCGAGGTTGCACCTGAGGCCTCGCCTGATGTTGCCGCCGAGACACAAGTCCCTGTCGCCGCCGAAGAGGCTCCCGAAGAGGCTCCCGCACAGGACGCTGCCGAGGACTCTGACGATGGCTGGATCACACCGTCCAACCTCAAGAAGCACCAGGCCAAGGACAAGAAGGACAACATGCCCACGACGGAGGCCATCTCCCTCAAGGTTGCCCTTCTCACATCCGACTACGCCATGCAGAATGTGGCGCTTCGCATCGGTCTCAACCTGCTCGCACCCTCCATGTCGCGCATCACACAGGTCAAGAACTGGGTCCTGCGGTGCCACGGCTGTTTCCAGATCTGCAAGCAGATGGACAAGCAGTTCTGTCCCCGCTGCGGCCAGCCGACGCTCACGCGTGTCTCGTGCACAACCAATGACGATGGATCCTTCAACCTGCACCTGAAGCGCAACTTCCAGTGGAACACGCGGGGCAACGTCTACAGCATTCCCAAGCCGGTCGCCGGCACGGCCAGCGGCAAGCTTGCGACGAAGAACACTGGTGGGAAGAACGGCTGGGGTACCAAGCTCATGCTGGCCGAGGACCAGAAGGAGTACGAGCGGGCCATGGGCCAGAAGCAGAGGGAGAGGAAGCAGGACATCATGGACGAGGACTACCTGCCGAGCCTGCTGACGGGCGAGCGCACACAGACCAACGGCAAGGTCCGGCTGGGACCTGGACGCGGTGTCAACGGTCGCAAGTCACGGGCTTGAATGGATGGGGCGTAGGACAGTCACGGGCGCAGACACTACATGACGCGGCATGATGATACCATGATAGACGGTTTTCCAAAAAAGAACATGCCCAAGGATCGGCCTCGGGCGGCATTTGATTTGACTTCCCAAGCCCCTACTGCGCTTTCTCGTTGCGGCGGTGGCGACTCGAAACTCCGTCCCTTTCATGCGAAACCCCAACGCCGTGGTAAAAACAGATAGAAAACTTGTACACCCTGGGTCTGGCCGTTCCTGTTCCTCGCACACCAGACATATGGTGGTCCGTCACGGAGAGCGCATAGCGGTCGCTCGCTGCGATTGTCCGCGCCCCATCTGTCGTCGGACTGGTACAGTGCTTCCCCCAAGTTGTTCGTATCCCAAGACTCGATCGATCGCGTTTAGTGGGCAGCTTCCTTGTCCTCTGTGGTGGTCTCGTCAGCACCTGTTCTGCGGGGTATACGTGAATGGACCGAGGATAACATACTCTGCTGGGTGAGAAGGAGACCGAATCGCCTCTTCAGGGTGACCCTCTGGCGGGAGTACTTGTCGTCGGGGGAGAAGCGAGCAGGGTGCGCAGACTTGGTGACCTTGCCGTCGAGAACCTTCTTCAGGGAGTAGACGCGGTTGCCGTCCTCACCCTCGATGTACATGAGATGCATTTTGGCGGTAGTGTTGGGGCTATTTGATTGAGGGGGTATTGAAGGGTTGACGGTGGTCGGGTTGGCGGTTTGGTGGTGGTTCTGGTCACTTCGTGATTCCTGCAACTGAGGTTTCTTGAAGCTCAGGAAACTTTTTTTGGCTGGTGGAGGTGGATGTGTTGATTGGATAATTCGGAGGCGGTATTTGCGGGTCGGTAATGTGGAGCATCTCGGTGAGGTGGCTACACCGATGCTCGATACCCCTGAATTTCCTGGATCATCACCACCCGAGTCACAACTCAGCGGGACAGAATTTCCTCCTTTCATCATTTATGCCAGTCAGGATTCACCTTTGCACTTCAAACATGTTCTTATCATCTCTCAATTTTAGCCGAATTGTTCGCACTTCCAGCCATTTCCATGAATGCTTCGAACAACACTTGTGGCCATCGCCCCTGCTCGCATCTGGGAGGCTTTTTGGTTCAACTAGAGCCATACCGCGGTGGGAACTCTGCAAGACCTCTCCTTGCCTGCGTGGACTTGTTCGATGGAGCACTATTTATTCCAATCACTGATCTATGCAGATATCAGCCCATCATTAAGCACATGTCCGTGGACCTGGGTACGTACCTTGACTGGTTTGGGCGCCCAATACCCCAAGAAGCCGATCCTGTGCTCAGTTCGGGGTTCATCAAATCTCTATGACTCTCAGGGGCAAACACAGGGGCCCTGCGGGCCAAAACAGAACCCGACTCGGTAACTCCCATGTCCGTCATGTCGAAACGAACACTGGTGTGGTCATTCCAGACCGTCGAGTTGACAGCTGACTCCAGGGCGTCGATGCGAAGTTCGATGCCGCTGCGAATCGAAGGAGCTGTAAAAATGCTGTTCCTTCTCACGAGCTTCCATCCACGGGGAGAGTTCTCCTCAAACTTGTGGCTCCGGGCAAAGATCCGAGCACTGTAGGCGGCTGCTTCTGGTTCCAGGTAGATGTTCCCCGTCGCATCATCAGAGACGTTTAGGGGAAGGGTGCTCAAGCATGCGGCAAGCTTGGGAGATATCAAAAGGTGGCTCGTGTCTCCAAGAAGTGAGTCGGGCTCTTCAGGGGTTGATGAGCTGCCAGTGCTCTCTCCTGAAGGGCGTCGGTCGAGGGGAGGCATGGCAGGGACGAGGACGACACCGTGTGTAGTATTCCACATTCGCCTTGCCTCTTCAGCCTGCTCCGAGCCATCACCATCTGCATCGATGTCGCTGATGTGGGGTTTCAGAGAGGCCTGGATGATTCCATTGTTCATGTGGAGGACGAAAGTGAGGACGTCGGAGGTGGTGGGGTGAATGTTTCGGTACATGATGAAGAGTCGCCAAGAGAGTGGTGGTCAGTGGAACTCGACTGAATAGGACGACATGGTCAGTGAGTTTTGTCAAGTGCAGAGCTGGGATATCTCGGATTACTTAGGTACTCTGGGAAAATTGGTAGAAAGCATCGAAGAAGCTCGATTGGGTGTTATGCAACTGTGCCGCACTGCCAGCCTCGCGGATCCACACCGTTGCCCGAGAGGTATAGAGTCATCTCCGCAGCTTTACTTCCTCTTTGGGAGTTGGCCAAGGTGCACGTTATCCAATACCGGAGGAAGTCCAAGGATGACAGGCTGGCTGGGCATGTACACCCCCCGGCATTGGCACGGACAAATTCCTGCATTCTTTGGTATTCAGGCTATTGGTGCTCTCTAAATCACACAGCAAACGCATACGGCTTGTCGAACATGGCATCCCAGACCGTACGGTGCGTCTCAGGGTCGAATTCCGGGCCTCGAGTCCAAAGATTCTCGAGGAATTCCCGAATGACCAGCGAGGTAGACGTCCCAAGCTCCGCGCTCAGCCACTCCAGTTCGCGCCGGACCAAGTCCTTCATCTGATCATGGCCCTTTTCCAACTGCGTGCCTGCAATGGCCAGCGGCCACATGACAAGCCTGCGCATCTGGTCGGTTCTCGTCTCCCGGTTTATGCAGAGCTCCTGAAGATTTTGGCATAGAGTCCGCTGGAAGAGAGCCTTGAGCTCCAGCGGGTCGGCCTTACTTGTGCCACCGGACTCTGATGTATCCGATCCGATCAAGGAGAGTATGCAGTAGAGAGCAGTGGAAGCCTTGTATACCGTCGCCAGTCGACGCCAGTTCAGAAACTCCTTGGACGGGGCATGTCTTGCTGCACCGCCTAGTTGTACTGGCTCGGGCAAGACATCCAATTCTTCGACTCGTGACGAGGAGGAGGCGAGGGCCTGGGATGCTGCGGTCTTCGCTGCCCATGTGTCCGTCGAAAAGGCTGTTACTTGGTTCAGAAGCTCCACGATGGACGGCATGAAGGAGTCTGCTGGGACTGGGGTGGCTTTCAAAACGGAGCGTAGATGATTGGTGCGGATGATCAGGGCGAAAAGTTCTGGCGGACAAGGATTGGATGTCAATAGGCCGTCACCATAGATCATGGGTAAAACGCTTAAGATCTCCAGCTGGCGTCGCGCCTTCTTCGGGCCCAATGGGGGCGAGGTTGTGCCGCTCATGACATCCACGCTGGATCTGTTAGCCAAGGGATTGCAAGTCCATACGGGGTTCTAAGACTTACACGATGAAGTACGTAAGGAGTGGCTTTAGTGAAGGCCTCGTGACGACGAGCTCAGGAAGGCCACCTCGCATTTCGATGATGGCAGCAGCACCGTCAACATGTTGGCGCCAGCTCGATGTCGCTGCAGGAGGAGGCTCATCGTCGACAGATTCTGGCGAAGAATCCCTGCTGTCCACGGACAGGGTGGGCGATAGAACTGTCTGCGCTTGTGGCCCAGATACCTCGGAGAGCAGAAAGGTCAGGACACTAAAGAGTGTCTCGTCGTTAACCTGATCGGCCGGCTCCTGGATGCTCCCAGAGATGGCACGGATAGCTGCGCCTCTGTGCTCTTGAAATCGCATCGTCAGGGCACTTCGATGCTCACCGGGCTGGCACTGGAAGACGCGGTGGCTCAGTGCAACGCAGGAGAGCGTGTAGAGCATGGAGTGAGGTAGAAATGCGGCGGCCTCGTGGGGAAACCGATACGGATTCTCGGGCCCATCGCCAGCTGCTACCGCATTGGGAGAAATGCGTACATTGACTGAATGGGGAAGTATGTTAGCAGTCTTGCGCTCATTGCGAACGCCACAGGACAGCAAGAAGTCAAGCGGAGAGAGCACGAGGGACTTACGATACTCGATGATCTCATAGGACAGAACCACCAGATCGTCCTTGAGCTTCACTCGCCGCGCGAGCAGGCGTTCCGGTTGTTTGATGAGGATCTTCCTCGTTGCTGAAGCCGGTTCAGACTCTTGAGGCTCAATATCTTTCGACTTTTGCTTCTCAGACTTAGTCTGTGGCTCAGGCTCCGCCTTCTTCTTGGACTCGGCAACAGGCTGGGCCTTGTCGTTCTTCCGCCGCTTGGACTTGACCGTGCCGTTCGGAATCCAGACGAGGGGCTTGGCATCGTATCCAGGACACTCGGTGCCGCGGGTCTGGCACTTTTTGCAGGCAGGCTTGGTGAAGTCGCACATCAGGCGACCCTTGCGGCACGCCCAGCAGGGCTTCGAGGCGTCCACGATCATGATGGGGGAGAACAGCGAGCAATACGAGCATGCGAAGACCGTCTCACAATGCAGGTCTTCAGGATGGCGCCGGGAGGTGTGGGCTGGCGATGGGATGACTGAAGCAGGGCATCATCTGAGACGGAGGGGACATCTTGATATGGAATAAAAATGGCAGGAGGCCATCTTGCCAGAGGATCGACAGCCGCCCGGCCCCAGGTTCGCTGCTATTGCATGCATGCACGACAAGTGCGGATGTTGCTTTTGGTGGTGAACACTGTGAAGCCAAGCCACCGAAGGAGCCCGTAGGATCAACCAGCGCCCGCAGATGGCGCTAAACCAAGATGAGATAAAAGAATGGCCAAGACTCTGATGTCATGAGCGACACCAATGAACTATCACCGGTTGGAGCAAACTCTCGTCATTTGTCGCCGTCGGATTCTGGCGAATCTGATGAGTTCTTGGCTCTTGGGCGCAGCAGTGGAGATTGGCGATGTGAGGCCTGGCCAGACCTGGCGAATGACACATTGGCACTGCCACGACGCTGTTCGGGGTCAGAAGAGGGAAGTCGTCGCAGATACGGTTTTCCGACTTGAGCCGTTGTCAAACAGGCAACTTCGGATAAATGTTGTCCATGCGTCGATGGATGTTGTGTTGATGGAGGGAAGACGCAACCTTCGAAGGGTCCTGGAGATGTCCCCAGTCACGTGTTGTGACCAGCTTAGTCATTGAGGAAGCTCCAGAACATGTGAGGTGGGAGGTACGAGGAGCTCAACTGAACCTCGGCACCCTTGGGACTGCAGAGCAACACGACACTGAGCGGCTTTCTTGTTCCAATCTCACAGCTTCACATATACCACACGAACTAGCCTTTCAGATCCATCACCATGCCGTCCCCTGCCACAACCCGCAAGACCGCTCTCATCACCGGGTCAGTCAATCCCTTCCACAAGCACTACTCCATCGGAAAAGCCCGGCTCTCGGCCGATAGCACGGACTTGGTCTGGATCCCTCAACAAGATCCGTCCTTACTGAGACGATACTAGTTGCACGCCTGGCGGCATCGGTTATGAGCTGGCCAAAGAGTTCCATGCAAAAGGTGTGATATGATGTCCTTGACACACTTGTTCTGTACGGCAGTTGACTTTCCAAGGCTACCATGTGATCGCGACTGCTCGTCGTCCTCAGCTGCTCGATGAGCTCAAGGAGCAGGGCATGACCACGCTTGAGCTGGATGTCACCAAGAGCCAATCCATCGAGGCATGCAGGAATAGCGTTGCCGACCTGATAGGTGGACGTCTCGACATTCTGGTCAACAATGCGTGAGACCAAGCCACTTTGTCCAGGTGTTTGTCATGCAACTGACCCTGTCCAGTGGCAAGCGGTACACCATCCCGGCAACAGATATTGACCTCGACGAGGTCCGCGCCACGTACGAGACCAATGTCTTTGGCGTCATGGCCACAGTCCAGGCGTTTGCGCCGCTGCTCATCGCCACTCGTGGCACCATTGTGATGATCAGCTCCCTGTCCGCCGTCAGTCCCTACATCTTCCGAAGCGTGTATGCTTCATCCAAGGGCGCGCTCAACGCCTACTCTCGCACTCTCCGTCAGGAACTGCGCCCCTTTGGCGTTCGCGTCATCGTCTCCATGACCGGCACCGTCAAGAGCGAAGGTTCCAACTACCCCTGGGAACTTCCGGCGGACTCACTCTACCAACGTATCCGGGACATCTTCTACAAGACGGTGCGCTTCTCGCAAGAGAACGGGACTATGAGCACGCAGACCTTTGCGCGCAAGCTCGTGGCCGAGGTCATCAGGGGTAACGGGTGGTTCGGCGGTCTTCTTGGCGGCGCGAGGAACTGGTTCTGGGCCGGCGGACTTTCGACGCAGATTTGGCTGGCCAGGTTCTTCTTCGGCGAGTGGCTTCTGGACCAGATCACATATCGTAGGTTCGAGCTGAACAAGCTCGAGGCCATTGTCAAGAAGGAGGATGCCACCAAGGCTGCTTAGGCGACATCGAGACGGCCGTGTTTGGATCTTGAGTAACTGCCACATGAGTACACACCATGATACTAGTCGATTCATCCTCTCAATATGACTTTGACATCCTTGCGCCGAGCGAGATAAAGACATTCGTCGTGGTTGATACATCACGTGACTTGGCGATACGACCGTGGTGTCGCGTCTCCCACCCAGCACTTTACGCGACGGCCGATCCACTCCCGAAGTCCGCGAGGTCAATCCCGTTTGACCACGACCAAATAACACCCTTCCGCACACAATGCCGCCCCGAACGCCCCGAGCAAAGGCGAGGCGCATCATCTCGACCGGCATCACCAGAGAAGACTCGGACGACGAGCTGGGCACCGATGACCTCCCCTGGGAGTGGATCCACGACAACCCCGACGTCGAAGATGCAGAGACCCCGACCTCGAAACGGCCGCGGCGAAAGAGCCACAAGATCATTGGCGCCAGGCTAGACAAGTTTGAGTGCCGCGTCGGGGACTGCGTTCTCCTCAAGGCCGATGGGTCTGGCGAGGCATGGGTCGGCATCATCTGCGAGTTCGTCGACGATGACGAGGGCGAGATGGCGGCCAACTTTATGTGGTTCTCGACCGACAAGGAGATCAGGAACAAAGAGAAGAAGCGAAAAGACTGTCTGCCGGTTCGTTCTACCAACCCCCTGTGGCCTTGATGCTTGCGCTGACTGTCTGGCCCCTTCCAGCACGAGCTGTACATTACGCCCTCCTGGGACATCAACCCCCTCGCCTCCATCAACGGCAAGGCTACCGTCTTGTCGTACGACGACTTTATGAAGAAATATCCCTCTGGAAAGGCGTCTCGGAACTCAAAGACCTTCTTCTGCCGCCGAGGATGCAACACCAGGACAGCGACGTATACCGACGAGTTTGTGTGGAACGACATCTACAACGGGGGCGACGATGTGTACGAAATGGTCGAGTTTCTGAAAGTCAACACAAAGGCGACGAGGTCACGCAGGAAGCCCCGGAACGAGTCCCCCGATGCATACATTGCGACAGGAGAGGGTGGCTCGGACGTCGAGCGGACACCAAAGCGGCAGAAGAAGGAGGCCACAACCCCACGGGCAAAGAGACAGCAGTCGGTCATGTCGACGCCTGGTTCGCGAAAACGGTAAGAATATACAGCCACTTCCTGCCGTCCCGACCTTCGACTAACACCCAGCAGCATCATGGTGAAGAAGACTCTAGAGTTTACCCCATTGGCAACACGCATCATTTCCCCAACACAGCTCAACGCATCCCCCTTCCAGCTGGCACGAACACGTCTTCACGTCGCCTCTGTCCCTACCAGTCTACCCTGCCGAGAGAACGAATTCACCTCTGTGTACTCTCACCTCGAAGCTGCCATCGTCGACGGCACCGGCAGCTGCATCTACATCGCCGGCACGCCAGGAACGGGCAAGACTGCTACCGTCCGCGAGGTGATCTCCAAGCTGGAGGCTAGCGTGAGCGCAGACGAGATGGACGACTTCATCTTCGTGGAGATCAACGGCATGAAGATTACCGACCCTCACCAGTCATACAGCATGCTGTGGGAAGCCCTCAAGGGCGAGCGTGTCAGTCCGACCCAGGCTCTGGACCTTCTGGAACGCGAGTTCAACAACCCCAGTCCCAGGCGTATTCCTTGCGTGGTCCTGATGGATGAGCTCGACCAGCTGGTAACGAAGAACCAGAGTGTCATGTACAACTTCTTCAACTGGCCGGCGCTGCGCCACAGTAGGCTTATCGTGCTTGCTGTCGCCAACACCATGGATCTTCCAGAGCGAACGCTGTCCAACAAGATCAGCAGTCGTCTAGGTATGTATGCATGTCCAGAGGACCGTGTTGCATGCTGACCCTTTTCAGGCCTGACGAGAATCACCTTCCCGGGCTACAATCACGAACAGCTCATGAAGATCATCCAGTCTCGACTAGAGGGCATCCCGGGGAATATCGTAGACCCGGACGCGGTACAGTTTGCAAGTCGCAAGGTCGCAGCAGTCAGCGGCGATGCCCGCAGAGCACTCGACATTTGCAGACGAGCTGTTGAGATTGCCGAAGCCGAAGCACCTGCTGAACCCTCGACGCCAAGCAAAAAGGGGCGCGCGCCAGGCCAGGAGCCCGGGAGCCGCAATGCGCCAGGGCGGGTGACGATCGCCACTATCAAAAAGGCTATCAACGAGGCAACCTCAAACCCCATCCAGCAATACCTGCGTGCCTTGGCCCTGGCGCCACGCCTTCTCCTCATCGCACTGCTCGCGCGGATGCAGCGCAGCGGCACCGCTGATGCGACGTTTGGCGATATCCTTTCCGAGGTGCACCGCATGCTCAAGCTCGCCACGGGCGTGTCGGACGAAGAGATCCTCAACCCCATCCTATCGTCCTTTCAGCTTGTGGGCGCCGGCCGGCCTGTAGAGAATTACATGGTCACCGAGGCCCTATGCATCCAGTCATCAGCCGTTGACCTAGCTGGCGCAGGCATCATTGTGCTTGAGGCGCAGCGGCCGGAGAGGCCGCATAAGCTGAGGCTGGCCATTGCCGATGAAGAGGTGCGCATGGCGCTGAGGGACGATGCCGACATCAAGGCATTAGGTATATCAATCTGAGAGGCCCATCGAGGCGTTCGCTCTATTTGTTTCGTGCTTGTGGTATCATTATGTGAGGTCCATATCCAACATTTCTTAAAACTTCCGACGGGACAGGTTGGGCTGCCAGACCAGGGGGTGGGATTCCGGCGTGGCTTTTTCATCCTGCTTCCAGATTTTGACTAAACATGTCAGCAACATATTTCGTGTGAAGGGTATCTGATGCACTCACTCGTCTTATCCGCCTCTCCGCAAATCAGACGCAGGCCAGACTTATCAAAGGTCGAGCTCATGATACCCGCCTCGGCGTCGAGGGAGCCCGGCTGAGCGGTCGTGTCGAGCGACTGGAAGCGGTGGCCCGTCTTCCAGTCCCAGAAGCTCATGGAGCCATTATCGGCTGGGAGTTCAAATCAGCTACAGTACCTCAAGCGCGGAGCGGGAGCACTTACCACCAGAGAAAAGGACGTTTTCCCGGTTGACGCTCAGTGTGTTGATAATGGCGTTGTGTCCGTCAAAGTTCTGCATAAAGGCGCCTTCGGGGCACTTCCACTGCTTGATGCTGCCGGCGCTGCCAGTAGCAAAAGTGAACTCGTTGGGGTGAGTGGTCAGGGCGCGCACGCCCTTCTTGTGGTGGGTGAGAACACCCATGGTCTTGCCGGCAGCCAGATCCCACATGCGGACGGTCGAGTCGAGCGACGAGGTGATGACCTGCGGATCGGCCTCCTGGCAGACGAGGTCGGACACGGTGCCCGTGTGGCCAGACAGGACGTGGATGTTGCTCCTGGTACGCATGTCCCAGACGCGAGCAACGCCGTCGCGGCCGCCGGTGACGAGCACGTCGAGGGTCGGGTGCAGGGCCAGGGTGTAGACACCGCTGAGGTGGCCGTGGTAGTGGCGGATGACCTTGTTGGTCTCGAGGTCCCAGCACTTGACCATCTTGTCCTCGCCGCAGGAGAAGAGGTACGGGTGGCGCGGGCTGACGGCGAGGCCGCGGACGGCGGAGATGTGGCCGGTGAGCGTCAGGCGCAGCGAGCCCGTGGCAATGTCCCAGATCTTGATGGTCCTGTCGCCGGCGCCGCTTGCGAACCACTTGTTCCCCGGCTCTACCGTCAGACTTCTCACCCATCCCAGGTGACCCGAGATGACCCTCATCAGCTTCCATGGCGCGTGCCACTCGGGCCGGGGCGCGGACGAGACGCCCGACATGCGCGTGAGGCCGGTGGACGGTTCCTGGCTGTTTGCCGAGGGCGCTGTGGTGTTGGCCAGGGCGCTCCCCGGCTCGGACTTTGAGGTCGGACCCTCGAGGAGTTTCTGGGGCGGTCGGCCGGCGGCCTGTGCTGATGTTGTCGGTGTGGCCTTGATGATGCGACTCCGGCCCTTGTTTCCTGGTTGCGGCAGCTTGGCCGCGATGACATCTGGAAGCTGCTGGACGCTGGCGTATTCGCTGCGGAAGCGCCGTTCCTTGTTCTGATCCTCCTCTGTCGGCTCTGTCCTCTGGCGCTTAGCGGCGGGCGTGTGGATGGTGTTGGGGAAAATGGAGCGCGTCGTCTTTGCGTTGCTGGAGATGAGCGCCTGCAGCGGCTCGGCGGCTGCAGGCACGCCGCCAGCGGTGGCGACTTCCATTGCGGGATGTGGTCGGTGTTATATGTGTCGAGCAGTTTCGGATGACACTGCGGTCGGGGTCGGTGGTTTGTGGATGATGCTGGGAGGTGTTGGGAGAGCAATGGTGCCGGGGGTTGTCGAGGCTTTGGGTCGTGATGGATGGGGATGCGGCCTGTGGTCAGCCTTGCACGCGACGAGGATTTTTGGTGGAGACCAATTGCGCCGAAGGGGGGTGCAATTTGACACTGAGTAAGCCCCCTAGCTTAACCCCGCGGCATCACCACCACCCCACCTCCAGCTTCCGTCAACCATCCACCTTGTAAGCCGGCATCTTGAGGATTTGTCAAACAGTAGTTGCTCTGCGTTTGCAAACGAAACCTAGCACACATCATCCCAAGAGTTGAAAATCTCTAGGAATCGGCCTCACCCCTACAAGCTTCCCCCTCCCGACATCATGGCATCCGAAAAAGAGCAGGACAAATTCCCCCTTCACACTGCTGCCCGTGAAGGCAAGGTGACCGTTGCAGAGTCTCTTCTCAGGGTACATGCTCTCACCTCTTGACATCTCACAGACAGGATGCTGACACTCATTTAGGTCGACCCTAAGCTTGCTCTGAAGGAAGATGACGACGGCCGTCTCCCTATCCACTGGGCCGCATCCTCGAACCAAAAGGAGATCGCCTTGCAGCTCGCCCAGCAGCGGAACTTTGACCCAGACGTCCAAGTACATCATCCCTCACCACTGACATTCTCCTCGGCCTCCTATCTAATCACCATCAGGACTCGATGGGCTGGACTCCCCTCATGATCGCCGCCAGCGTCAAGGAAGGCGAAGCCATCGTCGACCTCCTCCTCCAAAAGGGCGCCGACGTGAACATCAAGAGTGCCCTCAATCCTTACCTCCCTCCTATGCAACATACACTAACACACCCAGACAACACGGGCCAAAACGTCCTCCACTTCATCGCCTCCAAGAACAACCTCGATTTGGCCAAGAAGCTCCTCGCCCACGACTCGCCCGTCTCCGCCCGCGTCAGAGACAAGCGCGGCCAATACGCCATCCACCGCGCCGCCGCAGTCGGTTCCGTCCCCATGGTGACGCTGCTGCTCAAGCACAAGAGCCCACTCAACGCCACCGATAGCTCCGGCTACACGCCGCTGCATCATGCCGCAGCAGAGGGTCACGGTGAGTGACTTCCTTGAAGCTCGACGAGCGTACTGCCTGACATTTTACAGGTGACACGGCCGTGGCGCTGCTGAAAGCAGGCGCAGAGACCGACAAGAAGGACGCCGACGGGCTTCTCGCTCTCGATCTTACCCCAGACAAGGAGGCAAGCCTCCCTATAGTGCCGTTACTTCCTCACCCACTGACCACATACAGGTTCGACGCTTCATCGAGCGAGCTGCCGAGGAAGAGGGTATCGAGCTCTAAAGCGGCTGCATTGTTCTTAAACGCTATGCACTTCCTTCGTCATTAGTGGCCAAGACACATCCGTCCTCCCACCGGGCCTTCCTCATCCCTTGACCGTCCTCTCGACCAAGTCCCTGTACATGGCCTTGACGTCCTGCACGTCCGCCTTGAGCTCCTCCACCATCTCGCTCTTCTCCCCGAGCAGCTCCAGGGTGGTCTGGTATCTCGAGTTGATCTCCGCCACCTCGAGCTCGAGCTCCGCGACCCTGTTGGACGCCGCCTTGTTCGAGCTTTGCTCCTTCATCTGCGCCACAATCTCCGCCCTCGCCTCGTCTCGCTGCGCCGAGATGCGCGCCAGCTCCTCCTTGGACGCTACCTTTTCGGCCTCCAGCCTACGGATTGCTGCGCTCATGCGCTCCACCAGCTGGACCGACGGGCCTGCGCCCACGGTCGACACCGATACCATATCTTGCAGGGCCTGCCGAGGCGACGACGAGGTCTCCACGCCGTCAAAGTCATCGTCACGGTCTCCATGGCGGGACCGGGGTGTGTCTAGCGAAGGCTCAAAGGATGCCAGGGATGCGGATGAGAGGCCAAAGGCGGGAGACAAGATAGGGGGTCGGGTGGGAGGCTGGCTGGAGAGGCGGCGCATGGGCGACATGGCATCGTGGAAGCCGTCGGTGGCGCTGTTTGGTGTGGAAATCTTGCGGCCTTTGCCTGGCGGTGCCTGGAGAGAGACGAGGTCGGAGCTGAAGGTGCGCGTCGGCACAGATAGCAACGGCGAGTCTGGTCGGCTCTGGTTCCTGGATCCCGGCGCATCTTCAAGCCACAGTCGTCGGTCAGGCTGTTCGCTGCGCTCCGTCCTCCAAGCTGCTTGCTGCTTCTCAAAGTCCGCCTTTGCCTGTGCAAGATTGCTCTCGGCGGTTTCCGCCCGTTTCTGTAGCGAATCGTTCAGCTTTTGCAGCGAGTCCACTTCCTTCTGCTGATCCGGCATCTTTGCTGTGAGCTCTTCGATCTCCTCTTCTTGTCTCTTGCAGCGCAGGGTCTAGAGGTAGTGGTCAGTATTCGTGGCGGGATTAAGGGGGATGGCAATATCACTTACCGTCTCTCTGGCCTTCTTCCTCATCTCGGATTCGCGCTTGAGAGCTTCATCCCTCTCCTTCTCCAGGTTGGCGACCCGAGCAAGAAGAGTGGCCTCGATTCCCTGCCAATTTTCGCTCGCAATCGCATGTTGCGTCTGCAGAGTCTCCATCTGTCGGAGCAGCTTGGCTTGCGAGTCGCCAACGGCACCGGATGATGTCTCTTCGGCCAGAGCTCGCATCGCCTCCAGCTTTGCCTCCATGGCCTGCATCTCCGACTTGAGCTCGAGTTCCGCTAGGCGCGCCCGCTCTGCTGCTTGGTCGGCTTTTTCGTTGGTTTCGGCAATGTTCTTCTTGGTCCTCTCCACAGCGAGGTTTTTCTCGACCTGGAGCGACGCAATAGTCTCTTCCAGCTCCTTGGTCTTCTTCTGCTCTGCTGCGAGGGCATCCACGGCCTGTTTCGATGCCGCCGAGGCATTATCGTCATGTGCTTTTTGCAGCTCCGCCTTGAGACTCTTGACGGTGGCGTCCCGAATGTCAAGGTCCGAAAGGAGAGACTCCAAATCTGATCGTGCGCGGCTGAGGAGCTTCTGTGTTTCCACCTGCTCCTTCTCTAGCTCCTCCAGACGGCTCGTCCGTGCCCGAACACTAATGAGGTCTCTTTGTGTCTTTTCTTGGCTGGCTTTGAGCTCGGCTATCGTCTTCTCGTTTTCGGCCACCTGAGTTCGAAGCTTCTTTATGACGGTCCGAAGCTTCTGCTCGTTCGCGGCCATCGACCGACCTTCTTCCATGAGAGCGGCAATCTTCCCATCCTTCTCCGCCAGCTTCCGCTCAGCCGTTCCTGGTGCTGCATCGGCAACAGCTTTGCGCGCCGCCTCGCTGGCCTCTTTGGAGAGGTACTGCAGCTTCGACTGGAGGGCATCCACCTGCTCAATATAGCGATGCAACTCGTCTTGTGCTTCGTTTCCGGGTGGCGCGAGTCCCGGCGTGAGTGGGAGAGCTGGAGAATCACGGCCACTCTCGAATGATGGCCGCACGTCTGGTGTCGAGACGACAATCGGATCGGTGATTTTGCTTTCTTTCGGGGTCTCTGGCACAGGCACAGACTCGGGCTTTGGCTTTTCGGTTTCCTGCTCTTTCTTCGGGCCCATTCTCATGGGGCTGGGAGCTCGTGGAGGCGCATCGGCAGATATCGATGTGCGAGATCGGATAGAGCCAGTGTCTAAGGATTGTCTGGGTGAAGCTTGATCTCCCGCAGCCGTCGCGGATGCGGCATCGAGGCTGCCTCTTGCGCTGTTGGTCTCGGAGGGGGCGCTGCTGCCTTTAGCGACCATTGCCTTGGCGAGACGTTCTTGGAGTCGACTGTTCATGCGGTTGCTGCTCGAGGTTCTTGGAGCTGCTGCAGAACAAAGGTCAGTATATTTCAACAGCAAAGAGGGCGTGAGCTCGACTAACCAGCAGGTGCAGGAGCCGCCTTGGGCTCTGGAGGGGCGGTTGTTGGAGCGTTTGAAGGTGTCGCCTCGCGCTTTGGTATTTCCGCCGCCTTGTTGGCTATCTTTCCTGTCGCCGGGCTACCTTCACCTTCGGCGAGCATGCTGTCGAGGTGCGCCTCCATGCCGGCGACGGCCTGGGTGAGAAAGGAGCCCCATCGCGAGTTGCTTTTCGCTGGTTGATTTGCCATAGTTCAAAAAATGCTACGAATGCCGAAAGTCGCTGGATGTTTTCTCAGACGTGATCATTGCGCGCTAGGACCCGGGATGGCCAAGAATCGGTGGTTCCAGGGCATTGGCGGGCTGGCGACTCTCTGGAGCGTGGGCGTGGATGCGATTGCCGGCCGGGTCAAGGGAAGGTGAAGCCGGGAAACCGAAGGGATACAGAGACAGGTCTGGTGATACGCGCGGGCCAGGGGTGGGCGTCTGGGCCAGTCAATTGGGGCTTCTGGAGCTGGCCGTCCTACCGGGCTCGGCTGCTGTCGCAAATACTGATTCAACTGTGGATGGGGGTTGGACAACCTGATTGCTACCAAGGCTCTGGAGAGATGATGCGGTAGCCTGGAGATGATGTTACGTGGGCCGTTGAGGCGGGCGCGGGAGCGGGTGAAGTGGCCGCAACTGGCCTCAGCTGGGCCTCCGGAGTCCTGGAGCTCCCCCTGCAGCTCGCCCGAACAGCTTCCGTCTGCTCCACCACAAGACGCCCAGCGAGTGCCCGCAGCGTGTGGAGGTGTCAAGGGCGGTGTTCAGTTGGAGCCCTGGGATTAGTCATTCCTGCGTCTTGGCGTGGAATGCCCCGAGTCTCCGGGCCATCCGCCATTCACACTTCGGCAACCGGATCCGACGCAAACTGCACGCCCTGGCAGGCTGAGACACAAGTCACGTCTGGACACGAGTCTTGCAGGCAAAGGGAGCGATCCCTCCGAGTACCGGCGAGTACCTCGAATTCAGACTCTACAGGCATGCCAGGCGTCATGGCAACGGGCTGTCATCCCGCGGCCGGCCGCCTCATGACTTTACGACCATCTTGGTTGGTCGGCGCCAGGTCCGCCACACGTCACCGAGGGCGCCGGACGCCGCGGGACGCTTAGTAGATGCAGCATGCAGGACGTGTGAGCTTGAGATGCCGCCCGCCTGGTCCGGTACCTCGGAATACCTGAGGGAGGCTCTCGGACAGTCCGCCAAGTCCGCTGCAGGACCTTGCGTGCCTGCGGGAGGGAGAGGCTAGTCAACACTGGACCGACAGATCCCGTGGTGCTTGGTGATCATTGTAGCCACACTGGTACAAGCACTACTAGATACGGGGCTGTTTCGTTTCCTTCCCTTGCCTTGCCTTGACCCCCCCACGAGGCATCCAGTCCCACGCCGCCGGCTCCGGTGGCTTCTTTGGCCGAACTTACGCTTCTCCCATCTTTTTCCAACGTGTCGTTCCATTCAGTCACCTCCTCTCTGCTACATCACAGCCTCGCCGAGAAAAGCTTGGGTAGTCGTTGTACTCTGGGCAGCATACTTCCTCGTTTCGTTTCAGCCCAGCTCCCTTCCACCTCCAGCCTTACGTCACAGGACACGGACCTCGGGCTTTATCTGTCACTTGTCGGCATCATCGGGGGCCAGCTTTCACCTTACTGAGACGAACGTCAACACTATCTTGTCCACCATGGAAGGCCAGCAGGAATCGTCGTGGCCATTCCGCTTGGGAATCCCGTACGACGACAGTCGCAACTTTGAGGGCTTTTGGGGCCAAAAGACGGTGACGCTGAATTTCTGCGAAGAGGTGTGTGTTTCTCTCGGATAGTGTGGTGGTGGCATACTTGCATCCGGTGCTGCCGGTCCCTGTCGGAGCGGGGGGGGACCGCTGAACTTGTGTGAAGCTAATTTTGGCAAAGGACTATGTCGTGTCTTATTACATTGCAGAGGTGTGCAACGTGAGTTACCACTCCAATACGTGAAGTGTACCAGACGTTGAAGACTGATACATGGTTGCAGACACTCACCAACCTCCTCTTCTTATGGCTCGGCTACAGGGGTATTCGGAACTGCATCGTCCACGGCCATGATAAGATCTTCATCGTCTCTTATCTGGGGTACATCATAGTTGGCGCCGGGTCAACCGCCTTTCACGCGACATTGAAGTGTAAGTCTTACACATTCATCCTGGATGACCATCTGCCCGCTTACACACATGCTAGATCCCATGCAGCTCGTCGACGAGCTTTCCATGATTTACACAACCTGCATCATGGTGTACGCCAGCTTCTCTTACACCAGGTCTACTCGCTTCTCCGTCTTCCTCGGGCTAGGTCTCGTCGGCTTGGCAGCCTTTATCACGGTGTACTACCACATCACAAAGGACCCGCTGTTCCACCAGAACTCGTACGCGATTCTCACAGCAACGGTACGTGACACCCGTTGATGTGGTGGAAGGTGTCAGAAACTGACAACCGGGGGTGTCCACAGGTCCTTTTCAGGAGCATGTACATCATGGAAAAGCAGCTCCGCCCCAAGCTTAGCAGCAGGAACCCAGAAAAGGGGCCCAAAATCATCAAGTTGATGTGGCTGATGGTGGCAACCGGCCTTTCCGTGTTTCTGACTGGGTTCCTGATCTGGAACCTGGACAACTTCTTCTGTGGGACAGTACGGCACTGGAGGCGGCAGATGGGGCTTCCTTGGGCCATGGTACTCGAGGGTCACGCATGGTGGCATTTGATGACTGGACTTGGTGAGTTTTCTGGATCTACATTTGACATTTTGAGAACTTGGCTGACCAAATATTATAGGGGGTGAGCCACTATGCCTTGTAACTCTTCGCCTGCAATGGTTGCTGACACTTTCACAGCTTATTACTACATCGTCTGGGGCATCTGGCTACGCTGGTGCCTCGAGGGGCGCGAGGACGAGTACGACCTGTATTGGCCGAGCATCTTCTCCATCCCTGAGGTTATCAGGGTAAAGCGCAAGGACTAATCGGCAGGTGAGTGTGGTGGACGGCAATGGCTTCAAGTTGAACTCTACGATCCTGATCCTCATTTCGGTGGTGTGGTCGAACAGGTTGGGATAGATAGACCCTGATACCCATCCGCGTGATCTTTAGACATTTGATTGCAGAACATGATTATGCAGCTCGGGGTTCGATCAAGGTGAACCTGATTATGCTACGAACTCTGGAGCCATCCCATCGACGATGACGACGACGGAAAGAAGTTGAAAGACAAGGAGAGGATGTGTGTATAACGTGCTGAGGAGCAGGCGTGGGTGCAACAGCACCAGGTGGAGGAGGGGTGGCAGTGCAAGAGAGGCCTGAAGCCTGATGGGCACGAAGCCCCTGGCGCATGATGCACGTCAGCCATATTAGTGAGTAGAACGTTCTGTTCCGCCGTACTGCGAGTAGACCTTAAGTCTGACACGCTGCAGCCGACGAGATGGGGCTCCGGTCCATCGAGCCGAACTGCTCGGTCGAAAGGAAGAGTTGGCAGGTAAGATTGTTCTTCAGAGACAAGTTCATTCGACACACGACACACCATGCTCCTGAGCCTGTGTAAGTAATTGAAAAAGGAACATACATTAGAGCCGGATCTACCCAAGCTGTGAAAAGAAGCGCGCCCAGGTGTACCAACCTGACTCCAATGTCGCATGTATGTACAAGACCCCTCAATTACCTCCCGAGCCATCACTCACCCTCCGGCAGCACCCAGGATTTACCCTTCCCCCGAGGCTGTGATCCCGGAAGACGATCCCCCTGGATCCGGTCTTGGGTTTTCTCTTTCCCACTCAGCCTGTATTTCCTGCTCGCGTGCGCTGTATCGAGACAGTTCGTCTCCAGATAGGGACAACATCGTATTCTGGGCGCCAATTCTTCGCTTTCCTTCAATGCGCAGAAGTTCGTCCCACGAATGCTGAGGGCCTTGCTGGGGCCCTGGGGATGTTAGCATGATTTCATGACCAGATGCTCGAAATGACCAAATACCGAGGCACGGGTACTTACTTTGAGATGATGGGGCGGCTCCAACATTCTCCTGCGCCGAGGGAGAGCCTCTGATACTAGACCAGGCTCCTTTGACTCGCTTCCACGAGGAAGCCTTCTTCTCGAGTTCGAGGAGGAGGATAGTCCTTTCGAGCTCTGATGTTTCTGAGGAGGCAGGACAGAAGATGTCTGCGAATCTGGTGTAATTCTGGTTCTGGAAGATGAACTCGTTGCTGAGAACGACGTCGCACGGCAGGTCCTCGATGACGTGAATGTCGCAGATGAAGGAGGGCGGAGCCTTCGAGGACATGGTTCGTGTGATGTTGAATTGAAGATCAGCGTCAAACACCATGCCGTCAGTCCAAATTATCGATCCGTCGATGAGCCTGAGTGAGATTCTGTGCATCTCTTCGCGGTGAACAAGGAAATTGTGGCATCTGGCAAACGATGCCGACACTGCCAACACGTCAGACCCAGTGTCGGGCAGCGCCCAGGCTTCAGCGCCGTTCACGGAACGTGGGAGACCGTCTCGGGAAGGTTCGCCGAGGAGGAAGAGCCGTCCGACCTGGGGGCCTGGGAGAGTCGTCTCAATGATCCGATGATGGTGTTTCGTTAAAGTCTCTGTCAGGTTCAAAAAAACCTTACCCAGGACGAGGTCGTACATGCTGTTTCGGAGCACGTGGAATTCACGTCGATAGACGTTTTCCTCTCCCTGAAACTTGAAGTCGCCAACAATCCGACCAAGGCTAGTTGCTTGATGTCCCCCAGGCAGCCGTATGGAGGCTGTTCCGTGTGGCTTGAAGTCCGGAAAGTGCCGTTTGGCAAAGTTTTCGGAGACCGCATCCATCCCGGATCCCGAGTCTGGAAGGGCGCTGACATTGACGCCGTTCAGGGTTCCCAGGACCTCGTAGTACTTTACATCACGAGCAATGGTATTGCTCCGTGGTCTGTCAGATGACGCAGTATTGGAAGATGGCCCGAAAATTGACGGAAGGATGCTGAGGTTGAGCGCACGTGCTACATCGAGGTTGATCAGCAACCACTCCAGCTCGTTAATGTCCATGGGACTGGAAACCCTCACCTTCATTCTCACCGATAAAGTCGCTTTTCTCCTCAATATGAATACCAAGTGGTACCTTGCGAGCAGTCCAAACGAGCAGGGCAAAGACATGCAGATATCCGGCCCTGCTAATCACAGTTAACATCAACTACTGCTGGATGTGTGCGACTAGATTGAGCTGTACCTACCTCCCTAAAGCTATTGGCTCCATATCCTGCTCGACTGCTCACAGGGAGGGCGCGAGCGGCGAAGGATTGTTGAGCTTGGTTGCGATGATGTTGCCATAGAGCCTGCAGAGCTGAAGTGATTCGGCCCTGGAGAGGTGGCGCTATGGTATCAAGGGGATTGTAGAGCTGAAGGTATCTGGGCTCGAAGAAGTTGTGGCTCGAAACGAAGTCGCGCCTCTTAAGTTGGGCTGCTGCTCCCAAGTAAGCTCAGGTGGCGACTTACCCAGCGCCAGACGGTTGGGCGTCGAGGCCCCGGGCCAGGCTCCATGCAGGGAATGGCAAAGTGGCTGGCTGAGGCTCGGAAACGCCAGGTCACAACTGTACCACTCCACATGCAGACGCAAGTGAACTACAAATTGGCAAAGAGATTGATCGACCATGACGACATCGGGCGGGCAAAATGTATAATTCAGATGCCCGAGTGCCATACCTGGTATACAAACCGGGCGAGACACACCGCCTACTCCAGGTTTGATGGACGGCATTTCCCTCGTGTGATTTCTGGGTGGCCCATGGCTCTGGCAACGCCTGAGGTTTCTAGGCAATATGCAATCTTGCCGCAACTTTATCCCGCCAACTCGACAACAACCTAATGGACGTCGAAAAAACAAACTCGGAGACCAAAGCCATGGGATTTCGTGCTTTAGCAGGAAGAATAGGACGGGGTCAGGATCACGAGACATTTATTTTTCGAAAATTTGATCAGCTCAGCGCTCGGAATCTCCTCCACCTCGAGAGCCGAGTCGCATGCCTGGAGAGTGAGCTTGAAACTAAAGACGAAATCGCAGAGAAATCAAAGGACGCCACAACACTCATCTCAAGAGAATGCTGGGAAGGGTTCGAGTCGAGCGCAGATGACCCAGAACGGCCAGAGCATGGCCGTCTGCAGCTGGTAAAGGAGATCAGTCACGCTCTCCAAGAATACCGTCAGTTCTTACCATATCATCACCACAGACACTTGCCCGTTATCTAACGGTAAAAAGATGAGGCTCTCTTACGTCAGAGCCAGATAGCCTTACTAGATGGCCCCAGAGAGCGCGCCCTGCAAGTTGCTATTCACCTGTCTTCCGACGACGAATATGACGACTTCGGTATCAAGAAGACTACTAGGCGTCCGCTTGTCTACGGCGTTGCCGGCGAGAGGCTAGCCGTAGAGAACCACGCGGACCTCGTCGCGGTGCGGCGGCCTGTAGAGAGAGATGTGTTGTCGCGCTTCCTTCAAGATCACTGGATGTTCAAGGTAAGACCCCCCACGAAATGAGGAAGTTTAGTCTGACAAGGTGTAGAAAGTATCTCAGGGAGACGGGACAACATACATTGCCGAGAACCACGTCCTCTGGGCAGCGTCGATTATCAGCACCCTCGTCGCAGCGATCCTCTTGCTTGGGGCGATAGTTCTTCTGAGAGTTTTCAAAACTGAGAGCGCCCAGCTAGGCATTATTGCCATGTTCGTGGTGCTATTCTCCGTCAGCGTCAGGGTCCTGACGAACGCGAGAAGGGCCGAAATTTTTGCTGCAACAGCCGCATATGCAGCCGTGCTGGTTGTTTTTATTTCATCGTCCGCGTCAGACTCGGGCTCGGGCTTTTGTCAGTGTGGTTCGACAAATAGCACAATTTCTTTGACGGCGAGCGGAAGTTGAAGCAAGATTCAGGCAATGAGAATACATCTGTAGGAGTTCGAGCCATGCAAATAAAGAGGCGTGGTAACAAGCCCTCTATTCCCATGGAATGATCCAACTGCGTTGGGGAACCAGGTTCGTCGAAGGAACCTTTAGGCTTGCCATGGCGTAAATTTGAAGTTGTTGCCAGGGTTTAAATGGAGCTTGTAAGGGGAAGACTTGGACAGCCTGAAAAAGGGCCCGTCTCGACAATTCGCGCTCAAGATCCATGCTTTGTCATGCACACAATCTTCACCGAGTTCACCGAGATAGCTCCTCGAGCTGGCGGGGTCCTTGGTACTGTGAACCGTGGCCGTCGTCCCGCCTCCAACGACGCGGCTCACTCTCACAGCGACCTTTTGCGACAAGCCCCTCGCTCCATCTCTGAGCCAAACTCATTATCGACTTGGTTCCAGCTGCCAACAGACATCTTGGCCGCCGTCGTCGTCGCGGAGTCATCCGAATTTTCAACCTCTCACCCCTCACAGTGCCGCGACAGGCACAACCCCCCTTTCGCCATGTCCATCTCCAACGAGGCGCTCGAGAAGGTATGCCCGGATGCATCACAAATGTTCTTATTTGTTTGTCACCTGCTAACTTCCGTTCAGCTCGTGCGCGAGATTGAGAGCCAGGCCATCATGGCCCAGCAGCAGATCGGCCAGGCGAAGCAACAGATTGGCTCCAAGCAGCGCGAGATGCGCATGGTGCGCCTGACGATGAACGAAATCTCCAACCTCCCCGCCGGCTCCAACGTGTACGAGGGCGTGGGCAAGATGCACGTTTTCTCTTTCTCTGTCTAGCAAGTGTATGGATCGACTGACGCAGGCGCAGGTTCGTGGCGATGCCGAGGGGCAAGCTCAACGCCAAGCTGGAGGGCCAGGTCAAGCAGAAGGAGGGCGAGGTCGACCAGCTGGGGAAGAAGCTCCACTACCTGGAGACGACGTTTAAGAACAGCCGGGAGCACATTGACAAGATGCTCAAGTCGCAGGGCGCATAGACGAAGCAGCCAAGGGAGGGGGCGGTCTTTGGGTCTGTGTTCTGATATCACGGTCGTGACAGAAAATAGACGGAGCTGGGCGTGTTTTTTAGCCGCTGACAGACGCAACGGCCGTGGCCCCGGCCCGAAGATGTTTCATCACCCGCCGGGAAACTCAAGCGTGACGACGACGACAACGGCCAACTCGGTGGCCATGATTCTCTCGGCATCGCGCCCCCGTTTGCCAAGGTGCCAGGTGCCAGGCCAGGTGCAGTGTGTGGAAAGGGCCGGACCGCCGTCGCTGGACTGGGCTTGACTTTTGGCCAGTGCCAGGCCACAGGAATAGCAGCAACCCACTGGCAGCAGACCGAAGACCGGACCCATGTGATTTGACCTGTTTGGGCTACCGAGTGCGCCTTCACACACTGTGCACAATCAGTGCAGAACTGGAGCTGGAAACACAGTGCTTACTTGTATTTGCCACAGCGCCGGGATGCCCGCTGCTGTACATGTACCTCCTTTTTTCTTAGTGCTTACTGGACTACGTATTTCTGCATACATTTTGCTGCAAGACTCACTCCACCAGCAGGCATCTTTTTCCCCGCCGGCCGATGCCCAAAGACGTTGCCGATACAGGGACATGGTCACGGTGTCGCATGCCCGAAGGGGCGGGAAGTGGAAGCGAAGTTGGAAGGGCGGGAGGGAAGCAACGGTCGACTTGTAGGTGTACCTGGGGAAACGCGACTGCCGGTTGGCCACTATACGGACTAGCAGGAGCGACCCGATAGACCGCCAACGAGCTTGATCAGACTCGGAGCGGCCCTTTCCCCAAGTTGAGCTTGGCCATCAGTTTGCCTCTCAGGCCCAGGCCGTTCGTTCACCTCCAGCTCTCTGCCAGATTGCAGAGAGAACAGCGTCCATCTTCGCCAGATCCATCTTCTATCCTGGACCAAAATCGATGATCAATCCTACGACCAGCCACCCCTCCCTCCGGCCTCCGCCCCCCATCACCGTTTCGGCCCCCAACCCTCCTAATTTGAGACCCTTTTCCACCAGCTTCCGCCGGGATGGTCATCCTGTCTGTCGGTCGGCCCTCCAAGTCCTGTGTCGGCCTCCCAGCTCTCAGCCCCTCGGTCCGTCTCGTCTCGTCTCATCCACGCCCCCTCCGCCATCCCACCCCGGCCTGGCTCCCGTCGGTCAGGTTAGGTCACGGACAACTTACAAGGATCGTGCCCCTCATGCTTGGCACCGTCGCCGCACAAGTGCCAGAACCAGCCCGGCCCAGCCCTACTGGCCTCGCATGGCTATGCAAGTCGTCTATGGTGGCACTGAGCCACTACTGTAGGTCCCCTCCTCAGAGGCAAGGGTTTACAGCCCCCTATCGACTCAGAGGCCCTCCCTCCTCACATCCCACCCGTGCCGTGTGGCCAAAGTACGGGAGAAGAAGACCGGGGGGAGGAGGGGGGAGGGCACCCAGGAGAGGGGTTTTGTCAGATGTCTCCCGCCAGCGCAAAACATAAAATGGCAACATCCGCATGGCCCCCTGCGATCTACCCCTCCCCCTCCCCCCCCTTTCCATACCGATTCCCGTCTGCTGCTGTTGCACTTTTGTCGACGATTGCTTCTTGTGCGAGAAAACGAGCCTGTGACCGAGGAGGACTCGATCGATCTGAACCTGGACACTAACCCATACTCCCGGAACAAGTGAACTCGGGACTGCGCTGAGCTGAGCTGACGCCGCAGCTAAAGTAAAGTGAGTACAACGTGAACCCGCCTTCACCCGCCGCCCATCTGCCTCTACCCTTCAGCCGTTCCACCACACCACATACTACTGCTGCCTTGCGCCTCGCGCGCGCACCCACTCATCTGTCGGTCCCGATGGATGACCTTGCAAATCAAACGACGAGGGGGTCCCCTGGTGGAAGACCGGCGCATGGATGCCGCAGTCGGGTCGAGGCCTACCGTTGAGAGTCGCAGTTGTCACCCATCTCTAGCCCTCACTTATAACCCTCCTTCACCCCCCGCGCTGACGCCTCCCCCACACATCTCACTTTCATTCTCACAAGACTGACCGTTGCTCCCTTTTTTAGCACCGCTCGGGAGACCGCTCCGATAAACAACACCAACCCTATATTCCAACTCATCTCACGGGTGCTTTGCTCCCACCGCCGCCGCCATGAGCGGGTACTCTTCCGATGAGGATATGAACATCCGTTTCACCACCTCCCGTCGCCGTGCCTCCCCGCCGGGTCCGTCCTACGCCTATGCCGAGCCCGCCCGTCAGCAGCGACCCGTTCAGTACTACCCCGTTGAGCGCCCGTACCTCGCTCCCGAGAGGACCATTATCCGCGCTCGCTCAAAGTCGCGCGAGCGCTACCGCTACAGCCCCCCCGCCTCGCCTCCCGCTCCTGCGCCGGCGCCTGCCCCCGTCATCATCCACAACCAGATTTACAACGACCAGAGCGACGATGAGGACTACCGCAAGAAGCTTCAGGTCGCCAGGCCGCGCCGTGAGCGCTCCAGGTCCCGTGGCGACTCCAGGGAGCGCGACAACAAGAATTACATGACCCGCGAGCAGTACGAGATTGAGCGCGCCAGACAGCAGCTCGAGGATATGCGCCTCGCTCAGGCCCAGGCCCGCGACCGCGATCGTGACCGTTCTCGCGACGAGCGTGAGCGCCGCGAAGAGCGTGAGCGTCGTGAGGAGCGCGATCAACTCATCAAGCACAATCGCGACGACGCCGACCTGCGCATCGCCAAGCGCGAGCTCGATGAGATCAAGGCCCGCGAGGAGCGCCAGAGGGAGGAAGCCCGCATCAAGAAGGAGATGGAGCTGAAGCGTCTCGAGGAGGAGGCGCGCGAGGCTGAGGAGGAGGAGCGCCGCGAGAAGGAGGCCAAGCTCGCCGTCGAAAGGTACAAGGCTGCCGAGGCGGCGCGGCAGGCAAAGGAGAAGAAGGAG
Source organism: Plectosphaerella plurivora (assembly GCA_020726575.1). Taxonomy (NCBI): domain Eukaryota; kingdom Fungi; phylum Ascomycota; class Sordariomycetes; order Glomerellales; family Plectosphaerellaceae; genus Plectosphaerella; species Plectosphaerella plurivora. The sequence continues at coordinate 20,156 of JAGSXJ010000005.1, read as the reverse complement.
AGGGAGCTGCAAGAGAAGGAGTACCAGCGCCGTCTCCAGGAGCAGCTCATCCAGTCAGGCCTCGACGAAAAGGCCATTGAGGCCATCCTCAAGAAGGAGAGGGTCCCCGAAAAGCAGAAGCCCAAGCCGGCGCCCCAGCCCATGCCCATGCCCATACCTACTCAGGAGATCGCACGACCTACCTACACGCGCATGTCGAGGAAGCATCTGTCCATCGAGACCCTGAGGACGTACCACATTGAGTTTGACTTTGACCAGGTAAGTTCCCCTTCTATGCTTCTGGCCCCCAAACATGCGCTGACCACTTTGCGACGCCAGGACCCCGAGTTCCTCCTGATCAAGCGATGGGTGCCCGAGGCCGAGCAGAACACCTTGTGGTGGCACACACGAGAGATCCGCGAGCGTCGCAGCTCCAGCGGCAGGCTCGTGGTCGATGTCGATAGTGGCCACCGGAGGAAGAAGAGCAAGGACAAGGACGACGGTTTCGAGTGGGTCAGGAAGAAGGAGAGCGGCAGCCGCAGGCGCAGCAAGTCGCCTGCCCTCCTCATGTACCTTGCTGGTGCCAAGCCGGCTTAAGTACGAGGGGCGCGTAGACTTGTGGTGGAGAGACAGAGAGAAAGAGGGTTCTAGAGCTCGTGATACCAAGATCGGCGGCGTGGATTGGACACTGGAGTGTGCATACACGTCATTTTCTTTTTCTGTTTTCGAGGGGACAACAGCAGCGCAGCTTTCTACATCTTGCGCGGCTTGGATGTTATTTTCCTCTATCATGGTTCTTTGTTGTCTTCCTGGTTTTATGTGTCCCCACTCCTTCTGGTCAGGCGAGTGAGAGAGAGAGAGAGGCACGGATGGGATGAGACATGAGCTTGTTCTGTGTGTGTGTTGTGGTGGTGTGTCTGAGAGCTGGGAGGGGGAGGTATCATAGTAGCAAACGGCATAAAAACAAACATAAAGACCAAAAACAAGAGTATCATCATACAGTGATCTTTCAATCCTCCTCGCGGGATGACGTCCAACAATGCAATCCTCCACTATGACCGCAAGCTGTCGACTTTGACACCAGGGGTGAATGTCCGCTCGGCGCGGCGCATGAGCTCTTCGTAGACAGTCCAGGCCAGGGCGGCGCTCAGGGCTTTCCTGGTCATGCGCAGACCGAGACCATCGAACAGAGAGCGGACGCCGTCTTCGGCCAGCATCAGACGGCACGCCTGGAACATGTTGCGGTACTTGTCAGGCTGCAGCTGGATGCGGGTCTTGATGGCGTCAAAGGGGTTGGAGATGGCCGAGCATAGGGCGGCGGCGAGAGAGCCCGATGTAAAGTTGACAGCGGTAGCTTGAGAGGTCGTGAAGTGGGTGCCGGCGGGTACACCCACGATGGGGGCGAGGCGCTTCTTGAGCATCTCGTAGAAGAGCACGTACATGCCCGCGTAAGGGGCGTCGCGAGCCGCTGTGGCGCCAAAACCGGCAAAGAAGCCGCGCAGGCCGCCTGTAGCGAAGATATCGCGAGAAGCGCCAGCGATGGACGTGTAGGCGTAGTAGCTTGACTCGTAGCGGACCTTGATGACGGTCAGGGGCATGAGAACGAAGCCCGCAAAGGTGCGTGCCGTAGCCCCCGCGACGAGGTTGGCCGAGTTGGACAAGGTGGGGAGAGAGGAGGAGGACTTTGCGTTGGTGATGCCCGTCTTCTCAAACAGGGGCGACCGGGCGACCCGCGTCCGGATGGCGTTGAGGGTGGTGAAGTAGAGGGCGGAGCCGAAGCCGGTGCGCAGGGCCGAGGGGACGGTGCCGCGCCAGAGGGTGCGGACTTTGGAGGGTGAGGCGGCGACTTCCTTGAGGTAGGAGGTTAGAGAGCGGTGGCCGGATTGCTGCATGCGGGTCTTGAGCAGGTCGAGGGGTTGGAGGATGACGGCTGATGAGACGCCTGAGCCGAGGCCCGCGACGAAATGTCGGGCTATTTGGGGTGTCAGTCAAACGGTTCAGGGGATGTGATGATGGGTACATACACGACTTTGCGCCACCGCCGTTTTGCGCCATTGCGAAAGGAAGCAAGTTTCGGTCTGAATTGCTTCTGCAAAGGCGATGTGTCTTTTTTGCGAATCTCGCGAGTGTTTGGTGGTGTTGTTACAATCAGACTTTTCTGGCACCGCTCCGAGTGACCGGTTTGGGTAATTTGCCTGAACTCGGCAGGTGTGGTGAACAAGGTGTTGAAGAGGGATAGCACGGCAGCTGCGCGACCATTTTATGCAGGCGCCCAAAGACGCATGGAGGGAGATTGGTGGTGGTACAAGAGGACTATGGTACAATTTTCAACGAGGGGGGGAAAGGACGAAGGCTCATGTGAACATTTGGACGGTTTTGGGAGGTGAAGTTGATGACTGAACTGATGTCGAGGTCCATGACGGCAACGGTGGCAGAACTTGAGCTTCGGGGTCCGGGGGGGAGCTGTATTCCAGTATCGAGTATAGGTCCCGGGCGTCCCGGGATATGTGTTTATGCAGTGGTTGCAACCGGCTCTTTCCGCGGCACGGACCAATGAGTGGTCGAGTTGAGAGCTATCGCCCCGTGCTGACTACAGGCGCTACAGGGCGGGTTCTAGCACTGACAGTGGGCCTCTACTACTCCAACCTCCCTTTCTCCGACCTCGTGATAGTGAGTCTGGACGTTTGTCTGTCATTCGGCGTGCTCGCTCTAAGCAGTTTGCTTCTCCTTCACTGAAGTCCCCTTGTAATCACCAATAATGGAATCCAACCGCCCAGCGAGAGCCCGGTGACGTTTCACCACATCCACCCATTCCGTGTCCTCGGCCACACCGCCCCCTGGTGCCGTTAGCCCCGCCAGGAGCATGCCAAAATCGCCGCCCAGCCGGCCCATACTCCCCGAGCAGTACAAAACCTGTGTCAGGATACTGTCCCTCGCAGCTTGGTCTCGCACATGCGGCAGGTACTCCCGGAGCGTCTGGAGCAGCAGCTCAACCAAGTGTAGCGGGAACGTGGCGAGGGGCGACGGCATGGGCTGGAAAGGGTCGGGCTCTGCGCTCGCATCAGCGCGAGCTGCTGGGCCGTCTGGGAAAATGCTCTTGAACATGGACACGATGCCGAAGCTCTGCTCGCGGAAAATCTCAATGTACTTTTTGAGATAACGCTCGGTCTGCTGGCCGCCGGACCATGACTTGTCTGCATGTGCGGCCTGTCGGGCCTTTTCCTCATCGGCCAGCTCACGCAGCGGCTGCAGCGCGCCCAGCGTGGACTCGAGGGTGGTGATGCGGCACCGCAGGAAGAGCAGAGCCAGCGTTCGCTCCTGGGCGTTGCGGCCTGTCTTGGACGTCTGGTCAAGATCGGGCATGACGCGCCGCAGCCAGCCGACGGTGCGCAGGGCGGTAGCAAGCTTCAAACCGGGAGCCTTGAGGGTGTGAATGAGGTCCGTCGTCAGCTGCAGCACGGCTTCGTCGGCCTGTCGTGAGACCATCTTGACGAGGGGAGAGTCAGGGTACAGGGCGTGCAGGCGTCTGATGTGGGCGTTGAGATCCAGGGCGGCGGCGTAGTTTGGCGGTTGGGCTGAGACAGCTGATGTGAGAAGCGAGGGAAGCTCGAGCACGTCGACCATGCGCTCAACATTGCGGAGCTCGAGGAGGGCGCGCTTGCGGCGCTGGAGGTGCTCATTTTCGCCGGCTTTGCTGTAGGTTGTCGAGAAGCGAAGAGCTGCAGCATCTAGCTTGGGGATGGCATGCTGCAGGTCGACTGTACCAGCGAGGAGGCTCGGTAGAGCAGCTGTGAGAGTGGCATGGCGCGTGGCCGAGTCGATGATGGTCTTGTGGGACCGTTTCGAGATGCCTTGGAGAGAGAGGAGAAGAGAATGCGAAGACTGGGAAAGTTGGTGTGCTTCTTTCGTCCGGAGGTGCTCTGGCGTGTGTTGGGCGATGTGGTTGAGGAAGTCAATCTTGGCCGCCCGCGGCGTTGTTGATGTTTCGAGGTCTGGGTTCTCGGCCTCGAGGAGGTCGAGGAGGGCGTCGGCCATGGCGGCGAGGGAGGGGGACCGGCACGATCTAGGTGGTGGGATCTGGCACAGGTGATTGATGGTCCGGATTTCGAGTTCAGTCGTGGTCCTTCATGAGCGGAGTGAGCCTCAAGTGAGGTGGCCGTTGGATGTGGTGACAACGTGGTCGATGAGCGTCGCGCCCAGCTTAGCTGCATTCCCTTGATAGACGGATTTCCAGGCTGGACCAATCAGCCGACACAATCCCGTGGACAGCTTTCAGCGGTCCCAGAGCGCTGGACGTCACATGGCGTTCGCCAGCCGCCAGTGTCAGGCGCCCCGCAACACAAGCGCAGCCAGCCGTGCCGAACACACTGTGCGTCGCTGCCATTTCTGGGCATTCCACCGAAGCCCCAGCGGGGAAGGAGCTTCCATCTCGCACGGCACAGAGCTCCAGATCGGACGCCGCGAAGCAGAACGGGCAGGGGTCCATCCCCAACATTTCCCATCCGCCCCTCCAACTCCACTCAGTTCAAGATCAGGGCAGGGCAGGGTATGACAGTAAACTTGGACCTGGACCTGGACCCTCGATGCCCCCTTTCCTCTACCTCGCGCATCACCAACAGGGCAATCCTCTCACGTCTCCCCCTCTTCCTCTGTTTCAACAACATCTACCGACCTGGTAATTTCAAGGGTACACCAACATCCCCTCGGTAGCCATCCGCCCACGCGACTTCATTGCGCGCGTGCAGTTCCCTCTAGGTCAGCTCCCGCGCCCCTGGTCACTGGACGTCATCACCACGTCCCAGGGTCCAAGACACTCTTCCCCCTTTTAAGCTTCCCGCCTTCAGCCCCTCCACCACTCCCCGTTGAAAGCAGTCCTCTTCTGCCTTATCCCACTAGCAGCCCACCGCGCCATACCCGAACCATGACCGCTGACCTTGTCAACACCGCCGGCAGTATATAGGCACCGACCTCTCCTCCTCGAACCCACGTACGCCTTTGCGCCGAGCGTCCTCCAACACCTCCCGCTCCTCTACCACACCCTCGAACCCGATATCCCACCGCCGACATGAAGGACCCCTTCCCCCTCAAGCCCATCCCATGGCTCGTCGAGGCCACCCGGCCCTTCGCCAAGGTCCTCGCCTTGCCCTCGCTCCCCTACCACATCCACGAAGTCTTCGCCTCCGCCCTCCTCTACACCGTCATCTACTGGCCCATCTCGCCTCTCCTCTCCAAGCTCGTCGTCGGCAACAGATACAACGCTTTGCCCCGCCGTCGCCGCGTCAACTGGGACGCCCACGTCGTCTCCATGTTCCAGAGCCTGCTCATCAACGCCCTCGCCCTCTGGGTCATCTACGCCGACGAGGAGCGCAGCGTCATGACCGCCCAGGAGCGTGTCTGGGGCTACACCGGCGCATCGGGCATGATCCAGGCCCTCGCCGCCGGCTACTTCCTCTGGGACCTCGTCGTCACCAGCTTCAACATGGACGTCTTTGGCCCTGGCACCCTGGCCCACGCCGTCAGCGCCCTGGCAGTCTACTCCTTCGGCTTCGTACGTCCTCCCCCCCTCTCCCCAGACTTGCGCTAACAAAGCCTCCACAGAGGCCCTTTGTCAACTACTACGCCCCCATCTTCATCCTCTGGGAGCTCTCGACCCCCTTCCTCAACGTCCACTGGTTCTTCGACAAGTTGGGCATGACCGGTACCCGCGCCCAGCTCTACAATGGCCTCATGCTCCTCTTCACCTTCTTCTCCGCCCGCCTCGTCTACGGTACCTACCAGTCCTACGCCGCCTTCAGGGACATCTGGGCCCTCCTCGGCTCCAACCCCGTCCTGCCCAAGGCCGCCGACGGCACCGAGCTCCCCGCCAGCGACGTCCTCCGCTTCGCCACCTCGGCCACTGCCATCCCGCTGTGGCTGGGCGTCATCTACCTCATCAGCAACTGCGTCCTCAACTTCCTCAACTTTTACTGGTTCGTCATGATGATCCGCGCCGTGCGCAAGCGTTTCGTGCCCGCCACCGAGAAGAAGCCTCTGCCCGTCGCCGCGCAAGCTGTCTCGACCGCCCACATCAGCGCGGAGAGCCCCGTGTCCGCTACGAAGCCCCGCAGGCGCAAGGCCTAGGTGGAGAGAGGAGCTGGTTTTGGGGGAAGCGCCGGAAGCATCATTGTGTAGGAAGCGCACCTTTACGCCAATATTCATACGCATTCTGGGGAAGGTTCCGTCCTCAATTTCTTCCCGTACCGGTCACGAGGTCATCATGTTCACGAGCAGATATGAGCAGGTTATGTGGGATATATAGAGCATGAGATTAGGAACACGTGTCTAGAAGCCGGCGGCGAGCCGTCGTCTACGCAAGCTTTGTTCAGTTATAATCGTGTCACGCCGGAAACGGCTGACACCTTTCCATCCCTCTCCGACTCGCGCGCCCGTGAGAAGTTGCAACATCAAAATAACCGCCCGCAATGCACTATGGCTGATGATGTATGCCGTTGTGTCCGAAAAATCAGAAACCAAATGGGTTGTTCGGTGCTGCACGTTGTCAGTCATAGATACATTGCCGATACATATTTCCTCAGACTTACTGGCTTGGGAAAGGTTGGCACGCCGCCCTGTTGCCTGAGGGGCGAGCTTTTTCGCATCCGCCGAGACGCCGAACCTGACCGGCGGCGGCGGGCCCGTCTGCTGGGGCTGGAGGGGCTGGAGGGGAGCAGAGTTGAAGCCCGTCGGCTGGGGCTGGAATGGCGGCATGCCAGTCCTCTGAGGCTCGAGGGCAGGAGGGAGGAAGGAGTTGATGCCGGTGGCTTGCGGGTTGAAAGGCTGGGGGGGCTGCTGCTGCTGGGGGAATTGTCCTCCCGGGAACCCTGTCATCTGGTTTTGTAGGGGCGCAAACTGCTGGGGCACCTGGCCGGTCATCATCGGCTGCATAAAGGGGCCGGCTTGCTGCGGCATGCCCGTCTGGAACTGCTGCAGCGGTTGCTGCTGGCCGGGGAAACCCGTCATCTGAGGGGCCATCTGGGGGAACTGCTGCTGCTGCTGTTGTTGCTGTTGCTGCTGCATCTGCTGCAACTGCTGTTGTTGCAGAGCAAACTGCTGCTGTTGGAGGCGAGTCTGGTTCATCTCCTCGAGGCTTTGGCCCGGAGGCGCCACGCGGCCCTGCATGGCACCAGTCATCTGCGGCATCATGGGAGGAGGAGCAAAGTTGCTGGGTTGGGCAGACAGCGGGGCAGACAGAGGACGGCCTGGAGGAGGTGCCAGGGCACCTTGGCCAAGGGCTCCCTGGGGCGGCGTCGGACGTTGTCGTTGCTGCGCGGCGAGGTTATTTGCCGCGAAGAAACCTGGGGTGGCACCAGTCGGCTGGGGCATCTGAGGAGGGGGTGCTTGGGCAGGCGGAGTCGCAGAGGCAGGCAGCGCAGGCAGAGCAGGCTGGCTTACTGCCGTCCTCATAGGCTCGAGAGGCGCGGTCAACATCGACAGCTCCTGCATGGCGCCGGTCAGAGTTGGCACCTGCTTCGGTGCGGGGGCCGGAGCTGGGGCTGGGGCCGGGGCGGGCTCGCTTCTCGGAGGTTGAGCCGGAGCCTCCTCTGCCTTCTTCGACGGCTTGACGTCCCAAGCATCGTCGTCAAAGCCTGAACTGGCACCTGCCTTGGCCGCCGCCTGAGGCGAGGATGCTCTCGGCGTCGTCTCCGCAGCAGGCTTCTCATCCTTGACGCCAAACGCCTTGGGATCCACCACGTCACTTGTCTGCATAGCGGGTGCCGGCCTGCCCTTTCTGGTGTTGTTCCGCAGGGTGCCTCCGGGGCCGGAGAAGAGACCGCCACCTTCGTCGTCGCCAGCGGCCTCCTTACCCTTCTTGTTACGACCAAACCGCTGATCCAGATGCCGCATAACCTTGAGGATGTCTCCCTCTCTGAGGCCAAGGTTCCGAAGCACAGAGGCATCCACGTCGGGCAGGATGCTCTCCGTCATGGACTCCTTGGCGAAGCCCTGGGCGTAGCGTTCACAGACGCCAAGGGGCACTTCACACTCAAGGAAGAACTGGAACCAGTCGTACTCGGGCGTCTTGGGCTGCGGCGGCTCGACAGAGGCTCCCACCTTCGGGGGAGCGCTCGAGGACGACGAGGCGACCCTGTTGGAATTCCTCTTTACGTTCGAAAGGGGCTTGTCCTCGTCCAGGGAAATGCCGGTGACCGCCTCGACGTACTCGAGATCCTCCAAGGACATCTTGGCGATGGGCACGGCAATCTTGACTCCGTTGAGCTTGTGCAGGTTGATCTTGCCGTCCTTGAGGCCGAGGAACTGCGCTTCGACGCTGAAAGACTTTGACCTATCGGTCCAGGATCGGACCTTGGAGGAATCGGGCCCTATATCGCGTTGTGAGCATCACTTCCAAGGTGAAAGTAGCGGGGTTCGGGGTACTCACTCGACTTTGACTTGCTGCCGTCGCCCCGTCCGCTATCGCGTTTCCGCTGCCCAGAGTTATTACCATCTCTTGCCTGAAGACTACTGCCGCGGGCTGGCAAAGGCATTCCAGGTCCTACCTGTTGTTGATGTTGGTGCTGAGGCTCGCTGTGGGCGGCCTTCATGGCCTCCTTCGTCAGACGGATTTCTTCCAGGCGGTTCTGCTCGACGGTCGACAGGCCGGCGTTGTTGTTCGAGGAGGAGGCGGGCGGCGGAGACGTGATGCCGGTGATTTCGATGTAGCTGCTGGGGACGACGCCCTCTTTGCCGTTTTTGATCCGTCTCACCTGCCACCACTCTTCGCTCTTGGTGTCGTCGATGACAATGACATCGTCGCCCACGGCCACAGTAACCTCGTCGTCACCCTGTGCCATAAAGTCGTACAGGATAGTACCCTTCTTCTGACTCTGGCCGCCGCTAGCAGTAAAGACCTCTGAGAGGCTGGCTGCCTTGACGGCGCCGGCCAGCTCTCCGAGAGCACTGACAATCTCCTCAGCGGTATCCTTGGCGCCCGCGTGGAAGTCAATGCTCTTGCTGGGCCGCACCAGCTCCATGAAGACGTGCTTGCCCTCGCGGGAGTAGTGCGTCATCCGATCGGCAGCCCATTCCTGAGTCGGTCCATCCTGCGCCTTCTCGGGGGCGATGAGGATAGTTCCAGTGCCGAGGTTGATGCCCAGGGTGGTCGGCATCTTCTTGCGCTTGCCCATGACGGATACCATCTCGTTGATGTTGTACATGTGGAAGCCGCCCGGGACCTTCAGGGGACCCGAAACATCGTCGTCTCGTCCCTGGTCGAACTGCACATGCCTTTGCGACTGAGAGCGGGTCGGGCCGCTGGACTGGGATGCGGGCCTGGCCGGGAGGGTAGGGCTGCGCACCTCCTCCTCGTCGGAAATCTGGGATCGTGGCGACAAGAGGGGTGGCGAGACGGTCGCGGCCGGCGGCGGGAGCACGGCGCGGCCGCCCATGACGCTAGCCAGAGCAGCTGCCGGGTTGTTCGCAGCAACTGGGGAGGCAGGCGGCGATGGGGAAGCCACCTGTTCGGCGTAGTCATCGGAGCCGTTCTGCGTGATGGGTGGGCGTACAGGCAGCGAGGGCGGAGGGGGCGCAACGGGGGCCTGGGGGGGTTCGGGAGTCTGCGCGCCGCTGGATCCGATCTCGATGTAGTTTGAGGGGACGAAGCCATAGTCCTTGTTATAACCGACGAGAATCCAATCCTCGTCCGTCGAGTCGAAGACAAGGAGGTCGGCATCCTCGGGGAAGGAGAGTTCTTCATCGGTCTGGCGGGTATACTCGTAAAGGGCACGCGCCTTTGCCGTCGGTTGCGCCTATGTCACATACGTCAGCATTTCCAGGAGGGTGGTGACCCTGGGCAAGGAAAGAGGGGAGCTACCTCTTCAATGTAGTTTTCCGGAATCAGACCAGTGGGTTCGTCCTCATCCTCTGAGCTGGCCTTTTTCTTGGCCTTCCACCATCCATCTTCGCCATCGTTTTCCAAGACGTACAGGAGGTCACCTTCGTCAATGGCAAGCTCCCCCTCGGCCTGAGGCTTATAGTCGTATAATGCCCGGTAGACGCCCTTGAAGCCCATCTTGACACCTTCTCAGCGGCCGCAGCAGCCGTGTTATCGTGTTTGACTGCGCTCTCGTCGTTGCAAGGGAAATGATTGGGTCGCAGTGGATGGCCGTTCCTTCGCCGTTTCTCGTCGGGGGTGGCTCGGAGCACGGCGGGATAGGGGCGGCTGGGTCGGTTCGGCGGTGGTAACACTGTCGGCTTCTGCACAGGGTCAGAATTCAACTCGATCAGACATCAAGCGAAGCTTGAAGATGTTGGAGGGGCGCCGCAAGCAGGAGAAGACAGGAGGGGTTGGGCGATTGGCGCATAAGAGACACAACCCACGATGGAGGATGCGACACTGGCCGAACAAGGAGCGGAGATTGGGCAGAAGGGAGGAGGGAAGCTCGGAACGGGGAGCACGGGGACAAACGTACACTGCTGCTGTAGGATGCCCGCGAGTAGGTTGAGCGAGGTACTGGTGTAATGGAAGAGACTCCAGCTAACCGGCATACGCAGGAGTGTGTAAGCTCTGTCGGGCGATCAGGGACGGCGATGGGAAAGAATGGCTGGACTCGGCTGGCGCTGGTCTGGCTGGCTGGGGGCCTGGGTCGATGGGACTGGACTGGAATCCGGGCATCGACTCGTTCCCTCCTTCCTTGGGGGGCCTTCCGCACCGGGAAGCTGGCTGTGCTAAGGCTTGGGGGGTCCCACGTCTCACCTCATTGCAGAAGATGGAACCCGCGGATTGGCCATGTCCAGCACATTTCTCCACATGTTCACCAGCCACCACAGTGCACTGTTGGAAGGGGCTGATGTAATTAGGTGGCTTTCCCGCTTATGTCCCCGCAATTTAGCGCACTGACAGAAGGCCGGGGGTCAGTCTGTCAGCGCCTGCGCGGTGACGTGCTGTGCATTCCTACTTGCACGCGGCACTCACGGGCTTTGGTTTCATCGACCCACGAAACACCATGACCGAACGTCTTTATCAATGCAAACGCAAGTGGGGTATCTTTCATTATGGGATCACCAAGTATCCAGACAGAGATGAACGCCTATTGATGGACATATTCCCATGGTCCCCGTCCATCCTGTCCCGCCGTCCGTTCCTGAGGTGATGAATATCTACGCAACTTGCCTCGCATCACTTGGTGTTGAACCGTCCCGTCATTTCCATCATGCCTTAACCTTGTTTGTCCGTATCAATTTCCTGGAAACCTTTTAAGCCGACTCTTCCTTCTTCAATGTGCTGTTTGAGCGGTGGCCCCTGGTGATGACGCCAGGGTAAATCGCCGGCTCCTGGCCAGAGATGTGCACGTTCTTGAGGGCATCGACAGGCCAGGCCTCTGAAGTCGACGACATGCGAGTGGGCGTCGAGACGACCTCGCCGGCATGAACGATGGTGCCTTGGCGACTGGGAGTCTTGGGCGCCGACGTCGGCCCAGCAGACGCCAGGACGGGCTGCTCGGCGAGAGCCGCCGCCTGGGCATTGAAGGCGATGTACTTCTGGAGGCTATAATACGATTAGTCCTTGTACCTCTCCAAAGAGTTTGCAATCCACTTACATGACATGCTCCTCCCGCAGCGTCTGGTAGCGGAACTCCTCCCGGCGATCGGGAACGTTGGTCTTTCCCATGGTGTTGCCCTGGCGGCCAGGGAGGTCAAAGTTGGGGCCGATCCACTGCTCCTTGACGGACCTCTCGTAACCGCTCTGCTTGACCGAGTTCTTGGCAAGCTCGCACATGTCCACTGGGCTGAGCTTGTAGATCTGCGCGGCAACAGCGTACTCCTCCATCAGGGGCTCCTTGGTGAACGCAAACTGCAGCGGGTCGTCTGTCGACAACGACACGTTGAGGCCGCGGCGGAAGTACTGGTAGAATGGGTTGCGCTCGTAGGCCAGGAAGAGAGCATTGTTGCTGAGGGGTGACATGGCCAGACCAATCTGCTCCAGGTAGTAGATGTACTGGAGGAGGGGGACCTTGCGCAGTAGCAGGCCGTGGCTAATGCTGTGGCAGCAGAGGGCCGCGACAGCCAAATGCTCGCTGTCGCCCGCCTCGCCACAGTGAGGCCGCAGGACGAACGTGTTGAAGCCCCTGGACTTGCGCAGGACGTTGAGCGAAGTCATGTTGGCAAACAGGTAATACACCCAGTAGCTGTAGGGAGGGTTCTGCTTCGTGTCCCAGACCTTGGGCACGGGGAACTTCTTGAACAGGCGGCGCTCCACCTTGCTCTCATCGTCGACGCTGTCGAAGCCGATGACCCTTTGGAGGAAGATGTGAAGCTTGGGGTGGCTCGAAGGGTCCTTGGAGACCTCGAAGAGGGGCTGGAAAACGTTGAGGACGACCTGCTCGAACGAGTCCATCAGGCCGCTAGCCTTGTAGACGTCGTAGAGGCGAGGAATCTGGATCAACCAGCGCACGTTGTGCGAGTACAGCTTGTTGTCGACGACCCAGGCGGCCAGCTTGTCCCACTCGTCAAGTGACTTGCCGTAGATGGAAATGCGCCACTCCACCATCTGGTACTTGCTGGACTCGAGATCGGAAATGACCTCCTTGGTGATCTCAGCCAGGTAACGGCCCTGGATGAAGTTGTCCGTCTTCATGAAGATGGTCCTCAGGCGAGACTCTCCGATGGGGTTGTATTTCAAGTTGAACTTGTCGAAGCGGTGGAACGAATCGGTGTGGGCCTTGGAGGTATGTCAGTAACGGCTCCGGGTTGGGGAGTGAAATCTACTCACGTGCATGTCCAGGGTGTCGATGCTCAAGTCATATGCCGTGAGGTTGATACTCTGGAACACCTCGGCCAAGGTCAACAGTCGGCCGTCGCGTTCCAACACCACTTCGTCGGGGTTCTTCTTCATCTTGCTCTTGATGAAGCGCAGCAAGTGCTTCTGGTTCATGCACGCTGAGTGGTGAACGTGAGTGTCGACCTTACGGACGTTGTAGAAGTCACGGTGGGGGACCTTCTTGCTGTCGGCAGTCTCCTGGTACTCGTTGAGCAGAGCGTAGAGGTTGAACTTGGCCTCCAGGTACTGAAGGCGACGGAAGGCGAAGCTCTTGGAGGGGCCATCAGACGAGGCGTTCAGGATCTTGTCGAGATCTATGTAGAACTCGCGAATGGTGGGGACCTGTACGAGCCGCTCATCAATGGCCTTGGCGTCGGCGTTCTTGTATACTTGGTAGACGCCGCTGTCGTCAAGCTTAAAGTCGAAGGGACCATCGCCGGGGACAGGAAGGACGTCCTCCAGGTCAAAGTCTTCTCCAATGTCGACGCCGGGCTTCCTCTTCTTCGAGGGGCGCTTGGGAGCCGTGTCATCCACGGAACCCTCATTGACCGGGGGCAGCACCGTGCTGTTGCTCAGGCTGTTCACACCAGTACCGGCAGCGTTCACGCCGGTGTTGACACCAGTGTTGACGCCGTGGGTGGCGGGGTGCCAAGCGGGCTCTGGAGGAGGCGGGTAGATATCCCAGGAGAGGTCATCCTTGGGGTTATCGTTGGGACCCTGGAGTGACAGCTGGATGTACCGCCGGCGAGTCTCGACAATGTCGTTGATGTTGCTCGAAATCTCGCTGAGCTCGGTGGTGATGTGCGGCTCGGTGTCGGCAAAGGCGCCAGGCAGAGGGCCAGAGGTGAAGCCAGAGGACAGAGAAGGGCCGGCAACACCGCTCGACTTTTGCAGCTCCTCAATTTTCCTCATCTCCGCCTGCATAGCCTGTAGGCTAGGTGTCATACCGGGGACGTCAAACCCAGCCCTGTGGCTGGTGACGGGATCGCCCAGCGAGAACTTTCCGCTCTCCTGCGCCGGGGACCTGCCATATTGAGAGCCGGAGAAGGACGAGGCGCCCCAGGAAGGGTCCTCAACCCCATGCTCGATGGTCCTGGAGCGGGACAGGGCGTCGCGAGCCTCGTTGCTGCCCAACAGAGGGCTGGCGGTCGGGGAAGCGGCGCCCACGGGCCATGAGGTGCTGCCGGCGAGCTTCTGGGAGCTCTGGTTGCGCTGGTAAAACAGCTTGGCGTCGGTCTGGGTCATTTGACGCTCGGCCACGGGGTCGTAAAAGGCTGTCCGCGTCGGCATGTCGCGTGGCAGCATTCCCTCCTGAAAGTCGAGGTCCCCCTCTCCTGGGGTGGGAGGACCCTGGGGGGCGGACGACTCGTCAGCTGCCTGTGGCTCGTCAGACTCGGAATCCGACTCTGTGTCACCGCCGTGAGGCGCATGCGCCATGTCCTCTTCGTCCGAGTCGATGCCGGGGTGGGGGAAGCCGGGGGGCCTCTTGGGGGAGGTCGAGGCCGAAGTCGGGTCTGCGCTGGTCTAGACATTGTGTCAGCGAGCTGAACAGCTCGTGCAACAGTACGCGAAGGGAGCTTCCATGACGAAGTGAGGAGGGAGGGGTCTCTGAACGTACCAGCTATGATGATGATGCGGGGCCCTCCTCCCGCAACCGTGCCTCGAGGGCACTGATTGAAGGAGGGGGAGGGGAGGAGGGGGACCTACCAGCCATTGCGACGACCTGCCGCGGACCACCACACATGACAGTCTTGTTCAATGGGCCGGAGGTACTGGGGGACGAATCGGTATCTTGAACAAGGGGAGGGCAGTTTTGGAAAGAGAGTAGAAGAAGAGTTGTAGCAGTTGACCGAGTGTGAAAAGAAAAAAAGTCTGGGTATGGAGCAGCTTTTCCTAGCTTCAACACCGGGCGGGAGTCACTCGTAGCGGGCGAGACAGGGTCTTGGCTCCTGCGTCCTGGTTCACTTGGGGAGCGCCAAGCAAGGGAAGCTGCACCGTCGTGGAGCTTCCTGCCAGAATTTCGACTCAATGGGCCCGCCCTGGCGTACTGCCGCTGAGGGCCGCTGGGGACAGTGACTCGCCTATCGGGGCGGTGCCACGCTGCACGGCGCCAGGGGCCGCCAGGGCGGCGGAGTCCGACGACAATCGACTTCTCGGTGACTCTGACTCCCCAGGGTCTCCCCGCTTGGTCCCTTTTAGTACGGCATTTGAATGCGAGCCTATCGTCCTAATGCCCGGTAAGCAGCAGGCAGCGATCATGTTTACCGATGCCAAGTGAAAAGTCCGAGCATCAGACCGCGCCCTTCACCGCTTAGGATGGGCCAGCCACCCCTGGGGTCGATGGAGTCTACCGTGTCTTTGTCTGTATTGTGCGTCTAAGGGTATCTCGGGATGTCCTCGGTACCGTCCGTCTACTTCATTTCTATCTCGTCGTCCTCCTTCTTCGGCTGAGGCTTCGCCTTCTTACCCGAGTCCAGCGAGTACAGCCCGCCCGCTCCAAACACCACAACGGCACCTAACATGGTGCCGGCCGCCAGTCGGTTGCCGAACAGCCAGATGCTCAGCAGGAGACTGACGAGCTTCCGAATGTTCAGCACAATGGTTACCGTCAAAGCGGTGGACGCGGCAGCCAGGAGATTGACGCCGCGGATGCACGCGTACTGGGTCAAGACGTTGATGACCAGGTACGCCAGCTGGCTTGGGATCTGGAAGCCGCCGGGCGTGGCGACCTGACCGTCGACATCCACAGGCCCGCTGAAGCCCGGCAGCGCCAGGGGCGGGCTGTGCGCCAGTCGGCCGAACTGAGTGATCAGCGACGGCGCAAAGGGGAGAAAGAGCGGCAGCGACAGCAGGTGCGAGTAGAAGAGGTTCTCCTTCCACTGCGGTCCGTACTTCTTGTACGTCTCCTCGGTGTAGAGGCCCATGATGGCCGACAGGATCTGGGCGACAAAGAGGATGATCAGGCCCGTCCCAAACGTCGACTTGACCGCCGGCTGGGCCGTCTTGCCATCGGTACTCCCCATGGTGTTCTCTTCGGAAGTTGGTGCGTTCTGTCCAAGCCGTGTCAGCATACATATCTCTTTGCCCAGCATCTGAAGGGTTACATACCTTGCTCTGCGCATCAGACCAGGCCGCGACAATGACGCCGATGGTGAGGAGAACCACGGCAGTGATTTGTATCCTCGAGTACTTCTTGCCCCACATGTAGCCAGCAATCATGGTGGTGATGCTGCCGCCAGACCGGAGGATGATGTGTACCGGGACGGAAATGTCGTAGCTAAAGGCGTGGTTGTTGAGCACATTGATGCTGAAGAACAGCACAATGTTAACAAGCCATCGCCTCAGGGGCACCTTGTTCGGGCGGAGGAACAGCGGCGGCCGCGAGCGTTCGAATTGCG
This sequence comes from Plectosphaerella plurivora, assembly GCA_020726575.1. Taxonomy (NCBI): domain Eukaryota; kingdom Fungi; phylum Ascomycota; class Sordariomycetes; order Glomerellales; family Plectosphaerellaceae; genus Plectosphaerella; species Plectosphaerella plurivora. The sequence goes on along the minus strand of JAGSXJ010000005.1, from coordinate 3,983 downwards.
ATATGTAGCCCGTGACGGCAACGAAGAGGAATTGCACAAAGGTCAGGAGTGTGCCGGCAGACGGTTCGACCCTGGCGAGGAAAAGTATCAGCAAATGTCGTGATCAACAGCATGTTCGGGAGGAGGTTCTTACTTTATAATGGCTTCCAGGGCATAGACCTACCACGAGCGCGGCCGTGTCAGTTCGTCCAAGTACCTATGTTTTTGCCTGCCCCCTGGGATGAAGACATTTGGCAAAGTCGAAACTCACATTCGAGCAGCATCCACCAAAAATCAACCCCAACATAACGCCAACGGCAATCCATTGCGACGCCGTCTCTGCCGCAATGCGGCCTGCCAGACGGAGAGCCTTGGCCGGCAGTGGCTCTTCCTCCCGTCGTTCCCGAACATGTTCGTCGCTCAGCAGCGGCAACTCGCTCTCGGTCGCACCATTGGCCTTGTTGTCGAGGTAAGGCATGGCACTCTGTCCTCGACGGGTGGTGGACTGGCCGTCCTTGTGCGCAGAGGATGATGTGGAGGTGCCTTGCGGCGAACCGCGTCTTCGAGTTGTCGGGTCTGAAGTCATGAACACGAGGTCTCGACGCCTGGGTCCGAAATAGCAAAAAAGGGTCGGCGGGAGATAGGCTGTGTGAGGGACGGGTGCAGGTAAGCCCACGTTGGCAGGCCGGCGCCTGCGCCAGCGGAATCCAATCCAGGGATGCCAGATGAGACACGAGGGCAAGGGGCCAATGGGAGTGGCCCAAGTTCTGGCGATTGGCGGGCCCACAGTGGGGGCTTTTGGGAACACTCCGGCATGGCGGGATCTGAGAAAGTCCAGACCATCACACCTTGTCCAGGGTGCTGCTGCAGGCATCATACTGCCAACTACAGCATATCGAGTGGACAGTCACCATACGGTGTAGTCGCCAAAGTCCTCTCACTACTCAACATCACTCGGCAAATATTGGCGCACAAATTGACTTGTCTCTGCTGTCTATCGGCTCTCTGATATCGCTTTGACGAAAACGCTGGCCTGCCGCCGTAGCAGCCAGCTCTTCCTCACACGTGGGGGCCGCTGTCCGGCTCGGGCGAGACCTTTCCTGCCCCCCGTCACTATCGAGACCGGTCATTCCTGGTGACTCGGCCTCTCATGACTACAACATAAACTGATCCGCCAAAGCCGGCGCCGCTGGTTTCTGGACAGAAGAGGCCGTACTCGAGCAGCCCGTCAACGCAGTCGTTGGGTTGTGTCTTTTGCAAAAAAGACCCTCAAAACACCGGCTGGCTCCCATGTTGCATGCTGTCCACCCTTCAACCGCACACCATCGTCATGCTTTCGTGATTGCCCCTCTGTCGTCATAGATCGTCCCGCTTCCTTCATGTGAGACACGCCCTACAGAGCAGAGAACACAAACAACTGTGACAGAGTGTCAGTACACGTGGAGGAAAAGGAGGGGATGTGTTTCCAACTTACGTTGTTTGTCGCCGCAATGGCGATGCTGTCTTCAAACGGATGCCAGCTCATGTGCAGGATCTTCTTGTTGAAGTCGATCTGGTCGGCATCCGTCTCCTTGCGCATCCTCTGGCCCTGTCCCCCGGCCGGGCTGCCGGCGCGGGAACCACCCTTCTTTCCGTTAGACGTCGGGCTAGTCGACGCGTTGATGGGCGTAGGCACGCCGACCTTCTTCGCCTTGAAGGCCGACTTGTCAGCTTGCAGGACCACCTCCGTCTCCTTCTCGGGATCCGAGGGGTAGATCATGAAGTTGTTGTTGTAGCTGCCCGTCATGACGTTCTTGGCATCCCCCGAGAAGACAACCTCGAACTTGTCGAAGATGCTGTCGTTCTCGTACGTATCACAGAGTCGGGGCCGCAGGTGCTCGTGGATGGGGATTGTCTTGATCGGCTGTCGCTCCATATTGATGTCCCAAATCTTGACTGTCAGGTAGTCGCGAGACAGGATGTAGCGGCCATCGTAGGAAAATCGGACGTCGGAGATGGAGGAGATGATCTCGGAGAAGAAGGAGCGGGACTGGGGGTCTTCCTCTTGCTCGAACTCTGCGGATGGGCGTCAGACATTGCGGCTTGTTATCTGGGGAAAATGGAAAACTTACGCTTGGCGTGCCCGTCGCACAATGCGCTCTCGCGCATGTCGGCCAACTTGATGGTGCCCTTGGAGCTCGCGTACATGAACCAGTTGCAGCTCTGAGGGTGGAATTCGGCCGCGGTGATAACCTCTGTCAGCTCCTCCATGTTAGCGGGCTTGATGTCGACGATGTTGAAACTCTGGTCCTGAATGTTGAGGTTCCACAGGTTGATGCGGAGATCGTCACTGCTGATGAAGGTCTCGCCATCGCTGTTGACGGAGATGCTGTTGATGTGGTATGCGTGGGCGTTGGCGTACGTCCGGCGGGGGACGGCAGCGACGACGGTATCATGGTGGGTGAGGCGGGGAAGCTTGAGGTCGTTGGCGTTCTTGAAGGCGCTCGGGGGAGCGGCGCGGGGCGCGCCACCGCCTCCTGCGATGTTGGAGGGGGTGAGGTCGTGTGACAGGTTGTTCTCGGCGACGACCTTCAGCGACTTCTCAAAGACCTTCCACAGCTTGATCGTCTTGTCGTTGGTGGAGAGCAGGTAGTGGGAGGCATTTTGTCTCCTGCACCACTTGATCTTGTTGATCTTCTCCTCGATCTCCAGAGACTTGAGGTAGTCGAACTCGGGCTCGTGGGACTGGAACTCGGTGTGGAACTTGTACTCGCAAGTCTTTTTCTGTTTGGGGGGTCAGCCGAGAGGCATCTAGATGATGAAGGGAGGCGGAGGCACGAGGCTACTTGCCGTTTCGTTCCTTTCGAAGAGGACAACCCTACCACCCTTGTCGCCGGTTGCCAGGTAGTTACCCGTGTGGTCAAACTCGACTGTGGAGATGATATCCGCTGTTCGGGGGTTGGTCAGCAGGTGTTGTGCGGTGGCTACCTACGTCGCGGAAGGGAGAGGACACGAACCTTCAGTGATGTCCTCTACGTCACCCTTGTCGCCGAAACACCTGGAACCTGAGTCAGTCCGCCATTCTCCGGAGCCATGACGATGCCCGTAGGGATCAACCGGATCTAGTCGAGGGGGGAGTGGCATACTGTGTAAACTTCCAGGTCGGGGTGTTCGGCTCGTTGTCCACCATGATTGCGGAGTAGATGCGCTGAGATTACGGGTGAAGCTCAGCTGGGGGGGAAGAAGGGGTTGCAGGTCGCGCAGCAAGACGGCGAGTTCAAGTCGGAAAGGTATGATACCGAAGCTCGAGTTCGGGTTGGTGGGGTCGAGGCGGAAGCTTCTTGAGCGAAATGTCGACGATGTCGGTCTCGACGGTTGGATGTAACGAGCAGATGGGGGCGCACGTGCGGTAGGAGAGGCCAGCTGAGATGGCCGAGGCGAAAGATCGGCAGACTGCGACGAGAGTTCTGATCCAGTCTAATCACCAAGATATATCTGGTGGAATGGGTTGTAGTCCTGAAGTTGCTAAAGTCTATGGTTAGCTCCGACCGAGGAAGGCGAGGTGGGAGAGCTTATGAGGCTCTAGAAATGGCGGCGGTAAGGAGTATCGAGGTGGGGGAGGGAGTTGGTGTGATGGGAAGCGCCTGCAGGCTGGGCGACAACAGCAGCGACAAAGCACGACAGCATGATACCGGAGGAAGGGCAAGGGGGTGTGGAAATGGAAGCACACAGAGAAAGAAGCAAGTGTCCCACCTTTGATGACAACGACGGAGGACAGTCAGGGTGACGGGAGATCCGGAGCGTTGGTGGGCGAAGGTGTATGTATCGGAGGGGTAGGTCGAAGCTCTGGAAGAGGTAGAGGAGAGAAGGTGGCAGGCAGGTCGATGACACCGGTCGAAGAAGGGTGGTGGGCGTGTTGGTGGGTGACGTCGAGCTGGGTTTGGTTTGGTTTGGCTTTGGGGTTGGGGTCGGGGTCGGGGTTCGTCCTGGGGGGGAAGAGGAGCTCAGGTCAAGCAGGGCGAGCA